>CM053584.1:335693431-335726707 GCA_028627135.1 Pseudochirops cupreus | reverse complement strand
TTTCTTTCTTTCCTTCTTTCTTTCCTTCTTTCTTCCTTCCTTCCTTCCTTCCTTCCTTTCTTTTTTTCTTGGATATGCCATTTTTACTCTAAATGTGCAAGGAAAAAAAGAGTTACTTTATATCCTTTTATTCATATTTTATTTATGACTTTTTGAATTGACTTTTTCCAAAAATCTGTTATAGATACAAGTGGATTTTTCTAACGCAAGTTGGAATTTGGTCAAGGAAAATAAAATGACATGGAGCAATTTTTCATTGAGATCATAACCATTTAATGTGCACTATTTTATTTTGTTTCCAAATACAAATAATTTCTACACCATCAGCATTTGTACGCACTGAATTCTAATGTGCTCTCATTGTTCTGTTCTCCTTCCCTCAGATAATAGTTGGAGAAACTGTTGTGTTTTGCCTGCAACTAGCCACAAGGGATTTTGAAAACCAAGAAAAGACTATTTTAACAGGAGACTGTTGCTATATAAATCCACTGGTACGCAGAACTGTCCGATTTCTCGGTATGTGTCCATTGTATTGATTTTTACTGTTTTTGAAAAGATGTTTATGTGCAAGGTAACAGTTCAAACACCCAGCAAAATTATTGTCACTTCTCTGATATTTATTCATTTGATTATAAAACAAAATTTTCTTGTAAACAACTTGTTTTCAGATACTGTGGGACCCTTTATGGTTGATATGGTATTTGGGGAGAAACAACTTTTATTCACAATAAGATTTAGAATTATAAAAAGATGACCAGAATATTTTATTAACCCATGAAATGTCAGGATGGTGTTATTTCATCCTATTTTTAAAGAATTGAAACAGATTATTTG
The DNA here is from genome assembly GCA_028627135.1 of Pseudochirops cupreus. NCBI lineage: Eukaryota > Metazoa > Chordata > Mammalia > Diprotodontia > Pseudocheiridae > Pseudochirops > Pseudochirops cupreus. The sequence continues at coordinate 335,725,873 of CM053584.1, read as the reverse complement.
ACATCATGTAAACTGAAAAGAAAATACAAAAGCAGGGAATAAGAGGATTTTTCTCTTCCCATTGAGTTTCCTGGACATCTGGAAGACACAGTTTGTGGGTTACATAATAAATTCTCTTCAGGCTTCTTTCTTTGCTCATGTATTTGTCTGTGTTTGTAGATTAGAGTCAAAAAATAGCTTCTCACATGCATGCATATATGGATGCCTGGAAAAATGTTGCTTTTTAGTCTCATAGGTACTCCTACGGTATGTAATATATCAAAGCTGAATTTCTGGGAAGTATCATTAGAGATATAATAATGGTTTATTTTGTTAAAAGATATAAAGGTACCTAAAGTTAGTTAAGCAAGAGGCAAATGTTGTGTGTGCTATACTTACCCATAATTTATTGACTTCAATACTGCATCATTTTATTATACTGAATGTCAAATCTTATAGTGTTAAATTACTGAATATCATTTCCAATTAATAAAATTTGGATAAAAGAAATATTCACTTCTTAGAAGATACACTATAAAATAAGAAAAGTCAGTACCTACAAAATTAATAAAATACAGAGAGAGAAATTCCTTTTTTCTGTCATATAGTGAAGGTCAATTTTATTCTGTGCCAGACTTCCCTTCCTAAGTAGGAGATATCCTAATGATCTGTTAGTCTTCAGTTTGGTGGCTTCTCATTGGGAAGATTGAGATGGAAAAGAGTTTGATATTTGCTGTCTAACTGATATAGCTATCTAACAAAGTAAGATGAGTAGTAAGTATAATTGTAAGTTATATTTTCCCCTAACAGAATTATGAAAGCTAAATTCCTTTAAGAATGCTGCCATTCTGATGGCTGATCCATGTTAAAAACCTATGTTTACATACATAATAATTCTTTATGTGAAAACTTACCACAAGGTTTCCAAAAAAACCCCATCAGTCCTAATTACCTACTTAGAAAAGAAACCAAAACCATTAAGACCCCCCAAACTCATCAAATTTGTCTTACACAATTTCAGCTTTCCCATACTCTGGCTTACATATTAAATTAGACCTTTCAAAGTAAAGCATTAAGTGTTTCATAAATATCATCAATTTATCTTCCTGCCATAATTATACAAAACTCTAATTCCTTGGTTTTTGTGAAACATTTTTCCTTCTAAAATCTATTCTATTCAGCTCACAAAATGTGCTTGAGGAATAAATACCACAAAATATGCTCTGTTATAAGTCCTGAGATGCTTTTTTTAGAAAATGGAGGTGGGGGGGACAAGGAATGTTGGATTTATTTCCACTTCATTACACTGCTTTTAGGAAGTGCTTATCTTTTTAGGGGCCTGGGTTCTTGACTTGGGTCTGTAGATAGATTTCAGGAGTCTGTTAATTTATGGTAAATCACAACCTTATTTTTACTAACTTTTCACTGAAATATTGAATTTCCTTCAGTTATGAATTAAGAAAAAACCAAAAACATTATTCTAAGAAGGGGTCGATAGGCTTCATGAGACTGATAACTCCACAACCCCAGAAAGATTAACAACCTCTGTTTTAGAGTCTTCTCAGACTTTACTATAGAACAGGGTAAATTATTTTACAAACCGGGACATTCCATTTAAAGTAAACATTTGATCATAAGACCTTACTCAATAGATTATTATTGTGGTCTACTTAAAGAGTTACTTTGGGCTTGACATATTGATCCTTCAAATTGTAATTCTAAATGACATGTATTTGGCCAGGGGGGGCGTTCTGAATTGTCATATTGCTTGACACGTAGTATGTACTTAAGAACTCTTACTGATTGATTATCAGTGACTGGCTGAATACTTGTGAGCCATTTCTCCTGTTCTTTTCACAAGAAAATAATGTGATTGAGTTGGCAAGGCAATAATTCCATTTAAATGAAATTTATACTTTAAGGGAGGACATTGATAGGCTAATTTGTAACCTGGAACCCTACTGTAGACAGGATATTTGAGAAAGAAGTATAACGTAATTTAACTCTTATTATGATGAAACTCAGTTTCCTGGTAAGTGGTTAATAAATGTTTGTTGGTGCTAATTTTTACCCCAATTCCACACAGTCACAAATCCCCATAAAAAAAAGATTAAAGTTTGAAGAATGTTAGTTTTTTACAATTTGAATATGAGTTGGGTAGTCAGGATAATAATAGTTGATTAGTTGAGATAATAATAGTTGATATTTATATAGTGTTACATGACTTTTTAAATAAAATACTTCAAAACTATTCCTTAGCATCATGTGGCCCTAAGATATCATTTGATAACTTCAATATTATCTTCATTTTGCATATCAGCTTTTGAAAGATTAAAAAACTTTGCCCATGGCAATTTTTTGAAATTTTTGAAAGCAAAATTCAAATCTAGCACTTCTGGTCAGTGTTCTTTATTCTATAGCAAGGAAGTGATTTGATTATTTTTCTTTGATCATTTTAGTTTTACAAGAAATTAGACTTATTTGTTGCTATTAGGTTATAGTAAAAGTATGTTATTATTGGAAAAGGGCACCCAGTCCAACCCACTGTAACCTTACTTTATGTGTATACACTGAAAGAGGCTGCAAGCCACAGTGGCTATATATCTGGTCTAGGAACTCAGGAAGACTGGGCCATATAACCCTGGGTAAGTCCCAGTGCTCAGAGGCAGTTCTGTAAGACATTTAAGTTGTACATATACATTGATAGATGCAGTTCGCTCTATCTCTGATCCTACTTTGGGCCAAAAAAAAAAATCATTAAGTTATAATCATATATAGAATAGAAAAGACTGTTCTAATGCCATAAAGCTACCCTGCCTATTTTCTGTACATTGATTTTTTTTAATGTGGATTTTTTTTTAAATCCTATCAAAGAACTTTACAAGGACTAAACCTTTTCTTCCTTTTTTTAAATGAGTCTTTTATGGGTGCCTCCCCCCACCAAAAATGAAAAACAAAACAAAACAAAACAAAATGCCTTTCAATGTTTCTTTTGTTCTTGGTCATCAGCCTGCACAAAAACTAATTCTAGTGGGGCTGGATTTAAAGGTACTGATGAAAATGATAGGCCATTCAGATTATAGTGGATTAATTTCCCTTTTTTATAACTTTTAAGATACTATTTTTGGCAGCATTGGAACATTATACATTGGTCCTAGAATACCTTCTTAGAGCTATTAATTGTTGCAGGAGGATTTTTCAAATGCTGGAGTAACATGACTTTAGGAAATGTTTTGTGGAGGGAAATCACTCCTGGTATTTGATCCTATTGTTTAAAGTAACTCAAGGAAATATATCTTCCATTCTTTTAATAATAATTATTACTGGTCTTTGGTCTAAGACAGATAGCCAAATGACCATTCTTTTATTAATAACTTGCTGGGCTTATTAATAAAATTATTAAATTACCCAAAATAATAGCCATTACATCATTATTTGATTTCTTTTATCAGAATTACTTTGTAATTATATGTCTAAACATATACACATACTCATGTATGTGCACATGGTCCCAGTCAATTAAAGGGATAGTCTAGGTCCAAATAATTAGCTATTATCTAAAGAAAGCTGGCTTCTGAAGCAATGTAGGTATTCCTCTGAAACCATTATTCTTCATTTAAGATTTTTCATGACGGGGTGGCTAGGTTGTGCAGTGGATAGAGCACAAGCCCTGGAGTCAGGAGGACCTGAGTTCAAATCTGGCCTCAGATGCTTGACAAACTTACTAGCCATGTGACTTTGGGCAAGTCACTTACTCCAATTGCCCTCCAAAAAGCAAACAAGAGAGAGAGAGAGAGAGAGAGAGAGAGAGAGAGAGAGAGAGAGATTTAATGATAATAAAATATAATGGCATAGACTTTTAGTGCTAATTGGCAACTCCATAAAAAATATCTATATGAAAAGGATATAGAAATGGGCCTCACAGAATAGCCCATTTGGTTTGCATTTTAGTACACTGATGAAAATATTTCCAGACAAAAGAAGAAATGTGAATCCCAACATAATAGCATAATTAAAAATATAGACCCTGATAAATTGCTGTAAATATACAAGTCACATTTCTGAAGCAACCAAGCAGCAAGCTTTTATTACGTACTTACCATGTGCCAAGTACCAAACCATGTACAGGAGATAAAAGTACAAAAGTGAGACAGCCCCTGCCCTCAAGAAACTTATATTTTATTGGGGAGAGATTAATAATATGCACAAGGATAATTAAATACAAGAATTATAAAAAAAAAGTATTCAGTGATGAAACTAGTAAAGACCTCCAAAAGTAGGTAGCACCTGGGCCTGAGCCTTAAGGGTAGTTAATGGTTCCAAGATTCCAGAATACATTTTCCTCCTGCAAGTTATGTCTTATAAACATGCCAGGCATAAAATTAAAGCTAGTGGCAGACAGCTGAACACAACACTCAAGAGTCTTAAATAATTTAACACTCCCGCCACTCCAGATGGTTAAGGAAAGGAGGTGGAGGGAAGAAGAGAGGGCCATATGTATAAAATGTTTGTGGTTCCCAAAATGTTTTTCCCTGTTGATTTATTGTCTACTAGAGCCCAAGGTAACCTAGGGGATTCACTATTTTCTTTCTTCCTCAGGGATTTATACATTTGGGCTGTTTGCTACAGATATCTTTGTGAATGCTGGACAGGTAGTGACAGGGAATCTGGCTCCACACTTCCTTGCACTCTGCAAGCCCAACTACACAGCCCTTGGGTGTCAGCAGTTCACGCAGTTCATCAGTGGTGAAGAGGCCTGTACTGGTAACCCAGATCTCATCATGAGAGCTAGAAAAACCTTCCCTTCCAAAGAAGCAGCGCTGAGCGTGTATGCAGCAATGTATCTGGCAGTAAGTAAGGATTAGCAAATATTCTTCTCTGTGTTATCCAATTAAATATTAGCATTAACAGTAGATGCATTTTGATTTTTCCCTGCTATTAAAAAAGTCACTTAATAGCACCTTATTAACTTTCTTCTGAATATTTAATTTATTTTTATTAATGGCTATGTGTATGGGGGGGTAAAATTAAGTCTCTTGGCTCTCATGAGGATGTGTGGGGCTGGTTTGGGTAGTTGGCTGTATTAAAAACCATGTAGTCATCAGCATTTCTATTTGTGGAAATGTTTATGTTTCTATTAAACAGGATTTAATGGAAATGAATGTGTCCTTCAGCTTTTCTCATGAACTTATAACAACAACTCAATTAAGAAAATTACTGAGGCATCTTTGCCTACTCAATTTCCATAATCCTTTTGATGAGATCATGTCATGTGTTTCATGTCATGAAATATCCTTCTCATGAACAGGGTTTTTTGTCCTTATTAGTCATGATGCTTTAGCCAGAGCTATAAAATTTATTGATAGAAGCACTACCCACATGGCCCTCTAAATTACACTTTCCTTTGCCTGTATCACGTTCATTGTCAATTCATGCTAGGGTTCACAAGGCCAGAGACAGCTGATTTCCTCCCATGCCTGCATTTTGCATAGCTGCCTAAGGGTTCAGCTAGGTAGGTACCTACTTCCTTCCTAAATGGGACTCCTTGGGCAAATTGGGTAAGCTTGGATAACTGTAGTGAAGAACTCAATTACAAAAACTATTTCTTTAGTGAAATAAATCACTATTAACAGGATGGTTATTAGTGTTGTAGTGGAGAGGGCATGGGACTGGGCTTGAATTTAGGAAGGTCTGGGTTCAAATCCTACCTCAGACATTTGCTACCTATGTGACTCAGAGAATTGCTTCAACTCTTTGAACCTGTTTAATGATCTATGAAATGAGGGATTTGGAATATTTGATATCTAAATTCTCTCAGTTCTATATCTATCATTCTGTAATATATACACCTCTGTGTGCCATTGGCCATCTTTTTGCTAACTGCCTACTGTTAATTACTGTTTGAGCTAACCCCAGTTTTCCCTGTCCAAACTAAATAAGAAGCTCATCATCAGTCTTGTCTTAGAATCAGATAGCTTATATACAACTGTAGTTCTGACTGACATGTCAGGGAAGCTGGAGCAGACAACTTTTCTCTAGGTTTTAACTATGTGAGCACCAGGAAACAAAGGGGATAATAGGTCATGTTCTGGAATCAGGACAAGGAGTTTAGCCTAGGAGATCAGAGACAACACTGAGTATATAGAATAGAGAATAAGGATTGAAATGGGCCAAGACCAGAGAGGATCCTGGAAACCAGTGGTTAAAGGAGAATTAGGAATCTAAAATCAGACAATTTAGGACACATACTTGGTGAAAGTCAGGGCCAGGTAGCAGGTCAGAATCTAATACTCAGGTAATATCTGAACTATTAGGAAAGCATAAGGTGAAAAAAGTCAGCTTTTTGAAATTTTATTTTTAATTTATGGGAAAAAAACAAGTATTTCTATAATACAGTACAATTGAAAGATGATTGTACATGAAACTGCAAATCTACTATTTACAACTTGCTATTTCTTTCAAATATATGACAAAATTATAATGTAAATGTCTTTTTTTTGTTCTTCCTCCCCTTGAGATATGTACCATTAGATACTATATATATGTATGTATATATAATTATTTTATACATACTTCTACTTATCAGTTCTTTCTGTAGATGCAGATAGCCTCTTTCTTCATATGTCCTTTATAGTTAATCTGGATATTTATAATAGACAAAAATAACTTATTTGCTCAAAGTCCTTCTCAGATTTTTAAATTCAGGAATACAAATAGCAAGGATGCACAATCTAAGCAAGAAAATTGAGTAAACGATATTGGATGCCAACAAAACAGCACTTTTATATTGACCCAGTGTTAGACTTCAGATCAGAAACTTTTATATGCTTCCTTTTATGCATGTGAGCTGATTCCCAAGTAAAATGAACTGGAGACAAGAAGATTACATGACGGAGGATCCCTGGATTAGAGGGAAGGACAGAACTTATTTTCTCCCCATGTCCACCCCTCTTCTGAATTTCCCTATTTCTGCCAAGAGTGCCATCATTCTTGCACATACCCGGATTTGCCCCCTTGGCATTATTCTTGACTCCTCACTCTCCCTCAGATGATATAGTCAGTTTCCAAATCTTGTCATTTCTATTTCTATTACAGTGATTCACATGTCCCCCTTTCTCTTCTCAAATGGTCAGCCATGTTGTTCAAGCCTTCATCACTTTGACTTTTGCAGTTAATCTCCCTGCCTCAAGTCTCTCCCTTCTCCAATTTATCCTTTATAGAGCTGCTGGAAAGATTTTCCTAAAGTACAGGTTTGACCATATCATTCCTTCATGTGATAAACTCCAGTGGATCCCTATAACTTCCAGGAGCAAATATAAAATCCTCTATTTAGGACTTAAAGCCCTTCATATCCTGTCCCCAATCTATCCTTCCAGGCTTCAGTTCAATTCAACATACATTTAGCAAGCATTTGCTGGATGGCAGGCATTGTGCTAATCACTGAAGATATAAGACAGTCCCTTCCCTTAGGGAGCTTACAGTCTAATCAGGGAGACAGCATGCAAACAAACCTATTAAAAGCAATCTGTTTGTAAGATCAACAGGGAATAATTAAAAGAGGAAAAGAACTGGAATTAAAAAAGCATTAGGGAAGGCTTCCTGTAGAAGGCAGGATTTTAGTTGGGACTTGAAGAAAGCCAGAGAGATCAGCCCAACCATGGGGAACAGCCAGAGAAAATTTCTGCAGCTGAGAGATATGTGCTGAACAGCCAGGAGGCCAGTGTCATTGGATCCAAGAGCTGTTGGGGAGCGAGGTATAAGAAGACTGGAAAACGAGAAGGGGCCTAGGAGGGCTTTGAATGCCAAGCAGAACATCTTGTATTTGTTCCTGGAAGCAATAGGATGCTGCTGGAGTTTATTAAGTATTTAACATTACTCTTCTTTTCACATTCTATGAACCAATTATTTGACCTTGCTGTTCATTGAGTCTGACACTACACCTCCCCTTTACATGCCTATTCACTTACTGTCTCTCAGGCCTGAAATCCTAAGAAGAATAGTATATAACACTTATTATATAACACTTAAACATGCCAGGCACTGGGTTAAGCACTTTACAATTATCATCTCATTTGATCCTCACAATAATCCTGGGAGTTAAGTACTAGTCTTATCCCCATTTCGTAAATGAAGAAATTGAGGCAAATAGTGGTTATGTGACTTACCCAGGGTCACCCAGCTATTAAGTGTCTGAGACAAGATTTGAACTAAGGTTTTCCTGACTCCCGTCCCAGTGCTCTATCCACTGCCCCTCTTAAATAACTTTATTTCTTTCAAAACAACTTTATTTCCATTTTCTACATGAAATCTTTCTTGGTCCCCCTAGTATACTGATGTCATACCCCCTCAATTACCTTATATTCATGTTATCTTTTTTCCATATGCTTATATATGTGCAGGTTGTCTTCCCCTGCCCTCACTAGGATGTAAGCACATTGATATTAGGGCTTTATGCTTATTTCCCTGCCCTCCCTTCCTCTTCCCTTCCCTTCCCTGCACATGGCATAGTGCCTGCCCCATGTTAAGCACCTAAAAATGTTTGTTAATCAGTTGACTAAACAAATGAAAGAGGTAGGAAGAGTATGGCAGCTGTTGATAGGTTCACTGTACCTTATATTTCTATTGATCAGCACCTGTCCCTTACCTGTAAAGCCAGACCAGGGTTAAAGGCAACTTATTTTCCCCAGCTACAAAACTGCTACTAGATATTGGAGGAATATAACAAGTTCAGGAGACTGTCCATCCTTCTTTGCTTAGGTCAAATCCAACATCTCCTTGGTACATAGTTGCTTCAAACTGGTATGAGATTTTATACGATCAAATGATTCTAATGGTGAAAATGACCTATACTGAATTGGAGTATACTTTCCTCCCATATATTCTTCAATCCAGTGACTCTGGCCTTTTTGTTCTTTCTTGTACCTGACTTTCTCTCTTCTGAGTACCTGCATGTCCACTAGCTATCTACAATGCTTGGAACGTTCTCCCTCGTGACCTAGACTAAAGCACCTGGCTTTCCAGCTTCCTTTAAATCTCAGCTCAAATCCCAGCTTCTGTAGGCCTTTACTGCTTTTATCTTGGTACTTCCTCCTCCTTACTACACCCCTAAAGTGCAATTTACATTTATACCATATGTATCTTTTATGATTTTTGCATGTTATCTTCCCTATTAGCACATGAGCATTTTAAGAGCAAGGATTTCTGTTTTGGCCTTTCTTTATATCCCCAGCAGCACTTGTCACAGTGTCTGCTACAGAGCAAAGGTTTAACAAATGCCTTTTAGCTGTTAGTTCGAGTCTCAACATCTATGAGAAGCCTTTCTTATTCTTCCTTACCCTTAGTGCCTTCCCCTTAAATCATTTCCAACTTAACCTGCCCATAACTCATTTTTACATGGTTGCTTTCATGTTTTCCCTCCCACTTGGACTGGGAAGTTCTTGAGAGAAGGGACTGTTTGTTTGTTTTTGGTTTGGTTTGGTTTTGACATTCTTTGTATTTTCAGGGTTTAGCATAATACCTGACATTTATTAAGTGCTTAGTAAATACTTGCAGACTTGACATCCCAGACAGTTGTTCCTTTTCTTACACCTAGTAAGAGAAACTCACTGCCACATGAGGCTATCAATTTTACTTTTGTTAGACACTTTTCCCCTAAGTGCAGTCTAATCCTGCTTCTCTGCAAATCTCAACCGTTGTACCTAGTTTGGGCTTCTAGGGCCAAGCAGAACAAATTAGTTCTGAACCATAGCTTATGACTATAGGAAGGTTGGGCTCTTGTATTCCAAGATGGAATACAATTAATAAGAGCTAGTAAGAATGAATTTGCCACTTTTATGACTGTCAAGAGAGGCAGACACAGAACTGATTGTCACTGAAATAATTTCAAGCTACTTGGAAAGAATGAGGAAATATTAGAAGAGGCCAGGATACTGATTGAAAGTCTAGCATGAAGGCATAATTAAGAAATTATGTGGAACTTCACTGAAATAAGGAAGGAGAGAATTTCATAGAGTTGGGAGACAGAATATCTTGTTTAAGAAAGAACTAGGAGTGGGGTGGCTAGGTGGCATAGTGAATAGAGCATTGGCCCTGAAGTCAGAAAGACCTGAGTTCAAATCCAACCACAGACACTTGACATACTTACTAGCCATGTGACCTTGGGCAAGTCACTTAATCCCAATTGCTCTGCCTTCCCTCTTCCAACAAAAAAAAAGAAAAGAAAGAGCTAGGAGACCAGTGTCACTAGATCACTGGATACATGACGGGTAACAAGTCTAAGAAGCCTGGAGGGGTGTCTGTGTGGAATGGAGCAACAAGGGGATGTTATGGAGGGCTTGGAATACAAAACAGAGTTTTTATATTTGATCCTGGAAGTGACAGGAAGTCACTGAAATTTACTGAGTAGGTGCATGAAATATGGTCAGAATTGTGCTTAATGAAGTTTACTTTGACAAGAGGATAGACTGCAGTTCGGAGAGACTTATGGCAGAGAGACTAACCTAAAGGCTATGATAATTGTCCGTGTGTAAGGTGATGATAACCTACAATAGGGTGGTGGAAGTGTCAGAGGAGAGATGGGGGTGTATTATGAGATGTTAAAAAGGTAAGTATCAATAGGACTTGGCAAAAAAAAATGGATATATGGGATGAGAGAGAGTAAAGTGTCAGGGATAAAACCTAGGTTGTGAAGTTGGGTGACTGAGAGAATGGTAGTACCCTGGATAGTAATAAAGGAGTTAGCAAAGTGGGAGGGTTTGGGAGAAGAGAAAATGAGTTTTGGCCATGCAGACTTCAAAATATCAAAAATAAGACATACAGTTTGGAATATCCACTAGGCAGTTAGAGAGGTGAGTCTAGAGGTCAGCAGAGAGGTTAGGCATGAATCAATAGATTTAAAAATCATTAGCATAGTGTGATAATTGAATGTAGGAGAATTGATGATATCATTAAGGGAAATGATATAGAGGGGAAAGAGAAGAGGATCAGGGTATAGCCTTTGAAATACCCATAGTTAGCAGGCATGACCTAGACATCCAGTAAACGAAACTGGGAAGGAGTAGGCAGACAGGTGGAAGAAGAATCAGGAGAGATCAGTGTCAGGAAGACCTAGAAAGAAGAGAGCATTGAGGAAAATAAGGTGGTCAACCTTGTTGAAGGCTACATAGAGGTCAAAAAGGATGAGGATTGAGAAGAGGAAGTTAGATTTGGCAGTTAAGGGATTATTAGTAGCTTTGCAGAGTGCTCAGTCTCAGCTAATTGATGAAGTAAAAATTACTTGAACCTTGATTGAAATAAAAGTGACGATACTACCTTGGAATTTGTGATAAAGTAGAAGAAAAATGCATATAGCTATCATATTTGCCTAAAGTTCAAATAGATGGTATCTTGTGCACCAAAAGAAATGCAAAAGGAGTGTATCTATAGGAAAAGTGAATCTAGAAAGTAATAGAGTTGTGAAGATGGGAAGAGAAATAATTCTTTTGAAAAAGAACAGAAATAGTTGTTTAAAGATACTGATAGGGAAGCACAAGAAACTCATTAACCAATTTAGATTTTTAACAAGGCATGATAGTGGAGAATGAATACAAAAACTTGGCACAGAAACAATCCAAGGAGGAGTAGGACTACTTCTCAAGGTGGGTGGTGTGATGATAATGGATGGCAGAGAGAATGTCATGTTGGAGCTCCTGCTTGTGTTCAAAAAATCATTTTTTTAAGTAAAGATTGGGAAGCCATGACTTAGAAGGCAGTTTGTCTCAAAAAGAGCTGGAGTTTTGTGGATTGCAAACTCATCATGCATCTGCAGTGTTATAAATAGGAGAAAATAAAATACTAAATTAAAAAAGATGTAGTACAGTGTTACAGGACTAATGTGATCTGAATCTTCATTAAGAAAGGAGTGATGACCAAGACCAGGGAGATGCTACCCTTTCTTCCACTGTTCTTTGCACTTATCAGAACATACCTGCAGAAGAATGCTCTGCTGGGGACACCCATTTGAATTCAAAGAAAACAAGGGACTTCATTATTCTCTTTTGACATCTTTGTTTTTGAATGAGGAATCGACTGGGTTTTGGGTTTTTTGTTTTTTTTTTTGGTCTTCTTGGATGGGGAAGGCAGGGTAATTAGGGTTAAGTGACTTGTCCAAAGTCACACAGCTAGTTTTGTGTTAAGTGTATGAGGTCAGATTTGAACTCAGGTCCTCCTGACTCTAGGGCCAGTGCTCTATTCACTGCACCACCTACCTGCCCCCAGGAATTAACATTTTTGTTACAACATGTTTTTTATATAACTTGCCTATTAAGGTGACTCTGATCTATTTTCTCACTCCTTGTCTAATAATGCCTCCCAATTTGGTTATCCCAAGGCAAAACTGAAATTGCAATTAAAATTTTGGAAAATAATAGCTTAAAGACAGTTTATAAAGTTTTTTTTTTTACCCACTCCCAACCTTGTGAAGTAAGGAGTCTAAGTATCATCCCCATTTTATGGATGAGATAACATTCAGAGTGGGGCAGTTAAGTGGTACAGTAGATGGACCTCAGAGCCTAGAGTCAGGAAGACCTGAGTTCTAATCCAGCCTCAGAAACTTACTAGCTGTGTGACCCATGGCAAGATATTAACCCCTTTTGCCTCAGGTTCTTCATCTGTAAAATGATCTGGAGAAGGAAATGGCAAACTCCAATGTCTCTGCCAAGAAAATCTCAAATAGGGGCCATGAAAAGTCAGACACAACTGAAGCAACTGAACAACAACAAAAACATTCAGAGTGATTGCTAGTAGGTAAGAAATGCTAAATCTAAGAGCCCATCAGAGATGTCTCCTGATTTCAAGTCAAGTGGTTGCCACTTCACACTTTGTATTCCATCCAGCTGACCCCCAAGGTCATCTTGCCATGTGCCCTATGGCCTTATTTCTCTGATTGAACTCCATCCATTGGACTTGACATCCGGACAGCAAGCCCCTGTTCTCTGGGGAGAGTTAATCCCTTCAGCCTTTGAATGCCTGCTCAAGGACTGAGTTGTCTTGATTGGGGAGTAAACTTTAGGAGGATGTTACTGCTGGAAGGAAACTTAGACATCTTTGTATCCAACTCTCTCATTTTTCTGATTATAAAACAAGAAAAAAAACCCCTATCATTGTTTCTGGAGAGGTCATATCAGTTGGCTGCCCTATAAACAATTCACCATCCATGGGACTCTCCAGACAAAAACTCCCTTCCCTGGCCACCACTCTCCTAAACATGTTGACTTCCAGTAATAGAAAGCAAGTCCCTTGATATCAAGAACTATCTCGCTTTTGTAATTAAGTACTTAGCAAATGCTTTTTTCTTTCATGTGTGTACATGCTATCTCACTCTTGGATAGAATATAACCTTTCAGGGGGGACATTCTAGTTTTTTGGGGGAGGAGTATCTTTGTATCCCTAGTGTCAACCACATTGCCTTACACTTAGGGAGCACTTCATAAATTCTCATTCATTGATGATTGACATATCCTAGAGACATATAGGAAGTAGTTTTCAACTACTCCTTTGTCCATCACTTTCCCTTCTATTTTCCAGAACTGTCAACCCTAAGTAACTGGGACACTGGCCTTGTTCACTCACTGATGCACATAACGCTAGGGTTGCAGCATATACCAAAACCTATTCTTTTGGAATAGTATTATCCATCTGCTCCATATGCCCTTTTCCTTTTATTACAACCCCTTAGAGCTACCTTTCCCATCTGTAAGAACATTGGATGTCTCTTCTCTCTCCCATTGAAATTTATCAGGAAACTTGACAAGAAATGCCTATTACGGTCAGGACTATGATATTAAGTGCCTATTGAACATTTGCAAATGTGAACTGCAACCTCAAAGCTATCCATTAATCTCTTATGTTTCCCTTCATTAGTTCTCTGCCACTCCTACGTTCCTTAAGCTGCATGTCCTAGCAAGGACTGAAAGTAGATCTCTCTAGACAGATAGGTTTAGAGGCCACTTGAGACTGACTGTAACTATAAATTTAGTCCCCTACAAATTCACTGTTGTGCAGTCTGTGCTGTGAAACTTGTCACTGTTGCCACTAACATTGCCTTTTGAGGAGAGTGTCAGCTGTGGGTCATTCACTGCCTGCTGAGGACTAACATCCATCCTCTCAGCAGACCTCTTATATGATCCTCAGTGTTTCTAATTTTCACTTGTGAGAATGTTAAACTAATGTACAAGGTCTTATTCAGCGATGGTAAATTCAGTAACCATTGTCCAAGTACCTCAGTTGGCAATTATCACTTTGGGGACGTAGGAATGCCTCACAGTTTCCAATAGTTCACACAGCACAGTAACTGCATTGCTTTCTTTTTTGTGTATGGTTTACCCTTTCTTACATCTCTCCAAGGAGTTCACAACATTGTGTAATATTGTTTCAATGTCATTATTATCACAGTCAATAGGTACCCACAAAACTAGCAGTCCTTAAGGAAGGTCAAGTTTTGTCACTGATGACCAGTTCCCTACTAAGTGAATAGCTATGATGCAAGTATGCAATGTACAAGAAGGGTTAAAAAAATTAATCTCAACAAACTATAAAGTGACACTTCCAAAAAATATATCTTGAGACTTCCTCAAAGTATTCAATGTCACTTTATTTTTAATTCAATTCTATTTTATTTTCAGTTCTGAATTCTCTACCCCACTCATTGAGATGGCAAGAAAAACAAAATTCATTATGAATTTGTATACTCATGCAAAAAAATTCCCAAATTAGATATGTTCACATAATAACAATAATGGAAAATTAAGTGAACATGTTCTTCAATCTACAATGTCACTTTAACACAATTATACATGGTTCACTGATTTAATATGAGTGGATAGGGTTAGGGTTTGCATTTAAAGAACAAAACCACACCCAAAATGCAGTCTAGAGTGGTATTTCTTAATGGTGTGCATGTGTGTGTGTATGTGTGTGTGTGTGTGTTTGCATGTGTGCATGTGTGTGTGTGAGAGAGAGACAGACAGATAGACAGAGACAGACGGACAAAGAGAGGAATACTTTTTTTTAAATGGATAAGAAAAGGAAATGCCAATTTCAGATAAAGGTCAGAAAATAAGACATTTTTCCCCACCAAAGTTTATAAGGCATCCTGAAATCTATCCATGAACCCCAGGCTAAGAAGCCTTGGTCTAGACTTTGAAGAAAGAGGAAAAAATGCTTAATGAGTCCCTGAAAGTACTAATTTAATAAGCTTACCAAGGCTGCAAATTCTAAAAATCATCTTAAATCCTTGAAAAACTGTTCACAAATGTAATGGGTATTCCACAAAAATCAGAAATCTACTATTTCTTAGATTCAACATGTTTAAGTATTTGACTCTGGCCCTCTACTCATAGATTTTCTACCAAAAGACCAGGAAGCAACCATAAATCAAATAAAAAATAATTTAATTTAGACAGTGTAGCAAGATAAATACCCATAAACCCTGTGGTTTTTGTCAGAGTGAGTAACTCCCAATGTAGATACTCCTTCCACCAATGCAAATTACAACCTGTCCATGACTCATTAGCAATGTCCTAGACGGTTTCCTATGAAACAAAAAAGTCAAGTGATTTACCTGGGATCAGTGACAAAGATTTTAAGTCAGAGTCAGGATTTGAACCCTGTGTCCCTGACTCCAGCCTCATGCCTTTATCTACCATACTCAGTTACTGCTAAGCAAAATAGCTAGAAAAATCAACAATGTAGTCATTCAATATCCTCCCCCAATACCCTCCCCCCCTTCCCAAAACATCTCTCCTTCCTGTTTCCACATGGCTCTACTTCCCACAGATTGTGGGTGAGGCCAAGAGATCATATTGCTTCTCCACTCTGCCTTGTATTTTCTCCTCTTGAGGCTGAGATGATTGCTACTCCTCTGCAATGGATGTTACCTGCTGGGACTCCACCACCTGCAGCTGTTTTCTGTCATAGCTATCCTCTGTTGAATGTTTGTCCCAGCTGCCCATGTCTTCCTATTCCCTACTACTGTTCTCTGGACTTTCTGGCTGCCATCCACTAGGGCTCAATCTTGCTCTTGCTGCTTCCACAGCTGCTACTCTGGCTTCCTATATTTTTCACTTGGGTAAGTGTCAATGATCACTTGGTAGTTAATCTTTCAGGTCATATGCCTCAGGTTATTTCAAAATTTTTCAATTCTTTTGTTAGTCAGGTCTACAGTCCCAACTGGCTTGCCAAAGAGCAATTGAGCTTCATCTTCCCTTAATGGAAAATCCCTTGGCCTGACTCCTTTCTAATTTAGGGATAGTGAATTCCATTCCTGACTTCCTGCCCCAGAGAGTGAAACACTGTCCCTAAATGGTCCAAACTTCTCAGTGAGTTTTTATATCCCTTTGTATCTTTACTTTCTATTTCCAACATAAGTCAAGCATCCAGTACCTGGATAGCACAAATTGCCTGCAGACATCATTATATCTCATGAAATAGAACACAGGATAAGGAGGGGCAAGGAAGGTAGAAACACAAACTGATTACTCTGCCATCAGCATTTCAGCAAAAACTTACAGGAGGAAATACATAGATAAACCAGAGAGCATACAATTGTAGGCAACCAGGATGAGGGATGACTCTCAGGTAATGACACATGGGAACTTGGAGAAAGAAGTAGGGAATTTTAAACTAGGGAATACAATAGTTAGCAAGCTTGTGTTCTCTGTCTTCAAGCATCTGAAAGTTTGTCATGTGGAAAAATGATTAGATGTGTTTTTATTAGCTCCAGAAGTTAGAACTAGAAGCAATGAGTGGAAGACGCTCAGAGCCAAATTTAGATATGGTGGTAGGAAACAGTCTACCCCTTCCACCCACCCCGCTTCCAACAATTAAAGAGCTTTGATTCAGCGACACTGGCCTCCTTGCAGTTCCATGAACAAAGCAATCCAAGTCCCACTGGCTCAATCTATGAAATGCTCTCCTTCCTAATCTTCACCTCTCTTCTTCCCTGGATTCCTTCAAGTACCAGCTAAAAATCCCATTTTCTTTAGAAAGCCTTTCCTATTCCCTCTTAATTCCAATGACTTCTCTCTGTTGATCATTTCCATCTTATCCCATATATATTTTGTTTTCTCTCATTAGACTCTGTGATACTTAAGGGATTGTCTTTTACCTTTCTTTGTATCCTCAGGGCTTATAAGGTCCAAGGCTTGGTACATAGTAGAGTAGATAATATTTATGTATTAACTAATTGATCCCTAATTGAAATGGATATTATTGATATTAGAGACCCTTCTATATAGTTCTGTAACAAGTTGAATATTTAACACTTTCCATCACAATAAAGGGGCAGCTAGGTGGTGCTTTGGAAAGAGTACTGGACTTAGAATCAGAAAAACTCATCTTCCTGAATTCAAATCTCTCCTCAAACACTTGTTAGCTGTGTGACCCTTGAGGAAATCACTTAATCCTGTTTGCCCCATTTTTCTCATCTGTAAAATGAATTATAGAAGGAAATGGTGAATGATTCTAGTTTCTTTAGCAAGAAAACCCCAAATGGGGTCACAAAGAGTCAGACATGACTGAAATGACTAAAGAACAACAACAACCATGATAAAAATCGGGTTTATGAATTCTTGCATCTACTTTGGTGAATTCAAATAACCCAGAAGGACCTGGATTCTGGGATTTTAAAAGGACATAGAGTTTTTTGTGGTTTAGGAAGGGAAGTTATCCTCTAAACATCAGAGAACTTAGTAGGTCAAGGTTTATGAGACTCTCTAAACGTAATTATACTTAGATGTAATTTATCCAGCCATGCATTAAATAAGAATTAATCACTATGCTAAGTGTTGTGTGGGATACAAAAGAAGAACTGGTCATGAGATTAGACCTTAATGAGCTTACACTCTCATTTTGAGGAGAGAATGTGACAATGTCCAATGAAAGAACAAATATACTTGGCATTACAAATGAATGAGCTTGAAATATTGGGTAGATCCATGTGGGAAACTTAGGGGAGGACATAAACATGAGTTCCACAGAATGGACAGTCTTGTATGGGCTATAATTTTCACCTTTTGAGTGGTAAGACTGTTATTTAAATATGGATATAGGAGAATTTCCTATGGCAAATGGAAACTTTATAGAAATGTTAGGGATAGTATGATCAGTTTAAAAGGGTTTTTTTTTGTTTTTTTTTGTTTTTGTTTTTTTGCTTTATAATCAGAAAAATGGGATAGTTGGATACACAGGTGTCTAAGGTCCCTTCCAACATATTCTTAAAGTTGTTGTAGTCATTTTTTAAAACCAGATCTTCCTGCAACTATTATGCCAGGATGTTGTCTTAAAAACAATTTTAGGGAACTAAGAATTTCACTAAAATGATCCATAGTCGGTGGACTTTTGTTTCTTTTATACACCATGAAGGGTATGAACCAAGCCTATGTTAAAAGAATCATAAACCATTAATGTTTATCCTTCAAATATTATCTTTTGTCTATTATAAACTCTCTCTCTTTGAGCAGGTAGTTATGTCTCTACTACTTTGCTGTCTCGCCGATCCCCCATACCCCTTTTTTAAACATTATTTCTCTTTTACTGAGTGTATAAGATTCACTGTATACATAGGATCATAAGGCTCACTGTACTTGACTTATCTCTAGGCTTGATGCACAGTATATATTACTTGGACTCTTTTAACTTACTAGCTTTTCTGATACTGTATTCAACTTCTCCAAGAATATGATGAATTAAGCCTTAATAAATTTAAGACTAAGTGAAACAGAAATCTTATACTATTAAATGATTTGATGATATTTCAACCAGCTAGGTAGGTATATCTACTTCTATAACTCTATGCTTATGAAAATATACACATAAATATACATTTTCAGTGTAGCTACAGTATACAGTATAATGCAGGATAAAGAAGACTGGATACGAAGTAATTGGATCTGGCTTTGGATTCTGACTTTGACTTTTACTATCTGTGCAATACTGGGTGCAACTTAACCTTTCTCAGCCTCGGTTTCTTTATCTGTAAAATGAAGGGGAATGGACTAGATGATACATGAGATTCCTCATGATTCTAAAACTATAGTTTTCAGTTGGTTTTCACCCCCAAATTCTGCTAAATAAACATTTCTCATATTTTATCATGGTTTTATATGAAAGTAGTCATGGCAACTCTCAATCTAACTCTTGTTATAAGTATAGGATTTATAAGCAGTTCTTGCTTTTATATTTGAACTGAAAAAATTATTTATAGCTACATATGTATTTGTATCTATATATAAATTAATAGCTTTAAATAGCCTATAAACATATGTATGTTTATAGGTTCAAATAATATATATATACATCACATGTTTATTATATATACTGCATATACACATTATATGTTCATGCACAAACATGTACACATTACACATATGTATATATTATGCACATATTTATATGTTCATGTACATATATACTTATTACATAAGTGTATATACCCATGTATATAAGTGTACATATTTTTATATATTTTCATATTCCAGTGTGTCTCACAGTTTCAATCAGCAGGTCTATTCAGGTACAAAAGCTGGGCTTCTTTCTTTGTAAATGGCTGTGATAAATATGTCATTTATTTGGGAGTAGGAGACACATTACAATAAAGCTAAATGTTCCTGGGAGAGAGAATGCACTTAATCACATTGTTCATTCTACTCCCATGTCCAGTAGGTTCCCACTCCCCCAGACATGAGACCAAGCATCCCATGAAGGTCACAGACAAGGGTACAGATTAACAAAGAGTGAAAAATTAAACCAATTTTTTTTAACATCACACTTAAGTCTTTCATCATTAAGTATTGGTTCAGTCTTAAAATCAGATTCTCTACTTGTAATTACATTGATGGGTACCAATGTCTAGTTAACAATAGAATCTTTTCTCGACTAACTGCTTTTCTCCCTCTCCCCACCACCCCCTTTTTTGCTTGAGTGTGGGTGGCTGCTATGGCAACTCTGAATTTAACTCCTGCTGCAAACGTATGCTTTGCAGATGATTCTTGCTTTTATATTTGAGTCTGTATACAAATATATCTCTTCACAGCTTCACTAAAGACACCTAGAAAAAAACTGCCTTATAACAGAAGTGTTGGGATGTTTCAGAATGATTCAGTATCATGGAATCCTTGTTGGCACTTTGACATGTAAATAGTGGGGAAACAACCATATTCTGCATGCTCTGATAAATAGGTTTATAACCTTATTTAGTTAGAGATATATTTTTAAAGGTAGCATAGGAATTAGAAAAAATATGTAAACACGTAAGTAAAAATAACACGGCAGCCATCATGAAGTGAATGAAAAAGAAATAAGCAGGGTTTTAATGCTATTTCTGGTTGTGTGGACTAGAAACAGAATTGAAAAAAACCTTATTAGAAACTGACTTGGTATATGCATTAAAGATCACTGATAAGTTAATTTCAATAGCCTCCCTAACATTCTTCTAGGCAGAAACTAGAGAAGTAAGCCCACACTCCACAGATTTCAAATGGATTTAGAAGACACATATATGTATATGTATGTATATATACATGTATGTGCATGTATTATGTACGTATGTATATTCATTCAGTTTTAGATACAATGGAAAACTAACCAAATTTAGCTTAATAGTTAATATATATGACATTTTAAAATAAAAAAACCAATTAAAGGGAATTTTCAAAGATTGAATGACTTTCTAACTAGCTTCATGAAGCTGGGAATTGGGAACAGAGGGAGCTGTCACCTCTATTCTCTCTTCTAGGGCTAATGAGGAAAATGAAATAAATTCTAATGAAGAAAATGAAATAAGTAAAAGGAAAAATCTCTTCAGTATGGAATTCCATTTTAACTTTCTAGGCATATTTCCTTTTCTCCCTTTCTTACACAGTCCATTCCCACCAAGCTAACCTGCTAGCTGTTCTCTGTACATGAGATTCTACTTTCTATCTAACTACCTTTGTACAAGTAATTTCCCATTTCTGAAAAGCTCTCCATTGCTTCATCTCCACATTGTGTAAAGTCCTAGCTTCTTTCATTGTACTGGTCAGGTGCTACCTGCCCTGAGGCATTTTTGGTTCTTCTCTGTTATTAATATGCTCCTTCTTGATTTTTATATTATTTTATATCAACTTTGTATTTCCATACTTTATAAATGTTGTTAATGTCCCTCCTCAAATTATCTTGAACAAATGGATGACAGACTTATTAAATACATATTGCATGCCAAGTACTATACTAAACATGAGGGATACAAACAGAAGCACATAAAACCATCCTTGTCTTCAATGTGCTTGCATTTCTAGTAGGAAATAGCTCACACAGAGGGGACCTACAAAAAGAGAATGTGATCTGGTAGTAGTCAGGAAATAACATGGAGGCCTGGATCTAGGCAACATAAGACCGCCTCTAAGAGCCCGAGGACCTGAAGGAAAAAGTCCAAATGGTTCCAGTGGGAGGCAATTGAGGAAGACGGTCCAAAGTGGAAGTAATATTATACTTGCTTATCTATCAATATGTTGAATATCATAACCTGCTATAAGCTCATTGAGGACAAGGATTGTTTTGTTTTTCCCTTTGTATCCCTAACCATTCACATGATATTATTAAGGATATTACAGTTGCTTGATACATGCTATTGAACTTAATTAAATGAAAATGTGGGTAACAGGCATTCTTATTCTTATTGTTTATAACCTGGTGAATTGAAGGCTGACCTCTTTTGGTGGTTATGGATTTCATTTAAGAGGCTCTGCAGTATTCTGGGCCTGGGGGAAATCAGCACCATGTCATATGCTATGAATGCCTTAGAATGAAAATAACCATTTGAAAAAAAAATTAGCCCTTCCCCAGAAACCCAGAGGCTGTGACATAACTTTTTTTTTTTCACATTCTTTATCTCTTCTCTTTTCTCGACTTTTTTTTCCTCTCACTGAATTAGTCACTTTCATATTTAGGTGTTCATTCTCTCCATCAACTTTCTCTTTAAATAGTTCCCAACATCTCAGGCCTTTACTTATTAATACATATTTCCTAATTGCATAAAATAAGCCCCATCTATTGGTGTCCCTTTTTAAAACTCCCTTTTGTATCCCCTGGCTTGGTTCTACACAAGGAAATATTGTTTAAAATCCTCATTCTTGGATCTTAGAATAGGGAAAAGAAATGGATGGGAGATGCTTCAAAAGGGTCACCATATCTCCATGGTGGAAATCACATGGCAGAAATTTCTGGGGGTGGAGGGTGGGGAAGAAAACTTAGTTTTCATCATGCCACTGGAAAACAGCCATCTTTGATGTCTAGGTGTACAATTCGTAACCAGGTTACTTTTCAAAACTTTCCCTTTCTTAGATTAAATTAGTATATCAATTGGGGGTACTCTTATTTAACATTCAGTTCTGCAGTGGAAAGATTATAGGCTAAGGAGTAAGAGAAGATGGCACCATATCCTACCTCTACCACTCCCTAGGAGACCTTGGATGAATTGCCTAAGTTCTTCTCATTGATAAAAGAAGGTGTGACTATACAGCATCTCAAGTCTTTTATGCTTCTTGATCTATGATCCTCAGTCAATAAAAGATAAAAAGGATCCTAAGGCCTTACTGTCAGTAAGGAAACCACTAAATTTTTACTATGTTTCTTACATTTTGCTTTGTACTTTGGGAAATGACAAAAATATATGATTACAATTCAATTTCATGAATTTAAACACCCCCCTCCAAGAGTTGCAAGGTGGAAGAAGGTTAGCTAAACAGAAGTTCATATATTTAGAGGGAGAAGGGACCTTGGAGATCATCTAAACACATTCTGGGGATAGGGAGCACAAAATAACAGAAACAGTTTATCTCATGAGGAATAAATACGCCTCAAATTCTGTCCTTTCATAATGTGGCAACAAGCTGGCCATATCCCTTCCTATTTAGCTGGGGAGCCAGATCCTAAGGCTCTAATACCTCCAATACAAATCACTACCTCTCCATGATTTGGTAGATAAGCTAAAGAATTGCCTCAGGCCTGGAGAGTTGAAATTATTTGCCCAGGATCCTGTAGCTAGTAGTTGACAGGAAAGAGATTTGAATACCCTTCTTCCTGATCCCAACACCAGAACATTGTTCTCTATAACTAGTTTTAAAGATGGCTCAAAGGCCAAAGACCCAGATATATAAATGAGCATGTCTTGATTTGAAGACCCTTTGGGAATCATGCCATCCAGAATATGAGCATTAAACACTAAGGTGAGGAGTTTTGTATTGATCTCATGGGTAATAACAGCAGGAAAATCCATGATAACATGTAGGTATGGCCTAAATAACATCCCTTATGCATATGAATTGGAAGTGAAGAATAGATTTAAGAGATTAGATTTGGTAGAGGTAATAAAGAGTGCCTGAAGAACTACAGACAGAGGTTATCAATATTGTCCAGGAGATAGTAACAAAAACATCCCAAAGAAAAAGAAGAGCAAAAAAACAAAATGGCTGTCTGATGAAACTTTACAAATGACTGAGGAAAGGTGGAAAGCAAAAGGTAAAGGAGAAAAGAAAGATATACCCAACTAAATGCAGAATTCCATAGAACAGCAAGGAGAGATAAGAAAGTATTCTTAAATGAGCAATGCAAATAAATAGAATAAAACAATAGAATGAGAAAAACCAGAGATGTCTTCATTAAATTTAGAGATATCAAGGGAATGTATCATACAAAAATGGGCATGTTCAAAAACAAAAATGGTAGAGACTTCACAGAAGCAGAAGAGATTAAGAAGGGGTGGCAAGAATGCATGAAAGGACTATACAAAAGTCTTAACATCAATGATAACCACTATGGTGTGATTGTTAATGTAGAGCCAGACATCCTAAAGTCAAGTAGATCTTAGGAATCATTGCTAACAATAAGGCTAGTGAGGTGATGGAATTCTAGCTGAGCTACTAAAAATTTCAGAAGATGATGCTGTTGAAGTGCTATACTCAATATGCCAGCAAATTTGGAGAACTCAACAGTGGTCATTGGGTTGGAAAAGATCAGTTTATATATTCCAATCCTGAAGGAAGGCAACACCAAGGAATGTTCAAATTACCAAACAATTATGTTCATTTCACATACCAGCAAGGTTATGCTTAAAATTCTTCAAGTTAGTCTTCAGTAATATGTGAATTGAGGATTACCAGAAGTACAGACTGGTTTTCAAAGAGGTAGAGGAACTAGAGACCAAATTGCCAACATTCACTGGAGAAAGCAAAAACAAACAAACAAACATCTACTTCTACTTCATTGACTTTAACTGTGTGGATCACAACAAAATGTGACTTGTCTTCAAACTTCCCCTGAACTAGTGAATGTGATTAAAAAAAGATTGCTGAACCCTTAAACAAAATACCAAATTATTTTACTTGTCTCCTGAGGAACCTGTATGTAGGGCAAGAAGCAACAGTTAGAACCAAATATGGAACAACTGATGGGCTTAAGATGGAGAAAGGAATACAACAAAGCTATATATTATCCCCTTATTTAACTTATATGCAGAGTACATCATGTGAAATGCCAGGCTGGTTGAATCAAAAGCTGGAATTAAGGTTGCCAGAAGAAATATCAATAATCTCAGATATGTAGACAATATCACTCTGATGGCAGAAAATGATGAGGGTAAAAGAAGAATATGTAAAAGCTGGCTTGAAGCTTAATATTTAAAAAAAATCATGGCAACTGGTCTCATCATTTCCTGGCAAAAAGAAGTAGAAGAAATGGAAGCAGTGTCAGATTTTATATTCTTCGGCTTAAAGATCACTGCAGTCATGAAATTAAGATGCTTTCTCCTTAGAGAAGAAAGCTATGGCAAATCTGGACAGCATACTAAAAAGCAGAGACATCACCTTGCCAACAAAGGTCTATGTACTTAAAGCTGTGGGTTTTTTTTTTTCCCAACAGTGATGTATGACTGTGAGAGCTGAACTATGAGGAGAGCTGAGGATTGAAGAACTGAAACTTTCAAATTGTGGTACTGGAAAAGAATTTTGAGAGTTCATTTTACAACAAAGGGATCAAATCAGTCAATACATCTAGAAATTCTTCACCAGATGGTCAAATACTGAAACTGAAGCTAAAATATTTTGACCACTGTAATGGAATTTAAGATCTTCCCCACCCATTAATAGGCCTCACAAGGAGCCCAAAAGGGAAGCTTGCTTAGGGGAGGCTTGCTTGTAGGAAGGCTTTCACACCTTTTGCTAATTTCTAATTAGGCACTGAATCAGGAGGGTTGTGATGCCTTCTGACTGAGGAAAAAATACACACATACACACACACACACATATACATATATAATCAGTTGGTATTTTCCTTTGGGGGCTCTCTTATGAGAATGATCTTGTTTCCCTAGTCACAATTCTGAGTGGCTGTTCAGAGCTCCCCTACTGTTCAGATGTAAAGGCTCTCTCAATCCAGGGATGTATGTAAAGTATATAGTAATATTGCTTTGATTCAGGTAGTCAGATCCCTGTCTGTTGGTCTTTATTTCTCTGCTTGTATTTTTTCTGTTTGCATTATCTCTGAAGTTCATGGCACTGACTTTTCCCCTGAACTAGTGAATGTGATTTTAAAAAGATTGCTGAACCCTTAAACAGCTATCTTTCCTAGTAAGGCAGATCTAAGAACTGTGCTAGCAGCCATTCTGGGTATGCCAGTGTGGTTGCTACTACAGCCACATAATGAGAATACAGGACTCATTACAAATGACCTTTATGCTAGGAAAGATTGAAGGCAAAAAGGGAAGGGAATGGCAGAATATAGCAATGAGCATGAACTTGGATAGATTTCAAGAGATAGTGGAGGACAGAAGGGCCTGGCATACTGTCCTCCATAAGGTCATGAAGAGTTGGACATGACTGAATAATTGAACAACAACATAGTCAATATAGCATAGATTCTTGACCTAGAAAATGTCATGGTGGGAATTATGCTTTAACATAATCCAACAAATATTCAGAGGTCAGCACTAAGGACATTGGTTAGAAGGTCCAAAAAAGCTTATCTCAAGCTTGATGACAAAGGGGAAAAAATAAAACTTCTTAATTTTTAAAGTTAACCAGCAGTGTAATGGATTTCCTTGAGATGTGGTAGTCTTCCCCTTATTGAAGTCTTCATGAAATGGCTGGATAACCATTGATCATAAGTGTGATGGAGGCAATTACTTTTCAAGTTTAAGTGAGAATAAAGGAAATACCTTCTAATTTTAAAATTCTGTTATTTTGTTTGTGTTGGCTCCTAATTGGCTAATGCAAATTACAACCCCTTCCCTACCCATAATGACATTAAAGATTAATCTAACATGGTGAAGGATGGATTGGAGATGGGAGATAATTATGGAAGCTTAGATCTCTTAAGAGATTACTGCAATAGTCCATGCTTAATGCAATGAGGGTTGGGAATAGGGTGGTTTTCTCTGAGCAGCCTAAAGTAGTATGGCTAGTGTTGGTATGTGACATCAGAGTCTGATGGACTGAAGTCCTTACTTTTCACAGAATTAGGGTAGCATGGACATCATGGATTGCCAGGAGACTACAATAATGTGGCATATAGGAAATGGTAATAGTGAAAGTTGTAAACTATTCTATGACTCTTTCTCCTAGATATTTTCTATCTGAATGAGAGGAGGTGGACTAAGTCAGGTCCAAAGGTAGAGTTCACATGCAAATTTTGTAATTGCCCAAGGGATGGCATCAGTACCTCTCCAAGTATCTATGAATAGAATAACCTAAGATATCAGCCAGACCCAAACTGATGCTATCCAACAATGACTTGGCATTTATAGTTTCGAGGAGTCACAATTTCATAACCCTTCATTCTAGCACAGAGGTTGAGGCAATATAACATAATATAAGAAGCTAGTGCCCAGCTTGGGAAGTGACTATGTGTCAAGGCATTTTTTAAGCATTGACTATGTGTCAAGCATTGTACTGAGCACTTTACAAATATCATCTCGTTTGATTCTCACAACATCTCTGGGAGGTAAGTGCTCTTATTATCCCCATTTTACAGTTCAGGAAACTGAGGCAGACAGAAGTTAAGTAACTTCTGCAGAGTCATATAGCTAGTAAGTGTCTGAGTCATAGTACGAACTCAGGTCTTCTTGATTCTAGGCTCAGTGCTCTATCCACTATGCCACTTAGGTTGGAAAATATTGCATTGATATCCCCTCAAAGAAATAAAGAAATTGTACTGGGTTTCCTTCTTTTTCGGTGGGAAGACCTAACTCCAACTCCCAAAGTAGTATGAATAATCTTTGCTAATCAGGAACAAAATATACTTTGATTTAAAATTGATTAATTTTTAATTCTTCTGCCATCTTGTGTTCTATAGCTCATTTGAGGTGTTCAGGAATTCTAACTGCTTTTTGAATAACACCTTTGAAATCACCTTTAGCTTCCTTATCCAGTACAATAACAGGCCACATAATAGCCTAATGAGCATTTGTGGCACACATCCTTGATTAAAACACTTCATATTAGTTGAAGAGAAAATTGGTCCATGATGTGAAATGAGAACTAGAGCTTAAGGAAATGGCATCTTCTGTGACTATGTTGATGTACTCTTTTTTCCTCTTGCCTAGGTTTTTTTCAAAAGCTCTTACAGCATCTTGACTTAGTAACTTAAGTTGTCATTGCTTAAGCAGTCTCTTTGCCTCTTTGAGACAACATGGCCGAGTGATTAAGATGCTAGCTTTGGAGTCAGGAACAGCCTTGTTTTGAATCTCATTTTGAAACTTGCTTTTGATATTTCCCAGCCATGTGACTGTGGGCAAGCCACTGTATTTCTCTTTAAGCCTCAGTTTCCTTATCTGTAAAATAATTATGATAATGAGGAGGAAGAAGAGGAGGAGGAGAAAGATGATGCAGCAGAGTAATAAAGGTTGTTGGGAAACAGATTGGATAAAGGATATAAAGTGCTTAGAAAAGTTTAAATTGACATAAGTTTCAGCCATTATGATGACAATGATGATGATTATAGGAAAAGACTATGATGTGGTAGAAAAAGAAGAATCAGAAAACCACAAAATCTCAGAGTAGCAAGGGATTGCAACAACCACCTAGTCAAGTTAGGTGATTCTTGAAAAAGAATCCCCCTAAAACACGTTTGAAAAAATAGTCATCTAGAATGACTGTAGATCTTCAATGAGAAGGAACCAATTGCCTTCTGACATAACACATTCCACTCTTGATTATTATGTATTTTGTTGTTGTTGTTGTTTTCAATGACTTGACTCCAGGCCTAAATGTATCTCTTTGTAACTTTTGCACATTGCTCCTAGTTTTGATTTTTGGTCTCAAAATAAATGAATAAAGACAGTTTTATCTCTCCTCAAGACAACTCTTCAGATACTTGAAAAGAGCTAGCACATGCCCTCTGAGTTTTCTTTCTTTAAGCTAATCGTTGTCATCTGTCACGGACCTGAGGCCTTTCCCCATTCCACTTTCCATCCTGTGGTTGTATCTAGCTTATGCTAAACTGTGGCACTCAGAAGTAAGCAAAATATTCCAAATCACTTGTGATCAAGCCAAAGTACATAGGAATATCACCTCCTTATTTGTGGAAGTTATTCCTCTCAATGTAGCACAAGACCATGTTAGCTTTTTTTGGTTTCCAATTCACACTCTTGACTCATACTGAGCTGACTCTCTGCTAATTCCCCTTTCTTCCTCCTGATATTTTAAATACAGACTGTTTTCATTGGCATCACTAAAACATAATATGCAAGCTTCTATAACAATGAAGGGTGGAATAGCCTAGGCAGAAACTTTTCTGGTACTTTAAGAGCACTTTTTCTTATATCATCCAAATCGTAGAGTTTTAAAATCTTAGAATTGGAGGAGTCCTTGGACAATACCTAGTCTAGAATCTTTCCTGTGTGAAGGCCTTACCTTGAATTCATTTCTTTATTTTTTCACAGAGCCATTTTAAGGAGTTAGACAGTTTCTTTATAAAGAATTTAAAGTATTGAGAGATGAATTTAGTTAAGCTGTTAAGATGATAGATGGGATACATTCTTTATACACAATGTGTAAATGTAAAGATTTATCTCCTTTTCTTTGCTGGAGGCATAACATGATTTCATTTTATTTATGGGGGGAAAATACTTCAGAAGAGTTTGGGACAAGTAGAGGTCACAGAACAATTAAACACAGAGATCCTAGTGGTCAGTAGAATTTTCGGTAGTGAGGCATAGTTAAGGAAGCATTTCAGGGCAGAACTCCTTGGATTTTGCTGACTGCTGCTTGTTAATTATGTTGGGGTCATTCTGAATACCCATCAGCTTTCAGCTTTGGGAAATCAGAACAGCAATGAATGGAAGATTATTGGAGGAAATGGGGAAATATATGTGATCTATCTGTCTTCTCTGGGCTTTATTTTACCAGCCTCTAAAATGTGGGAGTTGTAATTGTGATGTCCAGGGTTCTTTCTAGTTTAAAAATGTTGTAATTCTAAACAAAAATCTTTTCTCTCAAAAAAATGTCATCCTCCTCATAAAAAAAGAAAAATCCTTAAGCACTAAACTAAACAGACATTAAGTGTTTGGTCTGGTGTTACACAAAGTTACAAAGACACAATTTCCTTACCTTTTAAGTAGTTTTTAATTTGATATGGACCACACAAATGAAGGGAAAATCCATTCAAAACTTGAGGCTGGAACCATACAAGGCTACCAGAGTGACTTGTTTGGTTTAGTTTAATGTTCACTTCTTCAAATAAATAATGTTCCTGTTGCCTGTGAGAACTTTGTTAGAGATGTGGGGAAGTAGGGAGATTTGAGAAACCCTTCGTTGTTATAGAAACTTGTGTATCACGTTTTGGTGATGCCCCTTTGCATCACTAACATTAACCTGAAACTTTTTGTATTCCCGCAAGACAGATGCAGATTATACTGAATCTAGTCTATGCATCATCCTGAGAGTAAGAATATCTTGTTGTACACATACAGTAACCATTCCTTTCCATTCCCTTAATTCAGCAGGTGGACAGGGGTTATATAACATAGTCATCATTTAATTTCAATTGAGTGTCACTCGTGAGGAAGAACATTGGCAAGTCAGATTATGTCCAGACGAAGGGAGAGTGATCACTCACCTTGAATGAAGAAACCCAACATAAGATTAAGTTTAATCATAATTCAATCTTTCAAAAAAAGTAGAGAAAGAAACCAATGGAACTGCTATTCTAGAATTGACTCATCAGGAAAGAGCAACGGTTTGTTTAGGAAGAAACAATGGAAAGACTGAGGGGAAAGTTAGTATAGGAAATGTAGAATAATAATAATTGCCACATATAGCACTTTAAGTTTTATAATATGATGCATATGTGTATATACATGTATATAAGTGAGTATATATATGTGTGTGTGTATAGATATATAAAGATTTATACACATGTCCATATATAGATATATGTATATACATATATATGTGCATGTATATGTGTATGTGGTACATAAGGGCAGGTATAGAACTCTGAGTCATAAGTAGATTTTAGTTCATCCTAGAATTATTTCATTCAATACGATACATTAAAGTACCTTAAAGGTCCCCTATCTCCCACGTATACATCAAGATTTTTTTATAGCCCTTGAAAGATGTAAGGACAAAAATAATCTTCTTTGGCCCTCTGAGCAGTAATGCCAGGTGAGGCCTAAAGCAAGCACCAAACTGTAAGCTTGCTGAAAATGTTCACCACAGTCATGGAAAAGGTCAAGCACAAAGCCCAGATTGGAGAGGGATACCCTACAGGCAGCAACATCCTGCAGATGCTCCTGTTTGTAGATGGCATTGGTTCTTGATTGCAACAAACCCTAGAATTTTACAGGATCTTTTGAATGAGATCCATAACACTCAAGAGATTTTGGCCTATCTATAGAGGAAAAAAGATAATTGGTTAAGGATGTCTATTGTCCAGATTATAACATGTAGTTAGACAACCTAAAGGGTTCACCCCTCTGTGTGTGTGTGTGTGTGTGTGTGTGTGTGTGTGTGCGCGCGCGTGTATAGATATAGATGGCATTGTATTGGATATAGATTGCCAATGGACAATGAGTTGGCCTAAGAATTAAACAAGAGGAAGAGAATGGGCTAGATTCTCTTTGGGATATTGTAAAGCTTCTTTAGTAACAGCAACTTTTGTCAAAAGTGAAGTCCTATCTCTTAAAATGTTGTTGTACATCTCCAAAGAATTATAAAATGAACATCATTTAGAGGACAATGGAGAAGAAAAAAATGGGTATGGATTCCCTCTACTGAACTTTGGGGAGTACATACATGAGAGCCAAACAGGATACACTGTGACCTGCTTTATTGGAAGGCACATCAGTGAGATCACAGATCACTCTGAGTTTTGAAGAACAAGGAAGAACAATCTAATAACTGTAATATCACTTAGAGGACAGGGCAGATGAAGGGATCAGAAAAAGATGTTCAAACAGAAATCAGATGGCCATTGTTAAGACTCATCCTATGAAGAATTTTTTTGGTTGGATTAGAAGGGGAAAGGGGGAACCTGCAGCCTTGAGGCTATAAGTGGCCTTCTAGGTCCTTGGGTGCAGCCTTTTGACTGAATCCAAGTTTTACTGAAAAAAAATCTTTTTATTAAGGACATTTGTTCTATGAAATTTGTATTCAGTCAAAGAAGGCCCACACCTGGATTAGATAATCTCCCCCATATTTTACACACTAATAATAATAACAAAAATAATGATAATAGCAATTTAGGTTTGTAAAATAATTTCTTCACAGTAACACTGTAAGAAATTGTCATCTTGATCAAAAAATGTTGAATCTCAGAGACGATAACTAAAACAGCAGAGACAGTAATAGCCTTTACATAGCACCAAAAAAATTGCTAAGTGCTATACACATGTAATCTCATTTGATCTTCACAATAACCCTGTCAGGCACTATTATTATACCAATTTTATAAATGAGAAAACCAAGAACAAGAAATTAAGAAATTTGCCAAGATTCATATACATGTTATGTTTTCTAGGTAGGATTTAAACTTGGTCTTTCTGACTCCAGGTCCAGCACTCAACCCACTGAGCCCTAACTGACCTATCTTTAATTAAGAAACTGGTAAATATTGGACCTCAAATCTGAAACCAGGTCTTCTGACTCAAAGTCAAGTGTTTTTTTCACTTTACCATGTAATAACCTAAGGCAATATGTAAAGCAATAGTTTTAATGGAGGGAGGTTGTGAGGATACTTTTTCTGATGTGCTCCTGTTTTATAGGGTAGACTGAGATAATCTCTGGGTTAATTTGTCTTCCTCATTGTGGTGATTTTTTTTTTGTCTTCTTAAACTTCCATATAAATTGGTAATGATCTAAGACAGGGATGCTTAATTATTTTTGTTGCATAGACTCCTTTAGCAGTATGGTAACACCTATATAGCCCTTCTCAGAATGATAGTTTATTTTTTTT
>CM053584.1:335674373-335692931 GCA_028627135.1 Pseudochirops cupreus | reverse complement strand
AAGGGAAAGCTCTGTCCCAAATCACTGGGGTCCTCCCGGCTGCCGTAGCTCTTAGGGAGAGGCTGGGAACTCTTCCTATATAC
The DNA here is from genome assembly GCA_028627135.1 of Pseudochirops cupreus. Classification (NCBI taxonomy): domain Eukaryota; kingdom Metazoa; phylum Chordata; class Mammalia; order Diprotodontia; family Pseudocheiridae; genus Pseudochirops; species Pseudochirops cupreus. The sequence goes on along the minus strand of CM053584.1, from coordinate 335,692,848 downwards.
TTCCGGCTGACCGGAATAGGGAGGACTCCAAGACTGAGGCCCAAGACGGCGATCCGTCCAGGCCACTCAACGCGAGAGCACTGGCCTGAAAACAATCGCTCAGTCCCCCTGCTGCCTGCAGGCCGCGGGCGGGAAGCTGCAACGCCAAGGTGGGTGCAAAAACTCTGCCTTTTAGCTTTTCCACTCTGGAGGCCTTCCTGCCAGACTGCTTATCTCCCCCTTTCACAATTCCCATTCACAGCTGCTGCTAATCCTCTCACCTGAAGCTCCTCAGCTCCTCTGCTCCTCCCGTCCAGCCGCCCCCGGGGCACAGCCGCAGCTTCAGGCCAGGCTGGTTTCGGTTCACAGTGCTGATATGGTTCCTCGTAGCCGAGCTGACTTCAGTGGGAAGTATCTTTGTGTGGGTTTTGGAGTTCCAGGATTGGTTTAGAGTCCTATTTTATGGGTATTTTGGGGTGACTATGTGAGAGCTGCGATATGTTGCTGCTGCTACGCCGCCATCTTGGCTCTGCCCCCCCTCAGAATGATAGTTTAAATGAATAAAATAAAATATATAGCATTACCAATGAAAGCAAAGATACTGAAATAATTATTTCATTTCTTATGATGGTGTTTGATTCTGATCATGTCAAATGCCTTCCACATTTCTTCTCGAAAACAAATATTTATGATATACAGAGAGACACTTCTGATGATGAAATGTACCTCCTTGTTCTTGGCAGAAAGACAAAGTACAAGGGCATCATGCTGCATATATTGTTAGATGTAGTCATTGTATTGATCGGTCTTATTCACCATTTTTCTTTGTTACAATGGAGATTTCAATTCTCAAAGGGTGGAGAATATATCCAGAAATGGCTGTTCTATAAAATCAAAAGACAGCTATTAGTCTGTCATTTCTTACTCCCAGACCATCTTATCTAACACTTTTCTATCCTCTCCTGTGCCCATCTTTGTGCTAAAGTCATGTTGACTTAGTTTTAATAATCTTTATAGAATTATCTTCCTCTTTACTTTCTGCAGCAGATTTGGCAGTAAACTATATTTATGTTCTTGGTCATCATTTTGTTTACTCTCAACAGAAGCAGTGCCTAGTGAGATGGCCAAATGTCCAATGCAGTGGTATTTCTTATTGCCCTTGGGCACCTTCTCTCTTCTCTTCTTTGTTTGATTTGCTATGGGTCACTTGCAAGTCATTCTTTCTTTTAGCTGTGATATTCTTGTGTCTTCTGATCTCTCTCCTATCGAGAATGTCCAAATCATTGATCTACGGCCATAAGTTACCTTAGTGATCATTTAGTCAAGTCCATTCTTTTTTCAGAGAGCCAGAGGTCAGTTGATTCTAAATGCATGGCATGGGTACATACATATGTTGGTTGCTGGATAAGGATCACATATTTAGAATGCCAAAAGCTAATGTTTACAGGCAGTCTAAAAACAGTGTGATTCTTACTACCCTCTGCTTCTTTTTCCATCACTATCACTGTTACTTCAGAAGCTATGGAAAGGTACAGTGGAAAAAAGACTAGACATGAAGTCAGTAAGTCCTGAGTCCAAAACCTTCCTTAGAAATTTACAAGTTATCTTGGGGTGGGTGGTAGGGGAAAGACAGGGAGAAAATTTGTAACTCAAAATCTTGTAGAAGAGAATGTTGAAAATTAAAAACTAAAAATGAATTAAATAAAGAAATAAAGAAATTTACAAGCTATGTGACCTGGGGTAAGTTGCTTAACCTCTGCCTCAGTTTCCTCATCTGTAAAATGAAAATAATAATTATACCTAACTAGGGGCAAGTTAGGTGGCACAGTGGCTAGAATGCTGGGCTTGGAGTCAGTAAGACCCAAATTCAAATCTAGCCTCAGATACTTACTAGCTGTACAACTCCAAGCAAGTCACTTAAACTGTTTGCCTCAGTTTTCTCAAGTGTTAAATGGGGATGATAATAGCATCTACCTTTCAAGGTCTTTGCGAGGATCAAGTGAGATAATTTTTATAAGCTTAAAGCACAATGCCTGACACATACTTGATTCTTAATAAATGCTTCTCTTCCCTTTCCACTTCCTCTACCTCTCAGGGTCATTGTGAAGACAAGTGGGATCTTGTTTGTGAAGTATTTTTGCAAGCCTTAAAGCACTATATAAATATTAGCTATTATTATTATTAGAATGGATCTATGTAGAACTAAAAGTTGTTTTTTATTTATTAATGGGATTCCATGGGAAAATAATTCATCACAAGTAGAAAATCTACTCTACATTTAGCTAAGGTAGTCCTCAGGCAGTAGTCTGTGAGTAGGACCACAATAAAGGCCTTTCCAATGCAGTAGAACCTGTCAAGGTTTATGTTTTGCTGGCCAAGCTATTAAGAAATCATGCGTATCATCCCTACCCCAGCGTGATGAAGCAGCTGAGTAAGACTTTGGTGCAGATATGAAGAATGCCTTCTGGTTTTCTCCAGTACTTCTGTCACAGTCTGGGTTGTTTCAATTCTGACCTCACAGCCATCTTGTCTCATTAACAATGGATCCAACTTTTAAATATTCAACCCTGACTACTTCTTTTCTTAGGAGGCTTCTCTTGTAAAGAATATGAATTTTAAATAATGAAAATATTTAAAAGGATTAGAGATTTTCCAAGGCATTCACAATGGTAATTGACTCTTTGGGGGCAATCCTTGAGTTTGAACCTATAACCTTTATTACTAATAGCTTCTGTAGGGAGACTGTTCAAGTTAACAGTTATATTACATAAATGACTTGTTCCAAATTCATCATAGGTAATTAGCACACTTGGATATTGTACATAGAGCTTGCAGGATTTAATTTCCAGTTTGCCAAAACTAAGCCTCTGAAAAAGCAGTCATTAAAAGTCACTTTGGTTAATGGAAATGGGTGCAAATGTAAAAAAAAAACAAACAGATAACTTGATATAGATAGATAGATAGATAGATAGATAGATAGATAGATAGATATACATATTTCATATAACCAAACCAAAAAGCCCTTTTACTGAAGAAAGTCTATATATTAATAGGCATGTTACTAATCAGATATGTAAGTATTATTAGGTTTTGCAGACTTACTGGCTACTGTACTTTGTGGCTTATTAAACAGCTTCATCTAGTGGGGAAAGTGTAAAATCTAGAGTCATAGTAGCTGGATTTGAATACCAACTCTGCTAATTACCACCTATGGAATCTTGGCCATATTACTCAACCTTTCTGAGCCTTATTTTACTTCTGCTATAAAATGAGGAGTTTGAGTAAAATAGGCTCTCATGTTTTTTTCTAGCTTTTAATCTATGACTATGAGATGTTTTTAGAATTATTAACATGATTTGAGTAGTTAACTAGCAAATGTAAAAAGTGTCTGCATCCATATACAATTGTGTATATATCTGTATAATTTTCATTTTAATTGTCATTCAATAATTTATATTTATATAATATGCATTTTGTGTATATATTTATATAATATGTATCATATACACATATGTAATGTGTAATGAATATACTAATATGTACTTTTTTGGCCCTGTAAAATCACACATCTGGACTAACATATAAATATTTACACAGACATATCCAGAACTGACTCATATAAATGATCGGGACCATAAAGCAAAGTTACTGATATCTTGTTTTCCATGTGGAAATCAGGCTTTTAGTCACACTTCATTTATCTTTTGAGTTCATTTTATAAGCCCCTTTTCCTATTCATTTACAAAAAAAAAAAGATAAACCCCGAGTACTAGTTCATATAAAACCTCCAGTGAAATTAACTTCATTGCTTTTTTTCTGAGGCCATTTGACATGGACTTGGTAATATGATGATACCAATAATTCAACATAATTGGTATTTTTAAAAATAATAGTTTAGATTTGCTGAGTTCCTTCTTATTAGTCAGCATATGGTTGGGTAGATGGAGTGTTTTTAGAAGAGCATGGACAAGAATTACATCAGATGTAAAGGCATGAATGAGTTGGGATCAACACCAAGAGAGACTACACACACCAATAAAACATGGATACATCGAAGTATTAAAACCTGGATACAAAATTCCTCAAATGCATTATCTCAGTTAATTTTAGAAGTAGCAGTGGTAAAATATTTAGAGCAAAGGTTCTCAAAGTTATTTGACCTACCACCACTTTAAAAAATATATATATATCACTCAGCACCGCCCGCCCCCTTCCCCCTCCCCCCCGGAATCTACTTTCTTAAAACATTTAGCAGTTCTTTTTTAAAAAATGTATTTCATTTCAAAAAAATATATATTTTTTAAAATGATGCATCATATACTCAAAAATTTATTGTAAATATGTGGGGGTTTTCCTGCATTGAAATTTTGATGATGTAATGTTGCATCATGTAATCGTATGATATTGTAGTGTAAACAACTCATTACATGCACACAATCCTGCTGATGCATGCTGGACTTCCCAACAATGCACAACACACTAGCTGCCAACACTTTTTGTTAATATCTGTCTGCACATTTGACCACTGATAGGTTATAACTTGCATTTTTTTGTATTTATTTGGAAAATAATGTAATCACAACTTTAAATCTGTTACACAACAGATGGAACTTATGAATGGTTTTTTCCAAAATTTTCTTCTCTTCTTTCCATATGCTTCCACCACCCCATAATCTTTATTCAATGCCCCTAGTTGCACCCAAGGCCACTATTACACCCCTCCCCCCAGATCATTCCAGTGTCCCCTAGCTGGTGGTATCACCTACTTTTAGGAAACTATGATTGGGCTTGGAGTCAGGAAGACTAGGAAGTCTGTTATCCATTATCCATTTGCATTACTTTCTATTTACCAAAATTACTTGTACTGCCCATTTTTGTAGGGTCTTAGTTTTGCTTATCTGCTAAATACTAGAAAATGATGTCTCAGACATTTACTAGCTAGCTAGATGGTTATTGGCAAATCACTTAACCTGTCTAGAAGAGGATGGACTCCTCTATAGTGCCCTCCACTTCTAAATGTATGATCCTCTCATATTCACAAAGTTCCTATACAGCAAGTAGTATAAATTATTTTTCCTGCTTTGTAGTAAGAAAAGAGATTCAGAGATACCAAATGACTTGTCCATGGTCATAGTTGGAATTCTTACCCAGTTTTTGTATTTTTCCTGCTTAACCAAAAAATTCCTTTCCTAAAGAAAGTCTCAGACTTGTAATAGTGAATCCTGAGGAGTTGGTAATAAGGGAAATCACAGATTGCAGATTTAACAGAAAAATGGTTTGAATTGTTCTGTGACTTGAATATGCAACCTTGCTATTGCCCTTACAGTCAGAATTCTTTTAATTTGGACATTTTTCTGAAGAATTTCAGAAGATTCTGCCTCCACCTTTTGCCATTTTGATAGACCAAAGCACAAATAACATATTTAATTCATTCACTACTGAACTCCCTTGAGAGTGTAATGCATATTTTGTAGTATTTAATAGTAATGTTCATTTTCATGTTTTCATTTGCTTGCTAGTCAATGAATTTTAAAATTTGGTGATGACAGCTTTCTTGGAGTTGTGCCTTAAAAGTATATTTTTCTTACATCTAAGGTAGTTAACTTTCTTCTAGCTTGAAACAGAATCAGGAATGACACAGATCTTACCCTTTTGATTAAGTATTAGATAATTTTCATGCAGCTTATGTAAAACAAATATGAAAATGTGAAAAGCTGCATTTTAAGTGAGTGAATCAGAATTATAAATATAAAATAAGTTTGTTCTCTTAGCAAGATCATTGCATCTTATGATCATCATATTAGAAGTAGAAGGTATCTTAGAGGTCCTTTGGTCCATCCAGTTAGGACACTCCTGAGGATACTTTCTCCTTCTTGAAACTACTTTTAATTACACTGTATATTCTTTTATTTTCTTCCCCATGTCCATCTTGTATCCTTCCAATATAGTGCTACCTCTTTGAGGGCAGTTTCATTTTATATTTGTATTGTCTGTGCCTACCACAGTGGCTGGCACAAATTAGATATTTAATAAATGTGTGTTCATAGAATCATGTGATCATAGGTCTGGAGTGGGAAGAGAACTAAAAGAGCACATGAACCAGTTCCTTCATTTGGAGGTTAGGTGATATTTTAGAGATGGCCCAAGATAACCCAGGTTGTTGCTGTTCAGTTATTTTCAGTTCGTATCCAACTCTTCATGATCCAATTTGGGGTTTTCTTGGCAAAGATATTGAAATGCTTGCTATTTCCTTCACCAGTTCATTTTATAGATGAGAACACTAAAGCAAACACAGTTAAGTGACTTGCCCAGGGTCATACACCTAGTAAGTGTCTGAGGCCAAATTTGAACTCAAGAAGAGGTTTTCCTGACCCCAGGCTTAGCACTCTCTCCACTGTGCAACCTAGCTGCCCCCAAGTTTCAAAAGGACAGATCTAAACCCAAATTGATTTCAATTGAACCCCTACATTTTATTAAAAAAATGAAATGAGTTTAGGAGAGGTGAACTCACTAGACCAACCAAATAAAGTACCACAGCTTCCATATATTTATTCATTTGAGTCAATATCATTCTTTCTGTAAAAACCAATTGCAGTAGTTATGGCTTCAGGATAAGGTGAAATTGGCTGATGGAAAAGGATGATTGTTCTCAACAGAAACACCAAGTCGCTATTGAATGGGAGACAGTTGAGCACATTCACATTGCAATCACATTCATCATTAGGTGCCACATGTCAAGGTTCTAGATCTAGCTATTCCATTGATGAATGCTATGATCTTTCTGAGTCTGTAAAACAAAGAGCTTGAATAACATGATCTCTACTTGTTCTTCCATCTCTAAAATTCTATGACTTTCTGATTATAAGCCTATATACCACTCCATATACCTAAGCATAATATCTGACTTTCAAATTCCATTTTTGTGCATATTGGATGTATGAAAGATGATGAATATGTGCTTGTTTATTGAGTGCCACAAAGCCCTGTTCTTTTTTTTTTTTTACTGTATTCCACATTTTTACCAACATCTAGGATAAAGGCATAGCTAGCATACTTATCAGAGTTTCATATAATTAGTCAATCACTTATTAAGCATTTCTTAGGAACTTACTATATGCTAGGCACTATGTTAAGCATTGGGGATACAAAAAAGGCAAAGGACAGTCCCTGCCCTCAAGGAGCTCATAATATAACAAGATAATATATGAACAAATATGTACAAACAAGCAATACACAGGATAAAAAGGAAATAATCTATAGAAGGAAGGCACTAGAATTAAGAGGAACTTGGACCGTTTTCTTTTTTTTTTTGAATGACTTGTTTATTTACTTCTAGTTTACAAGATTCAGTTCCACAATCCCTTGAGTTTCAGATTTTCTCCCCTCCCTTCCCCCCCCCCATGGTGGCATGCAATCATGTATAGGATCTGCAAATACTTTCACACTGTACAATGGTTTGGTTATATAGAAGGGTTGTAACCAATGAGTGATCACTGGGGAAAAAAAAGCAAAACCAGACATGAAAGAGAACGATAGCGTGTTTTGCTTCAGTCTCCATTTAAACTATAAACTTTCTATATCTTTCTCTGAGTTTAGATATCTCCTTCCATCCTGAGGCTTGTAGAGTTGTTTTTAGCTGTGTGTTGTTGAGGATAGTTGGACAGTTTTCTTATAGCATATAGGATTTTAGCTATGACTTAAAGGAAGCTAGGGAATCTTAGACATTGGCATGGAAAAGGAAAGCATTCCAGGCATGTGGAACAGCTAGAGAGGGATCTAGGATAACACCTACATTCTGAGCCCAGGGGCCTCAAAGGATGATGGAGTCCTTGATAGTAATAGAGAAGTTTGAAACTGGGGTGAGGAGAAAGAGTTCAGTTTGGGACATGTTGAGTTAAGATGTCTCCTGGATATGCAGGTTGAGATATCTGTGGGTAGTTGGAGATGTGAGACTGGAGATCAGCAAAGAGGTAGGCTTAGCTAACTTGATTTGAGGATCATTAGAAAAGAGATAATAATTAAATCCAAGGAAAATGATAAGATCTCCAAGTGCAGTAGTACATAGAAAAAAAGATTCCAGGACAAAACTGTGTGGGACACCCACAGTTAGTGGCCATGGCCTAGATGGATATCCCAACAAAGGATACTGAGGAGTGCTTAGATAGGTAGAAGATTAACCAGGAGAGAATACTGTCCAGAAAACCTAAAGAGAAGAAAATATCAAAAAGAAGAAGGTAGCAAATTTAAAGGATGTAGAGAGGTCAAGAAAGATGAGAAATGCGAAAAGACCATGGGATTTACAATAAAAGATCATTAGTAATTCTGGAGAGAGAAGTTTTGATTCATTGATAAGGTAGAAATCCAGGATGTAGAGAGCAAAGAATTAAAGTAAATAAGAGGAAGTGGAGGCATCTATCTAGAAGGCTTTCTCAAGATATTTAGCAACAAAAAGCAGAAGAGGTATGGGATAATAATTTATGGGCATGAAACGATCAAGTTTTTTTTGTTTTTGTTTTTAGAATGGAGAGACATAGGTATGTTTCTAGTTTGTGGTGAAGGAGCTAGTAGACAGGTGAAGACTGAATGAATATAAATGAGAGTGGAGATATTTGAGGAAGCAATCTGCTAAGAAAGATGAGATGGAGTGGAATCCCTAGGGCAGGTAGTGTGGCTCACCTTGGTAAAGAGTAGGTCTTTTCTTATGAGAATGAGAGATAATGGCAGAAGGCATCCGAGTAATATGACATGATGAGGGAAGAAAAAGCTAAGTACATTAGTTGTATGTTGGATGTATGTTTAGTTAATTAACCTGAATGTTAGAGTCAGGGTTCAAACAGGCTAGAATCATGCTTTGCATACAAACATCTTTTAATTTCACGGCTGTAGTCACTATCTTCGGCGGTCTTTGAGCCCAAGAATATTAAATCTGACACTGATTCCGTTTCTCCCCCATCTATTTGTCAGGAAGCAATGGGACCAATTGCCATGATCTTAGCATTTTTTGATGGCAAACTTCAATCCAGATTTTACACTCTCCTCTGTCACTCACATTAAGAAGCTTCTTATTTCTTCTTTACTTTCTGCCATCAGAGTGGTATTATCTGCATATATGAGATTTTGATATTTCTCCCAGAAACCTTAATAGTGACTTTTGATTCATCCAGTCTGGCATTTTGCATGATGTATTCTGCATATAAGTTAAATAAATAAAGTTATAATACACACCTTTGTACTCCTTTCCCCTTAAACCAATCAGTTGTTCTATGTCTGGTTCTGTTGTTTCTTCACCTACATGAAAGTTCTTCAGGAGACAAGCAAGATGATCTGGTTTACTCATCTCTTTGAGGACTTGTCATATTTTGTTGCGATCCACAGTCACAGGCTGTAGTATAGTCAATGAAGCAGAAGGAGATATTTTGTCTAGAACTCCTTTGCTTTCTCAATAATCCAGTGAATATTGGCATTTTGGTCTGTAGTTCCTCTGACTCTTTGAAAAATCAACCTGATCTTCTGGTAATTCTTGGTTCACATATTGCTGAAGCCTAGCTCTCAGGATCCTTTTTTTTTTTTGTCCTTTTTTTTTTTGGAGAGAGGAAGGCAGGGAAATTGGGTTAAGTGACTTCCCAAGGTCACATAGCTAGTAAATGTTAAGTGCCTGTGGTTGGATTTGAACTCAGGCCCTCCTGACTCCAGGGCCAGTGCTTTATTCACTGTGCCACATAGCTGTCCCTAGCTTGCAGAATTTTAAGCATAACCTTGCTGGCATGTGAAATGAATACAATTGTTTGGTAATTTGAACATTCCTTGGCATTGCTCTTCTTTAGGATGGGAATATAAGCTTATCTTTTCCAATCTAGTAGCCATTGTTAAGTTTTAAAAATTTGCTGTCACATTATTGAGTGCATACCTTTAACAGCATCATTTTTTTGAAGGAGATAAGGCAAGGCGATTGGGGTTAAGTGACTTTCCCAAGGTCACATGGCTAGTAAGTGTTAAGTGTCTGAGGCTGAATTTGAACTCAGGTCCTCCTGACTCCTGGGCCGGTGCTCTATTCACTGAGCCACATAACTGCCCCCATTTTTTTTTTATGATTTTAAATAGCTCAGGTGAAATTCCATCACCTCCACTAGCCTTATTGTTAAGCTTCCTAAGGCTTGACTTTATTCTTTAGGATGTCTGGCTTTAGATCAGTAGCCACACATAGTGGCTATCGGGGTTGTTAAGATTTTTCTCGTATAATTCTTTTGTATATTCTTTCCACCTCTTCTTAATCTCTTCTGCTTCTTCTAAGTCTCTACCATTTTTATCTTTTACCATGCCAGTTTTTGCGTGAAATGTTCCCTTGACATCTCTAATTTTCTTGAAGAGGTTTTTTGTGTTTCTGAATCTGTTTTCTTCTATTTCTCTTCATTGTTCATTTAAGAAAACTTTCTTATCACTCCTTGCTATATACCCATATAGCTTGACCCATATATGTATGTCATACACACACACATATTATATATATATATATATACATATACAAAATACATATATAAAGATATATGCACACTGAGGGACATATTATATGTGTGTGTTTATATATATATATATACATGAATTTATATACATACATACAATATATTTGTCAAGTAAAAGTTTTTTATATACAAACACAGAAGTATGCAGATGCATATGAATATGTAAAAGTATATATACACATATGCACATATATAAAGGTAATGTTATACACACTGTATTTATCTACACACACACACACACACACACACACATACACATGCATGCATTTTTTTCCACCACTCTCTGAAAAATATATACTTGGTGTTTCCACTTCAAGATTTTGATTTTCTTCTCAGTCTCCTCTTATATGTGGTTTTCAACTTCTATCATCTGAAACTGTTCTCTCCAAAGTTAGTAATGCTCTCTCAATTACCAAATCTGATGAGTTTTTTAGTCTTAATCCTAACTGACCCCTCTGAGGCATTTTACACTTGACCACACACCACACACACACACACACACACACACACACACACACACACATGCGCGCGCGTGCATATTGACATATGTATATGTATATGTATATATATACATATACACACACATATATATGTCAGACACACATATACATATATAATGTGTGAATGTGTATACATACATATACATCTATTTGTATATACATACATATATAAATATGGTTCAAGTTTTGTATTATTTTTAAAGAGGGGAGAGACTTCAGAGAATTTGTAGACAGCAGGGAAGGAACTAATAAAAAGAGTAATATGAAAATTAGAATACTCAACAGTTTGATGAGGAACATAATGTGGGTAGATGGTCAGTGCTAAAGAAAAAGAGAGGTCCTAGGTTCAAGAACATATGAATAGCAATTGTCCTTGGTAAGGAAGAGACATCCCTTTAGTAGAAGCTGGAGTCCAGAAGGAGATAGTAGGTGATGATGCCAAGAGGTCATGAGATGAGAAAGAGGGCAAATGAATGAGCTCAAGGAGAATTGTTTTGATGTTCTTAGTTATCATCTGAGAAGAGTAGAGTGGTGGTATGGTGAGGGAAGACTAGTGATTTTTTTGCTCACTGTTGCAGGTGAATTGCATTATTTGTCAAAGCTGTGTAGAGAGGTCCCTGTAAGTAGTAAGGATGAAGGAAGACCCGTAACCTGGCTAGGAACTGGGTTCCACAAAACAGAAATTCCATTGTAAAAGAACACAATAAAGAACTTGGAGGATTAGAGACAGTCCTGAGATTGTGGAGCAAATAAGTTACTAGGTGTGAATCCTTCTGCCTCCTACATCAGAGGCCTGGGAACCAGAAGATGGCAGCTGAAAGAGTAGTAGCAGCAGAGATCCCCAGAGAGTGGAAAAACCGCCCTTTTCCTGATGAGGTCTGGTTCCTTGGCAGTCCTATTATTGGGAAGGTGCTGTTGGCACATGAAGGTGGTCTTGGTCATGCCTACCATACTCCATATGCACACATATATGCTTTATACGTAATATGTATTCAGTAATTGCATTTGAGTGGAAAAATTAAATAATGTAACTACCTATATGAGATTTATGTGGGATATGTTTGGGCATCTGGCCTTTTTAATTGCATAACTAGATTAGAAACCAAGGAAACATAAGCAATGAATTCCAGTATCCTTCCTGCATTATTGTTTTTAACAATTTCTGGTGGCATACTCCCTTATCTGCCAAGTTAGAAAACAGGTTTCCAGCATAATATCACAGAAAATCACTCACCAAGTGCTCAAGGACAGGAGAGAATAGTTACATCTTTCTCATTTGATGTTTAAAGTCAGTGAAAAATAGAACAGAAAAACCAATGGACTTGACATTAATAGCTGGGGGATCTAAATCCTATGATCTACATTTACTGGTGATGTGGCATCCTGTAAGTCATTTAACCATATCAAGCCTCAGTCTTCCTCATAGTTTCTATTATCTTCTCTCTGAGATTACCTTCCAGTGAATATGTATGTTTATGAATATGTATATATGCCTAGACCTCAATCTTCTATGCCACCTATCCTCCCTAGTTATAAATTTTACCATTTCCACCCCATACCTTCCCAGGATCATTTAGTTTTCACTTTTCCAAGCTAAGCATGCCCCATTTTTCCAAATGATCTTTATATGTCAGGGTCTCCAGGTCTATCATATTGGAAATCCTTTTCAAGGTATATTACAGCTTAATGTTTTCCTTTCTAAAATACACTACCTGAACTGAATGCAGCACTTCAGATCAATCCATCAGCCGGCATTAAGTGTCTGCCTGATATGAATTAGACATTTAACACAATTACAAAATAAAAGTAGCTAATATTTATTTATGCCTTTAAGCTTTGCAAGGCACGTTTTGCTAAGGATGTCACTTGGAGCTCCCAACAACCTTGCAAAGTAAGTGCTTTTATTGTCACCCCTATTTTATAGATAAAGGAACTGAGATGGAGTCTGTTACCTACCCATGATCAAATAGCTAAAACATATCTGAGGCAGAATTTGAACTCAGATGTTCCTGATTTCCAGTGCAGTGTTCTATCCATTGTGACACTTAGCCACTTGGGAAATAGTCCCTGGTGTCAAGGACTTATGTTTCTTTGGGAGAGAAAACATGTACATAAAGAAGTATATCCAAAATAAGTACAAGCTAATGGATTGAGGAAGGGGGACTATATGAAGACAAGGACACTAAGTAAGAGATCATTTTAGTAATCTAGGTAAAAGGTGATGAGAGACTAAATTAGGGGTAGTGGCCCTGTAAATAGAAAGGAATGGATGTGAAATATCTCAAAGTATTATTAACAAGATTTGACAACTGATTCTATTTGCAGGATGAAGAGTTAAAGATTATGCTAAGATTGTAAATCCAGGTATTTATATGAGTAATGATGCCCTTGGTAGAAATAAGGTAGTCAGGATAGAACCAAGATGGCAGAGTAAGAGCAGAGATTTGCTGGAACTTTCTCCCAAACTCCTCCAAAAACCTGTAAACAACTGACTCTAAACAAATTCTAGATCAGTAGAACCCATGAAATGACAGAGTGAAGCAAATTTCCAGCCCAAGACAGCCTGGAAGGCCAATAGAAAGGTATACCACACTGGCTGGGAGAGGAGCACAGTCCAGCATGGGCTACGCCAGCACAGACAGGGCCTGAGCAGCCTCAGGGCATTAAATCACTGTCAACTGCGGCAGTTTCCAGACTTCTCAACCCACAAATGCAAAAGACAGCATAGAAGGTCAGTGGGAAAACTGTGTGGGACCTGGGTGAAAGAGGAGCATACTCTAGTTAGGATCCAACCCAAGCTCCAGGGCAGCAGAGGTGTTGGTGGTGACAGTGGCAACAGTAGCAGGACACAGAGCTCTGTGTCCACAGATGGTGGGAGATTGAGTGGCTAACATAAAACCCCTGAAGCTTGAGACAGTAGACCTGCTCCCACCCCCACTAGAAACAGAGTCCTACCTTGACAAAGAGTTAGAAAGACAAGTATTTGGCTGGGAAGATGAATAAACAGCATAAAAAAGTCAGACTATAGAATCTTACTTTGATGACAAAGAATATCAAAACACACAAACAGAAGACAATAACAAAGTCAAAGCTGCTGCATCAGAAGCCTCCAAAAATTATGACATGGTCATGGAAGAGCTCAAAAAGGATTTTGAAAATCAAGTAAGAGAAGTAGAGGAAAATTGGGAAGAAAAATTGAGAGTGATGCAAGAAAATCATGAAAAGTGAGTCAACAGCCTGCTAAAGGAGGCCTCTCAAAATATACTGAATAAAATAACACCTTAAAAAATGGACTAACCCAAATGGCAAAAGAGGTCCAAAAAGCAATGAGGAGAACAATGACTTAAAAACAGAAGTGGCCAAATGGAAAAGGAAGTCCAAAAAGCTCACCAAAGAAAATAATTCCTTAAAAATTAGAATGCAAATGGAAGCTAACAACTTTATGAGAAATCAATAAATTATAAAACAGAACCAAAAGGATAGAAGACAATGTGAAATATCTCACTGGAAAAACCACTGACCTATAAAATAGATCCAGGAGAGATAATTTAAAAATTGTTGGACTACCCAAAATCCATAATAATAATAAAAAAAAAAGACCCCAGACATCATCTTTCAAGAAATTATCATGGAACACTGCCCTGATATTCTAGAATCAGAGGGTAAAATAGAAATTGAAAGAATCCACCTCTTGAAAGAGATCTTAAAAGGAAAACTTCCAGGAACATTGCAGCCAAATTCCAGAGTTCCAAGATCAAGGAGAAAATATTGCAAGCTACCAAAAAGAAACAATTTGAGTACTGTAGAAATACAATCAGGATAACACAAGATCTGGCAGCTTCCACATTAAGGGATCAAAGGGCTTGGAATATGATATTCCACAAGTCAGAGGAGCTAGGATTAAAACCAAGAATCACTTACTCAGCAAAACTAAATATAATACTTCAGGGGAAAAAATGACTATTCAATGAAATAGAGAACTTTCAAACATTCTTGATGAAAAGACTAGAGTTGAATGGAAAATTTGACTTTCAAATACAACAAACAAGGGAAGCATGAAGGGGTAAACAGGAAAGAGAAATCACAAGGGACTTATTAAAGTTGAACTGTTTACATTCCTGTGTGGAAAGATGATATTTGTAACTCATGAGACTTTTCTCAGTATTAAGGTAGTTGGAGGAAATATAGATGGATCAATATATAGAGAGATATAGAGATAGATAGATAGATAGGTAGATAGATAGATAGATAGACAGACAGACAGAGACAGATCACATAGGGTAAGTTGCATATGAAGGGATGATATCTAAAAGGTAAAATTAAGGGGTGAGAGAGTAAAATATTGGGAGAAGACGAAAGGGAAAGATAGAATGGGATAAATTATCTCACATAAAAGTGCCAAGAAAAAGGTTTGACAATGGGGGGGGGGGGCAAAGAGGGTGGAGGTGAGAGGAAATTAGTGAACCTTACTCTCACTGGATTTGGCTTAAGGAGGGAATAACATACATTCTTGTGTATGTTATTGTGTATCTTACCCTACAGGAAAGTAAGGGAGAAGAGGTGGGCATGGGGATGATGGAAGGAAGGGCAGATTGGGGGAGGAGGTAGTCAGAAGCAAACACTTTTGAAAAGAGACAGGGTCAAAAGAGAAAATAGAATAAGTCGCGGATGGGGTAGCACAGAGGAAAATATAGTTTCTTGTCTTTCACAACATGACTATTATAAAAGTGTTTTATATAACTACACATGTATAACCTATATTGAATTGCTTGCCTTCTCAATGAGGGTGGGTGGGAAGGGAAGAAGGGAGAGAATTTATAACTCATAGTTTTAAAACAAATGTTAAAAATTGTTTTTACATGCAACTGGGAAATAAGATATATAGGCAATGGGGTATAGAGATCCATCTTGTCCTACAAGAAAATAAGGGTGAAGGGGATAAAAGGGGAAGGCATGATAGGAGGGAGGGCAGACTGGGAGAAGGAGTAATCAGAATGCACACCATCTTGGGGTGGGGAGAGGGAAGAGATGGAGAGAAAAGTTGGAACTCAAAATCTTATGGAAATGAATGTTGAACATTAAAAATAAATTAATTTAAAACAAAAGAAATAATGCAGTCAATGGGAATGGGAATGGAAAAGGGAAAGAAAATAAGTTTTGTTAGACACGATGAGTTTAAGATACCCATAGGTGATCCAGTTGAAAAAGGCTAATAGGAAATTGGTGATACATACGGACTGGAGCTCAGGAGGAAGTCTAGGGATAAAAGAGACAGAGACAGAGAGAAGAGAGGAGTGAGGTGGGGAGAAGTAGAAAGAGAAAAAGAGAGAAGGAGAGGGATCTGGTAATAATCTGCATAGATGTAGTCTTACAGGGATTTTTTAAAAGGAATATTAGAGGAGAGAAAATGAAAGTGGAAGGCCACTGCCAATATTCAGAAGGGTAAAACGGTGTGGTAGGAATAAGAATAGAGATAAAGTGGATTCATATTATTATGGAAGTTTATAGGACTTGATTAAAAAAAATGTGAGGGAGAGCAGAGTTAAAGATAACACCAGCGTACAATAAATGAGATACTGGACTGGAGGAATGGTCCTGTCACCTAAAGAAATAGTAAAATAAGAAGAAGAATATTTAGGTAGAAATCACATTTCTTGATTGGGAAAAGATTGCATTTGAGATTCAAGTAGGAAATTCAGGTAGAGATGCTTTGTAAGATTTGGAGATAGAGGTATGGAATTTAGAAGGGAGGTCAGGGCATAGAGTTGATAGTGATATGTGGTAGGGAAAGGAAGGAAACGATATTGCCAAAGGAGGAAGTATTAAAAAAAAAAGATATAACCTTGAGCAATGCCCATCTTAAGTCTTAAGAAGAAGACAAAAGACTAGTAAAGAAGGAGGTTAAGGAAGAAAAGAATAAGCATTTATTAAGCACCTACTATGTCCCAGGCTTTACACTTATTATCTCATTAGATCCTCGTGTAGCGCCAATGCAATATTGACAGCACCTAGGATCACAATAAAGGTGAGAGGGAATGAGTGAACCTTACTATAAGTAACTATAACTGACTTACTATAAGTAACTATAAGTATCACATGACATTTGATCACAAAATATACCAGATTCTCCAGGTAGAGGACAGAACTGAAACATTTATTTAGACACCAGAAAACCAAATCCCAAAACCACTAAGCTGATTCCATCATAGTACCAAAGATATTAAGTCTTCATAACACTGAGAGCCATACCATCCTTCAGTCTTCCCACAAACCAATATTAGATCAATATTTACTTCCAAGCCTATCTGACTCCTTGTCTGAAGTCCTCCTCTCTCCTCCAAAGTCTGGCTAGCTCTGAACCCCAGCTTCCTGAGGACTCTGATCCACCCTTCAGCAAAATTCCTCCCACCACAGGCTCCATGTGACTACATTCAGCCTATTAGGGGGCAGAGTTTACTTTCAAAGCAGGAGAAGTCTTCAATCTTCCCCCTATGTCTATTAAGGGGTAGGGAAGAGCTTCAAATTCCCATTCTCATTACACCTCATAACAACCTTGGAGGTAGGTGTTAATTATTTTACAGTTGAGGAAAAGAGGCAGAGAGAGGTTAAGTGATTTACCTAGGGTCACACAGCTAGCAAATGTCTGAGACTAGATTTGAAAGCAAATATTCCTAACTCCACACACAGTGCATTATTCTTCATGCCATTTTTCTGCCTCTGAAAAAATGATAGTTAAAGATTTATACAAGCAATAAAGCGCATTGTCTCTGGTAAAAAGGGCAGAATGGACATTCAGAATGAATATGCAAAAAGTGGCCAAAGAGTGGAAAAATGTTGAGCTCGAAATCCAATAAAACTCCAGCTTTTGTATATGAAATACTGTCTAGTCTTACTTCTGTTAGCCAATAAACAATTATTAAGTAACTACTATGTGCCAGGGGTTATTATGCTAAGTACTGGGGTTACAAAGAAATGCTTTCAAGGAGCTCACAGATTGGAGAGAATCTACTGAGAGTCAGGACTAGGATGAAAGGCGATCCGGAAGGGCTTCTTGAAGAAGGTAACATTTTTCTGAGCCTTGAAGGCATCCAGGAGGCAAAGACAAGGAGAGCTTTCCAGGCACAGTGGACAAGCTGTGAAAAAGCCCAGATTAGAGAAATGTGTCTTTAGATTGCATAGTAATCCTTCACATTAGAGAAATGTGAAGGGGGATGGAGAAGGTGTAAGAAGCCTGAAAAAATAGGAGAGGGCCAGATTGTGAAGGGCTCAGAAGACCAACCAGAGAATTTTATATTTGATCTCGGAAATGATAGGGAACCATTGGAGTTTATTGAATAGAAGGGTATGTGATCAGATCTGCACTTTAGGAAAATTAATCTAGCAGCTGAGTGGAGGATGGACTGGGATGAAGGGAGCCAGGGCAGGGAGGTCAAGATGGGGGCCGTGTCAATAGTCCAGGCATGAGGAAAGGAAAAC
>CM053584.1:335655100-335673873 GCA_028627135.1 Pseudochirops cupreus | reverse complement strand
GTGGGGGTGGGTGATGAAGGAGGAAGAGAAAGAATCTAGAATCTAAAGTTCTATAATCAAATGTTATAAATATCTATCTATCTATCTATCTATCTATATGCAATTATTATTATTATTATTATTATTATTAACTTCATCCAACTGGAACTTGAAATACACAGGCGCTGTGGTTGAGAGATCCATCCTGCCCTACCGAAAAGTCAGAGGGGTGAGGGAGGAAGACATAGGAGAGAATAGGCTGGGGGAGGGAGGATACACTGGGATGGCTATTTTGGGGTGGTGGCAGGGGAAAGATGGGGAGAAAATATGTAACTCAAAATCTTGTGGAAATGAATGATGCAAACTAAAATAAAATTTAAAAAAAACAGTTTGCTGGGGGGAGGTGAGGTTACGTGCAAGGAGGTACCTCTCATGAACTTTTAAGTTTAATCTGCATTATT
Source organism: Pseudochirops cupreus (assembly GCA_028627135.1). NCBI lineage: Eukaryota > Metazoa > Chordata > Mammalia > Diprotodontia > Pseudocheiridae > Pseudochirops > Pseudochirops cupreus. The sequence continues at coordinate 335,673,433 of CM053584.1, read as the reverse complement.
AACATTTTCTTGGGCACATTTTAAAAGAATCATCAAAATAATAAGTCAAGTCTTGACTTGTAGCATTTGCTGATTTCTAAGGTGTAAATGCTCATGCTGAAAATTAACTCTTAGTGGTCCTGGGTGGATTTGAATTGACTCCACCATACATCTCCTATCTACCCTCAGACATATCTCCTAAGCCATACATATATCTGGATTTGTATTTCTGAAAGGAGTTCCCTCCATAACAAAAATTTCACAATTTTAGAGTATATCTTCTCAACTAAAATGTAAGTTCCTTGAGGACAAGCCTGCCCCTTAAATTTTGTCTTTTCTCCATAGTAGTTAGCACATTCCCTTTATTATAATGAGCCCAATATTGGATTCGAAATGGAAGAATATATTCTGTATCCTTGTTCATATTCTTGCTGCATGAATTTCTAAAGTTGATTCTATGGCTTTTAGAAGCAGATGAGCAAACAGAAATTCCTTTTAAGTACCTTCTTCTAACATAACCTACTTGAAATGTTGGGAACTACAGTAATTTGATTGCTGTTCCCAGGCACTCCCCCTGAAGACCATCTGATACTGAACACATGGCATGTAATTAGCCATCACTAAGCATTACTACTTCCTTGTTAGCCAAGGTAAAGTTCAGCACTCTCCAGGTTGCCACTTCAACCAGCATGTATGATGAACCTTCTATGTTCAGAGTATTGTGCAAAGTGAGGGGAAAGATAAAAAATTTAGGTCAAGATACTCTTATTATCAGGCTCATTCCTAGATATACCCAAACACTTGATAAATCCATCACTATTTGAAAAGGAAATCAACCCAAGAAATCATTCTTGAACCTTCAGCCCTCAGTCTTAGCCACGCTTCAGCTTATCCCACCAGATTTAGGTCTCAGACTTCCCTGACTCTGAGAGATTGAAAAGAATTCCTTTACAGTTATCCCTTCCACATTGTGGTTCACCCACTGTGGCTTCAATATATTGTGGGTTGACATAAGAAATCAAATGGAGATTTTGTGGAAGCTGCAGATGTCACTCAGAGGCCAGAAAAGGCTTAGAAACTCAGAAATTGTAAAGCCAAGCATGAACAACTTTCCAGAGGACTGCTGCTATGAACAGCTTTCAAGGTTCTGATTACACAGTATAGTGAACACTCTATTTATTCAACAATAAATTAAAGCAAGGCATCTACAGAAATCAAAGTACAATATTCGGAATGTTATGGCATAACAACTTATCACTAAAATGGCCACATGGTTTTCACCAAAGTGGTCACATAGTTTTAAGCAAAAGATAACATTCATTTAATAAGTCCTTCATTTAGTAAGTCCTTAATTCAATCACCCTTAAGGAGGCAAGCCTCATTAATTGACACAAAGTACAAAGGTCAAAGTCTTCCACCCCTAGGTCCCATTGTCTTAATCTCTTCAATCAAAACATCTTCTTTCTTCTTAATTGGAGATTAGTTTCCAATCATCCTTAATTAGTAAGTCCTTAACTCAATCATCTAAATATAAAGGTCAAAATTCTCCACCCCTAGGAGATCCTGGTCTTCTCAGTTTGCGTTAAATACCTAAGGAGAGTTCTTTTCATCTTAACTCGAGGCAGGCTCTCAGCCTCCATGGTTCCTCTCCCATGGTCCCAGCTCCTTTCTGAATCTATCTCACTGTCACCTGAATTCAAAATTCTCACTTCTTTGTCCAGCCTCTTGTGCAGTTCCTCAACCAGTTACCATTCCACACTGAAGTTCATAGTGTCTGGTCCACCTCAAGTCCTTCACAGTTTCTGTTCCTGGGAAAGCAAAGCTTAACAGAGCCACAATAACATTCATGCACATTACTGGCATCCACATCAATTCACTTTCTGCCTGTGAAATCAACCCAGACCCACCAACAAGTTCTGACAACTCAACACAAATCATTGGTATAGTCCCAGGGCCTCTGATATTGTCAGCAAGACCCTCCTCCAGGATTTCTGTAAACATAAAACCAGAAAATCATCTTTCAGGGTTTCTGAACCAGCAGCAAGGTCCCAGGGCCTCTGTAACAACAGCACCATCTTCTAACAGCAGATGAATCTGACAAAGTAACATCAAAACAGACAGACAAATACCAACACTACAACCATGCCTCCTCCCAGTTCTCTATTCCTCTCATTTCGCAGTTCTTCTCAATTCTCACTTCAGTCCTCAGTTCTCATTTCTCTTCTCAGTTCTTCTCAGTTCTCAATTCAATTCTTAGTTCTCTTCTTTCTCTCTAGCAGTAGCAGCCTGGCCTCTAGAAGCTTGCTCCAAGCAGTTCTGGCTTCTCTCAGCTTGGGCTTTTCCTTATATATGGTATTAACTTCCCTGTTCCATTCCTTCCCATCACAACAGGAAATTCCTTCCATTGTGGGACTCACAAGCTCTGGATCTCAATACTTGACACAATCATGAGCCTGAAACTAAGTGCTAAGTACCTGTTAGCTTGTCAATACAAGGGGATCTTCAAATTCCATTATTATTACAGAAATGAATAAAATATATGTATTGTATTGAATAATACAGCCGATGGCCAAATGCTTAACCCAAATTTTACAATTATGTACTGTAAACACCCCATAAAAGAAAAAAAAATGTGGACTTCTCTGGTATTAATGGAGGGCCAAAAATTTTTATTCTGATTTTCCAGATTTTCCAGATCAAAAGGACATCACACCTCTGACCCTGGGATAACTGTGGATCAGAAGCCCCTAGCTATTTGCATTAGGGAGGTTTTATTTAACAACTGTCCCAAAGCAGCTGAGTCTTAATTAGCTTTTATATCTTCTCAGAGTTTTAGAGAAAGAAAGGTGCAGAAGTGGTCTCATCTCCATTCTTAAATGGTTCTCAAGAGACTGAAGTTTCAACTAGAAAACTTCTGCTATTGTCCCTGGTACCTCCAAAAGAGGACAAAATAATTGTCTGGTGAAAGAAAATGACCATTTGAAGGCAATATTCCATTGAAACCATAATCCCAAATTGGGGCAAGTCACCCAGCCTTTCTCTGGCTTTATTAAAATCTTCTCCCAATATCTTCAAAAAATTTTGTTTAATCTCCACTTCATAATTAGCCTCTGCCTCCAGTCTGGGTTATTACAATAATTACTTTTTTTAAAGACCAAACTTTTTCCTTTCTTTCCTGAATCAATCTCCAACTTAAGGAAGTATGATAGTCACAGGAAAAAATTGGAAAATCCCTGAGGTTCCTAAAGCCACTTTTCCCCCCTTTCTGTTTGTTCGTTCAATCCTGTTCTTCTCTTCCTGAAGGATGAGAGAGAGAGAGAGAGCGAGAGAGAGAGAGAGAGAGAGAGAGAGAGGGAGAGAGCAAACATGAATATTCTTAGCTTCAAATTATTTTTGTTATTCAGTTGTTTCAATCATATCCAGCTCTTCATGACCCCATTTTGGGATTTCTTGGCAAAGATACTGGAGTGATTTTCCATTTTCCTTCTCCAGTTCATTTTACAGATGAAGACACTGTGATGAGTATGGTTAAGTGACTTGTCTAGGGTCACCCAGTTAGTAAGTGTCTATGGCTGGATTTGAACTCACATCTTCCTCACTATAATCTGGCACTCTCTCTACTAGCTGGCCATTTATTAAGCTTCTACTGGATTCCAAGAATTATAATGATTGCTGGAGAGTCAAACATAGATACCACACAAATGTAACTCTGGAGTAGCTTATAATTTAAAAAGGGAAAAACATGTACACAAATAATTATAATAAAAGGGGAAAGGAGATAAGTACAATGGAGAGACTTTGAAAAGTACTGTAAGAAATTTGAGGCGAGACCATTTTCACTTGGGAAGTGGGGATGTATGTTAAGGAATTCTCCATAGAAAATGTGAAATCTGAATTGAGTTTTGGAAAAAAGGAGGGAATTCAGAAGACAGAATGAGTCTTGTATGAGGAAGGTAATTTCTTTCTGGGCATGAGGGAAGTAAAGGTGCAATAATAAGAGGGGATTGTAAAAGGATGAATGAGAGATAATAATCCAATTATTATGGAATATAAAGGAAAGATTATGGAGTAGCATGGGATAAACATAGAAAGGTAAATAGGAACTAGTTTATAGGACCCTTGAATACTAGTGTCAGCCATTTATACTATTCCCAAAGGGGAGCCACCAAAAGCTTTTGAGTCTTTGTGATTTTTCATTTATACTACCTTTTTATGTTTCTCTTAACTCCCATGTTTGAACTTCAAAGTTTTTATACAGCTCTAAACTGTTCATCAGGAATATTTGGAAGTCCTTTATTTCATTAAATATTCATTTTCCTCCCTACTGTAGGATTGTTCCATTTTTCTCACTAAGTTAATATTGGTTATGCGCCTGTATCCTTTGCCTTTGTGAATATAATATTCTGTTTCTTTATAGTGGTGATTCTGACTCTTTGGTACTTGAACTCTTTCTTCCCAGCTGCTTACAATATTTTTTCTTTGACCTGTAAACTCTGGGTTTTGTTTATAATGGTCTTGGGAATTTTCAATTTGGGGTTTCTTCAAGGAGGTGACTGGTGGATTCTTTCCATTTCAACTTTGTCATTTGGTTCTAAGATACGTGAAAAGTTTTCTTTTAAGGTTATTTGAAATATAATTCCTAGGATCCTTTTTTGATTGTGTTTTCAGTGTCCAGTGATTCTTAATTTTTTTTCCTCATTTGTTTTCCAGGTCAGTTGTTTTGCTATGAGATATTTTACATTTTCTTCTGATTTTTTCAGTCTTCTGAATTTGTTTTAATATTTCTTGTTTCATGGAGTCATTGATTTCTCTTTGGTTTATTGTAAATTTTCAGAGAATTGTTGTTTGGGTAAGATTTTATACCCTTTGTGACAAACCACTGATTCCCCTCCAGTTCTTGCTTCATAGCTGGCATTTCTTTTCCTTTTTTTCCTCTAGTGCTCTCTTTTCACTGATAATTTTTTTTAATTCTGATTTTATCTCTTCCAGGAATTCTAGTTGAATTTCTACCCAAACTGTATTTTTCTTGGAGGTTTTGTTTATAGGGATTCTCTTTTGGGGGGGTTTGTGTGTTGGCGCACCTTGTCATCATAATTACTTTTTATGGTGGAATTCTCTTTCTTCCAACCTACTTCCTGACTTTAGACTTCATGTTAGAACTTTACACATTTCCAAGGGAAAATCTGGGTTGGTCCTGTTGATTTTTTTTTGAGGTATTAAGTTGTTGTGTTATTCCAGAATATCAAAGTCGGCTCATTTTAAAGATTGGAAAGCTTTCAGTATTCCCAAAATGATTTGATCCTAGGCAAAATCTTATCACTCTCCCCCTAACACCAGCTGAGCTTGGCAAGTTCCTGATGTGGGATTAGCTCTGCATAGCAGTAGACTGCTGCTGACCTTCCACCTGGGTGCTATAGTCTGGATTGTGGCTTTTTAAAATGCATTTAGTTTTTCCTGTTCAGACTGGTAGATCATTTTCTCACTTCTAGTATAGAATTAAATTTATTCTTTCTAGTATTGTTCAATGTCTCTTTCTAAAGAAAGCATTAATAATATATAGGGATATGTTTTATTATATTATTTCATAAAGTTGAATCATATTTTTCACTTTTGAATTTATGTACCTACATATTAAAGTACATCGACTTGGTTTGGTGGGGTCTTCATAGTATTACCCTTCCTCTTCACTCTCTACAGCTCATGCTGCAATAATCTGAATATAATAGCATTCTTTTGGCTTATGCTTATAATGAACATTGCAAGACAGCATGACCAGGTGTCTCATAAAATAATGTGTCTTACTGTCATATTAAGGTTGGGATCTGTAAAAGGAAGATACCAGACTGATGAAAATTTGTATCCATTATTTACCTCTATAATTAAAATGTAAGGTCTCTGAGGACAGGGCCAGTTATTTGTGCTTTGTCTTCTTCCCCACAACATGGTGCATAAGTTGCAATCATATTCATAGTTTTCCTTTCCACTTATGTCCATGAAAAGTACTCTGTGTGACAAAATATTTCATAAAATGATGTTTCTCATCTTAATTGAACAGAGCTATCTCTGTATTGTCTTTGAGAACATGATGAGACCAAGTCATCCAAATCATCTGCTTCTTTGAAAATGGTCCAGGTGCCATCTTTTTGTTTGGCTGCAACTTCATTTTGCCTTCTTGTTTTGTTTATTGCAAGAATATTTCAACATCAACAACATTGATGGAGTTCATTTCTTCTAATAGTATGTCATTTCATTGGACATATGACATAGATTATTACAGTTAGAAATAATGTAGATGCAAATGTCCCCAAATTACAAAGTCAATACATTATTATGTGGCTGATAACTGTTTGGAATGATTCTATATGGTGACAAGATCTAGTCTCTGGTTTTGCTGTGGGGCATAGAATGTTTATTGAATGAGTGAACTAGAATTTGGGTATATTTGAAATGGATATTGTGTGTGTGTGTGTGTGTGTGTGTGTGTGTGTGTGTGTGTGTGTGAAAGATTTAGTCATGCAACTAGATGGTGCAGCAGATAGAGCACTGTAGCTGTGTGACCCTGGGCAAGTCACTTAACCCTGTTTGACTCAGTTCTTCATCTGTAAAATGAACTGAAGAAGGAAATGGCGAATCAGTACAGTATCTTTGTCAAGAAAACCTCAAAATGGGTACACAGAGTTGGACATGACTGACCAATAACAACTATGTAAAAGCTGAAGAGTGTGAATCAGTAAAAGTGTATGAAGAACAATAATAGGGTAGAAAGGGGGGTGATCAATGAAGAAACTTAGGTTTAGTGAAATCCTAAACGTACTTAGCTAGTGTCTGAATTTTCAAAGGCAGGAGAAATGGAGAATCTTGTCTGACTCTGGAGACAGATATGCTCTGCCTACTTTATCTGCCAGAAAGATTAAGCAGGAGCCCTGGGTATGATTGTTTCCCTATGAAGGATTTTCTGTTAGGGAGGAATAAAAAGAAAACATTATTAAGGGTTTTTTTTTTTAAACAATTGATCACATTCAGAATCTTTTTAGACAACCTATGTCTCCACAGGGAAAAGGTTATCTGTGATGGCAGGTGACAAACACTCCCAAAGTTTAGGGGTGAGAGTCTAGGAACAGTTTCAATTGTTATGATATTGTCAAAATTACACCATAGATAAATGCTGGATATTCGTGAGGAGTGTTATTTTAATGTATCAGTCAAGGATGCTGCAAATAGTAATTACATCCTAAGTATATTAATGCCACCTACTTTTTTCAACTTAAAAATAATTGAATTGATTTTTGACAACAGTGATGCAAGGAGATGGAAGACTAAACAAGCTAAGCATTTTGTCTCACGTGATCATGACATAGAAATTTGATTATAATGGCATAAGATGTAAATAGATGAACTTATGTTTAAGTGCAATTTAATGACTCATAACATATTGTAGGTGTCCCGGACCCAAGGTATTGATCATTTTCAAGAAGAAACTTCACAGGGAAATTCTTTTAAAGACTGCCTGGTCAGGTTCTTCAGCTGGATCACTGGAGTAAACCAATTTGAACATCTTCAATTAAGGCAATAAACGTATGTGCGCTAGAGCGCACTGAAGCGTGTGTGCTGGGTTTTAAAGCTAAGGCAAAGAAAGGAAATCACATCCTTCTGTGCAGGTTTAGCTCATAGTAAAAGAGCATACAGGAAATTGAGTGGCAAAAACATTTACCCTTTCACTTTTAGCCACACAATTCTATTTCATTTTGCCCTGGTGCTTAACTGCTCAAAGGATAGCAGTAAGCATTTCTTCAACATGGTGGTTTTTATTTCTGATTGCCTTTAATTATACCTTTTTAAAAGATATTTTTTACCTTATGCTTTAAATCTCATCACTTCCCCAGTGAACCCTTCTTTTCATTTTTCTATTTTTAAAAAATGAAATGAATGAGAGGCAAATCTTGTCAGGTAGAAAAGTGTAGCCAAATTTTTATGGCATAATTGATGTCAGTTTTATGGTTTTTAAATATGATTTTAAAAACTAGAGAGACAATGTAAGTTCAGGAAAAGGCAACAGAATATAAATAAGAAAAAGAAATGTTTCATGCATAGTCTAGCATTTTTAGAAGATTGACACATCAGAGAATTAGCAGTGAGCAATTCTACATGCTAAAGCTATTTTTGACAAAGAAAGTGGTCATTTCCACCCCCAGGATCCCTGCACTCAAGGATTAGGCCTTAGCATTTTGCTTCCCTTATTTGCTGTGGATTTGGATGATTTACTCCCAGAGAATGGTTCATTTGAAAGATTCCATGGTTCTTTTTTATTCAGTTCATGCTCTTTCCTCTCCAGCATGTATAATTGCCTAAATGGACTAGTAATCGGTCCTCTTATTTTGCTGTTAAAAATGGTGTCACCATTTACCTTTTGTGTGTCTGATTTAAACATTTCTGCATGAGTTTTTGGTATGCCTTATATTTGTTTGCATTTTCACAAGGTTTACAATTGCATTCATTGAGTTCTGTATTATGGCCTGCTGAAAGGGGCAGTCCTCTGTAAAGCAGCTTACACAAATTTTCCTAGTTTATACCCCAGGGAAGATTTTTTTTGGAAAAGTGATCTGAAAAGACCAAATGAAATTTGGGTATTGATTTTTCTGAGGAAACTGCTGATAGAAGGAGGAGAAAAGCATGAGCAATGACATACCTCCCTGCACAATTGTCACAAAGTAAAGATATTTCAAATTTGTCATTTCATTCATTTGGACAAACAAACAAAAACTTACTATATGAAGCTCAGAATCACAGTATTTGACAGATGAGAAGAACTTTGAGGAGTTTGTAGTTATTTCTACCGTTCTTTGTTAATGAAGAACATATCTAAACTTTCATCTAAACAACTGAGAATTAATTTTGTCTTTAAAGACAGTGTAGAATAGTGAACAAGATTATTGGGCTTGGGATCAGGAAGCATTTGCCTAGATCTCAGCTTTTGATGCTTACTAGTTATGTGACCGTGGACAAGGCAATTAACATATATGAGGCTTACTTTCCTGATTTTTAAAATCAAGGATATTTGGTCAAGGAAAGACTTTTTTTTAATACATTTTAGAATATGCCAGTAAAAGATGTTAATGTTATACATTAAGCCAAAAGAGTAGGAAAGAAGACATAGACAAGTATGCTTCTCTAGGCCAAGTGGACTTCTGAATAGGATCCATTTTTCCCATGGGTATTATGGTGCTCAAAAAAACTGTACAGACATGCTGGTTGACAGCTCAATGCTAAGTCATTGGCCTTAGGAGTAGTTTGTTGGGTTTCAGGGAAAGAGTGAGACTTTCTAATCTAATAGTCTGTCACTGCTTTCATAGATCTGAGGACAAATTGTTTTTCTTTTGGTCAGCCTTGCCAAAGAACAGGGGAAAGAAAGGGGAAAATCGGGGTTAGATATGATTTCTCATTTATACTGGAAAGGGAGCCTTATTCTAAAATGGAGTTAATCTTGGAAAGAAGGGGAAAATACAGCGATTCTGCCACCACAAGGATTTGGACCAGGTGATTTCCAAGAGTCCTCCCAGTTCTCTAAAATGCTTTGATTCTATGGTTGTTAATTGATTGACTGATTACAATAGAAGTCTTTTTTCACTCAGAATTCACCAAAACAAGAACAATTCCCCCTACATTTTCTATAAGAAACCTTTATGAGCTTGAATGACATTTTTAAAATTCCCCTTATCCTTATCTCTTCCATAAGGAACCATACCAATTCCATTCATCTGGCTTCCTAAGCTTTATTTTTCTATCTTCTGGCCTTTCTAAGTTATCAGCCTTCTTTTTAAAAGATTGTCATGTCACAATTGTCACAAAATAAAGATATTTCAAATTTGTCATTTCACTCATTTGTACAAACAAACAAAAACTTACTATATGAAGCTCAGAATCACAGCATTTGATAGATCTATCTTTTTAAAAGATAGATCCCAAAGAGAACACTTCCACTAGCAATTGCATGGGAAAAATCATCTGAGAAATGGCCTCAGTATATATGTAAAATTATTTAGCTGAGATTTTAATCCTGGCCCTAAAGTTGTTTTCCCCAAAGGGAATCTAGGATCTATGATGTACAGGCTATCAGGACAGACAAATGAGAAACCAAGTGATTTCACTTCACTTATATCCAGAACACATGGATTTCATTTTTTTTTATAATGTAATAACATACCCAGTGTTTTAAATGTCATGAGTACTATTTTCATCTTTCTCTACCCTAGAGATATGATGACGATGTATTAGTAGATGTAGACAGAGACACATCAGTATGATAGTTGGGGATTTGTTTGTTTTTTAATCTGCATTGTTACTTTGCAGACTTTACCCACTGAAACCTCAAGATCTTTATGGAACATATTATCTCATTATCCTCTTTCTGTATGGATGCAATTTGTTTTCCTTCTCCTGATGTACTGCCCACACTTGTCATTTTGGAATTTGGTGTGGTTTGTTTCTTATCACTTTTCTAATTTATTAAGGTCATTTGGAATTCGAATTCTGTCTTCCAGGGTGCTGGTTGTCCATGCCAGCATGGTATCATTAGGAGCAAACCTAATAAAGCATACTCACTACTTCATTATATAAGAAACTGATGAAAATGCTGATCCGAGGATTGTGAGGCTATGAAGCAACACTTGTTTTCTCTCTACTTTGTCTTCTAATTTCCCCTCCCATCCACGATCTCTCCTTTATACTTCCCAAATGCTTACGATTCATTATCACACACTGCCCAAGTTGTATAAACTTCTGTCCAATTTTTATACCAAACATGACCTGTAGGTGATGGCTCCAGTTTGCTGATTTGGAGATAATTTGGGCCAGATGGAGTCAATATGCAATCTTTCCCTTTCAATTAATCTATCAAGTTTTTTACACACTCATGGGTAATTCTGCTATTCTGATTGACCAGCTCTTTATGAAACTACATTTATGTTTTTCTTTAGAGAGCTCAGAGCACCTTGCACATATCTAGTTACTATTCTCAGCTTCTTTGTCATGAATTGTTAACAATTTGGAAAACACCTACATGAAAAATCAATCATCACATTTATGTCCGGAATTTATGATAGAATCAGGAAAATTGACTACCTCTTCTTCTCAGTCATGTACCATTCTCTTTACTGAAGAGCAGAAAAGTAAGGTGCTTCTCTTCAGGTTTAATTGAGTTTCAGAGATTAGATAATAAAGAAAATATGTTTTGGTAGTCAATTACATGTTACAGATCAAGTCTGTCCTCTAACACGTACTGACTATGTGATGTCACAGTGCCTCAGGCAACTCCAATGACCCCACCCTGAAACTTTCACACTGAGATCCCAAAAGGGTTTATTTTCCCCAAATGTGCATTCTAAGGCTCCTTGGCCTTGCCACTACCCTTTAAAGATTACGGGGTCTTTTCATGAGTCCAGCTTTCCTTTGTGTGACATGTTACCTCCCACAGCTAGAATGAAAATCCCATGAAAATAGGAACTATCTCACCTTACTCTTTTTATGTCTATCCCTTAGCACAGTGTTTGGCATATAATAATATTCCAATGCTTTTCCATTCCATTAAAGTTGAAGAGCAGGTGCTGATCTGCATTGATAGAAGGAATTTCCTCACTGAGAGTTACCCATGCAGATGAAATCATAGGTCTGGTGTAATGTCCATATGTTTGTTGTGACTATGAGCTACCAATTTAACATATAGGTGTACCAGACAATGTTCTAAGCCTAAATTGCTCATCTATATTAATGGAGGGAAATTTTACACAGGGAGTTTTCTGAACCAAGGAAATCACAGATCTAGAGTTCCCATTCCCCGCCCCCCCTTCACCTAGGTTATTTTCTTTTAGTTTGAAAAAAAATACATTAAAATTCTTCACAATATCTTTAATGTGTTTAAAAGCTTTTGTTCTTTTATCTTTCCCTTCAAATGACCCAAGTGTATATGGAAAGTATCGTTGTTCTCATTTTACTTCAATGAATATTGAATCATATTCTTTATGATTTACAAAGATATGATATGAAAACTATTTGAAGAACCACCTTTTTTATTCTCTCCGGAATTCCCCTATTCACTGTTATCAAAAACCAAACAAACCAAAAAACTCTCTGCCAATAGTGACTGTAAATTTCTTATGTTCAGATTAAATATGAATGATATCCTTCCCATCTTTGTACTTTTTAAACAAAGACTTTAATGGTTTAAAGTTTGATGGTTTTTCCCTTCCCATTTTAGTAGCTAAAAGCATTTTTCTGTTGGTGGAATAAGCATTTAATTCAAAGAGCAAAAATAATTCAAGAACCATTGGAGGGAACAACCCATCATAAATTAGCCTTTACAGGGAGGCTATATGGCACAGTGAATAGAGTACCGGCCCAGGAGTCAGGAGGACCTGAGTTCAAATCCGGTCTCAGACATTTAACACTTGCTAGTCATGTGACCTTGGGCAAGTTGCTTAACCCCAACTGCCCTCCAAAAAAAACCCCAAAATAAATAAATACATAAATGAGTATATATATATGTGTGTGTGTGTGTGTGTGTGTGTGTGTGTGTGTGTGTGTGTATGTATGTGTATATATATATATATATATATATATATATATATATATATATATATATATATATAAATTAGCCTTTTCAACAGATGACAACAACCAGTGCTTTACACATGAGGAAAAAAAAAATAGTCCAAACCCTTCATATGTGATGCTAGGGAGAAGGAAAGAACTAATACTTTGATTCAATTAATGTCAAGACCAAAAATATTCTATCAAACTTTTATTGTAATATTTTAAGAAGCATGATGTGGTTTATTACATGTCTGAATCTATGGGAAAATAAGCTTAATAATTAGAAAAATCTATAAAGAATTTCAGAAGAAATGTAAACAATTAAAGCTTTGCAAACAAAAAAAGTCTGAATGAATTATGCATCAAAACAAAATGTGGAGAATTTTTTTGTCAGTTAGCAAGTATCATTTCAGTTGAAGCATTTCCCTACCTTACTACCTGCCATCTGTCTCACAGGGAGCAATTAATCTTAAAATCCAACATAGAGCAACATTAAAATTCTATTAACACTGAAAACCGGTATCAGAGGCTGCCTGGCACTGTCACTTTCATTCCTCCAGATTTCAATGTTAATTATGAATGGGACAGGTATGGAATGCTAGTCTATTTAACTAGTAAAAATAAATTGAGTTAAGATATATCACTGACGCTAAAATTCCATAGGATCCAATTCCATGTATTGATGTCTCAACCACTTAATGATGTATGAGTTACAGATGAAGAAAACAAGTTATGAATATGACCCTTTTTATATTATACTAACCACCTGCTAATGTCTGAGCATTAAAAATGGTTCTAAAACTGAATCCAAGGCCAATGTTTCCATGATTCTGACTCTGAATTTTCTCTTGCATTTACAGAACCACATCACGGCCTTCGCGGAAGTCACATGATGTTGAACTGGATGCTTTTTCACTGCATTGGACATCATCCCTTTTCACGGTCCATTCATAAGTCCCAAAGTTTTTTGATAGCAGGATCAGGTTATAAAAATGTCTGGTCACTGATCATTCATACAGTATTGTCAACTTTATTTTGGAAAAATGCTCCTTAAGTATTCAAGTTTCATGTTACAATCCCACAAAACCATCTCAAGTATGAAAAGCAAACTATATGCTCACCAGATTTGTATGAGAAAACCCACTATATGGGTCTAGTTAAGCTTTTCAATGATTCATATATCTATTCAGCAATATGCCATATTTAGTTTAAAACAGGCTTTTGGAGTCAAAAAGTTTAAGGAGTTTTGTGTCTTTTTTTCCCTTGCATTCAGCACAGTCGTTTTCATTGAAACATATTTCTATGTGTAAAGTTTCTTTTTTAAAATATGTTATGTATTCAAATAACATTTGCACATTGTATTATAGTACACTTCACTTAAAATACCATTCCTCCTGAACATGCTCAGACTGGTGCTCCTGCTTTTGAAGGGAAAACGCCCATTTTTACTGTAATGAGTAATGTATCATAATTAAAAATATATTTATTTGGATTTTTCCTGATAATAGTGGTTGAAATGTTGAACTGTAGGGATTTTTTTTTGAATGCAGATTGTATGTAGGATAGTTGAAATATGAATACAAAACAGTGATGACTTTTATTGGCCAATACTGTGTTGGTAGCAGTATCTCAATAGGTTAAAGGCTCCATCCTGGACACAGGACACTCAAAATTTCTGTGTAATTTAAATGGGAAAGATGTATGCAATTATACATCATCTAATTTATATGAAAGCCACAATGAAGGTTAGCATATCATGTTGGTATATGCCTTATATTTTGAGCAAGAGGGTGATAAAACTGAGAAAGAATGTGTTGATTATCAGGCTGCGTAAAATTCCACCTTGTTCGGTTAACAAGCATTATTAAGCATTTCCTATATTCAGGGCATTGTGTTTAGTACTGGAGATGCAAAGAAAAGTAATATAATCCTTACCCTTAAAAGAATTTACGTGCTACTATGGGATATGTCATGTATGTAGAGAAGTAAAAATAGCATAATTTTGAGGAGAAAGAAAACACTGGTAAGTGAGGTATCAGGAAAGGTTTCATGGAGTTTGTAGTACCTGAGCTACATCTGGAAGGAAGCTTTGTTGAATAATGATGAAATATCCTATCAGAAAATTTACTTTTCATTTGTTTCTCTGGCAGAGACTTTGAAATCTTTCATTGTAGATGCTCTTGAGATAACTTTGGCCTAAATGACTAGCGAGAATTTACTGTAATCCAGCTCTTTGATCTTGACTAGGTGATAAGAATAGACTTAATGCCCTCTGAAATTTCTCCAAATAGATACAAAGACTTGTCTTCAATGACAGATAAAGTCTGTGATTTTCCCTTCTCATTATTGGAAGTGAAGTTTCATTACGTCTGACCAATGGAGTATCTCTATCTCCATCTAAGAATTCAACAAAGGTGTTATATTTTGATAACATGACTGTGTATTCTTGTATTAGAACCTGAAATATTTGGTCCAAGAGCAACAGTAACCCATTTTCCAAAACTATTATAATCTCTTAAAGTTGTGGGGTTGTTAAAAATTGCAAAGTGCAAAATGGGTAAACTTGGGCAAGTATCATCCTCTCTGGGTCTCATTTTCCTCATCCATAAAATGAGGGGGTTGGACTAGATGACTTCTAGAGTTTCTTCCATCTCTAAATCCATGATGGGATTAACTCGTTTGATCCTCACAATAGCCTGCGAATCAAATAGAATAGATATTAATATCTCCATTTTCCATATAAGGACACTGAGGCTCATAGAATTTTAGTGTACAATTAGTAAATAGTGCAGTTGGGATTACAATCTAAGTCGTTTCCCAGAACTCTTGGGGAAGGAAGGGGAAACAGAGGAAAATCAGAATAATTTCATAGCCACAGTAAGTATCAGTAAAATTAACCAAGTAAGGTCATTTTTATCATGGCATCCACTTTCAAGGACCAAACCTTTTGTATATTTATTTCCATTTGACAGTAACTGCTTTAGCAATGTGTAAGAATGGTCGACATTATCCACTAAATAAAGACTACATGGAGTAGTCATTAGATTATTGGACTTCAAGTCAGGAAAACCGGGATTTCAATCACAGGTCTGACACTTACCTAATAGTATGCCACTAGGCAAGTCACTTAATCTCTGTGTGCAACTCTCTAGGACTCAGGGGGAAAGAGTGTTATATCTGAGTCACAGAACTCTATTCAGATTCTAGTTCTGGCATTTTATATCCATGTGACCATAGGCAAGTAACTCTTTCTCAGACCTCAGTTTCCTCATCTGTAAAATGTCATAGTTGGCACTTAGATGACCACCAAGATTCCTTCTAACTCTAACTCTGAATCTACAGTTCTATGATGTACTAAGTGACAGACTGCACTCTGCATTGGTGCATTGTTATGAAATCACTTATCTTTCATGTTATCATGCAAAGACACATTGAATCATGTCTTAAATTTTGAACTTTCAAGCACGTTCAAAAGCACAATTCTGTTAAAAACTTGACCTAGTTAAACCTGAGTAAAGTCAAGTCAGCTACAGTATTCAAAGATCAAAGATCCTTGGACTAACTTTTTATAATATAGGATTCATTGATCCCATCACATGGAAAAGCATATATAATATATATATGCTATATATATATACACATATGATATATATGGCTAGATGCCAGGAGAGAGCCCTTAACCTTGATATTGTTACTCAGAATAATGGGGGGGAATAATTAAAATATGAATATGTAAAAATGTATATATACTATAGAGAGAATAAGCAAATACACATCTTTCTGATGAAGACATGTCTCCTTTTTATTCTAGGTACTTAGGGGCCCAGGTCACTCTCAATTGATCTACCTGAAATTTTCAGTGATACCTATTTGCATGGCAGAAAAGCTGCACATGTTTATTCTGATATCTAAGATGAATTAAAAGGCTCTTTTATGTTAAAAGAGAGGTGAACCTTCTTCAGCAGACTGTGTCTATTCAACTTCTAACTGGGCCTCTCTCTTCTCAGGATGTACCCCAGCCAAATATTTCGGGTTATTTACCATACAATTTTCTTTGTGAACCAGCAGTGGGACAGAGGGTAGGGTGGGAGGTGGGGGGTGGGGATGGGTCTGGGTGGGTGGGATAAAGAAGAATAAGGAGGATGCTCTGCTGTGTACTGTATTTTTCAAATAAAATTTTTAAAATGAATAAAAAATAAAGTTCAATTTTTTTTCATGTATCTGTATAGTCCTTTATTCAAGGGAGAGAGTGGGTTGACCTGGGGTGTCCTGAATGTATGTTAATGTTCCCATAAATGGAATTTTCACTGAATGATTCAGTATCTATTTGGAAATTCATCTAAGTGGGTAAGGAAAGCTGGAATTCCTCCCATCACCAAGGACTAAGGTGTCACTGTGGAACCAAAACCCAACTAGGTATTCTTGAACCCAGGCCCCCAAGGGAGGAGGGGTGAAATATGGAATGGATATAGGACGCTTAGAATAAATAACCTACCTCATCCTGCATTTGAATAGGTCACTTAGACATGTACATTCTTGATTTTATGCCCCTAAAGCACCATTTTTAAATTAGTATTCCATACAAAGGTAAAGGTAATCTGATTATGCACCTAATTGCCTAGTTTACACAATTCTCTGAACAGCCTAGTACATTGTCAGGTATATGAACTTTAAAGTAATTTACTGAGTTATGTGTTGTTGGTGGTGACATTATTGTGGAAAGTGAAAAAACAAAAACATGATTTAAATACTCTTTTCCTTCTGCGTAAGCTTAGCTCCAGAGTTGTTCCTCAGTTGGGTTAGGGCTGGGGAAAAGATCATCAGTTCAATGTCACATGTGAGCCTTGCCCTATACTGTGACCATAGACTGAACTCCAAATTCTGACCAGCCATCTCACAGATGTCTGGACTTTGGCCCAACAGAGGAATCAGGGGAGACAGTACGGATGGCTCAACGCACAGTATTTTACTTTGATACCTGAATAGCAAACGCTTCTATAGCACTTTCAGGTCTACTAAGTATTTTACAAATAGGTTCTTATCTGTTCCTGAGACCAACCCTCAGACAAAGGTACTATTATTACAATCCCTATTTTTCAGATAAGAAAATTAAACCTAAGAGGTAGTGCTTTGCCTTGCATCATTGCTAGTAAGAAACTGAGGCAGGCTTTAAACCCAGGCCTTCCTGACTACAGGACCAGCACTCTGTCTACTAAAGCTTGCTGCCTTCAAGAATCTGGAATTTCATTAGTGTTGTTACTCTCTCCACTAATGCAGACCACAGTTCCTTAGAAGCCTCAGTACTTACAGTCAGAAAAGAATTTGAAGGTTGTTTAATCACTTCATCATTTAGCATTGGTAAGGAGACTCGCAGAGCTTTAACTAGATTGGTCTCCTGTCAACAATCTAATGCTTAAGCACTTCTTGATTCTTAAGAAGAGCCACTGTTTACATCCCACAGTTATATCCTGAAACCTCATGCTCACCACATTCCCCAATGAAGCAGCAGGGAAGGACTTCATCAGCGCAGGAAAATAATGCACTACTTATGTCCTATAGAAGTAGGATTAGAAGTATCATTTTTGTATGGAAAAGAACATGACACCAAAGCATTAATATTTCAATTGTTACCCTGGCCTGGACCCAATGTGCTCCATATAGGCATTTCAGAACTTTAAGTATTAGAGTGAACAATGAAAAACATGACTGAAAAATTCGCTAAACAAAGAAAAGTTTTCCAGTACCCACCGTTTAGCAAGTTACAGTGCC
>CM053584.1:335606874-335636413 GCA_028627135.1 Pseudochirops cupreus | reverse complement strand
GACATAGGAGAGAATAGACTGGGGGAGGGGGGAAACACTGGGATGGCTGTTGTGGGGTGGTGGGAGGGGGAAAGACGGGGAGAAAATATGTAACTCAAAAAAAAATTATTAAAAAAAAAATAGTCAGTAAAAAGGGAAAGAATCCACCTGCTAAAAATGAGGCATTCGCAAATGGAGAAAACTAGAAGAGGGAAATGTTGTTTCATTTTACTCCAGTCTTTTGTTTGGATACATTAGTAATTCCTACTCTTTTTTCATTTTGTAAGAGACAAAAAGCAGGCAACAAAATTTACTAAGTTTTTATTATGAGACAGGCACTCTGCATGGCAGATAGTGCTGAATTTGGAATCAGGACATCTGAGTTCAAATTTCTCTGAGTCTCAGTTTTCCTATTAGTAAAATGGAGATATTTGTACTATTGCTGTGAGAAAAGCTCTTTGCAAATGAGAATTACTATTATTATTGTCTCCCAGAAACAGGGCCAGCCATAGCCAAAATTGTGATACAGATAAAATTTACCTTTTGTGGTTTCTCCTTCCCCCATTTGCACCTACTTCTCAGTTTCATGTCTGGTGCTGCCCTTCTGATTAAAATCTTAAAGTTTTACCTCTTATAGGAATATCTGTCTTATCTTTATGTAAATAAGTAAAGATTTAATTATGAAATTTTAGGCATAAAGGAGCTGGTGAAGGAAGTATTATGGGGCACGGGAGGGTTTTCTCATTATTCTAGACCCTCATACCACGCATCCATACAAAGAGATTTTTTTTAATATATAAGGCAAGTAATTCAAGGGTAAAATTTCCTTTTTTCTGAACTTCCATCCTCTCTAGGTTCTTTTGACTTAAGGTCAAGAAAAAGAAATAAATATTTACTCAAATTTATTCTGTCATATATGTGTGCTACGGGATGCTGTAATCCAAAACAGTAATGTCATTCACTTGGACCTTCCTAGTTCAAGGTTATCTGCTAATTTCCCTAATTTTTATCTGCTGTCAGGAGTAGTCACACCAATGATATTACTCACCCCTGCAGGTATTGAAATACTGAACTCCAGTAAAAAATAATGATAATTAAAGCTGGCTTTTTTTACACAATTATTTTACAAGTTAGAAAATACTTTCTATATATTTTATCATTTGATCTTCACAACAACCCTGTGAGGTCATGTAGCCTATGTATTGTATTTATTCCCATTTCATAGATAAGGCCACTGAGGTTAAATGACTTTCCCAAGGTCCTACAGCTGAAAAGAACCAGAGCCGGGACATTAATACAGGTTATCTAGTGCTGTCATTACTCTTTGCACTATGCTAAATGACCTGTACTTAGCTGATATGACAATGGTTTCATGGTAATTCTTCAAAAGAAAACATGGTCATACTAAAGGGTTCTACATGTATTTATTCCAGAGAAAATAGTCTCTGTTCCCAGTTCTCATACTGCAACCTAATGTGCTCCCTTCATCCCCCATCTACATCTAGTGAAGACACTCCCCTCCCTTAAGACCTCCTCAGACACCACTTTCAAGCTGTTGCCCTCACTGAAACCCCAAGGAAAAAGTGGTTGGTTCCTTTTCCTCTCCTTTCTCATATATAGCACTTTCCCTGACTCTTTGGCCTTTCTGGCATTCTGATTTAGACTACAAACCCCTAGAAAGCAGGGATTAGGCCACTGTTAGAATTTGTTTGTATCCTCTACACCAAGGATGGGGAATTTGCAGCCTCAAGGCCACATGTGGCCCTCTAAGTCCTTAAGTGTGGCCCTGATTTGTTCTGTGACATTTGGATTCAGTCAGAATGTCACACTTGAGGACTTAGAGAGCCATTTGTGGTCTTGAGGCTGCAGGTTCTCCACCTCTGCACAGCGCCTTGCTTAGCAATCTTGCTATTTCTTATTCCTTAACTACGAATTATCCCTGGGCAACTAGGTCAGAGCAATGGTTAGAGCACTGGGCCTGTAATCAAGAAGACTTGAGTTCAAAATCCAGCCTCAAGACACTTACTAGCTGTGCAGTCACTAAATTGTGTTTGCCTCAGTTTCCTCACCTGTAAAATGAGCTGGAGAAGGAAATGGTGAGCCACTCCAGTGTTTTTGCCCAAAAAAACCCAAAAACCAAATTAGGATGCAACGAGTTGGACACAACTGAACAACACAAATTATTCTTCACATGCTTTCTAAAATTTTATCTTAAATTCTTTTTTTTTTTGCTTTTTGGAGGGGGGAAGGCAGAGAAATTGGGGTTAAGTGACTTGCCCAAGGTCACATGGCAAGTGTTAAGTGTCTGAGGCCAGATAAATTTATGTCTTCAAAAAAAAAATCTGGCAGGGATTCTTAATGTTGTGTGTGCATATGTGTGTGTCATAAACTCTCTGAATAGTCTAGTGAAGTATATGAACCAGACCCCTTCTCTGAATAATGCTTTTAAATGTATAAAATATATAGGATTAGAATGGAAGCCAATTATATTGAAATAGAGTTATCAAAATGTTTTTTAAACAAATTCATGGGAACCCTGACCTAATTTGAAAGATGATCATGAACCCTCTCAAGTACTGTTCTAAAAAGATCAAATCTCATATAGCAAAAAGAGACCCATCAATGACTTCAACTTGAGCCTAAGGGAAGAAAAAAGATGCATTGACAGAGATTAAGTCTGATTAGTACATAGGAGCTCATAGAATTCAGAGCTGGAAGAGACTTTAGAGATACTAGGTCTAAAACCCTCTATCTCACAGATGAGGTCCAGGGAGAGGTGGGGGCTGGGGGCTGGAGGCTGGGGGTAGCTGGGTCATAGAGGAAGGAAGGAGCAGAACTGGTCCTATGCCTCCCAATCCAAAGGACCTCTTCACAGCTCCATGTTGACTTCATCAGTGTCTTCCACACAATCCTGCAGACTGATGGCAAAAATTGTTCACGGTCCCAAATGAGAGAGACAAACAGACAGGCAGGCACAGACAGAGAAAGAGAGTTGGAGAGGGACAGACAAGAAGAGAGAGACAGACAGACACAGAGACACAGAGAGACAGAGACAGAAAGAGACAGAGAGACAGACAGAAAAAGTCAGAGGGTGAGGCAGATAGAGAGAAAGAGATAAAGAGAGAGACAGAGACAGAAACAGAGAGGGGAAGAGAGAGAGGGAAACAGACAGAAAGAAGCTGAGAGACAGAGAAAAGGGGAAAGAGAGAGAAAGTCAGACAGAGACAGAAAGAAAGGGAGGGAAAGGGGAAAAGTCAGAAAGATGGAAAGAAATATAAAAAGACAGAGAAAGAGATAAACAGATGAAGAGACAAAGAGATAGAGAGAAAAAGATGGAGAGAGAGAGGGAGAGAGAGAGAGAGAGAAGCAGATAGCAGAGATAAAGACAGAGACAGAGGGACTGTCGCAAAGTTTATTCTTCATCTTCATCTTCCATCCTGACATTTCAAATAGTGTTCCAAAAAAAAAATCACTGCTGATTCTCTGGAAGCCTCCGTCAATGCCCAAAACAGCAGATGACAACCTCAAAGAGCTCAGGCCTAAAGATAACAAAATTAGTTTCAAAGAGATGAGGCAGAGGTGCTCCTTTTTCGGAGAGTAGGGGAGCCAGCATTGGCCACTGGTGAAGACAGAAGTTTGGAAGACACTCCTGCTGAGATACACTAAATATAGATCGGAAGATCACAGTTTGTCAATATCCTACAACACATTAAGAGGAAGTGATGGATTTTGAAAAGTAACTCTGGAGAGCTCTGAAAAGGGCAAGATCAGGCATCTGACAGAATATCAAAAAGGTTGTTGAAGGGAGATATAGTTAGGGCAAGATTCCCACTGGGTATATTTCTCCTTGGGGCAGATTGATGTTCCTCAGTGAGGAGAAATGGAATTTACAGACTTGCTCTTAGTAGTCTACGCACTCCTGGATCTGCTACTTAAATTGTGTAAATGAACTTTACATTCACGTTGTTGTTGCTCAGTTATTTTCAGTTATGTCCGACTCTTCATGACCTCACTTAGGGTTTTCTTGGCAAAGATACTGGAGTGGTTTGCCATTTCCTTCTGCAGCTCATTTTACAGATGAGGAAACTGAGGCAAATGTAGTTAAGCAACTTGCCCAGGAATGCACAGCTAGTATCTAAAGATGGATTTGAACTCAAGAAGAAGAGTCTTCCTGACTTCCAGGTCTCTATCTACTGAGCCACCTAGATGCCCCTACAAGTCACATGCACACATATAAATCTTCTCTTTTAGTGATACAGGTAATAATGGGAAAATTAATGGACTAGACATCTGAAGTTCTAGGCTCTAGTCCTGGTTTTCTGATTTGAGGTATGTCATCTAAATTTTCTGAGTCTCAGATTTTGTGTTTTATTTTGTCATTGTTTTGTTTTGCTTTTCTTTAAGAAGATATGAATAAAAATGAATTAGTGAAGAAGTATTTATTTTGTTCCAACACCCGCTAAGTGTTGGAAGCTAAGCTCTGTGGACACAAATACCAAAGCAAAAAAACCAATCTCATCCCTTTAGGAATTTACATTAAATGGGAGAAACAACATTCCTGAGGAGTAATGGCCAGGGAAGGGCAATTTGGTTCAGAAAATTACAGAATGATGAGTGGAGCCATAAAGGAGTAGATTTAGGTATCTCATTCAGGAGCATGGAAGAGCTGATTTGACTTGGAGGGGGAGAGGTAGCAAGGCCTACAGTGAGAAGATTGTGGAGGAGCTATCCCAAGAGACGGGAGTGAAGGGAAGCATGCCAGGACTTTCCTAAAATAGGACTAATAATTTGTGCCTCAGAGGGTACTAGGGATAATGAGATGAGATCACAGAATCTCAGAGTTGAAAGTCACTTCTGTGAACATAAAGTTACACTAAATAATACATTTACTTGATAGTTTTTCCTAAAACTGAAGCAATCACTTGACCTCTGAGTACCCTCAAGCAACTCTCCTAAAACCATAAATTTTCAGAGAAGTTGTTCATCTGTCTTGGTAGAGGAAGTTCCTAATGACAATAAAACAAAAGATATCCTGATGCCTTGTAAGGATTGATCATCTTTAAGAGGAAAGAACTTTGGGACCAGAAAATGGGACTTGAGATATGTGATTGCATGAGGGTGCATAGTGCTTTGATGCCTTAGTAAAGTCAGTAAACAGACAGCTATGGGGCACAGTGGATAGAATGTCAATCCTGAAGTCAGGAAGACCTGAGTTCAAATCACTAACACTAGCTTATGTGATCTTGACAAATCACTTAACCTCAGTTTTCTCATCTGTAAATTAAGGATAATAATTGCGCCTACTTCCCAGGATCAAAGGAAATAATAAGATTATTATCTTGTTTAATAGACAATGAGATAATACTTCAAAGGCACAAAGTCTGGCATGTAGTAAGCTCTATATAAATGCTAGCTATTATTAAATTGTCTTCATGAATTCTTATAGTTTAAAAACTGGAATTGTCAGATTATTAATCGTCTGGTAATGAAAATCTCTGAATGTAGTTAGGTATTAACACAATTAGGAGGATTGACGAGTCAATCTGTGGGTAGAAAGGCAACAGCTACTGTCAATAGCTTTAGAGAGGACACAAGTCTCTCCCACTCTCAGGCCACATCTAAATAGCACATAACTGTGAAATGTTGTTAGGCTTCATTCTATCATGGGGGTTGAGCTTAATGGAAGGAAAAGGAGCAGGAGAATCTGGTGACTCCTCTTGAAACCAAGGAATAAGGCTCAAATAGTCTGATTGCCTAGGCCAGCGGTTCTCAACCTGTGGGTCGCGACCCCTTTTGGGGTTGAACAACTCTTTCACAGGGATCACAGGGCTCACCTAAGACCATCGGAAAACACATATTTCCGATGGTCTTAGGAACCAGGACACCACTCCTCTATCCATCTCCAGGTGGGTCTGCCCACATGCAGATATGATCACATAGGAGTACTAAAGGGTCCCAGCATTAGGAAGATAGAGAACCACTGGCCTAGGCCTTTGTATTGTGTGTGTGTGTGTGTGTGTGTGTGTGTGTGTGTGTGTATGTTTAGGAAAGTTTTGTGCGTTGGGCTATTCTGTGAACTTCTTGAGGTCACCAAAGGAATGAATAGTGGTAAGTATATGTCACAAGGTTAGTAACAAACATGTCCCTAACTAGGTAGCTAGGTGGTACAGTAGATAGAGTACTGGATCTGGAGTCAGGAAAACCTGAATTCAAATTCAGCTTCAGACATTTAATAGTTGTGTGACTTCTGTCTGTCTCAGTTTCTACAACTGTAACTTGGGAATAATAATAGCATCAACCTCAAAGAGTTGTTATGAGGATCAAATGAAATAATACATAGTAGACCCTTGATGAATATTTGTTCTCTTCTCATAATGACACCTTCTGAAACCTGCCCTAATCTCTGAATGTGTCTGTAACAAAAGTTTCAGGAATCTTGTGGTCAAGAGACCTTGAACGCAAAATGGTTTTCAGAGAAAAGCTGTATAGTTCATTATGTGGTCCATACTTGAAATCTTTCCAGCTTGGCAGAACCTCCAGATCTTAAAAGCTACTGGAAAAACCATTAAGAACCCAGAGTCAGCTCCCCATGTTAATAAGACATCAGAGGAAAATGTTAATGAGAGACTTAATCTTAGTAGTTTTTTTTAGTTGTATCCAACTCTTCATGACCCCATTTGGGGTTTTCTTGACAAAGATAGTGGAGTGGTTTACCATTTCCTTCCCTGCCTCATTTTATAGACAAGGAAACTGAGGCAAATAGGTTTAAGTGACTTGCCCAGGGTCACACAGGCAATAAATATCTGAGGCCAAATTTGAATCAAGGAAGATAAGTCTTCCTTCCAGGTCTAGTACTCTCTCCATTGTTCTACCTCACTGCCCCAAGATTTAATTAAAAAAGGATATTCTAAATTTCTTTTAATCAATGATCTGAAAGAAAAAAAAGAGTTAAGAATTGTTTTAAAATACTGTTAGATTTGCTTGGGTCTCTTAAAGGTTATTAAATTAAAAATTAAATTAAAGATCTATTAATTAAAGATCTATTAAATTATAGAAAACTGAAAGAAAGGTGACCTTGACATCACCTACTTCCCCAGGCCTCCACAGTCAACTAGGCATATATCCTTTTCTTAAAAATCTCATTTACTGGCTCATTTGAGAATTCTTCCTGTAATAAGCAAGGATGCATGTATATTTGTATGTACACATAATATTAATACACAGTTATCACAACAGCAGTTTATGCTGATTTATCATTTTAAAGTTTTACAAAGTGTTTTCCTTACCATAACCCTGTGAGGTGTGTAAGTATAAGTATCATTATCCCTATGTTTACTAACAGGCTGCTTCTCTCTCTCAAAGTTAATCCTAATGTGAAAAAAAAAAAATCTCACCCAGCAAAATTTGCTTCCTGAACCTACATAGTTAAACTTGCATTTTCTAAGCATAATCATCACCTATTCTAGTTTAGTAGAATTCAATTGTTTAGATGTTATCAATTCTATAGATCTTTAAATGTCTATAGTGCTTTATTGGACATATTAAAAGATGAAGTCTCTCCCTAAAAGATATCATAAATTAACTTTTATCAGCTGTTCTCAGGAGACTATATATCCAGAGTTTGAAAAGACTACATCTATCTAGGCAGTATTATCACTTTCAGTCTCTGGCAGTAAACATTTGAGCATACGATATAAGAATTCCAAGTTTCATACACCTACAATGAATTTGATTCAATCAAATAAACATTTATCAAGTGCCTACTGTTAGTAGAACTCTATGTTACGCTGTTGGAAGATAGGTAAAATTCACAAAACATTGTACTTCAATTCAATATTTTTAAAGCATCTATTATGTACCAGTCTCTCTCTCAGGCACTAGAGAAACAAAAATAAAACTGAAATCATCCCTACCATGAGGGAATTTATATTTTACTGAAGGGGAAATGGCATACATTTGGTTAAACTAATATGGCATGTAACCAAGGCAAACACAAAATAACTTTGAGAAGCGTTAGTCAGATGTTAATAACTGGAGATATCCTGAAAGTGTGAAATCTCTTTTGAGCTGCACTGATGGTGTTAGGGATTCCAAGAAGTAAGAGTGAATAAAGAGAGCATGTTACGTATCCAGAATAGTCTGTACAAAGGCATTAGATGGGATATATAATGTAATATATAGAGAGTTTACAGTCAAGTAGGGCATGGATGATAATCCCACATAATAACCAATCTCTTAAGGACCAACATTCTAGGACGAAAGATCATAGGTTAAAGTATAATGTTCCAGGAGGAGAAAAAATGCAAAATAAAACCAAAAAAAGTAAAATCAAGATCATACACAAATTCATACACTATTGCCATATGAGTATCCATGAGTATGATTTTTCATGTACTGTACTTTTACTTTTAACAAAAATACCCTGCACTCCAAGTCAGTAATCTCAAAATGAAGGAATTTAAAAAAGATTTACTGATCACTTAACTTTTAAAAATCATTTCAAAAGAGACAATGATTCCCAAGCTTCTACTCAAAGATGTAAATATCTTTTGAGGCTGGGAAAGAGAAACTGTTCATAGCTAGTGCTCAAAAAATAATTGTTGATTTATTGACAGTACAGTAAAATAAGAAAGTGTAGCTGTAGGCAATAAAGCTAGTTTTTAGATCCTAGATATTAGTCAACCTTTGCTTAACTGGATTTAATGCCATCTGGCCTGAACCACAGTTTGTGTGTGTGTGTGTGAGTAGAGAGGACATGAATGATGAACAGGGCATTCTGTAGTTACTGGCATAGTTGTGTGATATTAAAAACAAGTCACCTACTCCAAGGACCAGTTCTGTAAGCGAATCATGCATGATTTGCTCTTTTTATTCAAATAGTGTTGTGGGTAGTTCTGGTGTTAGTAGGAGTGTAGGCTGCATAAGCGGGGGAGGCCTCAAGGGCGGAGGTTGCCTGGAGTCTGAGCTCATAGCATAGCTGGTGTAGAGCATCACTAGTCTGCTCTTTCAGTAGTTATGTGATCAATAGAAAATGACCTCATACCTATTTCAAAACAATTTGCACCTAAATGCTAATTTATCCAGTCAAAGTAGAAATTTACCTTTCTGGCAATCACATAGCTAGGGCACCCTATCCTTGATACTGAAGTCAAGTGACTGGAAAACATTGTTCAGGCATTTCAGTCTTGTCTGACCCTTACTGAAGCCATTTTGGGGTTTTCTTAGCAAAGATACTGGAGTGGTTTGCCATTTCCTTCTCCGGATTATTTTTTACAGATGAGGAACTGAGGCAAACAGAGTGAAGTGACTTGCCTAGAGTCACACAGCTAGTAAATGTCTGAGGTCAAATCTGAACTCATGAAGATGAGACTTCCTGGTCCCAAGCCCAGTGTTCTATCTACTGCATCACCTACCTACCCCAAAATGGTATCAAATTGAATTGAATTATTTAATCTGGAACCAGAGTAGAGATTCCAGCATGGTGTAAAAGGATATTTCAATTAGGTTATGAAATATTTGAAGAATAATTTCTGATCTAGTAGTATCTCTCCCCTTTACACTCAGTAAAATGTCAGAATAAACTTTTCCTAGTATCTATTGCTAGGTTCCTAGTATAGTGCATTCTGGTTCCCAAGAGAGAATAAAGTTGTTTAGCACCCTGTACTAGATGGGGCAATATATCATAGTATACTTTAGCAACCAGAGGACAGTAAAGATTTCTGGTACTTCATGCTGGGCACATAGTATAGTATAACTGAAACAGCAATTAAAAGGCATTTATTATATGCCAGGCACTATGCTAAACACTGGGGATACAAATTATAAGAAATATATAAACAAACAAATAAATAAAATAATCCTTGACTTTTGAAATTTATATTACAATGGGGAAATAATGTATAAATAATTCAGAACATGGAAGATAAATACAGAGGAGATGTAAGATAAGATTAGTGTGGGAGACAAAGAAAACTGGAGGGACAGAGAAAGATCTGCCAAGGGCAGTGTGTGAGCTGTCAGTCAGTGTGTCAGCTAGGATATTTTTTTTAATATTTTATTTTAATTTATGTAATAAAACAAGCATTTCCATAATAGTATAATAAAAAGATGATTGCAAATGAAATGGCAAATCTATTATGTACAATTTGCTATTCTTTTTAAATATATAAGTTATCATGTAAATTTCTTTTTTTTCTTCCCCCCTCCCACCCTAGAGATGGCTATCAGACACAAATGTGTGTGTGTATATATGTGTGTGTATACAAATACAATATACAATTATATATATACAAATACACACAAATAAAAATAATATACATATGTAAAATCATTCTATGCATACTTCTATTTATCATTTCTTTCTCTGGATGTAGATAGCATCTTCTTTCATATGTTCTTTGCAGTTAATTTGGGTGTTTATAAGAGTCGAAATAACTTAATTGATCAAAGTTGTTCTTAAAACGATATTGATGCTACTACATAGAACGTTCTTGCGGTCCTGCTCATTTAGCTCTTCATTATTTAGTGCAAATCTATCCATGGTTTTTCTGAGATCATTAACCTCATTATTTCTTATAGCACAGCAGTATTCCCTCACAATCACATACCACAACTTCTTTAGTCGTTCACCAAATGACGGGCACGCCTTCAATTTCTAGTTCGTTGCCACCACAGAGAATTCCTATAAATATTTTAGAATAGACAGGTTCTTTTCCTTTTTTCCTCATCACCTTAGGAAACAGGTGTAAGAGTGGTATTGCTGGGACAAAAGGTATATACAGTTTTTTTCTTTTTTTAAATTACTTTCTCTTTTCATAACTCTTTGAATATAATTCCCAATTGCTCTTTAATACAATCGGATCACTTCACAATTCCACCAACGATGAATTTTTTCATATGACTATAAATTGTTTTGATTTCTTCATTGGAAAACTGCCTCTTTATATCCTTTGACCATTAATCAATTGAGGAATAACTTATATTCTTATAGATTTCACAAAATTCTTTATATATTTGAGATATGACACTTATATCTGAGAAACTGTCTATATAATTTTTTTTTCACAATTTTCTGTTTTCCTTCTGACCTTGGCTATATTTTTATTTATGTATAACCTTTTTAATTTAAGTAATCAGAATTATCCATTTTATACCCCTTTGCTCTCTCTCATGTTTATTTATAAATTGTTCACTTATCCATGTACCATGTACCATGTTCTTCAAATTTTCTTGTAATACCTCTCTTTTCATCTACATCATGTATCCATTTTGACCTTACCTTGGTAAATGGTGTAAGATATTGGTCTATTTCCAATTTCTGCCATACTGCTTTCCAGTTTTCCCAACATTTTTTTTTACAAATAATGAATTCTTATCCATAAATCTTAAGCTTTGACATTTGTCAGATAAAGTTTACTATATTTATTTGCTGCTATAAATTATATTTCAACTATGTTCCATCGATCTACTTTTCTGTTTCTTAGCCAATACCAAATAGTTTTGATAATTACTTCCTAATAATATAGTTTAAGATCTGGTACTGCTAAATTTTCCTTTACATATTTTTTCATTATTTCCTTTGAAATTCTTGACTTTTAGTTCTTCCAAATGAATTTGGGTTTTTTTTTTTCCTAATTCAATAAAATAATTTTAGGTAATTTAATTGGGGTGGCAATGAACATATAAATCAGTTTAGGTAAAAATTATTTTTTATTATATTGGCCCTGCCTCCCCATGAACAATTAATATTTTTCTAATTTGTTTAATCTAATATTATTTGTATAAAAAGTTTTTTTTTAATATAATTTTGTTTATATAGTTCCCAGTTTTGTTTTTAGTGGATGTACTCCCAGGTATTTTACACTGTCTAACGCAGGGGTGGGGAACCAGCAACCTCTGGCCCTAGGGTTCTAACTGCTCAGACTCTGAGCTCTGCTCTATCTGTTCAGCAAACTCCTCCCACTGCAGGTTCCATATGATTACATTCAGCCTATTAGGGGGTAGAGAAAGATCTTCAAATTCCCATTACCATTACTGCATCTTTCACTAAAGTACTAGAGAAGAGACTGAGAGTATGAACTAGTCTAGATAAGGCAGAAGAGAGCCTCTCACCTCCTGTTCTTTCTCCTATCAAGCCTGAAGGTCATTTCCCCCAGGCTGAAACCCTGTTTAACCTATGTATCCTCCTGAGACCTGACTACATATTTGCTCCTTGTAGGCAGCTATGATCCTGTTATATCCTTGCAGTTCTTCCTTTCCTTGCTACCCCATGGATTCCTTCCCTCCATTTAAGATATTTCTAATGTGGCAGTTGGCTTAGTATGATGGGTTAAGTGCCTTCCTTGGTGTATAGAGAATCTGAGTTCAAATCCAGCCTCAGGTATCTGCTCTTTGAAAAATGTTTTTTCCAGTTTATACTGTTTTTTGGCTTGTTAAAACTTTTTTTTTCAGGTTTTAACTGGTTTTTTTGTTTGTCTTTTGTTTATACTGGCTTAAACTTTTTTTTTTCCTGGTTTTAACTGGTTTGCTTGTTATGATTTGGGGTGGTTTAAACTGTTTTTTTTTTCCAGTTTATACAATTGTTTTCCAGTTTATACTGGTTTAAATGTTTTTTTTTCCCCAGTGTAAACTGTTTCCAAAAGTTCAGGTTTCAACTGGTTTACAGTTTTTTTTTTTTTGGTTTTGGCCATTTTAAACTTTTTTTCTGGTTTAAACTGGTTTCTTTTTTGTTTGTTTTAAACTGGTTTTCCTGTTTAAAGTGGTTTGGGCCAATTTTAACTTATTTTTTTCTGGCTTACACAGTTTTTTCTCTAATTTATACTGGTTTAAAAATATTTTTCCCAGTTTAAACTGTTTTTTTCCTGGTTAACTGGTTGGGTTTTTTTTTCTGGTTTTGGCCAGTTTTTAACTGGTTTCCTCCCCCACCCCACCCCCAAGTTTTAACTATGGGTTTTGTTTTTCTGGTTTTCTCCAGTTTCTCCAGTTTTAACTGGTTGGTTTTTTTTTTTTTGGTTCCAACTGAGATTTTATTTCTGATTTTAACTCTTTGTTTGTTTAAACTTTTTTTCAGTTTTAACTTTTTTTTCCACGCTTAAACTGGTTTTAGCTGGTTTTAACTGAATTTTCCCAGTGTGAACTGTTTTTTCCACCCAGTTTTAACCTTTTTTCCAGTTTAAATTGTTTTTCCTCCATGGTTTTAACAACCTCCCCCCCCCCCCCAGTTTTAACTGTTTTTTGTTTGTTTTCCAGTTTTTTCTGGTTTAAACTGGTTTTGGCAGGTTTTTTCCCACTTTAAACTAGTTTTCTCCCCCAGTTTTAACTGATTTTCTTTGGTTTTTACTGCTTTTTTCAGTCTAAACTTTTTTTTTCAATTTTAACTTCTTTTTCTGCTTTCAGCTTTTTTTGGCTGTTTTTTTCCAGTTTTTAACTGTTTTCTAGTTTTAGTTTAAACTGATTTTAGCAGATCTGAACTGGTTTTAACTGGTCAGAGAAAAATCCTACAGGGGCAGAGGTAACTAAAATTTCACCCAGTTTTACACCCCAAGTTCATTATTCACAATAGTCCCAGCTAGTGTTTTGGAAATGTGGGAAGGGTGAAGGAGAGGAAGAGTTAAGGAATGCCTTTTGAGTTCCACAAATATCCTGGGCCATGACAATTGGCTTCTATATCGGTTTCTAAAAGTAAT
This sequence comes from Pseudochirops cupreus, assembly GCA_028627135.1. Classification (NCBI taxonomy): domain Eukaryota; kingdom Metazoa; phylum Chordata; class Mammalia; order Diprotodontia; family Pseudocheiridae; genus Pseudochirops; species Pseudochirops cupreus. The sequence goes on along the minus strand of CM053584.1, from coordinate 335,622,749 downwards.
GTAAAAATTTTCATTGGTAAAGCATTTTCTTTCCTATAATTTTACTTGAATTTTATTCTTCACAAAGAAAAAAATGATAAAGAGATTTGTTTTCTTAATAAAGATGGAGAAAAAAGACATCTTTCATCTAGAAAAATGAAAATTAAAATTGAAGTAGATTACTATGGGAGATATAATTACATTCCCAGATTGTGTTTTTGTTTTCCAAAACAGTCTCCAATTATTCTTTAATTACAGTGCCACATTTTTATGCTTAATTATTAATCCAACAAGATCCATTTAAACTTTCCTTAGAGTCTTAGAGACAGGAAGACCTGGGTAGGAATGCTGTCTCTAACATTTATGATCTGTATGACAGGTAAGATTTCTACCCATGTGCGAGGGGTATGAAGCCCCACAGTAACTACAACAAATTATTTTAAAAGATGCAATGAACTAGAGCATATGTTTTTAGAATATTCTCAACCCAGTTTTAAGAAGAATAATATCAGAAAGGTGGTCCAAGATCCTGTCAGTCACTTATAGCATTTTATGTTTGGGAGACAGACACTTTAGATCATGCAAAGAAAAATGACCCAAGCAATGCAAGGACATCATTTATTTTGGCAAACTGATGGTGCTTTGCACACCTGATGGACTGGTTCACATGACAATTGATTTATTATTGCACATAGCCTTAAAGTCAGTTTTTCCATACGTTGCTGGATTTCAAGTCATTAGCAATCACCTACACTGGGAAGACTGGCTTAAAAAATTAGTCTGAGAAAGGTCATTTGAGATTATGTCAATTTTCTCTGGCACAGTATAGTCATTTATTATTGATTTGTAAAATGCATTGCCTTGTCATTGCTGTGAAATTAAACAAATAAAGCACAATTCTTCTATAACATTCATCCATATGGAAAAGACCTAGGCAGGCTCAAGGCTCAAGCTGTGCTTTGGCACTTTGAAATTAGCAGTGGAGCTCACAATAACACATGATTACTACATTTTCTACTGTCCTGTCCCCAAAGTGCTTCCATTTTTCATTTTAGGCAGTTTAAGCAAGCCAAGATAAAATAAAGAAATCCTCCTATATTCCCAGCTTCCTATAATGACATTACTTGGCCTCAGGCTGTTTCAAGATTGAGGAATCCTATTATTTGCCAAAGCTTCAGAGCACATTTCCAGTGTGACAGAGAGCAATTGAGCATTTGTGCATCTCTGGTATTTTGGCAGATAGAGCATGCCTTTGACTGTCAGTTCTGTCAGTTGACATTCAGTTGGCCTGGCATTGATTGGACTGTAATGATGCCCTTATGTGGTTCTCTAAGAACCTCAGTTAGACCCTCCACCTATCTCTCTGGGTTCTCAGTTAACAAACATTGACTAAGTGCTTACCATGCACCAGGCATTGTGCTAAGTGCTGGGGGTACAAAGAAAGGCAAAAGCACAGCATCTATCTTCATAGCTCATAGTCTAATGGAGGGAGATAACGTGCAAGCAACTGTAGGCATACAAGATACACCAGGACAGATTTAGAGCATACTAGCAAAGTAACTGTGAGAGGGCAGGGGTAGGGGGGAGGGGCATGAAAAGAAAGATCTCTTGCAGAAAGTGAGATTTGGGCTTTGTTCTGAAGGAAGGCAGGGTATCCAAGAGACTGATTCCCAGTTGACTTCTCTATTGTAATACTGCTCTGATGGCTGCTCAACCAGTTCATTCCACAGTTAGAACCAAATGTCTTTGTAACCAATTTTTCTCCCTAACTCACCCTCAGCAACTGAAGCAGCTAAACCCTATTCTTGCTCTGTTTTCTCAACTTCTTCCTCTTCAGACAGTGAATTGATCTTTGTTACCTGTGATACAGAAAATGATAGTTATCAGAGAAGTATATAGGCCTAGCAGGGACCAAGGTATTTGTGTGCCTTGTGCAAGATTTAAAAACTGAGGGTCTTCTCTCCATTTTCACTGCCCACTAAAGTCTTTGGGCTATTTACATATTTGCTAAGTACCCCAAATATGCTTCTCCCAAAGTCTTTGCAACGATGTGAACAATGAAAATGCATGACATAATATTATAGGAACAGGATAATGAGTTCTAAAGCCCAGAGTGATCTGAAATAGGTGAGAAAACTTAATGAAAAGAGGAGAGATGGTTTTATAGGCCTACTGGGGCAAAGAAGACACTCAAAGACTCTAAGACTGCTGCTTTCATCAAGGAACTTATCCATTCAATTATTTCCATAGATTTTCAAACATTCCATTCCTCCTCTTACAGACAGATGACTACAGGATCATACCTTTAGAGGCAGAGGGGAATTTAGAAATAATCTACTTCAAACCCCTCATTTTATAGATGAGGGAACAAACTCAGGAGGATGAGATGACTTTCTCAAGGTTGTTGTTGTTATCGAGTTCATGTCTTGTCTGACTCTTTGCTACCCCATTTCTGGTTTTCTTGACAAAGATATTAGAGTGGTTTGCCATTTCCCTCGCCAGCTCATTTTACAGATGAAGAAACTGAGGCAAAAGTGACTTGCCCAGGGTCACACAACTAGTAAGTATCTGAGGCCAATTTGGAACTCAGGTCTTCCTGATTGCATTCTATCCAATGTGTTTCATTACACAAGCCCTAAGTGACAGAACTAAAACTTCAGCAGAGATTCTCTGACTCTAAATTCAACACTTTTTATGTGAAAAAATGTCCAAAGTCTGAAAGGAGTCAGATTATAAAAGGTTATTGTGAAGAAAAAGTATTTCCATCCCTTTACTCAGTGCCTTGGGCATGTTAGCATTTAATAAGTGCTTGTTGAATTGACTTAAATAAAATTATACCTTAAAGTGATATATAAATGTACAATACTGGCATATTTGCTATGGAAAGAAAAAAACATATAAAATTATATTGGTATGTTGTATGTACGGAAGATTTGTTTTCTTTTTTAAGATACTAGTTTCTAGGATGCATGACCATAAAAAAATCTCATTGCACTTGTGTGTCATTATGTGACCATGATAATGTAAACATTTGAGCTTATCCTATAAACAGCCCACTTCACCTGCACTACACAGAATCTCCATGATATTGCTAAAGTTCATGGAAACTTGTGAGCCTCTTCCTTGGCAAATTGCCTTCTTGGTGTGTTCCTGTATAAGTGAGCACTGGTCAGTAAGTGGGAAATGTGAACCCTGTGCTTGTCTTGAGCAACCCCCATCGAGATTTAGGAGACTGTTGAAGGAAGTGGTGCTCTTATTATCAGCCCCTATGAGAGGAGTGACTAGTGGGTGCTATAGGAGCTGAGATTCCCCACAACCTCCCTAACCACTGCCAGGAAGAATAAAGTAAATTAATCTCTTATCATGTTTCCACAGTCATCCTTCTGGCTGTCTGGATCAAGACTAAACCTGCTAGACACTAGAGCCCAGAAACTCCTGTATTATGTATGTGTACCATTAAAAGACTAAAATTGTCAGTAACTTGTTTAGAGATTCCTTAGGATGAACATCTGATAGTCTCTTTCTTTAATTACCCTCTACAGAGAATTGAAAGCTATTGCTACCGCATTGGGCTAGAAATCTCTCTCTCTCTCTCTCTCATACACACACACACACACACACACACACACACACACACACACACACACACACGCATGCACGCACACACACTATTTTCCTAAAAGCAGCATGGTAGGTGGGTGGCAAATTAGCATGCAATGTTTGTTCCTATTGATTTCTCAATAAATAAATCCCAAGAGTAATTAAGTTTCTGTTACTATAGGTCAAAATATTGGGAGTCAAAGTGTTGGAAACAAAAGCTTATCACTAGAAATTTTTGGGTTGGTTACTGAGAGAATAGCTCTCTCATTCCAAAGGCGGCCAGGTAGCCATACTCCCCTCCAACATGGGCCAATAGGTTTCTTGTCATTCCTAGTCAAATGATGACAATCCTGATTTAAAATTTTTCAAAAAATGATGTAATGGGGAGATCATTGGATTGGGATTCACAGAATTCATGTTCTGGTTTCAGCTTTGCTACTTACCACGTGTGCAACTTTGGACAGAGAAGTCACTTATTTTCTCTGTATTTGGGTTTCCTTATCTATAATATGAGGGAATTGGATAATTGACCTTTAAGCTTTCTTCCAACTTAGCTATAAATCCCACAATCCTATAACCTGTCCTGTCTACTTTAAAGTGCTAATACAAAATCAAATGAAATCTTAATGAAAAGTACTTTGTAAGGGATAAAGTGTTCTGTTCAACTTAATTAAATTTAATTCACTAAACATTAGGCACATACTATGCACAAGACATTCTGCTAATGAAAGTAAAAAGATGAAAATAATACAGACCCTACCCTCAAGGAGCTTGTAGTCTAGTAGAAGACTGTAACCTGTCTTTTAATAAGCATGACTGAAAGTAGACTGTGGTAACATGGCAAAGGAAAGATACAGAAAAAAAATATCAGGAGAATTTAAGGAGGAAGCTGGGGAGATGAAGAAAAGCTTTCCAGTGAATTATTGGAGGAGCTAATATTTATTATCATTATTATACAAATAAAGATAGTATTATATAAAAAATAAACAATGTGGCACAGAGCATAGAAAGCTGCCCATGAAGTCAGGAAGAGCTGGGTTCAAATTCTGCCTATGACACATCCTCTTATGTCACTGTGGGTAAGGCATTTAACTTGTCAGTGCTCAAGTGAGGTTGAGGACTTTATGCAACTCTCCCTCTCTTAAATCCAGTCCAAGCACAAGTTAAGATATCATCCATGATGTCATTGGTCTTCTTGAATGAATGAATGAACGATAGAAAACAATAGCTCTAGGCAACTCTCTAAGACTTGGGAAGAAAATTTTGATGTGAGAGTGGTGGCAATGAAATCACAGGCAATGAAATCACAGGCTCAGTTCCTACCCTTCTCCTGCTCAACAGAGGTAATAACAAGTGTAATAAAACTTCCTTTTTCTGGATCTTTGGTCACAAATTTATATTCCTAAACCATAAAGCTGATTGTGCCACTCACCTGCTCAAGAATGTTGAGTGTCTCCCTATTCACCACTATGACAAAGTACCAACTCTGGCATTTAAAGTCCTTTCTAGTATGGTTCCAGACAAGTTTTCCAGGCTTATTGCATATTGTTACCTTTCATGAATTCTGTGTCCCAACCAAACCAATCTACATGCTGTTACCCTATAAGGGATAGCATATCTCCTACTTCTGAGACTTTGCAGACTCCACTCCCCTGCTCCCCAACCTTATACCTGGAATTCACTTTTTTATCTAATGATATCTAGTTTCCTTTAAGAAAGCACGTGCCATTTCCTATATGAGGCCATTCCTGATCTTCCCTATCAGTTCAAGGTGCTCTCTGCTCCTATAATTTTATATTGACTCTATGTATTTGTTGTATTTTCTCATTGTATTCATAAGTTCATCCAATAGCATGGAAATTCCTTGAGGATAAAGACTGTTTTTTTTCTTTACTTTGCATCTCAACCACCTAGACTTCATTTCTCTCCATATTTCACTATCACTCTGTAGCTGCCTTTTTACCCCATAAGATCCCCCTATTCCTGTAGCCCCGTGGTGAGTTCCTCCTGAAACTTCCATTTTGAGAAAGGGCCCAGACCTTCTACTTTTTCTTCCTTTTTTTTTTGACTCTACTTCTAACTCTCTGGACTTTGCCACCATGCCTTTTGGACTTTTCTGCCCTCCTCCACCCACAATTTTCAAGTCCCTCTTATTTGTGATCTTCGCTAATTAGAATGTAAGTTCCTTGATGGTAAGAATTATCTTTCACTTTGTATGAGTGTTCCCAGCACTTAGCGCAGACACCTAGAGCTTGCTTAATAAGTGTCTCTTGCCTGACTGATCCATAGGTGCTCAATAGATACATGTTGGTGGTTCTTTGCTCTTTTTCTATCAAAGATATTTAAAAAGCTACCTTGTAAAATCCCACAATTAAGTAATCCTTTATTTCTACCAAAATGCTTACTTCTATGTTTTCAGTAATATGGGTCCTCCCCAGTCCGTCTTTTACAGATGACAACCTTTCAACTTTCCACACCTGCTCAGCCTCTCCTATTCTTGTATACATTCCGAGGGAGGATACTTACAAACTTTCCCATATGATTCCCTACACAAAATGTCAATCTCCTTTTCTTACTAGTGATAGGAATTTTTTGGGGTGAAATTCTCAGGTCTGGATGTTTTCCAGATAAATACTCCATTGAGAAACTACTCTAAGTGCCAGCGAGATTTATCTATGTTTTTCAATATTTCATTGTTGTTTGGTAGTAGCCAGAGCCTGGAAATGTGACCTATGACTCCACAGAGAATGTAAACTACTTGAGTAAATGTAAACAGCAAAAGAAGCTCCAATTATCCCATGGGAGAACTTGTATGTGACCTTGGGCCATGTCTGGCATGATCCCTTCTTTGTTCAGTTTTTATATAATACTTGGCCTGGGGTTGGCATGAGGATCCACCACTTTACTATCCTGCCACCCAGGACAACTGTCCCCTTGTGAGTAAATTCCCCCAAATAACCTAATGAACCCTAATAAAACTTATTAATAACTAAGTTGAAATGGGCCCCTCTTTCTTGGGTATCTCAGTATTTAGAGGCTATGCTACCCTACAATTGGTATAGGGCAGAAAAGATTTACCCCATTACACATGTATATCACTATAACATTCTGGTTGTTCTGAATACTGAATATTATTATTCCTTGCTACATGAATGCCTTAGCCACCTCTTTTTCAAATCATATATGTTCTTGGGGATATAGTTTATATCATGTATGACATTCATCATATTAATAAGGAACTCCATGCATGTTAAATAAGACAAAGATAAAACAGTGGCAATGAATAAGCATCAGATGCCTAATGGAGAAGACCATTTTCCCCTCAATAGCTAACCAGAAAATTTCAATGATTACCTCTAAAGCAGAAATTCTGATTTAGAGCTGGAAAAGAAGTTAGTGGTCTACTTACTAAATCCAGCTACTGAAGTGTTGTTCCTAAAATACAGATCTGACCTTGTCACCTCATTCTATTCAATAAACTGTAGTGACTCCCTATTAGCACCAAGATCAATATGAATATAAAATCCTCTATTTGGATTTTAAATCCCCTCACAATCTGGTCCCTTCCTATTTTTCCAGTCTTCTTCCATTTCTCCCCCTTCCAATTACTCTATGATCCAGTTACATTGGCCCCCTGGATGTTTCTTGCCCATGATACTACATCACATGACTCTGTAAATTTTCATTGGTTGTCCCCCAATCCTGAAAGGTTCTCCCCCTTCATCTCTGCCTCCTCTCCCACCCCATCTTTCTCCAAGTCTCAGCCAAAATTCTACATTTTGCATGTAGCCTTTCCTAATTCCCTTCAATGGTAAAGACTTTCCTTCAATACCACCTCCAATTTGTACTGTATATATTTTGTATGTACGTAGTCACTTGCACATTATCTCCCCCATTAGACTATGAGCTCCTTGAAAACAGATGCATGCCAGGACCTAGCAATGGATTTGGCATGTAACAGGCACTTAAATGTTTTTTGCTTCACTTGTTAATGACTTAGTCATCTCTTCTAATCTCTTCTTATAGGTGTAAAACTAAGCCCCAGAGAGGGTAAGTGACTTAGAGATAACAATATCACCTACTTCTCAGGACTGCTGTGAGTCTCAAATGAAATAAAAAGTGTAAAGCACTTTTTAAACCTTAATGTGCTATGCAAATGTTAGGCATCAAGGTGTCACAGTGGATAGTCTGGGATTGGAATTAGGAAGACCTCTATACAAATCCTGCCCAGACACTTACTGGGTGTGTTACCGTGGGCAAGTCACTCATCCTCTCATCATCAGTTTCTACATCTGTAAAATGGGAATAGTAATAGCCCCTACCTCAAAGAGTTCTTGTGAGGATCAAATACAATGCAATAGCTCATACAAAGCACTTCGCAAAATTTAAAGCATTATATAAATGTGAACTCTCTTCATCATTATTGCCCAGGCTAATATAGCTAGTGTATGTTAGGATTCAAACACAAATCTTCTTGGCTACAAGTTCAGGGCCCTGCTCATTACACCATAGTGCCTCACCTAACCATTTGGGGGGAGAGGGGAAATGAAAATAAATGGTGGAACATGTAAGCCAATGAGCAAAATAAAGCTTTTCTCCTGTATAAAATCTGTGTGACGAAGTTTGCTTGTCTGGGACAGAAGTCTGACAGTTGCTGATTCTTATAATAAGGAAAAAATGGGAGATTTTGGAAAATCAGGTGCTTTTAAAGCAGTTAATCATTACTTTGGGCAATCACCTTAGCCTGCTGGGCAATGCTGCTAAGGTAATTTGAGACTTCATGTTAGGCACCATTTGACAATCAAAGAAAGTCAGATTTGACAGCTGATAATTTTCTGAAATCACTTGCTTTCCCCCATCTCTTCCTCCCTACATTCCATCCCCCCACCAAAAAAAATGGGGCAGGGGAGAAGAAGGTTCCTTTGTCTATACTTTGGGTTTTTAACTATTACATTCCTTGGGATTACCAGGGAGGATTGTGGCTAGCCCTTTGAATGACAACATTCCAACAACTTTTTAAACTTGGAGGGATCATTGTCATCAGGGGTTTTTGGAATATGAATTATTTTTCTTGGCAGATATTGCAGCCTCTACAGGGCTCATTAGGCTTTTGGGGGAGAAGAAGACTGTCACAAAAATTGGTGCGCTTCCAATGAAATTCCTAATAGATCTGCAATGTCTGTGGCTTTCCTTAGATCTCTGAATTCCAAAATAGGGCTTTCAGAGTTGTCATTTACATGACTGTTCATCCCAGAGCAATGAAGCTGCTGTTTTCTACATCTTTTATTCCCAGACTTTCATTCTGACGCTTACTCCATGGAGGGGGTGGGCATAGACATTTCTATGATTTAACAGCATTGGCATTCCCTTCTAACTGGCTTCCTGGTTCATCTGCACATGAAGAATTTCTTTGCAGTGATTAGTTTCTCAGAGATGAGCAATCAAATCTCTTCTCCCTCCTGTGTGTACTGATACTGGAAGCTTTCCTATCCCTTATATAGAAAAGTTAACCCACTGAATTCATTACAGCAAAATAATTTGGGGCTCAAATCCTAAAGTCTGTTATAAAGATATTTTTCAACCAGCCCTTAGAATGAAAGATAAATAAGGCAGGTTGTGTTTCAGAAAAACAAAAGAACTTACTGTGTTTTCTTTGATTTTTAACCTATAAATTGTGGAAAGTAAATAAATAGAAAGGCTACCATCATTTTACTCGTCTTTTTGCATTTAGTTCAAATTAACAAAACAGTATTTTCTATTCCTTTTTATAAATTACTTATGCCTTTGCAGAAAGAAAAATCACGTAGTACCACAAAGGGCATAATTCATGTGGTCATCCATAATGCTTTGTTATGTTTCACATGAACAATCTATATTGAATGTGGCAACATAGAGGCCAACTTGGAGTCTGGAAATCCTCTGTTCAAGGTTGCCTCTATATTATACTGTCTGTGTAACCCAAGGTAAATCATCTACCCTAATCTCAGTGTCCTTGGGCAAATGTTTAGGATTATAAATTACACATTAATGAAAGGGATGGACTAGATGGTTTCTTAAGTCCCTTCTATCTCTATAGCTACAGGTAGCTAAGCAACATGGTGCTGTATCTGGAATGAGGAAGAACTGAGTAAAAATCCAGCCTCAGACCCATACTAGCTGTGTGACCCTGGATAAGTCACTCAACTTCTGTTTGCCTCAGCTTCCCTATCTGAATGAGGATAATAATAGCACCTATATCAAAGGCTTGTTGTGCTGATCAAAAGAGATAATTTTAAAGTATTTAACATAGTACCCTACACATAGTAAGCACTATATAAATGTTAGCAATGAGGAGGAGGAGAAGGAGGAAGAGGAGGAGGGGGAAGGGGAAAAGGAGAAAGAAAGGAGGAAAAAGTCAGAAGAGGAGAAGGAAGAAGAGGTAGACAACAAAAATAGCTCAGGTACTTGAGTTCAGGACTGGAAATCACCTGATACCTTAGTCACATACTTCTGTAAATTGATAAACACATAATACATGATAACCAAATAAAATAAAGCAAGATTTTATAGTCAAGTAGCACTATAAAGGAATTAAGAGAGTTTCAGAATATTACTGAAGGAAGTAGGGGGGAAATGTCATATTGTGGCATAGGGAATCTATGTTAAGAGGATATATGTTAGTTGAATTCATAGCCTTCAATTTATTTTTCATTTGATTCCTTCTGTGCATGAAATGAAAAGTCTATTACCTCTCTCTAGTCACCTTAATGCAAAGATAATTACAAAACCTGCTGCCGTCCTACCAAATCACAGCTGAAGAGCTCAGGGTAGAAAAAAGAAAACCCTCAGTCTGGCTTATTCAAGGTTTAAGCCAATTAGGATCAGCAGATCTCAATTTGATCATTTCAACTTTCTGTAATTGCTTATGTAGATTTCTTGGTCTATGGCTATCCTGTAACTTAACTGAACATCAATTAAACTTACCAGATATGGAATCAGAATGTTAGATCTCGATGATCTAGGTGAACTCTGTTATTTTTCAGAGGTAAAAATATACACTCAGAGAGGTAAAGTGATTTACCTTATGTGACCAAGGTCAGACAAGGAGTTAATTGCAAGGGTAGCGTGGCATCTCTGGAATTTTTCCTCCCATTCCAGTGCGTTTTTTCCAATTAAATGTTGGGGTTTTTGTTTTGTTTTGGGCACAAGAAACTATAAATCTACTGTGTACAACTTGCTGTTTCTTTAAAATAGCTAATAGAGTTATTGTGTATTTTTTTTCCCTTTTTTCTTCTCTCCCTCCACCCCACTCTAGTGGTACTACCATTAAACATAAATACTTTTCTCCTATTTATCGATTCTTTCTCTGTATTCTGATAACATCTTCCTTCTTTGGTCCCATGTAGTTAATTTGGGCATTTATAATAGTGAAAATGACTTAGTTGCTCAAAGTTGTTCTGAAAACAATATTGCAGTTATTGTATATGACATTCTCTTGGTTATGTTCATTTCTCTCTTCATTATTTTATGCAAGTCTATCCATGTTTTTTCAAGATAATCAAATTCACCATTTCTTATAGCATAGTAGTATTCCATCAGGATCATATATCACAACTTGTTCAGTCTTCCATTGATGAATATCCCTGTAATTTCCAGTTCTTCGCCACTGCAAAGAGAGTTGCTATAAAAATTTAGGACATATAGATTCTTTTCCTTTTTCTCTAATCATATTTAGAAACAGACCTAGTAGTGGTATTGCTGGGTCAAGGGGTATAGGTAGTTTAATAACTCTTTGGGCATAATTCTATATTGTTCTCCTAAATGGCTGTTTCAATTCACACAGTTCCACTAACAGTAAATTAGTGTCCCAATTTTTCCACATCCCCTCCAACATTTATTGCTTTCCCCTTTGCTCCTTTTAGCTAATCTGAATTTTAACCAATTAAATGTAACATGAAAGATCTGTGATTGTTTCACTGTGAGAACTCCCAGTGTGGAGATACTCTCTACCAACTCAGATTGTAAACCAACTCTTTCCTTTAATTAGTAGATAAGGAACTAGAGAGTTATTCAAACTTAAGCCACTTACCAGGGTCAAATAACAAATAAGTGGCCAAAGACTTTAACTCAGCCCTTTCTGATGTAAGCACTCTGTCTACACCACTCAAAATAAGAAGCACAGCATAGAATAACGAATTTTTAAACTGAAGAGAAGGGTGGAAGAGCTAGAAAAGAAATCCAAAGTCTACATTATGATCCCAGGATACTACAACTGTTGTGGTAGATTTATTAATCTTTCTTACAAATAATTCTAATGTACTACAACAATCATTTATTTGTTGCCAACTATGTTCAGAGCACTATGGTAGACTTTAGGAATGGTCACAGTGGTTCTCAACCTGTGGGTTATGTTCAATTTGTAACAATGAAAATATATCCTGTGTATCAGATATTTATATTACGATTCATAACAGTAGCAAAATTACAGTTATGAAGTAGCAATGAAAATAATTTTGTGATTGGGGGTCACCACAACATGGGGAACTGTATTAAAGGGTCTTGGCATTAGGAAGGTTGAGAACCAGTGCATTAGAGTGTGAGCTTCTCCAGGGAAAGAATTGACTTTTGCCTCTTTTTATATACTCAGTGTCTGGCACACAGTAGGCACTTGACAACTGTTTATAGATTGATTATAAAGCATAATTCCTATCCTTCTGGAGTTTATCAGACATAAGCATTTTGATAGCTGTGATATTATATTAATTATATTATAATATATCATATCGTCATGTCATATCATCATATCATATATTAATTACATTATATTTCATTTCATTATATTTATTATATTATCAGTGCATAAGAGGCACACAACAAAGTATTCTATAAACTCAGAGGGAGGAAATTGTTACTACCATTAGGCAATATGGAAAGCTTCAAGAAGATAGAATTTGATCTGGGGACCAAAAGAGAGGAAGGAACTCAGCTATCAATGGGAGAAGAATAGATATTCTAGACAAGGAGAATGGTGTGAACCACAAACCCAGAATCCATGACACACAGAGATTTTTTTTCAAATAATAGAGAGGAATCTGGGTTGACTGGAGCCTATAATATAGTAATGAGCATTGTGGTTGCATTTTCAGGTTATTATCCTACAATGATACAATACGGTAGAGCAGTACCTTCCAATAGACCTATCGTAAAATTGGAGTGACAATATAGTGTGCTTATTTAGTTTTCTTATGTTCTTATATGTGTTGGTAGTGCTTACATCAAAGAACAGTTGGGGAGCAAAGCTATCCAGTTTCAGAATCACTGATGCAGACAAAGTTCCTGGCATGATGAAGTGAGAAAAGAAAAAAATGTTGAACAGGGATTTGTGATTAATCAGTAGCAATAACTACAGATGTCATATCACCACTCTCTTGGACACCCAGAAATAAATTTTCCACTGGAAGCCTAACCCTAGTAGTGCAATCCCTGATTATTCATTATAGTAGCAGCTAACAACCAAAATGTGACCTAGAAAGGAAAATGACATTGTCAGTAAGTATGACAATGATTTTCTGGAACAACGTTTCATGAATCATTTAACATGATTAATTGTGCATCCATCCAAAAAGACTGCCATGTCCAAGGACCAACTTAGTTGGATGCAGAAAAGCTCATTACCAGAGGGTTGGCCACCAGGTCATGAATTTTTTGTTGCTGACAACCCAAGAAACAAAGAAAAATTGAAAGCGACCCTCAATCCTATTCAGTCTCCTCTTGTTTTGATGGGATCGGTGGTAGAATAGCACAAAATACATTAATAATAATAAATTCATGAATGGGATGCTAAGAATGAGACAGTTTTTAGACTGTCTCTAAACATTCTATTTATCAGGGGTATTCTAAGAGTGTTATCAAATTGAATAGTGTCAATATCCCCCCCCACACACATATACACAAATTCAAAAGTCTAGAACACTGAACCAAAACTAGAATTGAATTGGGACTGGTCCTGTGATTTCATTGATATAAGGAAGGAGAAAGGAATAAGCATGTATGTGCCAAGCACTGTGCTAAACACTTTATCAATATCATCCCATTTGATCCTCATCTAAGGAACTTCAAGATGCAGAAATCCCTACCATCAATGCAGTTAAGTTCCTTCTCTGCAATTTGTAATCTTAGAGAGTTTCCTCCAGCACTTGAAGGTTAAGAGATTTGTTCAGGGAAGAAAGGAAGGAAAGAAAGGAAATGAGCATATGTGGTGTTAAGTGCTTTACAAATATTTCGTTTGATTTTCACAACAGCCCTGGGAGGTGGGTACTATTATTGAAACCATTTTACAGAAAAGGAAACTGAGACTAAGGGAGGGTAAGTGATTTGCTCAAGGAAACACAAGTATCTGAGGCTGAATTTGAACTCAGATCTTCCTATATCCACTGCACCACTTACTTGCCAGACATGGTCAGTATGCATCAGAGACAGAGCATGAACTCAGACTTTTGTGGTTCCAAGTCAATTTCCTCTCCCCTATGCCATACTTCTTCTCAGGTAACAATATGTAGTAGGGAAAATGTTTTAAGTCTTACATTAAATTACAAAAACCTCCTTCACAAGTATAAAACAGAGGAGGCATAGCAAGGCAGAAGTTCATCTAAAAATATTTAGACAGTTTTGGGAACTGCAAAAGCACCAAAACATACTTTGTGCTGTACCTTGATGCTTCCGAGGCCTTTGTGATTTCATTAAATGGGGAATTCCTTCCAGTGGTGTAAGTCACAGTCAATATGAGTTTGTGTAATTGTTGCACATATCCACCCATACATCATCCATGACGAGGCACCCAGTGTACTTTGGCATTTTCTTCTAGATCTTTTGACATTCTAAGATTATCAGTGGAGAACACAATGACCTTCTCCTGGTTCTCTTAACATAAGTTTACCAATGGAGAATACAATACAAGACCTTCCTCTAGATCTCTTGAAATAATTAGATTCTCACTGGAAAACACTGCCTGTCCAATTTAAAATCTTACTCTCACTACACGTCCAGCTGACCAATTTTTCTGCTGATGTTGTTGGTGATGTCTTTTATACCATTGATGGTTTGCAATTTTTTGTTGGTAATATATTTAGATTATTTTTTACTTCTGTGAATCTCTTCATTTCCTCTCTGGATACCTTTCAGCTTATCAATATCCTTACTAAAAATCGTGCGCCCAGAACTGAATACAGTGTGTAGAGTACACTGGGAGCATCACCTACCTTGAAATGAACACTATGATCCTCAGTGTAGGTTAATATCATATCATCTTTTTTGGTTGCCATGTCACATTGTTGACTAGTGTTGAGCACAGAGTCTATCAAATACACTAATAAAATAAAATAAAATAACTGCTGTCTAACTTTCACTTATGAAGCTGACATTTTTAAACTCAAGCATAATCATTCACACTTTATGTTTGTCCCAAATGTTTTAACCTATTGATATACTTTTGAATTTTGATCCAGGGTTACCTATCCCTTTCATCTTTGCATCATCTGCAAATTTGACTAACATGCAGCTATGTCTTTGTCCAAATAATTCATGAAATAATATTATATGTCATAGGGCCATGGGGAACAGCTTTCTGGTGCACTACATTAATGTCCTCCTTACAAGCTGACCTCAAACCACTAATAACCACTCCATATAATTTTACTCTTATTTAGAGCTCGTGTCTCTCCTTTCTACAAAAATTTATGATAACTTTTGTCAAATGCTAAGCTACATTTATGACTTTCCCCTGATATATTAATCTAGTAACCCAGTCAAAAAATGAAATAAAGATAGTTTAGCATTGACTCTTTTATTTTCTACAAGTTTTAGAGTTTGATTTCTGTTCTCCTCATCACCCAGAGCAGAGCCAAACTGGGATCTGGCATGTCTTGAATGCAGGCTCATCCTTTGTTCTTTTTTGTTAATTATTCAGTATTTTATTTTTCCCCAGTTATATTTAAAAATAATCTTTACTTCGAATTCTAAATTCTCTACCTTCCTCCCTCTCCCATTAGTAAGAAGGCTAGCAATTCAATATAAGTTATACATGTGTTCATACAAAACATAGTTCTATATTAATCATGTTGTGAAAGAAAACAGACCAAACATCTCAAGAAAAATAAAGTTTAAAAAAGTATGCCTCTCACTATGGAGAAGTTCTGCGTAATGTCACGTGTTCAGCCTGTATTTGATTGCTTGTCCATCCAGTGGGGGTGGGTGGCGAGGGAGGAGGAGAAAGAATCTGGAATCTGGAGTTCCATAATCAAATGTTATGAATGTGTATC
>CM053584.1:335582096-335606374 GCA_028627135.1 Pseudochirops cupreus | reverse complement strand
AGTGACATAGGAGAGAATAGACTGGGGGAGGGGGGAAACACTGGGATGGCTGTTTTGGGGTGGTGGGCGGGGGAACGACGGGGAGAAAATATGCAACTCAAAAAAAATTTAATAAATTAAATTAAAAAAAAAAAGAATTGCCTTGGATCATTGTGTTACCAAGTATAGCTAAGTCAATCACTGCTGATCATCTTACAATATTGCTGTTACTTTGTACACATTTCACTTTGCATCTGTTCACGTAAGTCTTTTCAAGTTTTCCTAAGAGCATCCTACTCACCATTTCTTACAGTATAACAGTATTCCATCATAATCACTTGTTCATTTTCCAATTGATATACATCCCCTTAATTTCTAATTCTTTACCCCCCAGAAAAGAGTTACTATAAATGTTTTTGCACATATAGGTCCTTTTCCTTTTCACTTTCTATCTCTTTGGATATAGACCTAGTAGTGGAACTGCTGGGGTGAAGGGTATGCATGGTTTTATAGCCCTTTGGGCATAATTTCAAATTGTTCTTAAAGAAAGGTTGAATCAGATCATAACTCCACCAACAAAGCAATAACGTCTCATTTTTTTTCCCATATCTTCTCCAGCATTTTTATTCTCCTTTTCTGTCCTTTAGCCAATCTAGTAGGTATGAGGTAGTACTTCAGGATTGATTCAATTTGCATTCCTCCGATCAATAGTGATTTAGAGCCCTTTCTCTTATGACTATACATAGCTTTGGTGACTTCATCTGAAAACTGTTCGTATCTCTTGATCACTTGTCATTTGGGGAATGGCTCCTATTTTTATAATGACTTAGTTCTCTATATATTTAAGAAATGAGACCTCTATCAGAGAAACTTGCTTCAAATTTTTTTTTACAGTTATGATTGCTAAATGTTTTCCATCTACCCCATTTCCCATCCCCCAATTTATCCTGTTCTTACTCTTCTTTCACCCTGTCCCTCTTCAAAAGTGTTTTGCTTCTGTCTACTGCCTCCCCCAATTTTCTCTCTCTTCTAACCACCACCCCTTTCTCTTATCCAATCTTCCCCTCCTACTTTCTTATAGGATAACATAGATTTCTATATCCAATTAAGCATGTATACCCTTTGAACCAATTCTGAGGAGAGTAAGGTTCACGCATTTGCTGCCACCTCCTCCTTCTCCATCCACTGCAAAATATTTTTCTTGCCTCTTTTATGTGAGAGAATTTATGCCATTCTATCTCTCCCTTTCTCTTTCTCCAGTGCATTCCTCTTTCTCACTTCTTAATTTTATTTTTTAGATACCATTCCTTCATATTCAACTCACACCTGTAACCTCTGTCTATATATGCTCCTAATTGCCCTAATAATGAGAAAGTTTTTTTTATGAGTTATATATATCATCTTCCCACATAGGAATATTAACAGTTTAACCTAATTAAGTCCCTTATAATTTACCTTTCCAGTTTTTCATGCTTCTTTTCATGCTTCTCCTGAGTTTTGTATTTGAAAGACAAATTTTCTATTCAGCTCTGTTCTTTTCACCAAGAATGTTTGAAAGTTCTCCATTTCATTGAATATCCATTTTTTCCCCTAAAGGATTATACTCTGGGCATATTTGCTTGGTAGGTGATTCTTGGTTGTAAGCCTAATTTCTTTGCCCTCTGTAATATCATATTCTAAGTCCTCTGATCTTTTAATGTAGAAGCTGCCTAATCTTGTGTTATCTTGACTATGGCTCCACAATACTTGAATTGTTTCCTTCTGGATACTGGCAATATTCTCTCCTTGACCTGTGAACTCTGGAATTTAGCTATAATATTCCTGGGAGTTTTCATTTTGCTATCTATTTCTTCAGTATTTTTTTATTTCTCCTTTACCAAGCTGTTGACTTGTTTTTCATGATTTTCTTACATCAGTCTCATTTCTCTTCCCTATTTTTCCTCTACTTCTCTTACTTGATTTTCAAAATTCTTTTTCAGTTCTTCCATGGCCTGAGACCAATTCGTATTTTTCTTGGAGGCTTTGGATGCAGGGATTTTGACTTTGTTATCTTCTTCTGAGGGTGTGTTTCGATCTACTTTGTCACCATAGTAACTTCTATGGTCAGCTATTTTCAGACATACTTCTAGGGACCTGTAAGTTTTCAGTTCTTCCAAACATGGTATGATCTAAGGAGCTGTGTGTTTACTCTTCTCCTGGCTTGTAGTCTGCTCTGTGAGTGATCACAAGAACTCTTTACTTTCCTGGAACTGTGACTAGAGTACCTGTTCCACTAAGGCTACAAGCTCTGGTGTTCCTCACCCCCCCTAAGACTGCCACCCAAGACTGCCACCTAGATCTGAGCATAAGCAAAGTAACAGAGTCTTGCCCCAGTGTCAGGAAAGAGACCCCTGTAATCTCCTTCTGATCAGTTGTTTCTCCTTACTATCCATGGGATGAGAGTTCTAGAAGCAGCCATTGCTCCTGCTGATTCAGTGGCTTCCAAGGCCTTCTCCTGGTTTGCTGGGGTCCAGTCTGCATTAGTGTAGCCTGAGCTGGATTGTGCTCCACTCTCACCCAGGTGTTGCCGACCTTTCCTGCTAACCTTCTAAGTTGTCTTTGGCTGGAAAATTATTCCACCCCATCCTTTTGTGGGTTCTGCCATTTCAGGAATTATTTCATGGAATTATTTAAAGGTGTTTGAAGAGGTTTGGATGAGAGCTCAGCTGGGTTGCTTATTTTTATCAGCCACCTTGGCTCTGCCTCCTGGCATGACTTCTTCTTAATGAAGTCATCCTGACTCTTTGGGATCACCACTTACTTTCCTAAGTGATCATTAACCATCCCTTTCATAATACATTTTAGAATATTACCAAACTCATTAGCCTATAATTATGGACTACATTTTCTTATTTTTTTCTAAAAAAAGGTTAGCATTTACCCTTCTGTATCTACAATCTTTAAAGCATCCCTTAGAGTAGATAATTGCATCTGCCAGTTCTTTCAGTAGCTAATGATATAGTTAATCTGAGTCTTTTGACTTCTGGATATTCTCTCTGTGTGTTTTTAAGGCACTGTTCCTTTGTGGTTTGGCTATCTACCTGACTGATCCCTCTCTGTCCCCTTTGCTGAGTTCATTCCACATCAACTATATACAAGTGAACTCTGAGTCTCTATTCTAGCCCTTTTTCTCTTCTTTATCAACCTACTCTCTCTTGATGATCTTAACCAGTTTCCTTGTGTCCAACTATCAGCTCTATGCAGATGACTCCCACTTCTACTAATACAGCCTGTATTTCTCTCTTTAGAGCTGAGTTTCACATCTCCAAAGACCTGTTGAACATCTCTACCCAGATGTCCCATAAGCATCTCAAATTCAACATTTCCAAATTAGAACTTATCTTTTCCTTTAAGTCTATTCCTCTTCTGAATTTCACTATATTCTGTTGAAATTGCTCGTCACCGAGATTTATAAACTAGAATTCGTCCTTAATTCTTCACTCAAACTCCCTCATGTCTAATTTGTTGCCTCAAATCTTGTCATTTCATTTCCACATTTATTCCATCTCTTCTCTTCTTTCTACTTCATTTTCATCACCCTAGTTCAGTCACTCATTACCTCTTCCCTGGATTATTGGAATAGCTTCCTAATTGATCTTCCTGTCTCCTGCCTCTACCCTCCCCACTCTATATATCTACCTCTTGATATCCTTAAAGTACAAGGCCAATCATTTCATTGCCCCATTCAAGAAGTTTCAGTTTCTTTCTTGGCATTTAGTCAATTATTAATTATTAGGTATAAATAATTCAATTAAGTTAGTTATTAAGTAATTATATATCAGGTACTGTGCTATGGCACTGGGGATACAAGTACAAAGATTCAAATAATCCCTGCTTGCAATGAGTTTATCTTCTAATGGAAAGGACAAGTACATACAAATACAGCATCATATGAAGTAAATAAATGTAAATATATGAAAGTAGTAAAGACTGAGAAGTATTTAATTCAGAAGATGGTGCTTGAGCTGTATCTTTAAGGAAGACAGGAATTTTATGACACAGACATAAGAAGAGAGCATATGGCCCTTCATCTAGTTCTCACTTATTTTTTCTGGTAGGATTTCAGATTAGAGCCCCTCTGCCCCCACGCATTCTACATCCCAATAAAACTGCCCTATTCGTTCTTCTATGATTGTAACTTCCCACAATCCACCACCATACCTTTTGCACAGGCTATTCCCCATACCTGGAATGTTCTACCACAACTTGACTTCTTGGAACCCCTAGTTCTCCTCAGGTTCCACTACTTTTGAGTACCCTTTCCTGGTTTCCCAATTGTTAGTTGATTCTCTAGAATTACTTTATAGCTTGTATTTATTATGTGTTAATACTCTCCATTTAGAGACAGAAAGAATCTTAGAAGCCACCACGTCCAACCCCCTGATTTAACAGATGAAGAAACTGAGGCTGAGGAAGGTTAAATAACTCGCCTAGGGTAAGACTGCCAGAAAGTGCTTGAGATAGAATTTGAAGTCAGATCTTCCTGAGAGCTATGTGGCACAGTGGACAGAGCAGCAGACTTGGAGTTCAAATCATAATGCAATTACTAATTGTATGACCCTGGGCAAGTCCTTTAATCTTTTGTTTTTACCATCATTTCCTTCATGTTCAAAAGCACTTGGATTCAACAGCCTTTAAATCCAAAGTAGCTAAAAGGATAGAGCCCAAATAGGTAGAAAACAAGACTTGGAGAAAGGGAGATATAATTTCATATCCTTCCTCAGACAATGATTAGCTTGTATGATCCTGAAATCACAGAACCTCTCTGTGCCTCCATTTCCTCATACGTGAAATGGGGACAATAAAAAGAGCAGCTACTTTTTATTATTACCTAATATTGTGAGGATCAAATGAGTTAAAATATACAAAATTTTTTGCAAATTTTAAAATGCTAAAATTTTAACTTTTTATGAAGGAAAAAGAATTCTTTTACAACAAATCTGGTCACTCAATAAACCAGCCTTTTCTTGAAACCTTCCAATAAGGAAGACCTTACTGCCTTCTGAGGCAGCCCATTCTATACCAAGGTAGCCCTAATTATTAGGAGCTTTTCGCTATATCTTGCTGTTTCATTAGAATTATCTTTGCAAAATTATTTATTTGTTAATACAAATTTGTTAAAGACTAAGAATTTCCACATTACACTATCAGTTTTGTAGCCGATCTGGAAACATGAGGAAAATGGTAACAAATACATTTCCATTTCTTGGGGCTCCAAGAGAAGGCAGTGCAGTGGGTTTTTCATTTTCGTTTTATCATACGTACAAGCAAATTCTTCTCTTACGGCCTGTCTGAGAGATGAACATGGGGTGTAAATATAAAATGAATTCTCTTCCACAGTTGGGTCGAATAATCTTAATTTAACAAAAACCTTAACTCTATGGTACTGTTCAACTCCTACTGAGGTCTTTTTTTCTTTGCCAAAATAGAACTGATTGGTTTCTACTAAACAAGCTCAACGTAGTTCTTCTGATGGCAGCTGGTGAATCCATCTCATTTATAGTTGTCTATGTTTAGGGTGGTTGATTTGCTCACATTCCACATGTCTGCTTTGCAAGATTTTACTAATATTCTTTTGGGGACACAAAATCTATACTCTACTGACTACATGAAGTTTGATATTAGGATGTGAGAATCTATTTTTGTTAAACTCCGTACTGGTTTCTCAAACAATAGAGAAATCAGCACCAGATTGTTGGCACTCTGCTATCTGGTCCAATGTTCACGGTAACATTTAGGTTTTTCTGACTGGTTGTTGACTAGAGAATACTAAGAGATATCTAAATATGTGCAGTACTACTTGATATTTTTCAAATGACAAGATGTCATTCACATATTAAAATATCCATCCCTAATGACCCATCAAGTCTGACCACTTATTCTTTTAAGAATTGAGGAGCATGCCTCAGATTTGGCTTCAGGAGGGAATACCATACATACTCAATTGGGTAGGGAAATCTATCTTACCCTATCTTACCCTACAGGAAAGTAGGAGGAAGGGGATAAGAGAAGGGGGATAATAGAAGGCAGATTGGGGGAGGGGGTAATCAGAAACAAATACTTTTGAGTAGGGACAGGTCAAAGGAGAGAATAGAATAAATGAAGAGCAGGAAAGGATGGAGAGAAATATAGTTAGTCTTTTACAGCATGACTGTTATGGAAATGTTTTGCATGACTGCACGTGTATAACCTATACCAAATTGATTGCCTTCTCATTGATGGTGGATGGGGAGGGAAGAAGGGAGAGAATGTGGAACTTAAAGTTTTTACAAATGAATGTTAAAAATTGTTTTTGTATGCAACTGGGAAACAAGATATATAGGCAATGAGGTATAGAAATCTATCTTGCCCTCCAGGAAAATAGAAGGGAAGGGGACGAGAGAAGGGGGAGTGTGATAGAAGGGAGGGCAGATGGGGGGAAGGGTAATCAGAATGCACACCACCTTAGGGTGGGGGAGAGAGGAGAGATGAGGAGAAAATTCAGAACTTTAAATCTTGTGGACATGAATGTTAAAAACTGAAAATTAATTAATTATTTAATTAATTAGAAAAGAATTAACAAGTACGAACATGATAGTTTATTATTGAAATATAAGAAATTATGAATGGGGGTGGCTAGGTGGCACAGTGAACAGAGCACCAGCCCTGGAGTCAGGAGGACCTGAGTTCAAATCCAGCCTCAGACACAACACATACACAAAAAAAAACTAGCTGCGGGACCTTGGGCAAGTCACAACCCCAATTGCCCTCCAAAAAGCAAAAAAAAAAAAAAAAGAAAGAAATTATGAATGAAAGAATTCAGAGAAGAGCAGTAACACTTATTTGATCTGACAAAGAGTAAGGTAAACAGAACCAGGAAAACAATGTACAAAATGTAAACAGAGTAAATGGAAATGTTTTAAAAATTAAACTGAATGCTGTGAAATTATGATAAAAATGTATGTCAAAGGATAGAAGATCTAATGTACTTCTTTCTTTGCAGAGGTTGGGAAAATAATGGTGTGTAATATTATCTTAGACAGCGAGGTGATGCAGTGGATAGAGCACCGGACCTGAAGTCAAGAAAACCTGCGTTCAAGTCCAGTCCCAGACACTTAACAGCCGGGTGACTAAGTAAGTCACTTAAGTCAGTTTGCCTCAATACTTCAATGGTAAAATGAGCAGGAGAAGGAAATGGTAAACCAAACCAGTATCTTTGCCAAGAAAACTCCAAATGGGATCACAGAGTCATACATGACTGAAATGATTAAACCATAATATTACATATACTGTCAGACTTAGTTGTTTAGTTTTGCTGCTCTGCTTTTTCCTCTTTCCTTTCTTACAAGAGATAGCTGGTTCTCTAGATAGGGAAGAAGGAAGAAATATATTTGGAAGTGAAGGTAATATAAAAACAAAGATTTTTTTTAAAAAGAAGCTACCACTTGATTGATGCTTTTTCCTCCATCAGATCAATAGCTTAATGAAATAATGGGTGGCCTGCGTACCTTGCTCTAGGCAAAGACAAAGATGGGAGAATTTTGACCCCATAGAATATTCAGAAAAGGGAGAAAAAAAACAAATACTGCACAAAACACATAAAGGACTCAAAGTAATTTATATTGATTCAATGTAGTTTTTCTCTCTATATATAATGGGTCCCATTTTCCCAAAGGATCCAAATTCTTCTAGACTCCGTGTTGCGTTATGGTCTAGACTCCCCATAGAAGGCAAGTAAAGCTGGGATTGCCAGTTTTAGGACAATAATTCCAACCTCAGAGTAAATCCATCTTCCCACAAAAAGTCATGAAGTCTGATCCAAACACACAGGTGCCATATTATAGTTCCACCTTCACCTCAAAGGGGGACATACTTGGGACCACTGACCAGGCAACTCCTTTCCCATTAAGCCCACAGTGACTAACTTATTTTTAACAGCAGAGTATGAAGTCTCAATCCTTAGTTAATCAGGATCAAAACTTGTGGTTCCCTATTTCTGCTGTGCCAAGTACCAAAAGACAAGAGTCTGATCCTTTTCACTCTCTAAGAGCCATCAATTTCAGGAAATTGTACTTGCTGTGATATTGAGAAAATTAAGGTTGATCCTGTATCATTTATTTGTTGATCCTACTTCCAATTGATTAATTTTGCCCGTAACTTTTTTTTCCTGTAACTGCTTAAGTTGTGCGTTTTTTTGTTTGTTTGTTTCTGAACACAGTTCAGAAATTCAACTGGCCTGTAATGGGTTAAATTTAAAAATCCAGCTCTCTGGCTAATCGTTGGTCTATTCTTGCCTCAAGGAATTTAACTGACCTTGAGGAGTGTGTGTAAACACAAAAGGAGTCAGACCTGATATCTACAACACCTGAATTATTCTTCAAGGCTGTCTGGTTTGCTGTCCAAAATTCTGGGCTGCTATCTCATGTTTGTATTCAAATAATGAGTACTTCTTAGTCTCATGAGAGAAGAATTGAGGTCATTACTAGCCTCCATTACCAAACTTTTAACCAATCATGTTATTCCCCGTGCTTCACCTCGGTGACCAATCATGTTGTACTTAATCCCCTGATTTCATCTAACCTGTCTTGTTCTTTGTTCTGTACTTTCCAGAACTTATAAAATGAGAACCGTCTTTTTTCTTGGGGCATTTGTCATGAATGGGGCAAACCACTGACCCTTTCTTGACAGGCTGCATGCCCCGGTTAATAAATGTTATGTTACTGGGAGATTTGCCTCAATTTACTCTTGTGTTAAACCTCAAATACAGAAATAGAGTAGCAGATCTGTGGAATAAGTTAGGTACACAAGGCACCATATTTAATGGCTACAGTAATCTAGTGCTTCATATACTCAAGGACTCCAACTTTTGGGAAAAGAACTCATTATTTGACAAAACCTTCTGGGAAAACAGGAAAGTA
This sequence comes from Pseudochirops cupreus, assembly GCA_028627135.1. Classification (NCBI taxonomy): domain Eukaryota; kingdom Metazoa; phylum Chordata; class Mammalia; order Diprotodontia; family Pseudocheiridae; genus Pseudochirops; species Pseudochirops cupreus. The sequence continues at coordinate 335,597,459 of CM053584.1, read as the reverse complement.
AGTGTGGCAGAAACTAGACATAGACCAATATCTTACACTGAATACCAAAATAAGGTCAAAATGGGTACATGATTTAGACATAAGGGGTGAAACTATAAGCAAATTGGGGGAGCAAGGAATAGTTTACCTGTCAGGTCTATGGAAAAAAGGAAGAATTTATGATCAAACAAGAGAGAGAGAACATTATGAAATACAAAGTGAGTAATTTTATTACATTAAATTAAAAGGTTAATACAAACAAAGTCAATACAACAAAGATTAGAAAGAAGCAGAAAGCTGGGAAACAATTTTTATAGCCAGTGTATGTCTGATAAAGGACTCATTTCTCAAATACAGAGAGAACTGAGTCAAATTTATAAGACTACAAGTCATTCCCCAATGATCAAAGGATATGAACAGGCAGTTTTCAGACGAAGAAATTAAAGCTAGCTCTGAAAAACAAAAAGCTAGGGATACAAAAAAAAGGCTCTGAATTACTATTGATTAGAGAAATGCAAATTAAAACAACCCTGAGGTACCACATCACACCTGTCAGATTAGCTACTATAACCAAAAAAAAAAAAAAGGAAAATGGTAAATGTTGGAGATGTGGGGAAATCGGAACACTAATGCACTGTTGGCAGAGTTGAGAACTGATCCAACCATTGCTCCGGAGAGCAATTTGGAACAATAGCCAATGGGCTATAAAATTGTGCATACCCTTTGATCCAGCAATAACAATACTAGGTCTGTATCTCAAAAAGATCATAAAAAGGGAAAAGGACCCACATATACAAAAATATTCATAGCAGTTCTTTTTGTGGTGGCAAAGAATCAGAAATTACAAGAAAGCTTAATGGACTACTATTGTTCTATAAGAAATGAGGAGCAGACAGATTTCAGAAAAACCTGGAAAAACATAAATGAACTCATGCTAAGTGGTTTTTCCCTTTTTTTCTGATTCTTCTTTTACAACACGACTAATGTAGGAATATATTTAATAAGATTATACATGTATAGCCTATATCAGATTGTACGCTGTCTTGGAGAGGGGAGAGGAGAGGGAAGGGGGAAATTTTGGAATTCAAAATCTTATAAAAGTAAATTTTGAAAATTAAAAATAAATTTAAAGAATAATAAAAAGAAAAATAAATAAATAAAAAGTCAGACACAGTATAAATTCAGATCCCCAAAGTCCCAACTATAGGATTACTCATAAGGAAATCCCTAAGGTCTACAAAGTACAAGGAATCTTGTCTTTTGTTAGCAAGAAAGTCAGATTTGAGAAATCTATCCTCCTCCTCCTTCTCCTCTTCTTCTTCCTCCAAATTTAATGGCAATTTAATAACATAATATTTTAAGGAAATGTTTTATTTAGCTTTCTGCTTTACTTTTCTTCAAATAACAAACATTTTAAAAATTAATCTGTCCTTCCTACTGCCAGCCTTTGGAATTTAGGAGGGGAAAAAAGCAAAAAAAAAAAAATTCCTCACTACACATCTACATAGCCAAAACAAATTCCTACATTAAGTATGTCCAAGGATGTATGTCTCCTTTTGCAATTTAAGTTCATTGTCTCTCTCTCCAGAGATGAATAATATATTTCATCTTCATTCTTTTGGACTCGTGGTTTACAATTACTTTAATCAGAGTTCTAAAGTCTTTTAAAATCATGTTTTACTATAATGTTGTTATCATTGTATAAAATGTTCTAGTTGTATTCTGAGCCAATTCATAGAGGTCTTAACAATTTACTCTAAAATTCTTTTTTTATCTTTTCTTGTGGCAAAATATTTTTTCCATTATATTAATATACCATAATTTGTTTAGTAATTCCCCTACAGCAGAACACTTCCTTAGTCTTTTTAAAAATATTGATTACCATGAAAAGAGCTGGTACTAATATGTCTGTATATGTGGAGATATTCTTTTCATTTTTCCTCGGGTTCTTTTGTTTGTTTTGGGGAATTGGCTCTTAATCTTATTAATTTGAACCAGTTTCATATCCATCTTGAAATGAGACCTTCCAAAATATGCTATGTACAAAGTAACAGCAATGTTGTAAGATGGTCAGCTGTGAATGATTTAGCTTTCCTCAGCAAATACAACAGTCTAAGACAACTCTGAAGTACTTATGATGAAAAATGCTATCCATCCCCAGAGAAAGAATCTATTATATCTGAATACAGATTGAAGCATCCTTTTTTCTTGAGGTTTTTTTTTCGGTTTTCTTTCATAACATGGCTATTATGGACACATTTTGCACAACTACACAAGTAGAACCTATATATATAACTACTTGCCTTCTCAATGAGGGCTGAGGGAGGGAAGGAGAGAATTTGGAACTCTAAGTTTTAAAGGTGAATGTTAAACATGTTTTACATGTAACAGGGGGAAAATTAAAAATGAGAAAATACTTTTAAAAAATAAATGAGACCTTTCTTTGTCAGAAAAAAAAATTGATGCAAACCTTTTCCTCTATGTACCTGTTTCCATTCTAATTTTTACCATATTACCTTTGTTTGTGTAAAAACTTTAAAATTCCATATAATCGGAATTGTCTATTTTATCTTCTGTGGTCCTTTGCTTGTTTAGTCATAAACTCTTCCCCATCTATTGATCAGGCCAGTAATTTTTCCATTCTTCTTATAACTTATTTCTGATGTGGGCTTTTTATATTTGTCATGTATCCATTTGGACCTTATTGGAAATTTTCCTTATATTTCTTCTAGAAATCATATCATATCATGTCATGTCATATCATATCATATCATATCACAGGATTCTATAACTCTATCTGCATCAGTGAACCTAAAACTGAATAGCATTTGCTGCTTGATTATTCTTTGATTTAAGCATTAGAAATACACCCAGAAACACTAAAAGTTAAGCACATACAGTGCATTGTAGCTCTAATTTCATGAACAATAAGCAAGTCATTTTTAGGAAGGTACTGCTCTATCATATTGTAAAATTGTAGGTTAGTGATGTGGTCAGATCCATGTTTGAACAATATCAATTTGGCAACTATGTGGAGGGTAGGTTGGAGAGAAGATGGACTGACTGCAGAGACATCAATGAAGGCCTGAACATGCTATGTGAGCAGAGAAGGGGACAGATATGAAATATGTGGAAGTAGAATTGATAATATAGGTGACTCATAGGAAATGGAAAGAGAGCACAGCATTAGCCAGTGGATGAGTCATTTGATATAACCTGGATAAAACTGCAACAGCATGTGAGTACTCTTTTTAAAAATCACATTTTGAAAATATTTGAATCTTACACTGTTCAAACATTTATGAAGTGGCCACAGAATTATGCAAGGTGTTATATGAGATACAAAAGGTCGAGGACATTTCCCTGCTTTGTGCTAGATCCAAAATTCCAATACTTTGTGTTATACACACTATACAGACATTGTTTTTAAAAAGTAATTTGTAGTAAGAGCCACATCATTTTTGAGTGGGACTATCTATGGAAGGCTTCATGGAAGAGGTGAGCCAAATTGGGCCATGATGCGAAATCAGGACTATACCCCGGTAGAATGTCTAGTCAGACAGGCTAAATGAGGTTGAAGGTAACCAACAGGCTTAAAATTATCCTAGATAGGCCATAATGTTCCCTGGAGTTCTGATTACAAGTGGAGAGTTAACATGACTGGCCCACATCTTTTTCCAATTATATTATTCTTAATTATGTCTTTGATACTACTTATACACAAGCTAATATTGAAAATATGATGTAGCTTAAACTACTTCTACCCACATTGAAACTCTACATCACCATTTGAGTTACTAGAAATGCTAATTTTTCATAAGTTGTGGTGTTCTCTCATTCATAGCGAATTAAAATCCCTGGGAAAATGTTGGAATTGAAACAATTGGTTTTTGTGTCAGAGAATAAGTTGGGGTCATTAAAAGCACTCTGCAATTTTCCAAATGCAATCTAGCTTACCGTTCCATGTCCTCTGTATCTATACGCAATATCTGTCTCAGATGCTGATGAACTACTTCAATTTGTTGTCATTCAACTTCATTTCACAATATGGGATATTTACATAATTCATCTAGTTGTTTTGTATTGTATTTCCTGCATGACCTGCTAGGCTTTTCACTTTTGAATGGTCCCAGATCTCATGGAAGAGAACCTATAGAATTCTAGGATGACACCATTGGCAGCATGTCCTCAAACAAGAGTGTCTGAAGAACCTCACCATTCACTGAGAATGTGTCTTCCATTTGGACTTGTCGTAGGAGATCATTCATGACAGTGGAAAACACCTTTGATGAGCATGCTGCTGTGTTATTTTACGTCAATTAGGCTAAAGATCTTGATTGATTAACGACAAGGATCATTAAAAAATTATTTCTTTGGTTGTCTCTCTCAAGGAATCATGTATGATCTGAACATATGCAGGGACTAAATCTTGTTGGAGGAGAACTTTTGAAGCTTCATTTTAATCTGCTGACAAAGGTTTGAGTTTTTTTTAATCAATGAAAGAAAGAATTGGATTTATACACCTCTCAGGCTATTTTCTGACTATGAAGATGTCCCCTATATAAAATCACCCATGAATGCCTTTTTCATATTTTCAGCAAGATTATACTTGATGGATACATAGGCAATTCTTCAAAGATGGACAGTGATTTAGACTCTGAATTAAATAGGAAGCTCATATTTGATGAATCAGACAGTGTTTTCTATATTTCAATGGTGGTGATTTCCAAACTATTCATTCATATGGGTAAGAAAGTCTGGAGTGGAAGGTGGGAGAATGCTATCGATATTATCCCTCTGATGCTGCACAGCTGAGAATCATGGGACAGTCTGACCTCAGAAGTATTTAAACTCTAGCTGACACAAAGAGAAATGGAAAGGCATTTAAATGAGTGGGTGTAAACAAACTACAGCAATTTGAAAACATATCAACAGTTCAAGTCATTTGTTAAATGTACCAGGCACAGGAGGTGTCATAACAAACCTTATTAAAGTTGTATGTGTCCAGAAAATGAGGCGGTTAAGTCATGTGGCAATATTAACAATAGTAACAATAGCCAGTATTTATAGAGTGCCTGCTGTGGGTCAGGAACTAAACTAAGTGTTTTACAAATATTATTTCATTTGATCCTCGCAACAACTCTAGGAGGTAGATGTTATTATTATCTCCATTTTACAGTTGAAGAAACTGAGGCAAACAGAGGCTTAATGACTTGCCCAGGGTCACACAGCTAGTAAGTGTCTGAAACTAGATTTGAACTCAGGACTTTCTGACTCCAGGCCCAGCGCTCCATCCATTGTGTCATCTAATTGTATCCTGAAAAGAGTCAGGAAGAACAGATGGACTATTCTAGCATTGTATTTCTATCCACAAAATATTTGAAGGACTGGTGGATAGCTTCCAGCATGTTGAGTAGGTCATTATGAAAACACACGTGCAAGTCGTACAGGATGAAAGGGAATAGATGAGTTGCAATCAGCCTTGGAAGAAAGAGTTCTTATACCAATGACAGTAGGGATTTATTGAAGTGATGAGGTAAGATAACTTGGGCACTAGAGTTGTCCAAAAATGGAAAAAGCTGCTTTGAGAGGTGTTCACCTCCTGATCATAAGTGGGCTTCACTTAAACCAGTGGTTCTCAACCTTCCTAATGCTGCAACCCTTTAATACTGATATGTGGATGTATCTGCATGTGGGCAGACCTGCCTGGAGAGGGATAGAGGAGCGGTGTCTCGGTTCCTAAGACTATTGGAAATATGTGTTTTCCGAGGTCTTAGGCCACCCCTGTGAAAGGGTCATTCGACCCTGAAAGGGGTCGCAACCCACAGGTTGAGAACCACTTACTTAAAGGCTGGGTGACCAGCTAGGCATCAGCCTAGATGACCTCTGTAATTCTGATTCCAGTTCTGGGATGAGACTATGATTTTCTTGGTAGAAGTAAGAAGAGGATTCCCTCCCATTCAGGCTCTAGATAAAAATTGTTCACATTCAGGTTAAGTTCATATACTCAGTCACAATTCTTATGAGGGAAGTTGTTGTTGCTTATGTTGTTAAGTCTTGTCCAATTCTGTGTGACCCCATGAGGGTTTTTCTTAGCAAAGATGCTAGACTGGCTTTGCCATTTCCTTCTCCAGCTCACTTTACAGATAAGGAATCTTAAGTAGACAGGATTAAGTGAATTGCCCATAGTCACACAGCTAGGAAGTGTCAGAGGAGGAATTTGAACACAGGTCTTCCTGACTCCAGGTACACTCTATGTACCATCCTTTCCTTGAAGAACTCACCATTATCATCTATTAATAACTAAAGTTACCAGAAGAAGTATCATAGTAAAGTCAAAAGACTGCTAGATTTGTACTCAGAGAATCTGGGTTCAAATACTGGTTCTGCTACTTAGTATTTATACCATATGACCTTGGGCAAGTCATGACTTCTCTGTGTTTTAGTTCTCCTTCTTAAAATGGAGTAATTGTAATAGATGGCTTCTAAGTTTCCTTTCTGGTTTGAGTTCTACATCTGTAGTCCTAAAATCCAATAAAATTACATTAAGGGACTAGTGTTCTTGACCAAAAATATCTTTTAAAAAAATTGTCAGTCTGTTTACTTTTCCATTGGCCAGGAACACATTTGGGAGTTGGGGGTGGGGAGCAGTACTCAATCTGTCTGAAAAATCAAATTTGTCCTGCTTCACATACAATTGAATTCTTTAGGCAGCTGACTGACAGAACACTGATGTCCTAGGTTGCACTTAAGAGGCTTTTAATGAAGATCATTTTAATTACCCAATGATATTGTTAAAAATAGGAAACTTGTCTTTCAAAAGATTCAGGTCATATCAGAAGCACCATGTTTCACAAGTCAATGACCACAGAGGTGCAAAATATAACTCTTCATAAACTTGGTCTGCCATTAAAAGGTACAACAGTCTGGGAAACAAAGACAGCTATGGAGAGGAGGTATTGACAGAGCAAAGCAAAACCTGTCGCCACAGAACAGCCAGGGGAAGAGAAAAATGAGAGAAATGTGAGTAATACAGAACTGCTCAACTGTGCCTGCAGCTTACCCCCAACAACACTGATAGCACAGATGGACAAAGGATTAATGTCCTGCTGCAAGCCCAATGCCACCAGGCCAGGGACCTACAGTAAGACCAAACTGTCTTTTATAAAGAAAAGCAAATGTCCTGCTGCAAGCCCAGTGCCACTAGGCCAGAGCCCTACAGTAATACCAAACTGTCTCTAATAAAGTAAAGTGAACACCGTAAGCCAAAGGCAGCCATGTGTGAGCACCACCGAAAGACACGGCTGGTTGCCATGTTAGTTTTTAAAACTGGCATTTAAAATCACTCAGACAGATGGAAGAAAATTATGCAATAAAAAGTTGACATTTGATTCTACTCTGTATGTTTGTTAAGTTAATTCTTATTATCTCGAACTGAGATTAGTACCGAATGATAATCAGATTGTGACAGTTTGTAGTTCACATGAGGATTATATTGGTTCCAAGGGCCAAATGGAGACTAAATGATGCTTCAGTAGGTAACAATTAATCACAAGGATGTAATTACATCAAGAGGTTTCAAGGATGATATGAATTTATGGAAGGAAATGTGAAAATATCTGTAGCACATAAGTTTTGTTTGTAGGAATAAAACATCTCATTGGTATGGAGTGTCAGGGTTGATATCAGGGAAAGAAGAAATGAATTAGGAGCTCCATTTTTACAAGTGAGGAAAATGAGACATGGAAAGGTTAAATCATCCCATGGTCAAAAAGTTAATAAGCATCAGAGACAAATCCTTTTCTATAATCCTACCTCTCTTGTACCATACAATTCTGAAAGACATTGCATAGTATGTATATTATTATATTTTGCATAATGTTTTATTAGAGCGAAGAATTTTGAGAACTCCAGGACACTCTCCTTCCTTCCTCAATGAGATCAGTGTGTGGCTCACAGTCTTTCTTTCTTCCCCAACACCTGGCCTCTTACTAGGGAATTTTAACATACCTTTGATATTTCTTCAATCACTCTAACTTCCCACTTACTCACTTCTCATGACCTACTCCTCTATCAAACCCCAGGTATGCAGAGAGATAGTCATATCCTTGGTGTGGCCATCACCCACATATGTTCCGCTTTCATGTTCATTAGCTCTGAAATTCATTTATTTACCCATCACTGATGTCCTTTCACTTCTTCCTCTGTCTTGCATTTCCAAACACTATACATTTTCTTCAACAAATCCTCAGTCCTTCTGCTCATAAATTCTTTTCCCAAGCCATTATTTTTATATTGGCTACACACTCTTCCCTTTTTCATCACAAGTTAGTTCAGCTGTGGTGAGTTAGTTCAACTCTACACTGTCTTCTCCTAAGTTCCCCCTTTATCCTTTCCCCACCAAACTTCAACTTTGGGTTACTTTCAAGCCTTTTCATCTAAACTTCTGAGCTGCTGAACAAAGATGGGGGAAAAATCAGGAAGCCACGCTAACTGGATCTGCTATAAATTCACATTACTCTTTCTCTACTGTGCCCTCTCTATGACAAGGCAATCCTTTACACCTTCTTAATCAATTCACTATCTCATTCACCATGGCAGCTTTTCCAGACTTTTCATCCCTTCTCAAGCCACTCATGATTCTCTGTCCACCCACTCTCTGTTTCACTGAAAAAAAATCAAGGCCATCTGCTGAGAATTTCTTATTCTTCCCTCCTCTTCATCTCCCATCACTCATAGGCTTTCTGCTGCTGTTTCCTCATTCACCCATCTTCCATACTTGGTGATCCCATCAGCTCAGCTCTAACAGATTCAAGGAACATCTTTATGCTGATGATTCTCAGATCTCTTTGTCCCATAGACATGCTAAACTCACTATGTTTCAAACTAAACTTTTTTTCTTTTCTCCATACTTTTTCTTTCTCATAACCTCCCTATTAGTATCACTACTATCTTCTCAGTCAGCCTAATTCACAATTTAGGGCTGTCTTCAACTCCTCACTCTCACTCTGGATATCCAATCGATGGTGGGTGGTCCCTTCATATATGTGGCAGCTCTTAATAACTCAGAGAATCACAGAATTTGAGAGTTGGAAAGGATCTCAATGGTTTCTTAGTCTTTCCCACATTTGAAAAGATTCCTCATTTTAATATATAAGACAAATGGACATTTGCTGAATGAATGAAGACCTCTAAGGAACAAAGATACAGCTTGAGACATCTTATTTTACTTTTGGATAGATTAAATGTGAGAAAGTTTAGTTTAGTTTAGTTTTGCTGAAGTCAAATTTTAACTTGACTCTTTCTAACCCTCAGTTAGTATCATCTGGAATCAAACTGAATAAATTTAATAACTTTTTCACCTGACAGTTCTTCAAATATTTGGAGCCAGTTGTAAAGTCTTCCCTGAATTCATTCAATTTATGGTCCTTGAGAGTTGCTAGATCCTCCCCCCCTCAAAATGCATTGCTTCACAGTCAACTCTATTACAAATCTCTCTGACTAGCCCAACTGACTCTTAGACAGTATGCCAAAGTTTTGCCTGCTCACAATCCCCGGATGTAGTTTTCAAGAATCCAGTATCCTGTCATAATGAGATACAAAAGGGAAACTACATCTATATACAGTTCTAAAAAATATATTTTAAAAATCAGTGGGGAGGTCATTATCTCTCCTATCAAACTAGATCCTTTTTTTTTTTTTAGCTCCTCCATTCTGGCAGTACCACCACCAGGATATCAAGCTTCCTTATTTTTCATCATCTATAGTTAAGTAGTCAGGACCATTTAAATGACCATTTAAAAATCCTTCTACATAAGCTCTCAAGATGTATTCACTATATTGTGAAGAAGAGTAGGATCAAACACGGGACAGGGTTGCTACTCATGGTAGATGGGACAATGATAGTTGAAAATAGAAGGAAGACAGATTATTTTGCTTCTGCTTTCTCTGTCAACCTTTGGATTGGAAAGAAGGAAACTATGCTGGTTAACAGGTAATCAATACCTAAGATAAGTAAGAAAAGAGTAAGAGAACATTTAACTGCCCTTGGTGAATTCAAATGACTCAGCTTGAATAAACAACATGATTAAGTAATGAAAGAAACAGAGGACGTGGCTGCTGAATCACTGCCAGTGAGTTTTCAAGGTTTGTAGCAAACAGGAGAGGTGCTGCCAAGCTAGTGGAGGGCACATGTGTTCGTCCAATTTTTTTAAAGGGAAGTGAGTCATTACATCAAACTATAGAACCAGAGAAATTTCCTGAAATATTATTGTTGTTGTTGTTACTAAATTATAAATGTTAGTTATTAATATGTGCCAGGCACTGTGTTGAGTGTGTTACACCTATTACCTCATGTGAGCCTTACAAAGACCTTCAGAGATGGGTGCTATTATTATGCCACCATTTTACAGATAAGGAAATTGAGGCAAACAAAGGTTAAGGGACTTGCCCAGGGTCACATAACTGGTAATTGTCTGATGCCAGATTTGAACCCAAGTCTCCCTGACTCCAGGCCTGGTGCTTTATCTACTGTGCCATCTAGTTAACATCTCTATGCAGTGAACATAAATCGTACCAGCACAGTTTCATCAAGAACAGATCACACCAAATTAATTTCTCTGTCTGAACCAGTAGCTCAGGGGCATGCTATAGATATGTTCTTCCCAGATTTTAGCAGAATGTTGGCTAAAATATTTCACGTTATTCTTGTGGAAAAGATGGGGAAGTGTGATCAAGAGAGTAGTGCAATTAGAAGGATTCACACCTGGTTGGAGGAGCTGTGGTTAAATAGCAATTTAGCTAGGGGGAAAAAAAAAGATCTAGGGAGAAAAAATCTGGCAGTTTTAGTGGAATGCAAATTCAACGTGAGACCACAATGTGATTTGGCAGCCAAAAATGATAATACAATTTTGTCATCTGTCATGGTAGAAATGCCTTCCAGGAATAGGGAGGTCATGTCATGTCCTTCTTTAGTCTGCCCTGGTCAAACCAAACCTGAAGCATTGTTTTCAGTTATAGATAAATCCAGGTGGTTCAATGGATAGAATGCAGACCTGGAGTCAGGAAGATTCATCTTCCTGAATTCAAATGTAGCCTCAGACTTCCTAGCTGTGTGACCTTGGGCAAGTCACTTAACCCTGTTTGCTTCAGTTTCCTCATCAGTCAAATGAGCTGGAGAAGGAAATGGCAAATCTCTACAGTATCTTTGTCAAGAAAATCCTAAAGGGGGTCAATGAAGAGTCAGATACAATTAAAACAATTGAACAACAATATGGGTACAATATTTTAGAAGGTTCACTAAAAACTCCAGAGAGTGTTCAGATAACAATGTAGAGAATTATGATGGGCTTTGGGTCTATGGGATTTAAGGATCAATTAAAAGAACTAGGGAAGTTTCTCCTGAAGAAGATCAGACTTAAGGGGAACATGACAGACATTTTCTAGTATTTGAAGGACTGTCATATGGAGGAAGGATTAGATTTGTTTTGTTTATCTCTGAAGGGCATGATCACAAGCAGTGAGTATAAGTTCCAAAGAAGTAGATTTAGACTTGATGTAAGGTAGAAAAAAACACACACAAAAATCTTCCTAACAATTAGAACTGTACCGATGTATGAAGTACCACCTCAAGGAATAGTGGGTTTCCCTTTATTTAATGTCTTTAAGCAGAAGCTGGGTGACCCCTTGTCAAATATGTCAGAGTAAGGATTCCTTTGAGATATGGTTTGGACCAAATGACTGCCAGAGTTCCTTGTAACTCTAAAATTCTGATTCTGTGAATCCACTTCAGGTGCAGAAATCCTCAGAACTAAGACTCTCTCAGTCATTGACTCTTGAGAGCCTCCAGAGCATTTCTAGAACAAGCTAGTAACTCTTCCTTCATGACATAACCAGTCACCTTCTTCCTTATTCTCAGTGAGGTTTTAGCCGGCTTTGCAGAAAGTCTTACTACTTTCCAGAGGAACAATTCCCTTCCCAGAAAAAAAGACCCACAAAGTCAGCATCTTCTTATCCTGGTATAATCAGACTGTGTGGAAGCCAAGAGGGCAATTCTCCCCTCTCTTGGGCCCTTGGTCTGGCCTGCCCGTGAGAGAAATATGTCTAAAACAGCACCAATCATCATTATCATCAATGACTCAACAATGAGTTGAGAACTACTCCCTCCCCAAATCATTCTCGAACAGACTGTGCCACTCATTAATGACACATAACACAACTGCCAAGTTTGCAGATTTTATTATAAAGGAATTTCGTTTTTAGAGGAATCATTAATGAAGGCATCACTATAATATCCTTGAAGTCAAGAATCACTTCTTATATACCTATGCCTCATGACACATATATGTAGGAGATCCTCAATAAATTCATATTTATGGATTTATGTGATCATAGGATTTATAGATAGATTTATACCAAGTCTCACATATATTATCTTTTCTGATTCCCACAACAACCATGGAATATAAGCATAATTATTGTCTGAATTTTACAAATGAGGAAACTGAATCTGGCACAAGTTAAGTGACTTTTCCAAGGTCACACAGATAGTAACTCTGATGCAGGATTCAAACTCAGGTCTCCCTGGCTCCAATTCCAATACTTTAACCAGAGAGTTGGGAAGAAGGCATTCTTCTCACAACATCTATTCATTATATCTAGATTGTGTATGTATTTACATGTGATGTTTTGTCTCTCCTGATAGAATAGAAGCTCTCTGGGTCAGGGACTATTTTATTTTTCTCTTTTCCCCCAGTGCTTGGTACTTAGTAGGTGTTTGATCACCATTTGTTGGTTTGGTTTTCACCTATACCTTCCTATCCTGAAGTGAGTGCATAGCTCCAAAAGTTTTTTAAAGGATTTCTCCTGACTTCCTGCATTTGTAAGGTCTAGAATGCATGCCCTCCTTACATCTGCTTCTCAGAATCCTACTTAGTGCTTCAAGGCACTAAGCTATTCCACTTTCCATGAGATCTTGATTTTTCCCTCCAGTTGTTACTGCTCTCTCCTTGTTGAAATATCTATAACCTGTGTTTAATTACTCATGTACATACTGTTCACCCTTCTCTTTCCCACTTGGGCCCCAAGTACCCTTGAGAGAAAGGACTATAACCTTTTTATCTTTCTATCATCTGTGTCTAGCATACCATGGCACATAGTAGGTGCTTAATAAATGTTTGGTGCGTTATATTGAGATGTGTGTGTGTGTGTGTGTGCGTGTGTGTGTGTGTGTGTGTGTGAAAAACTACTAGAAACTACAGGAGGCTCCTAGCATTGAGGTATAAACAAGAATGGCTGATCTCTGAGTATACAAAGGGCTGAAAAGGAATATAACTTGCTCCATAGCTGGGATTGTTTTTTTTCTCTTATTATCCCCAGTTCCTAGCATATTTCCTAGAAAACAGTAAACATTTGATAAATATGTATTGAATGGCTGAAAAGATAAATGAATGAAATAAAAAAGAACATTCCAATTCAGTGAGTCTCCCAAGAATTTGGAGTAACTCTTAACCCAGGTTAGGCTAGCATGGGAGAGTTTGGGATGGCTGACCCTTGAGTTTTCATTGCTCTTTTATCCTTATCTTCCCCAGTATAACCCGAGAAGACAGTAACTTGGATCTGTACAAGTTGAGAAGCATGCCGCAAGATTGGGAGCAACTCAGACTGTCAGGCCCTGCAGCACAAAAGGCAAAAGAAAGGGAAGGAAACCATGAAATGAAAACAAAATCACTTTGACTATATCCCAACACTCCCATGGGACAAGTGACCCAGTCTCCTCAGACGGGGTCCAAAGTCAATAGAGGACAAGTGAAAAATTCTACAAATCAGTTGTGTTGCCTAAACAATGTCTAACAAATGCACTCTCCTCCCTCACACGTGAACGCTGAATTGATTTTTTTTTCCAATGCCATGTGGACAAAGATGTAGGGGATGTTCTTCATACAGGTGGCAGTACTAAATTCCCTGATGATTTGGTTTCATGCACTAGATAGAGAAACCCTAACAAACCTGGTGTTTGGCCTGGGGAAATGGCAGGCCAGATTGGAGACTGGTCAATGTATGAATGTTTTTGAAAGCTGGGGATGTGCATCACAATTTAAATATTTCCACAAAAACCTGTAGATGCTCACAAAAAAAGCATCTGAATACATTAATTGTGTTTGTCATCTTAATAAATTCTTCATTAAAAAACCTGTCACAAACTTGCCGCTCCAGTCTCCTCTTTGGACATTTCCCAGCTTCAGCATGTAAATTTTTCTCTCACACGTCTGCTAGGAAAATGCAATTAGTTAAACCCATATGTCTCAGGGGAGCATGAAAAATTTGAACAGCCAGAAAAGACCATGAAGGCCAACAAATATATCCTTATGGTTTCCCAATTTTCATTTTTCTATGGCCTTAACTTATCCTCTTCATCATCCTCATGCTCTTGCATATTCATACTATTTCTCAAGGTGACCTTTCTCCAGCCAGTGCTGTAGCAATTTTATGTTGAGGTCATCGGAAGTATCACCATGCATGATGCTGGTGGTGGTGGTCCTTTATATACCTCACATGCTGTCCTGCATACCTTAACTGATTCTAGGAAAAACAGCAGGTTGATGTGGGGAGAAACCTCAGTTTGACAAATGTTCTTGCCTTTCCAACTTGTACCATCAATCTAGAGGCTGATTCAGAGCCTGAACACTTCCAGGAGTGGAGGATCTGGATTCTGAAAAGGCACTGGAACATCTGATTAGGCTTAGGTCATCCTGGATACAAAAGCCATTGAGGGGAAGAGGTAGAGTCTAGGATCATTCTGGGGTCTTCCTGGCATTTAGGTCCAGTTTAGGGTAGTTCTAGGATTTGCTTTATAGAATTATAGGGACAACACCAAATCTCTCCCAATGAGGATACAAAACATAAGGTTGACCTCAGAGCTAAAGGTCTAGAGCTTTTTGTTGTTCATTCATTTTTTAGTCATGCCTGACTTTTGTGACCTTATTTGGGGTTTTCTTGGCAAAGATACTGGAGTGGTTTGCCATTTCCTTCTCCAGTTCATTTGACAGTTGAGGAAACTGAGGCAAACAGGCTTAAGTGACTTGACCAAGATCAGAGCTAGTAAGTGACTGAGGGCAAATTTTTTTTTATTTACTTATTTACTTTGAATTTACAAGATTCAGTTCCACAATCACTTGAGTTTCAGGTTTTCTCCCCTCCCTCCCCCCCCCCCCCATGGTGGCATGCAATCATGTATAGGATCTGCAAATACTTTCACATTGTACAATAGTTTGGTCATATAGAAGGGTTGTAACCAATGAGTGATCACTGGGAAAAGAAAAAAAAAAGCAAAACCAGACATGAAAGAGAATGATAACGTGTTTTGCTTCAGTCTCCATTTACACT
>CM053584.1:335543636-335581596 GCA_028627135.1 Pseudochirops cupreus | reverse complement strand
GTTTTGATTTGCATTTCTCGAATCAATAGTGATTTAGAGCATTTTTCCATATGCTTAAAGATATCTTTAATTTCTGCCTCTGAAAATTGCCTGTTCATATCCTTTGACCATTTATCAATTGGGGAATGACTTGTATTCTTGTAAATTTGACTTAATTCCCTGTAAATTTTGGAAATGAGGCCTTTATCAAAGACATTGGTTATAAATATTCTTTCCCAATTTCCCACTTCCCTCTTAATCTTGGTTACATTGGCTTTGTTTGTACAGAAACTTTTCAATTTAATGTACTCAAGGTTATCCATTTTGCATTTTATAATGCTCTTCAATTCTTCTTTGGTCATAAAGTCCTTCCTATTCCATAAGTCTGACAACTAAACTATTCCTTGCTTCCCCAGATTATTTACAGTAGACTGAGGGCAAATTTGAACTCAGGAATATTGTTCTTCCCTGCATCAGGCCCAGCACTCTATCCACTGCGCCACCTAGCTGCCCTAGTTAGGTTACTTTCATTAAGAGCTAAGGAGAGACCAAGTTCCCTGAATAGGCTAATTTGGGATTGATTCCTGAAGCGTGCAATCTTGGAGCACAGCAATCCTTGCTCCCCGATCTCCCTGGTAAATTCCTCCCAGGGTCACTTCTTTTGACAGTAGAGAAAGAGAAACAAAGGATCTGAGATTCAGGAGGGACCTCAGGGGCCACTTAATCCAATCTAAATATGAATAATCAATCAATAAAAATTTATTGAGTACCTACTATGTGCCAGGCAAACTGCTATACACTGGGGATACTCAAAGAAAAAAAAAAGGAAAAAGAAAAAAGAAAAAGGACATTCCTCACCTCAAGGAGCTTACAATCTAATCAGGGAGACAACATGCAAGAAAAAATATATACAAAACAAGATATATATATATATATAGATAGATAGATAGATAGATAGATAGATATATGTATATATATATATATATATGTATATATATATATATATATATATATATATGTACACACACACACACACACACACACACACATATATATTCAACAAGGAGTTCAATAGTCCAAATGGAGGAGGGAAAGTGTTACAGGCATGGAGGACAGTCAGAAATTCTGGGAGCTGAGAGATGGACTGTCTTGTTCATGGAACAACCTGGAGAACACTGGCCTTGGATCAAAAAGTAATTGTCAGGAAGTGAGATGGGAAAAGATTGGAAAGGCTAGGTCATGAAGGGCTTTGAATCAAAGCATTTTGTATTTGGACTTAGAGGCAATAGGAAGCCATTGGAGTTTAACAAGTAGGGGGTGACATGACCAGACCTGAACTTTAGCAAAAGTACTTTCGTTACTGAATGGGAGATGGATCAGACTGGAGACAGACTTGAGACAGGAAGATCCACGACCCGCCTATTGTAACGATGCAGGCTTGAGGTAATGAGGGTCTGTACTTACTAGTGTTGTTAGTGTCAGAGGAGAGAAAGGAGAATATGTGAGAGATGTTGCAAAGACAAAATAGGTCTTGACAACAGCTTGAATATGGGGAGAGTGGAGTGAGAGAGGGAAGAATTCAGAATTGTTCATAGATTATGAGTTTGAGAGACTGGGAAAATGGTGTTGCCCTCTACAATGATAAGGAAGGTAGGGATTGGAAGAGGTTTGAGGGGGAAAGCTAATAGTTCCATTTTACACATATTGAGTTTAAGATGTCAGCCTCTAGTCCCAGATGTCTTAAAGGCAGTTAGAGATGTGAGATTGAAGTTCAGCAGAGAGGTTAGGGCAAGATAGATCTCAGAATCATCAGCATACAGAGATGGTAATTAAATCTGTGGGAACTGATAAGGTCACCAAATGAGGCCAATAGAAGGAAGAGAAGGGGACCCAGACAGAGCCTTGAGGGATACCTACATTTAGATGGCATGATCTGGAAGAGAATCAAACAAAGGAGAGAAGAAGCAATCAGATGGGTAGGAGGAGAACCATGAGAGTGATCAACAGGGTCAAAGGCTGCAGAGAGGTCAATGAGAATGAAGACTGAGAAAAAGTCATTGGATCTGGCGATTTTGTAGAGAAGTTTCAGCAAAATGATAAGGTCAGAAACTGGATAAGAAGAGAGTTATAGGAGAAAATGTGGAGCCACCTATTACAGAGTCTTTCCAAGGAGTTTAGCCCCAAAGGGCAGAAGATATATAAGATGGTAGCAGGGATGGAAAGATCAAGTGAGGGTTTTTTTTTCAAGATAGGGGAGACATAGGCATGTTTATAGGCAGTAGAAAATGGACCAGTAGTAAGGAGGGGGAATTGAAAATAAATTAAAGAGTTGGGATGGCAGAGGTGCCAATCTATTGGAGGAGACAGAATTGAATAGGATTTATTGAAGAAGTAGAGGGGTTAGCCTTGGTGAGGAGTAAAGCTGCTTCATTATATGAGATAAAGGAGGAAAAAGTAGAATAATACATTTGCATGATAAGAGGTAAGAAAGAGAGGAGAAAGAGTTTACCGAGAATGGCTTCAATTTTATCTGTAAAATATGGGGCAGGTTTCTCAGATGGGAGGCTGGGGAACCATGGGAAATTTAAGGAGGAATGAAAAGATTTGGAAGAAGGACTGTGGAGAGTGAGCTGATAAGAGAGATAGAGTATGATTACCTAGGAGCAGCAAGGGCCCAGTTGAAGTTTTACGATATAAATTTGTAGCAGACCCAGTAAATATAGTTGCATGATTTTCTCCAACTTAGTTCAGTAGTATGTGTACAGAAGAAAAGGTGACTAATGGTGGGAATGATCCAAGGCTGAGACTAGGCTATGGGTAATCAAGGATCTTGTAATGTGACTAGGCATTCAAGAAAGGATGACAATATAGAGCTTAATTGATTCACTTTGGGTCAAGATGGAGAGAAGAGGAAAGAGTATGCTAGTGCAGGGGAGATGGCCTGGGAGAGAATTGAGGGGTCAAAGGATTGGAGATCACGGTGACGATGAAGAACAAGGTTTTGTAAAGGAAGGCAAAGGGAGAGGTAAAAAGTCAATAGATTATGGTTGGATAAGGGGATTTCAAAAATCTTGAATGTGGAGGTAGTACATTTGTGGAAAAGGTAAGATCATGGGTATGACCATTTTTTTTTCTGTGTGGCTGAGGTAGCATGGAAGAGTAGCTCATGGGAACAGACTGGTTAGGGTATCTGAGAGAGAATCATTATGTATGTTGAAGTCCCCCAGTATGAGTTCAGGAGTTGTGGAGGAGAAAAAAATGTAAGCCATATATTCATTGAGGAAACAACAGGAGTGAACTGAGGGTCTGTAGGCAACAGCTACCAAAATTTTGATTGAGTGATAGATGTGAAAAGCATGGATCTCAAAGGAAGAAAGGTTTCTGGATGATAGTGGAAAGGGGAATCTGGAAGTGGCCTCAGGAAGTCTTTGAATATGGTTCTAAATGCAAACTGAAAATCTACTACCAGAGGACCAACTGAGGTAAGTACAGAAAGATCTCCTACTTCATTTACTATTTGACTACATTTTTGGTCATGACTATTATACCAAAAGGCTCTGGGTTCAAATCCTGCAATCATCAAAAAGGTAACTACAACTTTATAGCAGAAAATACTTTCAAAAAAATGTTAGAAAGAGATTAAGGATGGTAAGATTCATGCTTCCAGTACCACGGGGAGGCACCAGCTGAGAAACAGACACTTAAAAGGAAAATATCTTGCATCACAGACTCAATCTAAATATGGGCTTTGTCACTCCAACTGGGATAGTTCTTTTTACCCTTGGGTATGCAATCTAGAGAGTCATATAGATCACACAGGGAGTTGCTCGGGGGTTCAATGATTGACCAAAATGCACCTTGGGTATTACAGATAAAAGAATCCCACTACACAGGTTCAAGTAGTGCTTATTATCTGGCTGAATATGCGTTGCATATAGTTCCTTTGGCCAATTTCAGACACTGGTTGCTATTACATCTTGAAATGTGTGTGTGTGTGTGTGTGTGTGTGTGTGTGTGTGTGTGTGTGTATAAGACAGAGAGAAAGAGAGAGGGAGAGAGAGAGAGAGAGAGAGAGAGAGAGAGAGAGAGAGAGGAGAAAACAGGGAGCTTTTTGTTGAACTTATCTTTTCATATAGTCTTTTACAAATTCTGTCTCTTACAAAGATAACCCAAGAAACAAAGAAAAATTTTTAAAAATGTTCTTCCCTCTTTTATGACCCCTTTCTAGAGTGGTAGTGGAGTGTCACAGGGTATTAAGAAACATAGTTTTTAGATCATCTATAAATATTAATTAATTTATTGATAGTCAAATGAGATCTTTGTCCAGGAACCAAAGAATTAGCATATTATGGGAAGAAATGAATCATGTCAATACTGACATCATCATGACAAATTAAAGTGGAAAACAAAAAAGGAATTATAACTAAGTGGAAGAGTGACTCAGAGGTTTTCCTTGGAGAGGTAAATAAAGATGCTGTGAAAGTGGCTTTATTGTGCTCCCAAAGGCAAAAAGAAACATCATTTCATGTGATACTTAATTATCTTTCATGTAGGGCTTATGATGAGCATAAGTAAAAAAAATCACCACAGACTTAATTGTATTTTATCTATTGCAGAAGATGAAGAGACAGAGAAATTCTGATAACAAACAATAAGATCACCCAGACTGTTTCTATATATACCTTAATACTTGATGATTTCAAAATTCAAAGTTGGCCATAAGGATGGATGAGTAAAAGACTGTTGGAAATTGGCTCAAATTTAAGAAATAAAGTCCAAAAGACTATGAGCTAGTCATAAGTCTCACACATATGAATTCTGAATACTTTTTTCAATAAGTAAGTCAGAAGGTGCTGAATGTGGTAGGCATTGAAAGATATCACACAGACACACACACACACACACACACACACACACACACACACACAAACATATAGAATTGGCTGTATCTTAAACAGAAAATAACTGGATACTAATGTGAAAATCATATCAGTGTAACCTCTACCCCAAGTAATTGAAACACAGAAGACCTAGACAGAAGTAATGAAAGAATCAATCAATCAAAATATAGACTGTGTATAAATAACTACATAATGTATTTGGGGGGAATAATACATAATGATCACTATATGGAGAAAATGATGCCTCATTAAAAACATCTTATAAATAGTTGAATCAAAACCATCTCTGATCTAATATATAACAAAAAAAGCCAGTTCATAACAGCTCATTCCAGAAGCAGAAGTGGAAGATGTCCAGCTAAGCCCCTAAGAGGGAATAGTTTCCTCCCACCTTCAAGCAACCATGTGAGTTCTGAACATCACATTATAGTTCCCACCAGTAACTAGGTGACCATAGTAAGTAGCACAGTTGGCTGGAGTCAGTAGTAGTGGCCACTTGAATGAAAATGGTCAACAACAGTACAACAGTGGAAACTCCTGTAGATACATGTGGAAATACATTCATTTGAGGACAGTGGCAGCTTCAAGGATCATGACCTTTCATGATAAAAGAAAAGTTCTAGCTATGGAGCCTAAAAAGGCCTCAGCTCTTAGAGCTTAGCAGAGAAATACACCTAAGAGGAGCTTCAAGAAGAGTACTCTACAAAAGGAGAAAAGTACTCCTAGGAATCAGGAGCTATTAGTCTTCCCTTTGTCACTGCTATTTTCTACACATACACCTTCCGATCTCTATATTGAATTTGAGCCCAACCTTCCAGGGACTTCATATGTGCAGGAGGAGAATGAATCACAAGTTTGGGAGAATGTTTTCTACCAACTGTTAGTACTATACTATTCCAGTAAATACCTTTTGCTAAAAGCAAATCGGTATTTGCTAGCTAACTAATGATGCACTCATTGGGACTCATCAGCAAAAGGACTAGAAACACGAGCCCTTCTTGGTTAGCTAATAGAACCCAGAAGCATTTGCCTTCTAGTTACTCTAATATACAAGGACAAATGAGGGTTGGAGGAATGAAACCAGAGGGAAGTGTTACCTCAGAATCAACTTTCTGTGTGCAGCTAGATGACTAACTGCTTACAGCAAATATCAAAATGATCACGAAATCAGAATGAAGATTCACATTAGGATGACCCTGATTACAATTCCACTCGTTCTAAAATGAACCACTCAAAAAGTCATTTAAAATGATTTTAATTTCCAATCCAAACTTAACAAAAGCAAAACTAATAGCATAATTAATCCAAAATGGGGGCGGGGAACTGCCTTATCTAGTAAGTATTTTATCCTCTTCTAGGAGAATCAAATAATAACCAAGAGCAACCTTGATGTAGCACACAAACTCATTTATTCAATACCATGAAATTAAATGGGAGAATATTATGAGCAGTATTGTCTCAAAAACAGTGAAAAACAGTGTGAGAGAAACCTAGTCTATAGAAAATTTCAATTTAGGCTCAATTAAGCTAAATCATCCTAAGAGCATTCTGACTATATAAAATGATAAAACTGGCAGGAGGAAAACAGAAAAAAATGGAACAAATCTGTAAGTATTTCCATAGCTGTTTACATCATCAACTACAGGCAAAATGCATTTGTGCTAGGTGAGAAAACAAAAACTAGCACTTATAAAATTAGGAAAAAAGGCTATAGAAGATGAAATTCTCATGGTGGAAATCTGTGCCTAGGTGACACAATCTCGAAACCACTTTATTTTTTGCATTTAAAATTCTTCACAATATAGCTTTCATATCTATTATATATTATTTCCCCTTTAACTACTCATGTAGGGTAAGTGGGAGAGGAAACCAATGTTTGTCAGTCTGCCATGAGGATGCTCCCCATTGAGTAAACTCTCATCCTGATGGAGCATTGAATTTAGCTTTAAAAGATTAAATATCTATGTATGGGACCAAATTTATAGGACATGTGATTATTATTTAGATCTCATACTTAGGTGCTATCTTCCTACAGAGCAAACCTACACATTTTCACACTGAGCTCCCTAATAAAAAAGCTTCCCTCTTCCATTAGTAGCATTGCTCCACCAGCTGGTTACACATGTTATCACAGTACCTGATGTATTACAAAGATGTAGGACTGTAACTTGAAGGCCAATTCACATTTGACCAAGAAAAGCCTTGATCTCCCACCATCCTTGGAAAACAAAGACACCAAAATGGTCTCTCCCCAGTAGGGGAGCCCCTGCTATGGGAAAGAGAGGTGCATGAATAATTACTGCCTTCAGTGCCAGTAATCCACTCCCTCAAGGTTTTTAACACCTGCACTAACCTTCCCAGAGTAAATGGGAGAAGAATAAATGTTATTGTTTCTGTTATAGTCTGCTATGAAGATGCTTGCCATTGGGTAACTTTTTTCCAACTGACTGAAGATTGAGTTTAGTTTGGAAATATTAATTATATATCTTTCTGGACAAATCTACAGGAACTTGAGATGTTTACCTTAAAGAAGAAAAGATTTGGGGTGGGGCAGAGCCATTATTGCTGTCTTCAAATATTTTGTAGAGTTTCAGTCCAATGTCCTCTGACATCCCATAGGGGAAAAATACCATAGAACAACAACTGAGCTTCTCATAACCTTACCCACTGTCTAGTTTTCCATGTTCTCATATATTGCACAGAAATATGGATGAGGTATAGGACTGATTAACCAGGGTACACCAGTATAAATGGCTTTTTAGAGGAGCAGAAATTCTAATTAAATCTGAATTGAATCCCTGACATTCTCTTCTAGTATGACCATGTCAATTCCATACTCAATCCCAATGGCTCCCAGAACTTCCAGGATCAGATATAAAATCTTCTATTTGGTGTTTAAAGTCCTTCATAACCTACTCCTCCACTGCCTCCAATCTTCTTACATTAAACGTACTCCCTTCTCCCATATATGTACTCTGCAGCCCAGAGCCACTGATCTACCTTGTGATTCTTCAAACAAGATACTTCATCTCCTGACTGAACAGTTTCATTGACTGTTACCCATGCTTGGAATGTTTTCTCTCCTTTTCTCTACATCCTGCTTTCCTTGGCTTTCTGTAGGTCTCAGCTAACATCCCACCTTCTACAGGAAGCCTTTCCTGATCTCCCTGAATTCTCCTGCCTTCCCTCTGTTGATTATCTCCAATTTATTTTATATAGCTTGCTTGTATATAGTTGCTTGAATGATATCTCCCCCTTTGGATTGTAAAATCATTGAGAGCAGGGACTGAAATATAATAGGCACTGAATAAATGTGTCTTGACTATAGCATAGCCTCCGCTGAACTTGTACTTTTTGCTGACAGTCATCCCACAGAACCTGGCCCCATCCGAGCTTCTCTTTGGGGAAAGGGAGGGTATCAGAATCACTTAGGACTTATTGACCTCTAATATTACTATTTCTATCCCAATAATTTTTTTCTATTTTAACATATGTTCCTTAACCACTCTGTTATTATGGGCAGAGATAGAAATT
Source organism: Pseudochirops cupreus (assembly GCA_028627135.1). NCBI lineage: Eukaryota > Metazoa > Chordata > Mammalia > Diprotodontia > Pseudocheiridae > Pseudochirops > Pseudochirops cupreus. The sequence continues at coordinate 335,573,182 of CM053584.1, read as the reverse complement.
TGGCTTATGATTTCACTGGTAAAGGAAACTCCTAGGTAAGAAATTCCCTCTGTTAATGTAGGCCAGCATATTCTCTTCAAATTGTAGTCTTGAGCATTGCCTAGAATGCTGAGATGTTAAGTGACACAACTCACCCAGGGTGACATATGCATCAGAAAGCATGAGTCAGAGCTAGGACTTGAACACAGATCTTTTGATTTTGAAACTTTCTATGTATTTTACCATGTTGGCTCTCATTAGTATTGGTAAAGCTTTGTTTACCTGACTTTTAAAGGTCTCAGAAAATTAGGACACAAAATGAACCAAGACAGGTGATATGACAGCTAAGATTTATAAATTACGATCCTTTAAAATGCCCTTGCATTGACTTACTAATCTGTGTGAATGCAGAGTTGAGTGACATACCTAGTGTAACTCATGTAGGGACTCATTACTCATCTTCTTCTCTGGTACACAGTCCCAGCTGAGGTCCCCTATGCCCACTCATTACTCATACTCACCTCCATTATGTACACCAAACTTGTTAGTAGCTCCCTGCTATCTGCCAACATCCTCTATCATTTTGTAAACATAAGCACTTAACTTAGGGTTCCTGAGTTGAACTGCAGGGAACTAAATGAGAGCCTGGCCAAAGCTACGTAGCTCCGTTCTTGAAACCACCCAAGGTCTGGCAGGTGTCACTGACCAGAATGTCCATTCAAGCTTTGGAAATCTCATCTGAAAGGCTAATATCTGGTTTACTCAAGGGCTGCAGGCAGTTAGTGAAATCTTGAGGAGCATTATGCAATTGACACCATGAAATTATCCCCAAATTAATTCAGGCAGATGTACAGCAAAGACACCAGCAGCTTTGTTTCCCTGTTTCCTCTGTTCATTTCCCCACAATAAACATCATTGCTCATGATCCAAACTAATTACACAGCTCTCCAACATTAAAGGAAACTCCATTTTCATCCCATTTCTGACACACTGCACTTAGTTGCTTCCCCCTTTAATGCCTAGGTTCCTCTTCTTCTGAGGACTCTAGGCTACATTTTCACTTTTTTCTTCAGAGTCTTTCAGAAACAAAAGTGATTCTTTCCACATATACTCCTGTCCTCATTTCACTTAGGGTTAATCTTAAGGCAAATCCTAATTATAGGGATTTAATGTTCTTTCGAAACTGGCTATTTTAAGACCTATTTACAAGATCCCAATCTGAAGCATCATTCAAAAGCAGCTTGAACTGATTGCCGCCTTCTTTGAGAGAGAGAGAACATCTAACAGCAGACTATCCATTTGTAACGGGTTCATCTGCCCTATAATTAAGGCGCCTTTGCAGGCCTGCTCCAAATATGCCGCTGCTATAGGAGAACAGCTGAGGTCCTTGAGAGAAGTCAGAATATGTGCTCCAAGCACTTCATCCAACATATTTTTCTAAGCATCATTGGACTGGTTAGAGTACTGAATTTGGAGGGCAAGAAATGGTGATGATAAAGAATCATTTAGCCACATATGTCTTTTGTGAAGTGAGTACACCATCTTTCCTCCCACCATGATCACTTTAAAAGTCTGCCAGGTGACTACATTTCATCAGTATCTTTTGCCCCTTTGACTGGACTCTATGACTGGAGGGCAGATTCATGGGCTTCAGGCATCTATTTAAAGCAGGAGTTTAGCACAATTTTTCTCTCCATTTCCAACTAAGTACACCACTTTTGGACTTCTCCGTAATTCTCCAATATGTCCCTCCCACCCCTTTCAGCCTCCTTTGGAGTATAGTTTTTCCCCTGTTAGAATGGAAGCCCTTTGAGGGCAGGGACTGCCTTTGTTTTTTATTTTTTTCTTATGTGCTAGGTACATATTACATCACTTCCTAACATGGTTAGTAAAATAGGAATGAATTTATGTTTTTTTAAAAAAGGATGCTAATTTGGTGCTAACTGCCATCTGGGTTCTGAGAAGCAACAGATAGTATCCAGGTTCATACTGACACATTTATCATTCATATATATAATACTATATCCCAACACTTAGGCCAATGTCTGGAACAGAGTAGGTGCTAAATAAGGGTTTATTGACTGACTCTCAAAAATAATAAGCCTACTCTAAAGGAGAGACATTGACCATGGATACTATCCTCTGCTTCTCAGAGCTCAGGTGGCATTTAGTGCCTAATCACAGTCATTTTTTAACATAAAGTCATTCCTGTTTCACGAACCATGCATGGAAGTGATATAATATTCATTCTGTTTAAGAACTAAGAAAAACCTCCAGAGTCTGGATGGATTAATGTTTGTAACACTCCAAATGACTCCAGGCTTCCTATGGGATTGGGGAATAGAACCTTAAAAAACAGTTGAATCATAGAGCTAGAGCTAGGAGACACATAGTAGGGAATTTAATCCAAACCTCTCATTGTAGAGATGTGGAAACTGAGGCCCAGAGACGTTAAGCCACTTGGTCAAAGTCACATAGAGGCAAAATCTGAACCATTCAGTGCCCTGTAAATTGTACCATGGACACCAGGGGGTAAATTTGGGAGCACAGTCTTTATCGACTGAATTCTAAGGAAGCAAAAGAAAAATGTTCTAAGTCCAGTTTGGGGTGTTAGGATTTGAAAGGACATCAATAAACTAGAGGACTAGAATTGACAAATAAGATGGCATGAAGACCAGAAATCATGAAAATTGTTGAATAGGAACTGGGGATGTTGAACCTGAAGAACTTTGAGCAGGGGGCACATGGTAGGTATTTTCAAGCATTTGAAAGGTGGTCATATAAAAAGAAATTAAACTTGCTCTACTTTGTCCAAGAGGGAACCATCATTAGGAGCAATCAGCAGAAGTTGCAGAGAGGTAAACGTCTGTTTAATGTAAAGAAACATGTCCAAATAATTAGAGCTATCCACAAGTGGAATGAGCCTTACAAAGTAGTGAGTTCCCCATCAGTAAAGGTTTTCAAGCATAGGCTGGATGAATACTTGGTGGGATATGTTGTAGGAGGGAGCCTTATTTAAACACCAACTGGACTTGACCTCTAAGGACATTTCTGCCTCTGTGATTCTGTGATATGCCATTATAGCACACACAGCAATGGAGATCAGGGACTTTTCTATGCAGAGATGCAGACATTATAAATTTTAACAGAGCATTCCATAAGATGAATATATGAGTATGTAGGAACAACAAATCAAATCAACAAAATTTTATTGATCATCTGTTATAAGAGAGGTATTGTGTTAGCTCTACGGGGGGATACAAAGATATATGACTCATTTCTTGTCCTCACTGGGTTTGCTGTGTACCTGAAGTAAATGCCATTAATTTAAAAAAACACATACACCATTCCCTACATGTCTGCTTTTGGAGAAACGGAACACCCTTGCAGTTTTATTTCTTTGAGTGCCTTTCACATTTCACCTGACTTTCTTAATCATATTCAGAGGTGAGTTAGGTGTGCTGGCAAGTGTTCAACAACCAGTGTAGGACACATTGTAGTATTTTTCCATAACTTTCTTAAGTTTAGACAATCAGCAAAACAAGAAATCAAGCCCTGATTTGCTAATGTTTGCCGGTTTCAGATGTGTAAATGTTGACTTTAAAATTTTAACAATTGGCTCCCAGAAATCTGAATCATGTCTCCAAGTCTTCATTATTTAAAATAAGAATATATTGATACTTTTTGTTTTTACAGGATACTGCCCTCCTTACATGGGGGTGGGAGGGAAGGCAAGGAAGGAGAGAGGAAAAGGGAGAGAGAGGGAGAAGGAAGGAGAGAGAAGGAGAGAGAGAGAAGGAGAGAGAGAGACAGAGACAGAGAGAGGGACAGAGAGAGAGACAGAGAGAAAGAGTGAGACAGAGAGGGGGTGAGAGAAAGAGAGAGAGAGAGAGAGAGAGAGAGAGAGAGAGAGAGAGGGAGGGAGAGAGGGAGGGAGGGAGAGAGTGAACGTGTGTGTCCTGGAACTTAACCTTCTGTAAAAAAAAAAAAGGCAGTCAAACTGTGACTGTGTCTAACAATGTATGAAATGTTACGTCCTTCTGGTTCCCCACCTTTCAGATGAATTGAGGGGAAGGGAGGCATGTTTCATTATCTCTTCTCTTGGACTATCATTAGGTTTTCATTTACTTAGGGTTCGACTTCCTTTTTTAATGATCTTTTCACTTACATATAATAAGGGACTGAGAACTGCCGGGCATTCTGGGATTTGCAATTGAGGGACAAATATGTCAAAATCCTGAAAGTGATTTGGATGATAATGATCTTTGAAACAGAAGGGCAACTTTAATAAGAGATTTAAAAAGAGACACGTAGGCTGAGAAAAATCAAACTAAGAGAAAAATGTATGGACTGCAAGAGTTCAGCAGTAGGAGCAAAAGCAACTGGGGGGGGGGGCAATCTTCATCCTCATAAAAGACCTGAAGAAGTGAGCTGGAAAAATTGCTGACACAGGGACAATGGGTGAAAGGAGAAACTTAAAAGGCGAGATGAGCTGGAACAGAGAAGGGAAAGAATGACGTGGGTCATTGACCCCTTGAAGCATCTTGAAAAAGAGAACGGTGACCAAAACCATCAGTTATCCTTCCCTCTTCAATAACAGAGGGAAGGTCCCCCCCCAAAAAGGAAGCTACTCCCCAACTTCCCTTCCTTATGTCTCTCCTAGAAATAGATACTATAATATACTCTGCTTGCTTCTTTTACTTAAGCATTTCTTGTAACATATGTAGATGTGATCTGTTTAGAGATATGATCTATATATGGTTTATGTAGGTCGTAGATAGAAATATAGATATCAAATATGGAGAGGCCTGGGTTTGTGTGGAGACATTTAAAAAAATAATAATAATGAATTAAGGCAGGGAGCCAAACCTCTGCACGTTAGGAACTTTCCTAACTGGGGGCTCTGAACTATCATGACTACATTAATAATTATTCATTTGACAAAAACTATAGAACGGCATATAAAAGTACCAGATGAACCTCTAGTCCTTTGTGTTTCCCCCAAGCTAACAGTAAATTAATGTTGCAACAGTGTTTAATTAAATCTCTAGTCTCTGAAGTATAGAAGGAAGGAGAACAGGGTGAAGACAGATAAGAACTGAGTGACAAGTGCTGGTTGAGATTCAGACCCAATGTTATCAGAAGGGAGGGAAGAGAAAGTATTGAAGGCCACTTCATTGTACCCATTGATTGCATTGTTCTGATTTGAATTTAAAAGAACCTGAATAATCACCAGTCAATCATTCAGTGAGCAAATACTTAAGTGCTTACTTGGTGTAAAACACCAGAGTAGGCACTGGGGATATAGATACAAAAATGGGACAGTTCCTATCCTCAAGGAACTTACAATTTGGTCCTCTTATTTTACAGATAAAAGTGAGAGTTATTTCATCAAGTATCAGTGCTTAAGAGCCCCCAGACTAGAAGAAGAGGAGCCAGTACGTTGACTAAGCCCAACAGAATACGTACCACACCCAAGGCTTCTCTTCCACTCCCTCTAAACACCAATTCCAAATATTTGAATGACTTGGTAGCTCAATCTAACTCTCTTTTTATCAGTATATTGTAAGAGTAGGGCCAATCATCAACCTTTTTTTTTGTTCCTTCCTAAACAAAGGACTTGTGAATTAGTATGATTTCTAGTCAGTACAGTAGTACATAATTTATTAGTGAGAAAATCATGGGTGGAAGAGAGGAGTATCTACTCTGTAAGCACGTTTCAAAGGTTAACAAAAGTAGAAAGGATAGAGAGAACAGCTCCCTGCTGAGACAGGCTTTTGGAACCCTCTGCTGGCTCAGTCAGAGGAAATTGACCCCCTTGCTTCACTTGGGTAGCAGCTGCAGAATACAGATTAAAAACTTCTCCCCAGGCAATGCTAGTTTAAAATATTCATTTCCTCCCCACTTGTAATGCTAAGCTATGACTGGACTGCCATCTCAATGCTTCCAAAGACCCAAACATTCCACTTTCAGAGCTGAGCTTGTTCAATCAAAAGTTCTTATATAATGAGGTGACAGATGTCAGCAAGGTACATGGGAAAGGTTTTCTTTAATGCGTCAAGATCTGTTGGTCATTAGTGAGGAGGATGGGTACAAAACTGAAATGGAAGATTCTGTCCCTGCTTTAAGTCTTGAGGATCTTTCCCAGAATCTCTGCAAAGATACACATTTGGGAACAGAAAGACTGATTACTTTGTTTCAGTAATAGCTCTTTGTTGAATGAAGGCTTTAATAAAAGATTAAGAAGGAAATCTTGCCTACTTTATTCATTGTAGTGCCCCCAGACTGAATGAAAGGGGATAATCTAAACTAGAAAAAAAAATCAAACCCACAGTGAGTTATATATGTATAACAAAGGTGGGAGGAGAATCCTTCAATTGCAAGCCTGAGAAAATGGACGGGCAAAATGGCAACAGCAGAGCTTTAAAGTATATTGGGGATCTAGCTATGACCTCCCAGGTAGAATAATAATAATAATAATAATAATAATAAATAATAACTTCATTATTACTATTATTATTATTACTAGCAGTGCAAAAATCATCCTTTGACCATTCTTCAATTGGGGAAAGAATCATATTCTTCTAAATTTGATGAAGTTCTCTATATATTTGAAATACAAGCCCTTTATCTGAGAAACTTTCTATAAAAATGTTCCCCAGTTTTCTGCTTTCCTTCTGATCTTGGCTACATTGGTTTTATTTGTACAAAAACTTTTCAGTTAAATCTAATCAAAATTGTTCATTTTATATCTCACAATGCTTCATATGTCTTGTTTATTTATAAATTCTTCTGCTATTCATAAGTCATATGTTCCATGTTTTATCCCAATTTTAAAAGATGAAGAAACTCAGGAAGATGGCGGGTAAATAAAGTAGCCTATCCAAGGTCATATAGCTAGTATGTGTCTGAAGCAAGATTTAAACGTGGGGTCTTCTTGACTCCAGGCCCAGTGCTCTATTCACTGTGCCACCATTTGCTTCTAATGAGAATGGATAAGGGAGAGAAGAGATGCAGCATGATACATATACGTCTCCTTCAGAAAAAAAAGGCAAGTTATTGTTTTTAATAAGCAGAAACAAGCAGTATGTTATAGTGGATAAAGGGCCTTGGAGTCTAAAAGAACAGGGATCAAGCTCTGCTTCTAATATAAATGAGCCTTGTGACCCTGGATAAGTCATACAGCTTCTCAGTGCTCCACTTCCTAGGCAGAGGTCCTTAATCTCATCTATGGGAAGATTTCAGGGGTCTGTAAATTTGGATGAGAAAAAAAATTACAATATTTCTTTTCACTAGCTTCTAAACTGAAATTTAGCATTTCCTTCAATTATTTAAAACTATTTATTTGGAAAAAGGTATACAGGTTTCACCAGACTGTCAAAGAGGTCCATGATGCAAGGAAAGGGATTAAGAAGCCCTGTGAGGGGTGGCTAGGTGCCACAGTGAATAGAGTACTGGCCCTGGAGTCAGAAGGACCTGAGTTCAAATTTGACTTCAGACACTTAACACTTACTAGCTGTGTGACCTTGGGCAAGTCACTTAACCCCAATTACCCTGCCCTCTCCCCTCCAAAAGGCAAAAAAAAAAAAAAAGAATACGTAGATGAGAGATCCACTGTCCTATACAAAACTATTTATAGTAGCTCTTTTTGTGATGGCAAAGAATTGGAAATTGAGGACATGCCCATCAATTGGGGAACAGCTGAACAAGCTGTGGTATATAAATGTTGTGCTATAAGAAATGATGAGCAGTCAGATTTCAGAAAAACCTGGAAAAAACTTGAATGAACTGATGCTGAGTGAAGTGAACAGACCAGAATATTGTACACAGAAGCAGCAACATTGTGTGATTACCAACTCTGATAGATTTAGCTCTTCTCAGCAATGCAAGGATCTGAGACAATTCTGAGACTCAAGATGGAAAATGCTATCCACATCCAGAGAAAGAACTATACGATCTGAATGCAGATCAAAGCACGCTATTTTCTATTTTTTCTTGCTCATTGTTTTTCCCTTTTGTTCTTTCACAGCATGACTAATGTATAAATGTTTAATATGATTGTACATGTATAGACTATATCAGATTGCATGCCATCTTGGAGAGAAGATAGAGAAGGGAGGGAGAAAAAATTTGGAACTCAAAATCTTATAAAAGTAAATGCTGAAAACTTTTAAAAAATTTTAAAAATATTTAAAAAAATAGAAATCCACGGTGCTTTGCCCTCATTCAACCTTATCTGGAGTGTTGTGTTCATCTTTAGCCACTACAATTTAAATTTTGTAACTGCATCATTAAATTTAACATACACTTGAAAAACTGGGTGGAACAAAAGATTACAGTTTAATATAAAACTTTTTTGTTCTCTATTTTGTAATGTTTATGTGTGTTAATGATGTTAGTAATAAAAAAGAAAATCACACACACACACACACACACACACACACACACATACACACACAAACACACACACACACAAAGAATTTAAAAGAAGCAAGTTAGTAAGCTGAAGAATTCCAGAGGAGAATAACCAAGACATTGAAGGGCCTTTATTCCATAATAAATTATAGCCAACACTTTACATAGTGTTTACTATGTACCATATAGTACCATACTTAGTATGCTAAGTACTTTACAAATATTCTCTCATTTGATCTTTACAATCCTGGAAGGTGGGTGCTGTTATTATCTCCATTTTACAGTTGAGGAAACTGAGACAAACAGAACCCAAGAGCATACATTAAGTAAGTGTCTGAGGCCAGGCTTGAATTTAGGTCTTCCTGAGTCCAGGCCCAGTGTTTTATTTAGCATGCTGCCTAGCTGCCTATGTCCATGACACAAAGATTGGCTGAAGGAACCACACATGTTTAACTTAAAGAATGGAAGGATCAGGGGAGAAAGATGAAAGTTGTCTTCAAGTCAGAAAAATTTGACTTGTTCTCTTTGGTTCCAGAGGGTAGAACCAGGAGGAATGGATTGAGGTTGCAAAAAGGCCATTTTTGGTTCAACTTCAGTAAGAAAGAACTTAAAATTAGAGCTGTTCCAAAGGGAAATGTTCTACCTCTAAACATAGTGGATTTTCTCTCCAGAGTTCTTCAAGCAGAAGCTGGAAAAACACTTGCTGACTATGTCTTCGTGGGGATTGCTCTTACGTATGGTCTGGTTTAGGTGACTGCTGAGGGCCTTCGCTCAACATTGACTCAAATTCTGTCATCCTGTGAATGGCCTTAAATAACCTGAATCACTCAGAAGTGTTTGTCTTCACCCTCCATATAGAAAAAAAAAATCAATGGATGAAGAGGGCTTAGCATACAACCCATGAGATGCAGGTGAATGGATAGCCTATAGCTCTGGACCATCAGTGCTGATATTTTGAGATATTCATGGTAAGAAACAAGAAGCACAGCTGAGGTTTGCCTAAGGAAAAGAATATATTGAAATGATCAAAATGACAGAGCACTATCCCAAATGTATTTCTTTCTGAGAGACTCATCTTTTTTAATAGTGTTATTCCTTCAATGATGCTATATGTCCACAAAAATCATGATATACCATCAGCTCTAAAAAATTAAAGCTGCAGTTAAAGGTCAACACACTAAGCACAAATATGCTGTGATATATTACTAGTGAAGCAAAATAGAAGATACTGTCACAGGATTTACATCCAGAAAAACAGGTTGTGTTGGTCAAAAAGTGAGTGTGAGAAGTTACAATTTATGCTTCCTTTATACCTATATAACGACAAGGAGGAAGGTCCATACCACATTGGGTAGACCTCCTACAGAGAATGTACATAAGGGCAATGAATCGAGTGTCATCTGTATATACTACTGGAAAGAGCCCCAATATCAAATAAATCATGTTTTTATTGTTGTTCAGTTTTGTGTCTGACTCTTCAGGACCCCATTTGAGGTTTTCTTAACAAAAATACTGGAGTAGTTTGTCATTTCCTTCTTCAGCTCTTTTTACAGATGGGGAAACTGAGGCAGACAGGATTAAGTGAAACTTGCCCAGGGTCACACAGCTTTTAACTGTCTAAGTTCAGATTTGAACTAAGGAAGATGAGTCTTTCCTGACTTCAGGTCTAGCACTCTATATACACTGTGCCTCCTCGCTCCCCCAAAGAAATCATAGATCCATAACGGTTTATATTGAATTTTACTGTTTTATTGCTTCTAGCTGATGTGTTAATGATTGTCCAGCAGTGGTTCTCAACCTGTGGGTCACGACCCCTTTGGGGGTCGAATGACCCTTTCACAGGGATCGCAGGGGTTGCCTAAGACCCTCAGAAAACACATATTTCTGATGGTCTAAGGAACCGAGACACCACTCCTCTATCCGTCTCCAGGCACATACAAGTATTAAAGGGTCACGGCATTAGGAAGGTTGAGAACCACGGGTAAGGTAAAACACAGCTCCTTTTCAGCACAACCAATGTAGAAGCTTTTAAATGGATCATGGGAACATTTAGTTTTGGGTTTTTTTTGTTGTATTGTAGAGGAAGTCAATGGTGGCTCTAAGTTCCCTTGTGATGACCCTCCCCAGAAGTCAGTTTATATACAGGCTGCCCAGCATGGGAGGAGGGGGAAGTTATATATTCATGAGAAGTCTTAAATAGGCATGTCAATCCTCATGATCGCACGTGCCAGCTTACAAACCACAGCTTTCCAAGTGACAAATAAAGTATTCCTACAGCAGCAACTCTTATTTCAGCATAGTTTTTGTTACGATTCCTAAGATACTAATTTTCTCACTACAGCAATTTATATAAAAGAGAGGCATCAGAACGCTTGGAAAGCAAACAGAATGACAAGGAATTGTGATATTTCTTGGAGTGATTCTATATACTTTGTACTTTATTCTTTTCCAAAGTGGCTTTTAAACATTATTTTCATATTATTCTTGAGCAGCTATTTTTTGAATTTGATGTGGAGTCAATTTTGTTTTTCACTGTTAGCATCAATTTCATTGCCCTGTTATCTATGGAGAAAGAAAGGTGGAAGAGGACGAAGGCCACGGTTTACTTTGTTTTGATTTGGTTTTTTTATTGTGGAAACTAAGCTACATTTTACAAATATATACCAATACTTTTCATAACACCACAGCTTTAGGTCTGGAGCGGGCCTTCACCCCCATATTTTATAGCTGATTAAACCATGGCCAGAAGGAGTTAAATAGCATGGAGAAGACCCCACTGGCAGGAAGGGGGCTGAGCCAGAATTTCAAACCTGGACCCCTGCCTCCAAATCCAGCATTCTTCCTACTGCACCACTATGTCTCTCTAATTTGGTGGCTCTGTGATCTACTCTGTGATACTACTTCCAATAGCTCAAAATGCAAACCATATTTCACCTCTTTGTGTTGTATGAATCTTGTCCATGTATTTGGCCCTAAATCCTGAACTTGGGGCTCCAAAAGCATGCTTATGGCCTTCATCTAGATCTCTGACAGGGTGTGGATACTAATGAAATGCACAGGCTATGCACTAATTATTTTTCACTCTCCCTACACACCCTATCTGCCTGGTTTTCTGGTCATACAGGAAAAAGGATAATGGCATCCTTTTTTTTTTTCTTATTACTTCTCTCATGCAAATCTTTGTTGGTAATGCATAACTAGGGAAATGCCAAACATGAATCTTTCCATAGCCCTTTGGGTGACTTTCATATTTAGTTCTTTGGACACTGGTTTTCCATGATTTCCATTGAATAAATAAGAATTTTGCTACCACAAAAAGTACTACTATTGATATTTTTGCAAGAATATTATTGTTAGGGGGAAGCTAGGTGGCACAGTGAATAGAGTACCAGCCCTGGAGTCAGGAGAACCTGAGTTCAAATCCAGCCTCAGATACTTGACACTTACTAGATATGTGATCTTGGGCAAGTCACTTAACCACGATTGCCTCACCACCCCCCTCCAACCACAACAAAAAAGGTATATTATCATTAAAAGGTTTCCAGTTTGTTTCTGGGATTAACATGAGTTCATTAAATAGACTGCATAATTTTCTAAAAGTGATACAACACACTCTCTTCTTCATAGTAACTACTGGCCCGTGCTCATTGTCCATCTACAATGTCTGTCCAAGATACATGTATTGTCCAAGTACAAGTATTAATGGAACAACTCTATGGGTTGCCTCTCCAAAGCACATCATAGTTTTGACAATAGGCATTCACTACCTTTTTGGTTTTTACCTGTGTGAATAGTTAAGTTGAACTCATTAAATAATTACAGAGTTTGTTTAGGAGGCAGTATTACCATGTGGTTAAAAAACCAACCTTGAAGCCAGGAACACCTAGGTTCAAATTCAAAACCGGACATGTACTATATGACCCTAATCAAGTCTAGTAACTTTTCAGTGCCCTAGTCTAATGGTGTCAAACTCAAATAGAAATGGTGGCTACTGATGGAAAATGCCATCCACATCCAGAGAAAGAACTATTGGGGCGGCTAGGTGGTGCAGTGAATAGAGCGTTGGCCCTGGAGTCAGGAGGACTTGAATTCAAATCCGGCCTCAGACACTGGACACACTTACTAGCTGTGTGACCTTGGGCAAGTCACTTAACCCCAATTTCCTTGCATTTCCCACCTTCAACACACAAACATACACACACATACACACACACACACACACACACACACACACACATACACACAGAAGGAACAATGTATGGAGTCTGAATGCAGAGTCAAGCAGACTATTTTGTTTTGGTTTGGTTCCTCCCATTCATTATAATTCTTTTAGAGAACATGAATTGCCATGGGCCACCTAAAGCCAGCATCAGGTGTGTGCAGAGACATGAGATAAACTGGGCCAGGCAGGCAAGTTCAGGATAGAACTCCAAACTCCATTTATTGATACAATGAGCAGGGTTTTTATAGAGCAATGAGACAAAGAAGGTAACTATGGGTCACTCTGTTTTCCATTACTGCTTCGTTTTGTTCTGTGATGTCAGGCAGGTGATGTCAGGCAAACCTTGAAGGCTATCATGTCCATTCTTTATCCAGTGTTCCCGTTTCACATAGGACGGGCTGTATACTCCCTTGTACTTAGCTCCCTTTGCGTCACTACTACCAGGGTGAGTAAGAATTCAGGGTGCTCTGTTCTCTACACATCACGGAGAGTGGTGAGCCAGCATCTGGTTGGCCTGGGAGCAGCTGCAAGAAGCTGGCTGCTTCTACCTACCTAACTGGAGTTGGCCCTCAACAATGAATAATGTGAAAATATGTTTAATAGGAATGTATAAGCAGAGCCTATATCAGATTGTATGCCGTCTCGGAGAGAGGAGAAAATTTAAAACTTATGGAAGTGAATGTTGAAAACTAAAAATAAATAAATTAACTTTAAAAAATAAATAAAAGGGAAAAAAGCCTATTTAAAAAAAATGGTGGTTACTAACTTATACATGAGGATCACTATAGGTTGCATATTGACTTAGTTTTAAAATGCAATGTTATCTATGTTTTTCTTATTTATTTTGTTAAATAATTTCCAATCATATTTTAAACTGACTTGGATGCACTCAGGACTATTGTGGGCCACATGGTGTGTTTGATGTCTCTGGTCTAGGCAGTTTTCTAACACTAAATTACAAAGAAAGTGGAGTGAGTTTTCACCTGGGAGTTCCTTTAAATTGCTGAAACAGTTCTAATTCCTAGCTATCCTCATGTTTAATACAATCATCACAATGTCGTTGCAAATAGAAGCATCTAGAAGACTGCCTATCTATAATGAAACTGTCTTCATTGTGGACTTTGCTGGTTTAAGAGTGGTATTCCAAAGACTCAAACAGAACAAATGTACCTGACAAAACATTTTATGGCAGCATTGAGAACTTTGAGTTATAGAATTAATCATTCAAAGATCCAAATTATATGTGAACAAGCACCTCTATTAAATCAATCAATCAATCAATGGTGTAAGTCAGACATGAAAAAGTTTGTAATCAATTTGGAAGGAGTGAAGTGTTTTAGAGTCACTGGATGAATACCCTTGGCTTAGCATTTGCCAATTTCAGAAGTGTAAATACCCACATCAAATATTTAACAATTGGTTCTCCTGAGCCAGTACAGCTCCAGCATACCTCTGCCTAGGTCCTAGCTTCTTTGCAATAGAAAACTCCTAATAGTAAACTTTCTTTACTAACACATAACAATCAACACCTGCTTTGCAGTTGCTGGTTCTAGAGAGTTGCTTAAGACACCATTGTTGTCTGTCCTTTGTTCTTGAAGGGAACCATGATAACAGGAAGGTGATGCCATGACATGCAAATGAATTGAATTTAAGTGAGGGATGGTTGTGCAGAGTCACCAGCCTTACTCTTTCCTCTGCAGCCATTTGGGTCCAGTGGCCAGATATAGATCAGGACAACTGGAGATGGCCCAGATGAGAGTCTAAGTGTTTTGTCCAGATTCACACATCCAGTGAGAAGCAGAGATAGGAACCAGACTTTGCTACTTCCAAAGTTGGCTCTCTATCCACAATACCACACTGTCTATCATACCTTCAACACAGTAGGTGCTTAATAAATGAATGTTGGTTAAACCAAACTTTCATTTAATGGCCTTATAGATCTCTAACCTAGTTGTTACTGTCATGACCCACTCTATCAACTTGCCTCTTTCTCAACTCAGTTACCTCCTACAAGAAATCTTTCCTAATCTTCCTATTTGCTCATGCAAGATTTGAACCCAGGATTTCTTAACTATAAATCTATCTAGTACACAATGTTCTTTCTAAATATGAAAAGAGTCTTCTAAAATTTTGCTGAATTTAATCGGTTAATGAATGGATCTCCTAGGTTTCCTATTGAAATAAATTATCTTTAAGGTCATTTCAAAAGTCTTAGTCTATAAGGCTGAAACCAGCCTGTAGTAGGATGCTCTTCACCACTAATGCACAACTCCCTGTCTGTTTCACTGCCATTTCACGTGTGTGACACAATTACAGATTCAGTTGGGCTGTACATTATTTTCTGATCCCCTAACAACTGGGTGTCAAATTTCTCCATGCACCACCACCCACTCACAACAAGATTAGACATCAGCTTCTTTGTTATCCATTTCTATTAAAGATTTCCGAAAGCTAAAAGGAATAAATTAGCCGCACTGCATCTGTAACAATATATATGTCACCATCTGACTGCTCGCGATAGTTTGCTAGTCCTATGGCAATCCATATCAAAAGAAAAGCTACTTTTGTTATCTTAAAAGGATGACCAGAAATGATGACAAGGCATACACACACTCATCTCTTAGAGGCCCTATTCATATTACATTCTAAAATGGAATGTGTAACTTTATCAAAACAATTGACAAGCTTTAAAATTTTTTTTCACATCCCAATGTTAATCACATAAAACTAGAATTTTCTAGAATTTCACTTTACTTAATAGAGTTTTTCTTCTTCTTCCTCCATTCACACATAGCCCCAAAAGAAACTTCCTACCTCATAGTTTTCTCTGAAATTCTCTCATTGGGTATTGAATTTAGATAGTACATGAGATTCTTAGAGTATCATTAAATTTAGGACTGGAAAGGACTTTATCTTTTTTTAAATAGAAAACTCCTAATAGCAAACATTTTTGGCTGGAAAAGACTTTAAACTTTAAACAAGGAATGTATTTAGTGACAGTTAATGGAAAGCTGTAGAATGGTACTAAATGATCATAAATTTGAGGCTCTGGAGAATGGACATTAAATATGCCTTTGGCAAATGATTGTCTTTTCACTTATATTGGCTCCCCAGGGTCAGTAAACTCTGGGTCAAGTGGCAGGGAAAATTACAGTTGTTTGCTAGTCAGTCAATGACTTCCCAAAGCTGTTTGGGTTTGCATTGGTCCAAGATCTGAGACCTTCAGTGGATCAAAAATTTTCCAAATACCTGCAGCTTTTTGAGAATAGTCATTACATACTTCTTCTCCGTGCCTCTTTGAGTTCTAAGTGCTGTGAGTTGATGAGTTACTATGGCTACAATTTTTATTTGTTCATAAGACAAAACCAAAAGGTTGGCATTTCTCTATGCTTGCACTTGGCTTTGAACCGATCAAAGCAGGCTCAAAAGTAATAACAGAGGGGTGCAAGAGGTATACATTTATGAGGAGTAGTCATTTTATACTAAAAAAAAAGTAGAAATTTTCCACAAGTGAATCAACCCCAGACACAAGCGGCTCAAACAACATAGGGAATAGATGGATCAGTCTTTTTCAACCAAGCAAATAGCTCCATGATAGTATCTTAATGTGAAACAATCAAACAAACAAAAAAAGATATTTCATCTCAAGGGTGTTAAGGCATGAAAACTCACTATTTACAATGTAGAATCCAAGTCAGTTAAATATTTCATCCTATATATTTGTGAGAAGCCTGCACAAGAAGAAACTTCATTTGGCACAGAGAAATGTGTCTCTATGGAGCGAGGGGGCTTTCTGTATATTAACCATTTCCCAAAGGTACTTATTATAAGAAGAAAGAAAAAAGAAATTGTCATACTGGGTTCATAACTGGTCAGTCATTAGCCCTGGGAGAAATTTATTATGTTTCTTGGGAGGAAAGACAAATATTTTCTAATCTGCTCATCTGTCTTTTGGTGGACCCAAGCAGGGTGGTCTCTGTTCATCTTCTGGTTGTACTTATACAAGAACTAGGGCAAAGAAAGGCAAAATACAAAAGGAAGATGAGACTGCTCATTTATGCTTGAAAAAGAGGCTTAAACTAAAATGGTATTACTCATATCCAGAAAAAGACAAACACAATACCATCTCTGCCACAAGGACTTAAAACTGTGTCCTTAATAAACGGGAAAAGGTGATTAGTACTCTATTTTAAAATATTGTAAAAGTACTTTAAACTTTAAATACTCTAATACTTAAATTGCTAACCCATCAATAGATATACCTGAGACAAGCACCATGAATGGACAAAGAGTTGGACCCAGAGGACGTCCAATGGAAAAAGAAGAGCATGCTCAGTTGGCAAACTATGAGAAATGCAAAGCTTCTTTAATAACCCTCAAACTTCTCACAGAAATAAAAGCCCATTCATTTAGCACCAATATTCTCCCACAGTTGCCATGTGGTTGCAAGTGATCAAACATTGAAGTCTTAAAGAATTAAAAATTAGTTTCACACAGAGAGCAATGAGGTGTGAGTATGCTGCAACACAGAATAAACATGAAATTTTGAAGAATTCAGATATAGTTTAAACTTAGAAAATTTATACATTATTCCACTACTAGGTATGTTATTCTAAAGAAAGCAAAGAAAATGAAAAAAAAAAGACCTATTTATAAAAAAAAAATTGTCTTTTTGTGGTGGCAAAGAATTGAAAACAAGGGGATGCCCATCTAATAGGGAGATCCTGGATAAGGTGTGATATATGATTGTGATGGACTAATATTATGTTATGAGAAAGGATGAGCAGGATGCTTTCAGAAAAACCTGAGCAGATTTATATGAATTCACGTAAAATGAAGTGAACAGAACCAGGAGAACATTGTACACAGTCACAATAATATTGTAAGGATGATCAACTGTGAAAGACTTGACTATCGGGGAGGCTAGGTAGCAGAGTGAATAGAGCACCGGCCCTGGAGTCAGGAGGACCTGAGTTCAAATCCGATCTCAGACACTTAACACTTGCTAGCCACGTGACCTTGGGCAAGTCACTTAACCCCGATTGCCCTGCCTTCCAAAAAAAAAAAAAGACAACTATTCTGATCAAGATAATGATCCAAAACAGTTTCAAAGGACCCATGATGAAAAATGCTGTCTACTCCCAGAGAGTGAACTGATGAACTCTGAGTGAATATTGGAGCATACATTTTAAATTTTTTCTACATTTTTTTCTGTCTGCGTTTTCTTTTCCAGTGTGGCTAACATGGAAATATGTTTTGCGTGACATCCAAAAATAAAAGAAAGAAAGAAAGAAAGAAAGAAAGAAAGAAAGAAAGAAAGAAAGAAAGAAAGAAAGAAAGAAAGAAAGTTTATGTATCCTTATTACTTAACTCTGATACTGTTTTTCACCCATGTTTTGAGGACAATCTATTTGGATCATCATCATCATTGTTGTTCTTGTTCTTCCTTCCTGCTGGAGGAAGACCAATGACATTAGAAGACTAATGACACCAATGACCAATGTCTTGACTTGCAATTAAATTGGATTCAAGGATCATCATTATAAAGCTGAGGATCCTGTAGTTCCAATGTGATATTCATAGTACCTACAGCACTATAAGTATGCTGGCATAATTCTGAATAACAAAATACAACAGACTCTCCACATGGAAGACAGAACCAAAACATTTATTCAACCACCAGAAAGCCGAATCACAACAACAGAAAGCCAAATCCATCACAACAACAAAGAAATCTGTACACAATAACAATGCAGGGGGTCATTCAACAAGCTCCCCCCACCACAGACTCATGTGACTCAGACTTCCAAGTGACTTAAGCAGGTCACATGGGCCTTTTGATGAATGGGAAATATCTTCTCATTAAGTAAAAATGCATTTCCATTACAGACCCCTGAAAGATAATAGTTTATGTAATGGGTTGGGGGGAGACATTACGAAAACCTCAAGAAACATGGAAAAGACTGAGAAACTCGCCTTCAGAAAATGTGATGATAAGTAATGGAAGTACCCTCCCCTGCAGTTTGGTGCACATGCAGAAGTTCTGCGGCTGGTTCCATTCAGCTAACCACATAACAAGGAGACAAATTGTTAATTGTCTGTATAATCAGAACTGAGGAGAACTTAAAAGACATTAGCACTATATACTACATAAAAGGAGTTTGGCAAATTATTTTCTCATTAAGAATTACTTAGATAGTATAGGTATTAATTACTTTTTCTACATAAAATTCACCTGTAAAGTCATCTGAAATAAGTTCCTTACTTGGTAATTTCTTCATAGATGGTTCAATTTCATTTTCTTTGGTTGGTTAACAAGGCAATATCTTGCTCTGTTTCAAGTTCTGACATTTGAGAAGTTTGAGGTTTTTTTTTTGTAGTTAATCTTCCAGTTCTTTTAGATTTGAAGTTCTGTTGTCAAATAATTGCATATAGTTACCTTATATTTTTAATTGTCTAAGTACACAGGAATTGGAGTTAGAAAACTAGTTTGAATTCTTGCTGTC
This sequence comes from Pseudochirops cupreus, assembly GCA_028627135.1. NCBI lineage: Eukaryota > Metazoa > Chordata > Mammalia > Diprotodontia > Pseudocheiridae > Pseudochirops > Pseudochirops cupreus. The sequence goes on along the minus strand of CM053584.1, from coordinate 335,554,060 downwards.
ACCTTTGGTGAATCCCCTAATCTCATTGGACTTTACTTGGTTCCCTCACCTATAAAAATGGATTTAAATAGATTACTTTTAACCCTTTCCAGCTCTAAACTAAGACCAAAGGGCTTTTCTTTTATATATGAACGCTGACTTCCTACTCAGATTATAAATATTCACAGGCCAAAGTTGGTTCTAATACTTTGTATAATGTATAGTATTGTATAGCACCTAGTTTAGGTTTGCTCAATTAATTTCAGTTTATTCCGTGCCTATCTTATCAACAAGGCACAATATTAGATTGTGGGAATGCAAATACAAAAGTGAAGCAGTCCCTGCCTTCAAAGAACTTGAATTTAGCTGAATTGTTCAATAAATATTTATGAGAAGGTGACTTTGGAATTCTTAAAGTGAATTTTACTCTCAAGGGCAGGAGTCAGTAACCTGTAGGCCACACGTGCCCCTGTAGGACCCTATAGGCTGCACTTGAGGACCTAGAGGGCCATATATGTCCTCAATGTCACAGGTTCCCCACCCCTGCCCTAGGGAGTATTCAGCCTTAGAAGAAACTAGGGTCAAAAAGTATGTGTGTATATTTAAATCAGCAGCATCTGTCTTTATTATGCCCTAGAAATGTGCCAAAATATCTTTACAAAGATTTTGAAAATCAACAGTGACTTATCTGAGCTGGCTGGCTTTTTTATTGTGGTTTGTTTTCATTGCTGGGATACTGAAGTTAGGATATGAAAACAAAATTCCCAATAGTATTTCAGAAATATTTGAGGACTAGTTTAGAAAGAGTAATCCACCCTGAAGACAAGGACAATTGAATTCATGGATTATTCACTTCAGGAAAGTGTTCTGGACAGAATATGTCACTTCATTTATATACAGGATGGCAAATGTTTCCTCAGCAAAGCCTTCAACTTAATGCTAGCCATGTCTATGATTTATTCACAATGAAATATGAATCCATGAATTATATGAATATAAAGAAGAACATGATCCAAATGACAGAGATCCATCCTAGAGAGTAGAGGATGTGCATTTTGACTAAAAATAGAAGAAAAGATTTGTCAAGTAGTTTTCAACACGAAGAATCAACAGCAGAGGAACATAGAAAATATCACATGACCAATGACCTCCAATGAGAAAAATAAGCTTGGTTTTTACCTTTGTACCCCTGGCACCCAAAAGAGTGCTTTAAATATAGATATAAGAACTATACCTACTATTTCATTGGTATGAGAACTCCTGGATGAGGAAATACAGATTGGCAACTTTTCTGCCATTTATAGTTGTAGAGAGTTGTTCAGAATATTGAGATATTCAGTGATTTGCCCAGGATGGCACAAGCCATCATGTGTTACAGGTGGGACCTGAACTCAGTTCTCCCTAGTTTGGAGGTCAATTTTTTTTTTTGGTCATTGCTATTCCAAAGTGTCCTGTACATAGAAGATATTATTAAATAGAATTGAATTGAGTTCAGATTTTCCTCTTTTATTTTCTTCTCATCCTCCATATAAGATGTATATAGTATAGCAATAAGATTCCTATTAAGAATGTTTATTAAATCCTGAAATATTTAATAAGGCAAGTATTATATTTATAATGAAAATAGGTATCCTCAAATTTTCCTCTGGAATTTTTTCCTCAGGGATTACGTGTATTTATCAAAAGGCAAATACCACCACAGAAGATTTTACTGAGAAATAAAGGTCAGTATTTTTAAAAAATCTTCATTGCATATAAATATAATGCTTATAAATATCTCGATCTTGCACCCTTTTCACCACAGAAAAAGATATCTGGGTGGACGAAAATGGCACAAAGTGAGCAAGGATACCAGATAAATAAGTACATGTCTGGAAGGGGCCCTACATTGGCACAAATGGTATGTTTGATGGAAAGGCAAACATCCAAAGGATGGGGCTAACAAGTGAGGCAAGGGATAGATTACCTTAAACAGTGTTTAGCCTGGGCCCCTTCCTTCTGCTTACATCATGTTTCTCCTTGGTCTTGTCATGGGAAGCTCTTAGAAGTTATACTTATCTATTTATCATTGGCCCAAGTAAGTTTTAGAATAAGCTTATCATTTCTTCTTGTTGATCAGCAGGCCTAATAACAAAACAATTCACAAATGAATCCCTCTATAAAGAATCTTCTACAATCAGCAGTGATCTTGACTCAGCAAAGGAGATCATCAATCTGACTTCTCTGGTCATTTCTCTTCTAATGTCTGCCATTCACCTACTTCTAAAAGACAAAAAAAAAATGAAGTGTTACAAATTATGTACCTTAAAGTTTAAAAGTGATTATTTCAGTTTATGGCTAATTTGTGTGTGTGTGTGTGTCTGTGTGTCTGTGTGTTTGTGTACACTGTTTTAGCCTTTCTATGTTGCAAATTCTAAGATGAAAAGTATACTATCAAAGCCCATGAAAACTCCTTAGAAGTAAACCTTTTTGTTTGTTAACATGAGAATTAAGATTTTTTTTTCCACCGAAGGATGTCCATTGTAATTTTAACTTTCTTTTCCCCAAAGATCTGAACAAAAAATTGGTATCATCAACAAGGCAAGTCAAAACATAAGTAACAGAAAAAATCAACTTGGCAGTGAAAAGGAAGCAGACATCCCCTAGGATGGTGTTGCTCAAAAGGCAATGTCACACTTAACATTTTGTATCAAAGTTTTTATGTTTTCATTTTAATCAAAGTAAAAGAAGACATCAAATGGTTAGCTGAGATAGACAGGAGTATATCCCTCTGGATCCTGAGGACTAAGACACTGGTGACCTCTTTTTCACAGTCTATAATGTTTCTAAAAGAAGAAGCTGGAGGCAATTTGGCATAGTGAGTAAAGGGCCAGCCTCAGATTTGGGGATACATACGTGGCGGCTCTGCAGCTAACACAATTCTTGGCAACAGATTGTCTTGGTTTTGAGCTCAAATGATTCCTGTAATCTACATCACAGGGCATACTCATTTTTGGTTTGCTTTCACAGGTTTTATTGAAGCATACGTAAAGGTAAAGAAAAGTTAAAGGTCTCTAGAGATCCCTGAGCAATCAATGATTCTTGGCATAGTTCATTTGGCCAAGGAATGTCCCCTCTGTTCCAAGGATGGGTCATCCTGTTCACATAGAAGAAGACTTCTGTTAAAACTGAAGTCTCTGTGTGCAGCTCAAATGGGAGTAATGAGGCAAAAGATAATGGGCTTGTTACTGTATCAGGAAAGAGATCTTTAAATCTGAGGCAGTCTACTAATGTGATAGCGGCTCTAAACTATGGGATCGCAGAACGAAATTTGGCAGGGACCTCAATGGCCATGCCATCCAAACCCTCATATTACAGATGGGGAAACCTAAGTTCAGGAAGGTCACATGTCTCAACCATGGTCATATTGATCGTAAGCATCAGAGAAAAGAACAAGAGGTAATCCCCCTCTCCTCCAAATTCCAAATGAAACAGCAACAAGATGGGGGGAAGGGGATTTCTGATAACTTTTATGCTTAATTCAGCCAACCCTGGCTCCTAGATATATATTTGGAAGGGTCATTTGAAATCTACTTATTGGACAGGAGATCTTGGGAAGCTAAAAAGCATACCCGGATTCTAATTCCAAACGTGAATGTAGACTGAACAATAACTGGACACTTTAGAAATGTGTACTCTTGCTATTATTAATATATACCAAGACTATTTGGAATGCAATGAGTTATGAAGAGCTGCCTTATTTTGTGTATGAATGAGTTGTGGGGATGGAAACTTAGAGGAAAAAGCAGCTGGAAGTTTTGGAGAGACATCAAAACTTTAATGGATAAAAAAAAATTAGCCTCCTGCTATATATAGTGTTCTGACTTGGTTATAGCTGACAGTTAGTTTAGCACTTGGTAAAACTGATGCTCATCTGGAAAAAAGATAGCCGGTTATATATTGGAAGAGATGATATATGAAGTAGTTTGCATTACCACATAGGCAAGCTGTTGATTAGGTTTAGTGATGGTAGGTTCAGCACCAAAGATTCCTCACAAGGATAAACTCATTCCTCAGGCCAAAGCAAAATAGGCCTGCAGCAACATGATATTATAGTCTCCAGCAGAAAAGCCTTTGGAGAAACTTCCTGGAATGACAGGGAAAATCTTTACTACAGACTTTATAGGCCTTCAGGAGAGTAGTTGGATTTCAGACTCTTGTGGTCTTGAGGAAAGGACTTCAATTCAGACAGGACAGGCAGAAGAGGTGAGTGGATATGCTTAATAGGGAGTGATGAGATCAGCAGATAAGAGTCATAGGTGGAGCAGTAGGAAGCAGTAGAGACCATCTCCTCTCCACAATTACTCTACAAACACCTAGAAAACACCAGGTTCTCAATGGGAAAACCCAGGAGAAAAAAATAGTGTCATTTTGTGAGTCAAGGTCAGAACAGGGAGACAGACAGACATCTTTAGACACTGGGAAAGGGGTCTAGTCAGGAATGTGGATACCAAGCTCTATGATCTTCGAAAAACGTGGATAAACTTGAATGAAATAATGAAGAGTGAAATGAGCAGAACCAAGCAAACATTGAATATAGTAATAACAATATTGTTTTAAGAACAACTTCAAGCCAATGAGTCATTTTGGCTATAATAAATATCCAGATTAACTGCAAATGACCTATAAATGAAGATGTTATCTGCATCCAGAGAAAGAACTGATAAATAGAGGTGTGTATAGAATGACTTTATATACACACATACACACACACATACATACCCACATGCACATGCACATATTTGTGTCTAATGGTAGCCCTATGGGTGAGGGGTAAGAAAAAAAGGAAAATAAGTTCCATTATAACTTTATATTTAAATGGAATAGCAAGTTGTATGTAATAGATTTACAGCTTCATGTAAAATCTTTTTTTCTATTCTACTATGATAGGGAAATGCTTATTTTATTTCATAAGTTCAGAATAAAATAAATAAAGTTTTTAAAAATGGAAAACATTCTGCCTTCCAAATCAGGGTGATAAGGGTTCAGGTCCTACTTCTGCCATTTTGGCTTTGTGTCCCTAGTCAAGTCTGCTACCTTTCAATCCCCTAAGCAACTCTCTAAGACAATAAATTGCAGAGAACATACCGACCAATATTGGTAGAGGCAGTTACCTAATCTGGAGGTTCTCCATACTAATTATAGCCCCTATCCTTTATTTTAGCTAGTCCAGATATTTCCCAGAATTTAGTGGATTTATATGCTAGGTCATAGTAAAGAAGCATGAAGGCAACTAATATAATTCACCTCTGAATTCACATAAACACACATTTATTGTGTGTGTGTGTGTGTGTGTGTGTGTGTGTGTGTGTGTAGCAAGGGTTTTTTTTTTCCATTCCTGTGCTATGCTCAGTTAGACGTTAGTATTAATTTATCGGGAGTATACCAGCTGGTAGGTTTGATGGGGTCAAAGGCAGCAAAAGTATACTGAGTCAAAAAGAAACTCAGTGTAGGAATTTAAAATGTGTCTCAGATAGTCTGGAATTGTATTGTAGGTATTACAGATATTGTAACTGGCATCTTTAATATCCCATTGTATAGATCAGGAAATTAAGACACAGAGATTAACTGAGTAGCTCAGGATTTTAGATGCTAAAATGTTCAAACCCAATTTCCTAATTCACCTTTCCTAACATGACAATCAGCAAGATTCCCATCATCTGTTTTACTACATCATCCTCATAGAGTTTGGCATCCTTGCTATGGCTTCATGGAGTTAAGTCATGGCAGAGGGACTTCCATTTTGGGATGATGCAATGATCTTTTATTGACCTCCATGATTATGGGACTGTGTTAAAAAAAAAAAAAGACAAACTGGTGACTGACTTAGGAAGAACCTCCCAACAAGTGGGCTATGAGAGGAATTGAGAAACAGCTTTCTTTTTATTTCTCTACTGAACATGTAACTTAACTCTATCAGCTCTACCTTGGATTTCTAGAATGGGAGGGGGTATTTCTCTCTCTTCACCTTGTCTAGTAGCAACTAGGGTGGCTACAGACATATGGAGGCAAGAACATCGGCTTGTCAAGGAGATCCTAAAACTAAGTCCCAGGTTACCTGTCTTTCTTTTCCTGAAACATAATTTAGTAACATGACTTAGCAAATTTTGATCCTTAGAATAATATATTTCCAACCTTGGTCTTGCCTCATGAATTTGAAACCCATCAACCAACAATAAATGTCACCCCTATTTTATTCTCCTGGACACAGTACCTTTCCTCAATGAGATTACATTCTACATAATACACATAAGAGAGCAGTGGCTAGGAGAGGTGTATTGCTTTGGAGAGTCACAGGGATGATCAAAGGAGTCATAGGAGAACTGATTGACATACCTTTTCCTTAAACAAATGTAGCACCCTATTACAATAATTTATTTATTTTAAGCTCTTGGGGAAATATAATGGCACCTGTGTTCCCCTTGGTTCCCTCCTCTTGAGCTTTAGGGTAGATAAAAAATTCTGAGTTCAGTCATAATCACTCCAGGTACCCAATATGTAAGTAGAGGTTGGGCTCTCTGCCTAACCTCACATTTGTAGCTATCTCTATTCAATCTCTAGTTTACTTGTTGTTGAGACAAAATTTGATTTACTGGAAACATTTGGGTAATCAAAGATCAGATTGTAATATATCTGTCAATAGGCATCACAAGAGGAAACTGGAGAGAGCTAATCTCTCCTTTGGACTTCCCTAGGCCTTGTTCTTCACCTCTGAGGTGCCTGTTATTTTTAAAAATAACAGCTCAGTCCTCCCTTTGCTCCTCAAAAATGTTCAGGAAATGCCATGCTTGTTCAAAACTCTCAAATCCAGACTTAGAATCTCTGAGACAGCATCTTGTTTTTATACAGATGGTTTAGGGAGTGATTCCATCTTTCACAAAATGGTTTCAATTCAAGGAGGCCTGTTCAGATTCAATTCTGATTGTCTGCTTCAAGTAAAAAATGTTCTTGATTAAGGTATCTGACTGGTCAATTTGGTCATGGTTCCTAGATCATGAGATGGAAAAGGATTGGCAAAGGAAGGTGACAAGAAGATGCCAAGTGGCTGAATGGAATGTGAACCATGGTCTGATTGGTCTGGGGGTGATCTAGATATAATGTAGTGAGAGGAGAAGTAGAGGCAATGAGTATAGAGGCCTTTTTCTAGCAGTTTAACTGGGAAAGGGAAGAAATACATAGGGTGATAGCTTGAAGATGTACACCCCAGGTGCTGGAAGCCTCCTTCTGGGTCATTTAACATTCTGATTCCGGGGGTATCAGGACAACACTCATGATGTCCATCTGGTACTATTTGGTCTTATTATACAGTCATCACACCACTTTTTTAGTCAGACATTTGCTAGATGATATTTCCTTTATTTGACACCTTTTGTGTATTTCCCAGTCGCATATACCAGTACAAAATATTTAAAAACTCAAAGGGTATGACAAGAGCAAAACTGAAATAAATGACTGCCATTGTATCTTTTCTGAAGCTTAGTTTGCCATATCAGGGTTTTTCATTTAGAAAGCAACAACAGAACTGCTTAGTGTTTCATTTTATTTTTTAACTAGATGGCTCAGGTCATTCTGAGAATTTAGTGAATTGATATACTAGTTTACAGTGAGGGATCATGAAAATTACAGTCATGGTTCATCTTTTGGTTCAACTCTGCTTTTATCATTGGCACTCACAGAAAACTTAAAATTCAGATCTTGCCCAGGAGTCTGCCCTGAAACTGATCTTTTCATTACAATCAGACCTGGACATGAATGCGGAATCAGAGCTGCTGTCTTCACTGCTAGGCTGGTGCAATGATTTTATGTTTGAGTCAATAGCTAAGATACTAAATGGTTCATGGACTTAAGCAATGCAACACACTCAGGCTGTGGTTCAAATTCCCCCCTCCTCCCAGCTTGCATGTAATCTAGATGCTCTCTTGCCATTTTCTTGCACCCCAGGGCAGATGCTCGGTGAGGGGAGAGGGAACATTCATGTCATAGAAATTCTTCAGAGACTAGTACCTCAAATATAACATAGCAGTGAATTTCAATCAGCTGTGCTAAGAAGGTACCTTGATACTAAATTCTCATTCATTCTCATTCTTCAAATGACTTTCTCATAGAGTCTCTAGGAAAACATCAACTGAATAAAATATTCTGACTATGAGTTATCAAGTACTGTGCTTAAAAATGAGTGAGGTGCTAAAGTGAATAGAGTGCCAGGCCAGGAGTCAGGAACACCCATCTTCCTAACTTCAAATCCGGCCTCAGACACTTACTACCTGTGTGATCCTGGGCAAGTCTCTTAATCCAGTTTGCCTCATTTCCTCATCTGTAAAATGAGCTGGAGAAGGAAATGGCAAACCAGCCTAATAGCTTTGCCAAGAAAACCACAAATGGGGTCATGAAGAGTCAGATACAACTGAAAGACAAATAGTAGATAGTCTAAAGAACCTCCCACTCGAGAATGTATGTACATGAAACTAGAGAATAGTAGAAAGACATATATAATTACATGTATAGATGAGGAAGGACTTATTACATCAATGAGATCAGATCTATCAACATGGTGGCAAAAAATTGATTGAAGAATGTCTATTGCTCATAGTATGATATAGTTGGATGGAGATCCTATTGAACTAGTTCTCTAAGTATCAGTATCTTGGACATGCATCATAGATGAATAATAAACTGGGCCTAGAATTCAAGAGGGAGAAGAAGATGGACTAGCCTACAGGTAGCTAGGTACTGCATTGAATACTGTTGGGCTTAGAGTAAGGAAAACCAAAATTATAATCCTGCCTCATATACTGAGAAACTATGTGATCTCAGGCAGATCATTTAACTTTTCTCAGCTTTGGCTTCCTCATCTGTAAATTGGGATTATATTAACACTGCTTCACAGAATTATTATAAACATCAAGTGAGATCACATTAAAAGTACTTTGAAAACTTTAAAGTGCTATAAAAATGCCAGCTATTTTTATCATTTGGGAAAGTTGTGCAGTACTTTGAAAAATCTCAAGTTCATTCCCCAAACAAAAATCCATCTTTTTAACAACAATAATCTTTTGGTGATGTCATGTATGCAGCTAAAAAATGATAGAGCAGAATGATCTCTAAAGAAGAAAAAAGAACAAAAGAAAGATGAAAGCTGAGCATAGCTGGGTTATAGCATGCTAGAAACAAAGATATGTTCAAAATGCAGTGTAACGAACATCATCTGGCCATATACCGACAATGAAGGCAGGCTCCTTGTGTATCACATTTAAGGAACATCAGATGGACAATCTATGTTAAAAAGCCTTTAATGCATTGGATGGATAACTTGGTAGAGAATTTAGGAGAGGGAATGAATATAAGGTATAAAAGACGGGAAGAGGTAGGTGGATTGTAATTTATGTTTTAGGAGGTAGGACCCCCATTGTTTAGTCATTATTATCCTATTAATGTGGCTATATGTGTCTGATTCTTAGTGACCCCATATGGGGTCTTCTTGACAAAACTGTTAGGATGGTTTACCATTTCCTTCCCCTTCATTTTACAGATGAGGAAATTGAGACAAAGAGGGTTAAGTGACTTGCCTGGGACCACACAGCTAGTTAAGTGAGTGAGGCCAGATTTGAAGTTAGTAAGATGAGTCTTCTTGACGCCAGGCCCGGCATTTTATCCACTGTGCCATCTAGCTGTCCTGTACCACCCAGCTACGTGGTGTGGTGGATGGAAGGTCAAGCTTGGAGCCAGGAAGACCTGAGTTCAAATCCAGCTTCAGTGTCTTTGCCAAGAAAACCCTAAATGGACTCAAGAAGAGTCAGACACAACCACATTAATAGAATAATAATGATACTAACAGCTAGAATTTATGTAATACTTTGAGATTTGCAAAGCACTTTGCGTATCTTGTCACGTACTGTGTGTCCCATACACATGTGTCACATACACATAAGATGTAAATGCCATTACTATATCCAATTTTATAGGGAAGGAAACTGGGACAAATATTAAGTGATTGGTACAGGTTCACAAAGCTAGCGTCTGAGGCTAGATTTGATGCTCTTCACTCCAAGTCCAGTACCTGAGTGCCACAAATACTATAAGCTGAATCTTATTATTTTGGGTGAAGTTAGTGGGTGATCACTAACATTATTATTTTTTTTAGAATAGCCAGGTGGTGCAGTAGATAGAATGTCCAGCCTGGAATCAGGAAGACTCATCTTCCTGAGTTCAAATATCGCCTCAAACACTTACTAGCTGTGTGACCCTGGGCAAGTCACTTAACTGTTATGGGAATCTGAAGATCTTCCCTGCCCCTAGGCCCTTTGCTAAAGTGGCTACGTGACCCTGAGGACCCTTGGATATTTGAAAGTATACTCTGTTCCCTAATAGGCTGAATGTGATCACGTGGAGCCTGTGGCGCCAGGCTT
>CM053584.1:335461984-335543136 GCA_028627135.1 Pseudochirops cupreus | reverse complement strand
TAGGAGAGAATAGACTGGGGGAGGGGGGAAATACTGGGATGGCTGTTTTGGGGTGGTGGGTGGGGGAAAGACGGGGAGAAAAGATGTAACTCAAAAAAATTTAATAAAGAATCTCATATTAAAAAAAAAAAAAAAAAGATTACAGGGGAAAAATGAGAGTGACATTTAAAGAACTTTCCTCACTTCCCCTAAAACAAAAGAATACCAAAAAATATGTCCAAATGTATCATTTTATATCCCTTTCCAAATTCTTCTCACCTCAAGTCCTGAAATCTGTCTAATTCTTAAATTTCAGCTACTAAAAGAATTTCCTTTGTGTATTTTGGCTACACCTAGTTTCTGATCTGCAAATCTGAGAAAAGGACAGGAGTTCTTAAACTTTTATATGTGCCATGAGACCCTTTGGCAATCTGGCAAAGCCTATGAATCCATTCAAAGAATTATGTTTTTAATGCAAACATATGTATGCTTGCATTAAAAAACATAATTCTTATATATGGATATATATACATACACATGTATATATACACATATACACATACACATATACACTAACAAAGGAAATAAATGAAACGTAGTTATCTATCTACCTCTCTCTGTAAAACCCCATACCCCGGTATTGATTAGAATAAAATTAATCAATAAACATTTATTAATTGCCTACTATGTGCCAGGCACTGTGCTAAGTAATAAGGATAAAAAGAAAGTTCTTGAGGAGCTCACAGTTCAATGAACTGAGAGTTGCAAGAGCTTGGCTTTATTTACATCTTTTGTTTTTATACTACTATTACTTCCCTACAAATTTCCACTTTCCCAACGAATTCTGTCTTAAAACATCAATAACTAAATTAAAGTCACCCTAACTGACAAATTAGTCTGCCTCTGTGGAGTCCCCCACAGCCTTCTGTGAGGAAAGAAGTGCTTTCTTTATCATGTCCCATGACTGAGAATGACACTGGATTTTAATTCTACCTCTGCTATTAATTAGCTGTGAGAACTTGTCTAAGTTATGTTGCCTCTACGTACCTCAATTTTCTCCACTTACAATAAAAATGGTTATACGAAATGAGTTCTCTCCAAATTTAAAATTCTGTGATTCTGCCAAATTGGGAACAATAACAACAATTGATGATGATGATGATGAAGATGATGATGATGATGACAACGACGACAACAATGGCCAACATTTATATAGTTCTTACTATGTGTCAGGCAGGCATTGTGTTAAGGACTTTACAATTATAATCTCATTTGATCTTCACAACAACACTGAGAGGAAGGTGCTATTACTATCCCCCATCATTTTACATCTGAGGAAAATGAGGCAAACCCCGTTTTACAGGTAAGGAAACAGAAGGAGAGGTTAAATGACTTGTCTGGTTAATAAGTGTCTGAGGTTGGATTTGAACTCAGGTCTTTTTGACTCCAGGACCAGCTCTCTATCCACAGCATCTTCCAGATTTACAGGGCTGTATGATAGGGAAGAATGCAGTTTGAATTCTGGCTCTGTCATTTACTTCTCTGTCACTTCACTTCTCTGGGGCTCAATTTCCTTATAGTAAAACAAAGGAGTAGGATCAGATGACCCCAAAGGTTCCTTTGAGCTTAAACATGCTACTCTTCTATAATTGTGTCCATAGACTGAATTTAAAGCATCAGCCAATTTGTTGTTATTTCTGAGCTTCATAAGCTACTTTATGTAACATAAATTTTAGAGACGGAAAGGGGTTAACACAGAATAATTCTGATGTGCTTGTGTGAGAAAAATGAGGTAAGTGTTCATGACAATTACCTGTTCATAGTAGCTGATATTTTTCTCAGCCATATCTGTAAATGCCAACTTGATATCATTTTGCATGTTTTGTTTCCATCTGTCCCAGTCAGCTTTCAGGGCATTATTAGCACATTCCACCTTATCTTCTAGTTTTCCGATCTCTTCTGTAAGCTGAACAAAGTTTCAAAGATTAAAAAAAAAAAAGATTAGAAAATTCTTTTTTTCAGATTTGTTTTTACTTTTAATAACATTTTATTTTTCCCCAGTTACATGTAAAGACAATTTTTAACATTCATTTTTTTAAAAAAATTCTGAGTCCCAAATTTTCTCTCTCCCTCTCTCACCTTTCCCTTCCCTGAGACAGTAAGAAATTTGATATAGGTTCGCTTGATTCAATCAAATGAAACGTATGATTAGAGAAATCTTGCAATTAGTTGATTTCTTCTTTTCTTGGTCAAATATGATAGAAATACTGTTTAGGAATAAAATGCTGAGAGATCCGGGACATCAGGGTAGAAACACTGAGATAATACTGCTCTTTTTTTGGTCCAACTATTAGTTCATTACATTGTGCAAGCCTTTTGTAGTCCAAAACCTATTCTACAAAACCCATTAAAACAAAACAAACAAATTAAAAAGAAAAAAAACCTTTCCTATATCCTTGAACTTTTGAAACAACACTACTCTCACTTCCTAGGGTTAAATGAAATACCAAACACACATCTTCATCTTTACCCTGGATATTTTCCGCCTTGTTTCTGCTATTACTTCTCACTATAAATCAGCCCCCCAGAGGTCATGCCTGAAAGGAGCTAACCCAGCTAAATCATTCAGCTTTGAACTCCCAGGGACCATATGTGCTGCTGACCATAGCATTTCCTCTCCCTTTTACTTCCATTCCCCTTCAGCCTCTGAGAACTGTAATCATTTCAACACTACCAAAGTCTCTAGGAAGAACGTTTGGCATTTCAAAGGAATGCCCCACAGCACCATGCCTGTGACCTCTAGATAAAATACTACTCTGTTGTCAGCATGGGGAACGGAAGAAAGGAGAATAAACATTTGTTAAATGCCTACTATGTGACAGGTACTGTGTCAAGTGTTTTACAAACCTCAATTTCATTTAATACCTCAAAACAACTCTGAGATGTAGTTATTATTATCGTTCCTAGTTTACAGATGAGGAAACTGAAACCGAGAGGTTAAGTGACTTGCAAAGGGTCACCTGTGCTAGTAAATCTCTAAGGCTACATTTGAACTCAGGTCTTCTTTTCTCCAGGTCCAGTACTCTATCCTCTGCACCACATTGCTGCCTTTACATCCCCCAATATATATTGTTTCCCCCTCACCCTGTTAGAGTATAGGCTCCACTTAGAGCAGCGATTCTCAACCTGTGGGTTATGTTCAATTTAAATACATCCTGCATATCAGATATTTACATTACAATTCATAACAGTAGCGAAATTACAGTTACGGAGTAGCAACAAAAATAATTTTATGGTTGGGGGTCACCACAACATGAGGAACTGTATTAAAGGGTCATGGCATTAGGAAGGTTGAGAACCACTGACCTAGAGGGATTATCTGTTTTTTATTTATATATCTCCAACAGTCAGCACAATGCTTGACACTTAAGTCTTTTATAATCAGATATAATATATCTTTTCCTTCATTTATCCAAACCGACTAATTAACATTTATTAGGTACCTATTAGCACCAAGTGGCAGACTTTGGGGACACACATACATACATACATACATACATACACACATGCATATGTTTGTGTAATATGCATGTATGTGTGTATGTGTGCATGTACATGTGTATATACGACATGCATAGATACATATACATACATAAAAGTAAGGCAGTAAGGAACTTTTATTCTACTAGAGACTTAATTTCACCCAAGAGTGCCACAGTCCAGCTACTCCTTCTTATCATTCCCAGGATTCTTAAGGCCAAGAAGCAGGGTTGGCACATGCCTTGTTCCTAACATTACTGCTTCCAGATCATTCTTCTACCTCCTTTCCCTCAATAACCTTTTTCTCCCTTGAAATCTATGAAATATACGTATTCAAATATATTCAATTCAGCAAACACGTAGCAGGTGGTTACTATGCTGTCTACACAGCAATATATGCTCATACAAGAATGTCTTCCCTGCTTTGGATGCTGGTCTCTAGGCTACACCTGTTATCCCTTAATTCTTAATCTACTGCTCTGAATAGGCCTAAGAGGATGGAAGAGGATATAATATAACCCAAGAGCTATTCAAGAGAAAAGGCAGTGTGGTCTGTGGATAGGACACTGGACATGGAATCAGTGAAATGTTGGTTTAAATCCCACCTCAAATATAGCTTAAAATTAGAGCTTAAAGCTCATCCTAAAGAGGAATGAGCTGGATGCTCTGCTCATCCTCAGGGAATGTAGCAGGAACCACAAACACCATCAGACAAAAGATCATCTGGTAAGGAATAAAAAAAGAAACGAAGCGTAGATGTTGATGATTCCCTGCTCAGGGACAGAGGCAGTTATTCGTCAATTTGAAAACAGAAATGAAGAGGTCTGTTTTCTTCCTGGGCACATATCCAAGATGTAACAGAGAACCTCCCCCCCCCCCCATCTCAAACTTATTAAATAGAAGACAATTACATACATCTGGTGATTCACATGGGCACAAATGAAGCTACCAGAAGGAAACTGCAAAGTATTGACAATGATTACACAGACTTGGGCAAGAAGCTGAACTAAGGGGCACGGATGTTTTCCTCGCTGTTACCCTTGAAGGCAAGGGATGCAGAAGAGAAAAAATAATTAAGGAAGTAAACAGGTGACTTAGAAATTGGTGTCTGAGAAAAGTTTTTGGATTTCTGGATCATACCTTAACATAAGTTTGACAGATTCCTAAGAGGGATGGAATACGCCTAACTCCTGGTAGGGCTAGTAAGACTGCATTTACTTGGGGCAGCTAGGTGGCACAGTGAATAGGGCACTGGCCCTGAAGTCAGGAGAACCTGAGTTAAAATTCAGCTTCAAAAACTTAACACAAAAAAACGAGCCATGTGACCTTGAGCAAGTCACTTAACCCCAATTGCCCTACCTTCCTCTCCCCAAAAAGCAAAAAAAAAAAAAAAAAAAAGAATGCATTTTCTAGTTGTCTTGAATGGAACAATGAGCACACAGGAGACAAAATCCAAGAAAGGAGCTAGTTGTAAAAAGCCAAGACTTCAAGTGCCTATATACAAAAACACAAAGTTTAGGTCATAGCTGGGACAAACTAGAAGTCCTCACTCTAGGAGCCGTATTTGACCTCTTAGACATGACTAAAACTTGATGGGGTAAACTCTATGACGAGACTATGATTCTGAATGGATATATCCAATTTAAAACAAAAGGAATAGGTAAGAGGTGGTGAAGATGAGATAATTTTACATATTAAGAAAGTATACTCATATGAGGAAATTTAAGAACCAGAGCAAGGATCATAATGAAGAATATTTAAGGGAAGGTCAAACAGAAGTAATTTTGTCAGTGACATGTACTATGAACCACATGGACAGAAGTAGGAATCAAATGAGGAGCTTGGGGAAAAGATAAAAATCCCTTTTAGTAGTATGATATGGTAGAAATGATGGAAATCTTGAGGGAAAGTGATCACTCCAACCTAAAATTTGCGTTACAAAAGGAGAGGACATCTGAGTATAATCTGAATGCAAATTAAATTTTGGGAGCCGATTCTGAAGAATTCAAAAGAAATATAGGCAAGAATTATTTCAAGGGAAGTCACGCCAAGGAGGAAGGGAGACATTCAAGAATGAAATTCGGAAGACATGATGGAAAACAATTCCACCAGAAAGGAAAAGCGACATTTGTCCAAAGAAACATATGGATGCACAAAGAGGTCACCAACCAATTTAGATTTTTTTTAAAAATGAATGGATGGATAGAAGAATGGATGACTCAATCAATAAATAAGCAGCTAAATGAATGAACAAATGTGCCAGAAATGGAAACAAGGTCAGGTAGCAGAGGTATGGCATGAAATGAGCACAGAATAAAATGGAACGGAAAAGAGAAAGAGATTTATGACAACAAAAATATTATTGAAAGCTAAATGGGAAGAAAAAGTAGGATCCAAGTAAACAAAGGTCCTTGCTTGGGGTGGGTGGATGATAAACGATGACAAACAGAGAGCAGAGACGTTCAGTTCAGATTTTGTTTTGATTTTCTATACATAAGACAATGACCTTTACATCAATAATCAGAAAACAAAAATGTTTAACAGGGAGTTGATACCCAAGACAAGTTAGGAGGCACTGAAATAGCACATTGGTGCCCTTGAAGAACTCACGTTACCTGTCTACAGTGAGTTATCTCTCAGTAATAAAGGAGGGATATCTACCCAAGTTCCCTAAAATGTGGGTTAGGTTAATTCTTTTCCTTGAGAGATATTAAACCTATCCTTGATATTTAATAGGTTCATGATTTGATCCATGTTATTTCCTAGTTTCCTGAGTACAAAGAGCTAGAAAAGCTCTAGTTCCTCTCTGATGCTTGAAAGGTGGTCTATCATGGTCAATGTGTTATGGTCAAGAAATAGTTAAGAAATATTTTCTGAAGCCTGGTGAAACTCTATGGTATACAGCCAAGTGAAACTCTATGAACCTGCGAAGCCTCCCTAGAATGATTTATCTTTACCTGGGAGGCTGGCCTAAGGTAATCTATCTTTTCCTTGCTCAGTCGTCATGCCCTGTGCCCCTCCGCTTACCTTGCAGACCCCCTCCGCTCACCCCCTCCGCTTTCCTTAGTAACCGCTTGTTTGTATCTATTTGACAACCTGCTTAGGAACAAATTGTGTTAGATACCTAAACCTAATGAAATGTATAAAAGGTTCCTCACCCCTGAGTTCTGGGCTGCTCCCCCTTTAATTGGCATGGAGTAGCCCCAGATGGTAAATTAAAGCTCCTTAAAACTTTTAATTAGGACTCTGTGGTCACTTTGTTAAGACTCCTCAAGTCATGTCATTTCAAATGCTCCTTCCCATATTATGGCTAAGTAAATCTCCTCAACTGTTGAATTTTACCTTATTCAAATATCAAACAAACTATCAGGTAACCAGCATGAACAGGTCTTTTCTACAATACTTTAAGTCCTGAAAGAATTGGCAAATGTAACTGCTACAACACTGTCAGTGATATCTGAAAGATCATGGAAAAGAAGAGAGTTACTATAATATTGGAGAAGTCCCAATGTTTCCCCAGTTTTCAAAAAATGGGAAAAGAACAAAGCCTGCAAATTATAAATCAGTGAGTTTTATTTCAATTCCTAAGAAAATTCTAGAATGAATCATTAAAAAGATTACTGGTGAATATCAAGGGAGGGGAGTGATAACAGAGTGATTATGCCATCAGAGCAATTCACTCCAGACTAGCCTTATTTTTTTTTGACAGGACTACTAAAATAGTAGATGAAGCAAATAACATTGAAAAAATTGACTTAGACTTTATCAATGCACTCGTAAAGCACCTCAGACTAGAGAAGATGAAGAAACAAAGAGATAATGAGAGAATTAGACAAAGATAGAGTCATATGACTTCAGAACTTATTAGATGGTCTGGCTCTGAGTAGTCAGGAAAAGTTCCATGTCAGTGGCATCAGATCTCCAGTGCAGTATCCCAAGGTTCTGTATGTGGTCCTCTACTATTTAACATTTTTGTCAGTAACCTGGATAAGGACATCTATGGCACATTCATCAAATCTATCAATGACACCAAGCTGGAAGAGATAACTAACAATGGATGAAAGAGTCAGGATGCAGGAAGAGCATTAGGATGAATCTCATAAGCTGAAATTCAAAAGGGCACAAAAAATCAACTCAAAGTACAATATAGAGAAGCATGATTAGGAAACATTTTTTTTTAAGAAATCTGAGGGTTATAGTGGACTGTAAATTCAATATGAATCAGTAATGTGATACAGCAGCCAAAAGAGCTAATGAGATCTTTGGCTACATTTAGAGAGGCATAGCTTTCAGGAAATAAGGACTCTCAATATTCAAATAAAGAAACCAGCTTTTTAAGCACCTTGTTTATGAAATGTACCAAAAACCATGTTGGTATTGGCCGTGCTTCCTATTATTGTTTGAGAATTTTAAGTTCAAATAAAGAAATAACTGGGCTTTCAACTACTGAGTGTTCTTGGATTTCAACTTTCCAGGCTTTGAGCGCCCAAGCACAACTCTGGAGAGGAAGTGATAAAGGCACATATGACTAGAACATGGGGTAGCCAGCAAGAGAGATGCCACATGGTCTGAGTGTATAAACCCTTGTTCCCAGAGGACTGTTGAAAGTTTTGCCTGAAGAGTAAGCCATTAAATAACCTGAATCTCTTATCACTGATGGAGGTCAGAGTTTGGGGAGGGAGCAGAATTCCTAGAGAATAGGAACTGATTGTGAACTGGACAATGGCAGCATCAATGCCTCTCTAGCAACTTTCAATCTCAGAATTCTAGAGTTGGGTCTTCTTTTAGAAATGAGTTATTGAGTGTTTCTGGGAAGCTTCTGATGGCAAGAGAAGAGGGATTTCCTGGGAAGCACCTTCCTTTGTGGTAGCATTTCTAGAAACCCAAACTTTAACCACAATCAGACCTTCTATGAGAAAACTAGAATTCCGAGGCAGAGGTAGTTT
Source organism: Pseudochirops cupreus (assembly GCA_028627135.1). Lineage (NCBI taxonomy): Eukaryota > Metazoa > Chordata > Mammalia > Diprotodontia > Pseudocheiridae > Pseudochirops > Pseudochirops cupreus. Next base: position 335,534,671 of record CM053584.1, on the reverse strand, counting down.
CTTCAAGAAGATGGTGCACATGGCCCCTCCAAATCATGAAGAATGCCAAAGGCCTAAATGTACAATATAGGAGAAGAAGGAACCTGGATTTTACATTTCACTATCAGGACATATAGCCCCAGTGGAAGAGGTATGCTAATGTTGTATTCCCAAGTGAATGTCGCTTGTAGGAACACCAAGACTTCAGAATAGTGGAGTAGAGAAGTAGGAACAATATATATGTGACAGTTATAGAAATGGAGATATACCTGAGATACATGTAGACAAGGAGACAGGTAACATTTCAACTTTTTGATGAGTCCTTTTTGACCTCAAAGAATCATATTAACTTCCAGCCTAATAAAGGAACACTGAGTGTGGGATCAAATTTCTTTTTTCTGCAAGAGGATTAGATTCTGAAATCAGAAACTACCCAGAAACCCACTTATCATCAGATCAAAACCATCCAAATATTTTAGCACCCTCTAAATTTATCAATATGATCTGAGAATTCTCATGATTAACCCCTACATTCAACTTAAGTTACCTAGTCACAGTTACAAATATAGAATAACACTATTTCTGAGATTTTGGTCTCTGGTTTTTCAGATATTGCTCATATTGCATAAAACCATTTGGAAATTATCACAATTATTTTAAATGGGCCCTAAATTGTTTTATCAAATTACTTGTTTGGGGCATTTTTGTTTAGAAATAACAGTAGAGAATGACAAACAAGCAAAAAAAAGTATCAAAACACAATCATAAATAAGCAAAAGAGGCATCTGATAAAGGAAATATGAATTAAGATAAATAGATAACTTGATTGGAGAGACTGATCAATAGGAATGTAAAGAATTAAATTCCTTCCTCCACAAGTACTGGCTTTCCTCCTTTAGAGGACTTAAAAATGTGTCTATGATGAAAACAGCTAAAGTACTGCCCTCTTGTGTTGGGATAAGAGACCTAGCACATAAACAAAGAATTTAATTTGGCAGTTTGTAAAAGCTACATTTAATTTTTTTAAAATTATAACAGAAGTCAGTACTGGGCAGAAAATTTCAAAATTGGAGAAAAAAATTATTGCTTATAAAAAATAAAAACACCACAAACCACCACAAACCACTATACTCTCAGTTCATTAAAACACGTAAGTAAGTACATTTGCTGTAAACCTGGTTATATTTACTGCTTAGGAACTATTTTTGAAACAATTCTTTTGTTTTGCAGTGCTATGCTTTAGTGTTAGGAAAACTGCAAACCAGCAAACAGAGGTGTGCATTTTAGGGTTATAAGATATTTAAATGTGCTATCTACATTCAATTAATTGGAAGCTTTCAAATACAGTTCACCTATTGAATTATAACAGAGTGGAAAATGTGACCAAAAATAAAAGGAAGTTCATACAGCAACCTTGTAAGCCTTCAAGCCTTATGCAAACAGGCTAAGATAGGCAATGCTGTGTAGGGCCTGATGAGCTGAATTCAAAGTCAGGAATTCATGGGTTCCAGCCCTGCATCTGACACATACTGGCTCAGCCACGGTGGGGCAAGTTGGTTAATTACTCAGGGCTCTAGACAACTCTCTAAGCTGTAAATTTCAGAGAAGGCAATCTGCATTGGGAGAGGGTGTTTCCTTAACCAGTAGCTCCCTAGATTAATGAAATCACATGTTCAATCTCTACAGCAATCTGTCAAATGTGAATATGTGTGTGTATCTTGCTTATACATGTTTTTTTTGCTTGTTGTCTCCCCCATTAGATTGTGGGTTTCTTAAGGATAGGGACTGTCTTTTGCCTCTTTTTATATCTCCAGGGCTTAAGCACAGGGCCTGGCACATAGTAGGCACTTGATAAAAGTTTACTGACTGAAGCCAAAAATGGAAGGGAGATGGACTTGAATTTCTATGAGTAAAAATCTCTTCTCCATAGTAGCTGACAAACGGTTAACCAGTGCAGTGATAGAGTGACAGAGACCTCCAGTGATAGGGAACCCAACACCTCCTAATAGTCAACAGTTGATAGTTAATCAACATTTATTAAGCTCCTATTACATGGCAAGCACTGCGCTAGGTGCTGGGGACACAAAATAAGGCAAAAGACAGTCCTGCCCTAAAGGGTCTCACAGTCTAATGGGAGAGGCAAGAAGCAAGCAAATATATACGTGCAAGTTATATATGTGACAAATTAGGAAAAATTAAGGGAGGGAAGGCATTAGAATTAAGAGTATGTAGCAAGGAGTAAGGTATAAGAAGACAGAAAAGATAGGAGGGGGCTAAGTTGTGAAGGATTTTTAATACCAACAGAGGACTTTTTTCTTTGATCCTAGAGGTGATAGGGAATCACTGGAGTTTATTGAGCAGGGGAGGTGATGCGATAATACTTGTGATTTAGAAAAATCACTTTAGTAGCTGAATGGAGGATGGATTGGAGCAGAGGGAGACTCAAGGTAGACAGACCCACAGCAGCCTATTGTGATACTTCAGACACATGGTGACCAAGGCTTGCTCCAGAGTGGGGGCAGTGCCAGAAGAGAGAAGGGAGCATATTCTAGAGAAGCTAATAAAGGTGAAAACAATAGGCCTTGGCAATAGATTAGATATGAGGGTTGAGAGAAAAGAGCTGAGGATTTCACCTAGACTATAAGCCTCCAAGACTGGGAGTATAGCGTTATAGGGAAGATAGGAGGTAGAGAGGGTTTAATGGGAAAGATGAGTTCCATTTTAGACAAGTTGAATTTAAGAAGTCTACTGTGCATCCAGTTTGAGATGTCTAAAAGGCAATTGGAGACGTGAAATTGGAGGTCAAAAGAGATGCTGCAGCAGAATAGGTAGATTTGAGAATCATCAGCATAAGGATGGCAATTCATTTCACAGCAGCTGATGAGATTACTAAGTGAAGTAGCAGAGAGGACAAGAGAAGAGAGTCCAGGACAGAAGTCCAGTGGTCACCTACAGTTAGAGGGTGTGATCTGGTTGAGGTTACAGCAAAGAGACCCTGAAGGAGCAGGAAGAAACCAGGAGAAAACAATGTCCCAAACACTTAGAAAGAAGAGAGTATCAAGGAGGAGAAAGTGTTCAATAGTGCCAAAAGCTGTAGAAAAGTAAAGGAGATTAAGGATTGGGAAAAGGCCATTGGATTGGCAACTAAGAGATCATCGGTAACCTTGGAAAGAGCAATTTCATTGGAATGACAAGGTTGGAGGCAATTTGTAAGAGGTTAAAAAGAGATCAAGGGAAGAGAAAGTACAGACATCTATTATAGATGGTCTTTTCAAAGAGTTTAGCCACAAAGGTCAGAAGAGATATAAGATAATAATTAGTAGGCATTGTAGGATCAAGTAAGTGTTTTGTTTTTGTTTTTCAGGATGGGGAAGACATGAGCATGTTTGTAGGCAGTAGGGTATGAGCCATGAGACAGGGAGATATTGAAAATAAGTTAAAAAGTTGGGGTGACAGAAGAAAAAATATGCTGGAAGAGACAGGAACAGGATCACTCGAGCAGGTAGAGGGGTTAGCCTTAGTAGGGAGTAAGGTCACCCAATCATGTGAGATGGGGTGAAAGAGGAGAGAGTGACAGAAGTAAAATGAGTGAAATGAGATGAGGAAGAGGGTAGAAGAAGGAGTTCATGGCAGATGGACTCAATTTTATCTATAAAATATAAAGAAGGTTCTCTGCTGAGAGAGTGAGACAGGGGAAGCCAGGGGAAGTTTGAGGAGGGATGAAAAGGTTTGAAAGAGCCACCGTGGAGCAGTGAGTTGATAAGTGATGTATAGTAGTATTGCCTAGCAGCAGTAAATGCCCAGTTGAGGTTGCATAACATCAATTTGTAGTGGAACCAGTTCACAATGGTTGCATGATTTTCTCTACTTTCATTCAGGAGCATCTGTGTAATTGTAAAGCAGAAGAAAGGTGATCCGAGGCTGAGGCTTATCAGAGAATAATCACTGAAATGATAGAGGGGCTTGGGATTCAAGAGAGGAGGACAATGTAGACTTGAATTAGTTCTCCAAGAGGTCAAGATGAATAAAAGGGGGTGAGAGTGGCTAGTGAAAAGCAGATAAAAGGATAGAATTGAGGGGTCAAGGGACTGGAGGTCATGGTGTAGACAAAGAGTAAGGTTTTGTAAAGGAAAACGGGGGAGAAGTTGAAATTCAATAGATTATGATTGGATAAGGGGATTTATGAATTCTTAAATGTGGAAGCGGTATATTTGTGGGTGATGGCAAGATCAAGGATACAACCATCATCTTTGTGTATGGCTGAGACAGGTGGAAGAATAGGTCATAGGAAGTAAGGAGGCTGAGAAACTAAGTGGTTAATGTATTTGAGAGTCAATATATGTGTTGAAGTCCCCCTAGTATGAGGGTAGGTGCAGAAGAGGAGGGGGATAAAAAATGTGAGCCAAGGTTGTACGAGGCTCAAAGCTAATCAGAAGAGTTTATATTTTATTTTGCAAGCAATAGGAAGTCATAAGAGCTGGCAAAGTAAGAACATCACATGGTTAATCTGTGCATATGAAAAATTACTTTGGCAGCAATATGTAAGTGTGGAGATATAAGAGATTTGAGGCAAGGAGACATAACATTGCAATAATCTAGGTAAGAAATGCTGAGGGTCTAATCTGAGTATGAGTGAAGATAAGGAGTCAGATATGAGAAATGTTATAAAAAGGTAGAAATGTCAAGATTTGGGAACTAATTGGATATGTCAGGTAGGAGAGAGTGAGGAGTCTAGGATATCCCTGAGATTACAAACCTGAAACACTGTAAAAACAGTAGTATCTTCAATGGACTGGGAAGACTGGAAGAGGGGAAGGTTTACAATGAAAGATAATGAGTTCAGTTTTAGATATGCTGAGTTTAAGATATCTAATTATTTACATTAAATGAGGCATAAAACAGGAAGGTGGAGGTTTTCCAAAGGTGCTCACCACTTTTATGCTCAAGTCTAAATGGAAAAAGGTTATGCTGTTGTTTGGAGCATATATTACATTAATTGCCCCAAATCCCCAAACTTTATGGATTCTTAAATGATATGTGTGAAATATATTAGTCTTGCAATGATGTAAAAAAAAAAAACAAACCTTAATGGCTGAAAAATGCCTCTTTTTCAGCCACTGACAAGGCATTTATTTGACGGCCAATCCATTGAGTTATTTTTAACAGTATGTATATAAATGAGAAGTAGACACTGTGTCTAGTGGATGATAAGTTGGGTTGAGAAGTGGATAGGAGAAATACAGTGGAATGCTCTTGGGAAACTGTGCAATGCTTTTAATGATTCTCAAGCTGCTTCCTGGTATAAAGACCCATCTTTTCAACACATATTCTGATTCTCAGTGATTACAAATTTGAAGAATTAAAGTTGTGGGTGTCCTACGGGGCAAACAGATAAACAGAGGATAAAAATGGATAAACAGAGGGCTCAACTAAGTCACCTGCAGCACAGTGACTACTGTACATATGATAGGGGATGTCACTGAATAAATGAGTGACTGAAAAAGAAAGTGGGTCAGTCACAGTAGGAGCAAAGTGAGTCAGTAGGGTAGCCTGAGAGACTCACTAGCAAACTGGAAAAGACCCAGAGGAAATACATTAAGTGAATCCTCTATGGAAAATCTATGGAAGAGTACAGACAAAAGTTGTACAAGACTAGAGTAGGGGATTGGTTGGGATCTTCATTGACTGATGTATCATCCACATTAGTTGAGATTCATTCATAGTAGATATTTACGGAGCACATTCCTCACAAGATCTTGTAGTCAGTGCCAAGTACTATTATCACCATTTCACAGGTGGGGAAACTGATGCTTAGTGATTTGCTCAGAATTAGGAAATCCTGAAACTGGTTCTTGAACCTACCTCAGTGGTTCTCAACCTTCCTAATGCGGGACCCTTTAATACAGTTCCCCATGTTGTGGTGATCCCCAACCATAAAATTATTTTCATTGCTACTTCATAACTGTAATTTTGTTACTGTTATGAATCATAATGTAAATATCTGATATGCAGGATGTATTTTCATTGTTACAAATTGAACATAACCCACAGGTTGAGAACCACTGGCCTACATCTTCTACCTCCAGTTGTACCCAGTCATTTTCTCAAGAAATGTATCTATTGGGAGTTCAATTTTGAAGAAATTATCTCCTTCTAAAAAGGATAACTTTCTTTCCTTCTAAAAATCATTACTGGGCACCTTATATAGGAAAGGCTATACTCAGCACTTTAAGGAAGTCAAAGAAATAAAAGGCACAGCCCTTGCCCTCTAGAATATTATAATTTCATTGAGACAAGATATGTATAATTAACACTATGTGATGCCCACATGTGAATTAACACATATGTCCAAAGATAAAGTAGGCAATCTCTCATGAAATAAAGAAAATTATAATCATCACCATTTTATATAATGCATTATGCATATAAATGAGAGTCACTGGACTTTGATTCAAAAAGACCAAAATCCTCGGTCCCTTATGAGCAGCATGGCCCTGGACAAGTCATAAGCTTTCTTCAATATTTCAAGGACCTATGATTTTTCTGGGGGGTTGGGGTATTACTTCCACCAGCATAGACTGGGAAACTTGGAAGATACTCTTCATGAGTTACTAGGGTTAAAAAATGCTCTCTTCTTCCCCCATCCATAGAAACAAATTATTTTCCATGACTGAAATTCACTCCCTCCTCATTACCACCTTTCAGATTGAGAGATGTAAGAGAAAAGACTGGAAAAGTAGACAGTATAGCTAGATGGTAGAAGGCATTGAATTCCAGGGTAAATAACAAGTATGCAAGAGGGAGAAGTTCTTTGAGCAATGAAGTGCACGATGAAAGTGATAACTTAGGAAAATTGAGCATCAATATCCTAGATGGATTGGAAAAAGAAGACAGGTGGAATCACAAGAGCCAGTTAGGATGCTATCACGCTAAACACTAACTACACCAAAATAATAATGACCTGAAATAATGGGTACTGATAATGGGAAAGGAATGAAGGGAAGATGTGAAATTGGGAAATAATTGACAGTGCTTGATTATTAATGAGGTCACAGATGCAGGAAGACATCAAGCACATCCCCTAAGATTCCAAAGCTAATGTTTTAGGGGAGGGACTACAATATCTTTCACATATAAATCACTTCTATATTCCATTCCCATCACTACAATTCAGGTCCTAATTACCTCTCACTTAGATTATTGTAATATGGACCTAATAGTCACGGGTCAACATGCCTCCATTCTTCCTTTAGTTAAGCCTTCACATAGTTTTAAAAATAAGTATCTTAATGTACTTTCCTGATATATTCCAACTCCTGTGCTCAAAAAACTACAATGGCTACCTATTATTATAAGATAAAATAGGTAATCTTTGGCTTACTTTTTTATACTATCTGTAATAGGCTCCAATCTTTCTATACAGTTCAATTTGGAAAAATTCCCTTCATGTACTCTTTACTCTAGCCAAACTTGTCTATTTACTGTCTGATAGTCTCATCCTTACTCATCCTACCTCCTTGCATTTATACAGGCCATTTCCCAAACCTGGAGCACAATCCTTCCTCAGCTCTTGAAAAAATTATTTTATTTAAGAAGTCTTGTTTAATCACCCTAGCTCAGTGGTTCTCAACCTTCCTAATGCCGTGACCCTTTAATACAGTTCCTCATGTTGTAGTGACCTTAAACCATAAAATTATTTTCGTTGCTACTTCATAACTATAATTTTGCTACTGTTATGAATCTATCTGATATGCAAGATATATTTTCATTGTTACAAATTGAACATAACCCACAGATTGAGAACCACTGCTAAAAGCACTGTTATATTTTTAACTGAAAATCCTATCCTCTGTTTTATAACATTGATACATCCTCACTCAATTGCACATTCATCTCATAATTCTTGACATGATTCCTAAGATCTTTAGATACTTATATTTATTTCTAGGAAGTAATTTGATACAAGAATAGAACTATATTTACAAAAATATTTAACTTGAAAATGAATACTTAACAAGGTTGTCTCATAAAATTAAAATCCTTTCTCAAAACATCCTAGATCTTTTTGACTGGACCCTGCCCTTTGCCCCTACAATATGTTATGTTTATTTGTATACACTTCATATTATCATATATTAGGTTGTTGCATTTTCATCTTTGTGTCCTCAAAGGTTATTACTATTCTAGGCATGTATATATTTACCAAATTGAATTAACAGAAATGGATAAGTGATGACAGGTTAACTTCTTGGTTGAGATGCTCTAACAATATTGACTAATGCTTCATTCCCCTGTTTTCTGCCCCTCTTTCAGTCACCTCCCCCCCCTCTCTCACACACACACACACACACACACACATTCTCTTCCATACTTTTTCCTTTCGAGTCTTCTTTTGCCAAACTATTCTTTTGCTCATGCCAAAAGTTTTCATAAGCATCACTTATCTCCAGTTATCTCTGGAATAAAGAGACTACTGACCATGAGACAAATAGATTCTTATCAAATGTGAGATTCTTACTTTTGGAAGACTTACATGATTTTTTTAAAGGTTTGGATTAAACAGTATAAAAATTTCCTGATTTTCTGCCAAATGTCTTTTTTCCTTCTTAGATGAGAAATATGCAATATAGATAAAATGTTTGTAAACATAACAATAACAATAATAGAGAACATGAATATTATAGAAAATTTTATATATGGCTTACTATGTGCCATGCACTGTATTAAGCAGTTTACAATTATTATCTCATTTGAGTGTTACAACAACCTTGGGAAGTACGTTCTATTATTATCTTCATTTTATAGATGAGGAAACTGAGGCAGAAAGCAGTTAAGTGACTTCTCCAAGGTCATACAGTTAGTGGCTGAGGCTGCATTTGAACTCAGGGATCTCCTAACTCTAGGCCCAGCACTCTAACCTCTGAGTCAAGTATGATATCTTTTAATATTGTACCGTTGGTCAGTGTAAAAGTAAAGATGCTGGTTTCTGAGGAGTTAAGAAATTACTCTTCCTTTGAAGACTCAGTGTGGTACAGAAGAGACTCCAAGTTCTCCAAAGCTGAGACAGCAGAATGCAAGGTCTCACAGCTCCTTTGAATAGGCAAAGACTTTGCACATGGGCCTGGTGATAAACTGTATATCTCCCACCTCAGAACCAGCCTGGCTAAAAAGTATGGAGATGCTCACTGTCATTTGGCTGTGTGATGCAGTTTTGGGTTGTTTTTTTTTCTTTTTCATTCCAACTCTTAAAAGACTGTCTTTTTCAGTCATTCAGTCATGCCTAACTCTTCATAACCTTTGAACCATACTGATCATGGGGTTTTCTCGACAAAAAAAAGACTGTCCACAAAACTGTAACTGTAAGTGAAAGATGCTCTCCACACGGTGAGGAAATCACCTCACTGAAGTATGAGAAAAAAAATAAGCCAAAGGAAAAACAAAAGGGGGGCAGGATTAGAATGATGTGCTCATCTAAAAGAAAGAGCTAATAATTATTCCATCACAAACCATAGCACTTAAAATATAATATCAGCTACATACCTGTGCCAAGCCTAGCTTACAAATAGCTACTAAATGGAAAGCAGCATATGAATCCCATCACAGTTTACTCAGGTGTCTTGGGAAGTAGATTTATGCTCATAGTACTTCAAAGGAAACATTTTTGCTTAACTGCCCAGGTTGATTCTGTCCTAGACTGCCACTCTCAATTCCAAGCCAGTCCTAAAATAAGGGGCTTGAGATGATCTATTCATGTGACTAACCCATCAGAATCCCATGGTTGTCTTCATCTTGGTTTTGTGCACTCCAGGCCAGGATCTATGTGTCTAACTTAAATCATGACAATGGTGACCCATTACATAATGGATACAGTGGGGAAATTTTTCTGGCAAATTGGTAACGTACCAGGACAACATAGGTATCTGACAAATCTGACTGTATATGTGGTACTAACTCTGAGGAGTTTGTCTCATATGCTTATTTGAAGTGATTTAGTCAAATTGATTTCCTTTTATTGTTGATTTTTTGAGAACATTCTCCTTTGACAATATTTTACTTTATATGCCTAATTTCAGCACAACACCTGCTATATTCAATAAACTAAACACTAACTAACTACAAGAAATCCTTTTAATTTATCTGTAAATGTCCACAAAGGAATGAAAACAGTATTCATCCAACAGTACATCCCAGAGTAACCAACCCACACATGCTTTGAGATTGCCTTTATTTCAACCTCAACATTGACCTTGCTTTTCCTCCCACCTCTAGATAAATTGATCTTTGAGTCACCACCCACCACTTTCTCCTAGCAGAACTTTCTTTTTAAAAAAAATTAAATTTTATGTTTATTTTTAATTTACAACATTCATTTCCACAAGATTTTGAATTACAAATTTTCTCCCCGTCTTTCCCCTATCCATCACCCCAAAACAGCAATCCCACTGTACACCTCCTCCTCCAATTTGCTCTCTCCTATATTCTCCCCCATTCCCCTTCTGAATTTCCAGTAGGGCAAGATGGATCTCCATACCCCAATGCCTGTATATTTTATTTCCTAGTTATTAATAATAATAATAATAATTTTTAAACATTTGATTTTAAAACTTTAAATTCCAGATTCTTTCCCTTCCTCCCTCGTCACTCACTCTTACTGGGAAGATAAGCAATTCAATATAGGTTATACATGTGTAGCTACGCAAAACATTTCCATAGTGGATATACTGTGAAAGACTGACTGTATTTCCCTCAATCCTAACCCACTCCCCACTTGTTCTATTCTCTACTTTGACCCTGTCCCTTTTCAAAAGTGTGTGCTTCTAACTACCCTTACCCCCAACTTGCCCTCCCCTCCATCATTCCCCCTCTCATCCCCTTCCTCCCTACTCTCCTGTAGGGCAAGATACTCAATTTAGTGTATATGTCATTCCCTCCCTAAGCCAAATTCAGTAAGAGTAAGGTTGACCCATTCCCTTTTGCCTTCCTGTTCTTCCCCTCTATTGTAACAGTTTTCCCTTGCCTCTTCCATATGACATAATTAACCCCATTCTGTCTCTCCCTGTCTCCTCTCCTTCTATTCCTCTCTCATCTCTCAATTTTACCTTTTAAATATCATCCCTTTGTATTCAATTGATCCTGTGCCCTCTGTGTAGTATACCTGTACACATGTATACACACACTCACATATGTATTTATATGCACATATATCCTCTAACATAACTTTCTTAATGATGCCTTATTAGAAATTATCCTTCATGCCTTTCTTTCTTCTACCTGACTTTTGTTCTTTGTCCTCTTCCCCCATACATACTTTTTCTGACCCTAGTATTATTTCCAAGCTTACATTAAGGAAAATACAAATTTAGAAGTTGTAGAAGGCTTTATTATTGAAGCTTTATTTTTCTGCATAAAATTGGAATGAACTGAATAAGAAAGTCCATCCAGCAAAATAATTCCTTTGTAAGACAATGTAGGAATACAAAATGCAGGTAGCATGCTCCTTAGGTAGAAATTATATTAACTCAAAGTCATGTAGCAATTACAGAACTACATCTGGAGTCAGAAAAACATTATATTTAAATTCCATCTTAGATACTCATTACCTGGGTGACCCTGGACAAGTCACTTAACTATTCGAGGGCTCATATTCCTCATCTGGGGTTGGACTCATCAATCTCCAAAGTTCCTTTACACTCTAAATCTATGATCCTCTGATAAGACGATTTAGTCAACTTCTTTTTTAAGGGATCATCTTGGCATAGAGAAAGAATTTGGCTCCAGAATGTGAGGATTGGGGTTCAAATCCTGTCTCTTATACATTAGTTATATGACTTTGGATAAGCCATTGAAGATCCCTTTCCTCATCTGTAAAATGAATGGGATGGACTAAGTGGTCTCTCAATTGACACTCCAGCTCTCTATGATTTAGGCAGGTAGGGAACATGTATAGAATGTTGATCTTAGATTCAAGACCCAAGTTCAAATCCTACTTCAGATACTTTCTGGCTCTGAAAACATGGGCAAAAATCCTTTTCACTGTTAGTTTCCCCATCTGTAAAATGTTGGTAATGTAAGCAACAACCTGATAGGACTGTTCTGACGATCAAATGATATATGATATATGTTCACAACTGCAATCTTAAAGTGCTATATGGATGTTAGCTATTATCTTATGATTTGAGATGTACCTAGGACATAGTGAAATTTAACTTCATGCCTGGGCTGCAATTCCACTGCTGGCATAATCAAGAGGATTTTAACTCCCTAACACAATGTCTTTATCAGGGGTGGGGAACCTGCAGCCTTGAGGCCACAAGTGACCCTCTAGGAACTCAAGTGCAGCTCTTTGTCCAAATCCAAACTTCACAGAACAACAAATCTCCTTAATAAAAGGATTTGTTCTGCGAAGTTTGGATTCAGTCAAAGGTCTGCACTTGAGGACCTAGAAGGCCACATGTGGTCTTGAGGGCACAGGTTCCCCACCTCCTGGATATGCTCTTCTGACAGCTCTTGCACTGTTCTCTAGTCCTATCATAAATGTATCTCTCTGCATCTTAATTCCTCTATCACTCATAGTCCTAAACTCTGGCCTCTTCTTTGTCATCTCTTCCTGGACATCAATAAATACTTATAGCAAAACTTCTAAATGAACCAAAGACATTTGTTCAACAAATCTTTTTTTTTTCATCTACTCATCACTTCCTAACTTTTCCTACTGGAATTTTCTGCTATGTGTTAACACTGAAATGTGGACTTAATGATGTATAATAGAATGAAACATTTTTTAATGTGGAAAAACATTTAAAAAGTTTTCTGGCAAGAAGATTGTTCCAAGAAACTTTCCACTTTTCTAAGTTCTGTTAAGGACAACTTTCCTCCTCCTACGAGTTGTTTGTTTCAAATACATGGAAAATTACTATGGTAATAGCTTATCCATACTATTTATACAGTAACAGTATACAGTAAAGTATGATAACAATACATTGTACTGTAGACATAGTATACATTATACATACATACACAAATATACACATATGCATATTTAGAAGTAAAATATACATACACATATATGCTATATATACATGTATTCAAAATGAAATATACATATACATATATGCTATATATATGCATTTAATAGGTCATTATTTATTATATGAGGCTATATGTTTTGTAAAATACTCTACCTATATTATTTCTGTGCCTCCAACATACTGAGTCCTTAATAAATATCAAATACTACTCCTCTGCTCAAAAAAATTCAGTGTCTCCTTGTTGTCCACAGGATAAAATAGAAATGCCTTTGGTTTGTATTTAAAGCCTCTAGCAATCTGATAAGGCAGTGATATAGATTCTGTCTTATACTACTGGAAATCAATTAACCCTTTTCAGTATATATTTCACTATGCTCTTTTAGCCTACCTATCGACTTTTCCACCCTGCTTCTTGGAAGAGATCTATATCACAGAGAATGTGGGGGCTTCTAAGTGCAAAAGTTACAGGTATCTGTAAAAGTGATACAGACTGCTGCAAATGATTGCCAATCAGCTCTTAGAAGGGGGCTATTCCCAGGAGATGACTTGCCTGCAATAATCACTGCCTAGAGGGAGACCAAGGTCATTTTGTCAGTCACAGACCTCCCAGTCTGCACCATCTTGGCAAATAAACTCAGCTTCCCAGATCCAGAGGAGAAGTACAGTGGAAAAAGCATTGGATTGAGTCAGGAAGCCCAGATTCAAATCATGGCTTTGCTACTTACTACCCATGTGACCCTGGGTAAGTCTCCTCCCCTTCCTGGGTTTCCCTTGTAAAATAAAGTCATTGGACTAGAAGGCCCCTAAGATGCTTTCCAGCTCATATATCTAGAATCCTATGATCCAGGAGCTCTTTCCACTTAACCTTATTTAATTCAGCACATGATTTTATCCTGTTGATACCTTTTTGAATCCTAAATATTATTCAGTAATGTTAAGTATCCCATCTGGTTTCAACTCATTTGCAAATTTGACAATCATTCCATCAACGGTTTTATCCAAAGCACTAAAAAAATATTTAATTGCACAGATCCAGAGATAAATCTCTGAAACATTACATAATAGACAATACTCTACATGGACAGCAGCCCACTAATGGCTATCATTTAGGTCCACTAACTCAATTAATTCTAAATTTCAACTAAATTTACTTTATTATCTAGCCAGTATAGTTATGTTTGTTATCACCTTATTCATAAGATTGTCATCAAAGTCTTGAGAGTTTACTCTGTGGTTAATGCATGTAAAGTACTTTGTAAACCTTTATGTGACATCAATGTCATATAAAGATTGCTATTTCCTTTGCAGTCAAAGATTATTGTCCTTGGTAGAGAAAACAGAAGGAATGATTTTCATTCTATTTCTAAAGATTCTTCCCTTGTTCCTTAATAGATTCAGCTTCTACTGGATCTCTCTCATGTCTATCACTGAACTATTTCCTCCCTTAAAAATTTCTTCCTTGGGACAGCTAGGTGGAACTGTGAATAGAACACCGGCCCTGGAGTCAGGAAGACCAGAGTTCAAATCTGGCCTCAGACACTTAACACTTACTAGTTGTGTGATCTTGGGCAAGTCACTTAACCCCAACTGCCCAGCCTCCCCCTGCCAAAAAGACCCCACCCCCCAAAAAATTTCCGCCTTGAAAATAGGTATCCAAATCTGATTCTTCTATTTCCTTAGTACCCACATTCTCAAAATCCTTGCAATCAAGTATCTATTGCCAATAACATACTGAAATTGCTCTCTTAAAAGTTATACTTTTCAAACAACCCCTTTTAATCTTCAGTATTCTTGACTTGTCTGCAGTAATTTGGTATTACTGATCATCTACCCATGGATTCCAAGAGTGGGTGATACCATCCCCTGGAGGAGGGGGAGGGAGACACTGGAATGATCCAAGGGGATGGTAGTAGCGTCAGGTGCAATTGGGGGACCTTGAACAAAAATAAGGGTTAACCTAACCTAAGAGGGGAGGGGACACTGAGTAACTTTTTTTAATGGAGTGGTGGGCCAAATAAGTTTGGGAACTTCTGAGTCACCACCTCCATCTTTACCTGACAATCTCTCCTCTGCCAACTTCAGAAACACTGGTTTCATAGTTCTCTTACCAAGCAATAAGCATTTTGTACTTCACCAGTTAAATGAGGGCACTGGACTCGATATCAACAGTCTATAAGATCCCTTCCAATTACAAATCTATGACCCATTATCTGCCAAGTATGTGCCAAGGACCATTCTAAGGTAGTAGAGATTAAAAAAAAAAACCTAATTTATCCTCCACGTGACTTTCATCTTTTTTTTTTCCTAACCTCTAAATAGAGTTACTACCCATGTATCTCTACCCATGTATCTACTACCCAATGTATCTCTACCATTTCTCATTCAGCAATTTAGTCACTTTCTCTGGCTTCAACTACTGTACCATTTCTAATGTACCATTTCTATTTTCCAAGTTTATACGTCCAGATTTAACTATAGCTAGGTTCCCTTTAATGTGAATCATTAATGAATCCTCTGAAATATTATTGAATTATTCGAATTTGTACTGCTTATTTCCATTGGGCTGGAACCAATTACCATATTTCACATAATTATAACTTTGAATAATGAAAATTTGAACACATGTAACCACTTCGGGAGATTCATTATTTATACTAATAAGGATCTAGTTGTATCTCTGGATATCCCTGATTCTCATCTCCAACTACCTCTAAGACATTTCAACCTGGCATTTATCTTATAATACAGAGTATTATACCTTGTGTTGATATCATATCATACTATTAGGTAATAAGATGTTCCAGGGTATGTGGCAGGTCCATGTTTCATCTCATTTTTATATCTCCCACAGTACTTAGCACAATGTTCTACACCAGACAATTAAAGTCTGTTATGTTTTATTCCTTTTCAGTTGGCCTTCTGCCATAGAAGGCTGGGAGACAGCAGCAAACAGGATGTCAAAGATCCCTGCCCCTCGTGGGTCTATCTGGCAGAATTTTCTAACACACAGCTAGGCAAGAATCCTAGAATATCCCTCCTAGATAATACATAATAAAGAATCAACCATATTTCTTTAGGTGCTTTCTTCATGATTTTTTCCATATAGTTCATTTACAAGCTGTCTTGCTTACTGAATTATTTTAATGCTGAAGGTGCTTTTTTTCAAGGTCTTGTTGATATTATGAAAACCACTTTCTTTGCATATGTATGTTCAATCAAATATGTGCATATATGTAATTATAAGCAAATATATGTATATATCACCAATGTTGTCATTCTATATGGATTTTTCATTATTTTTCAGTATAGTAGAAAAATCAACAGAGTAATATGCTCATTTACATGGTAAAATCTTTCTGGTATTCAGAAAAGCCAACAGATTTTTTTTTAAGTTCTCAGAAATATGGCAGAATGTACAATAGCTAAATATAGGGATTTTAGATTGCCACTTAATCACAAGATAATACCAATTACTTTTAAAAAGCAGCCCTAATCTGACAGTTACATACTTCTGGGGAAAAAAGATGTATTAATTTAATTGTAGAAGGGAAATAAGTGCCTTCTTTAAAAAAAATTATAGTATTTTCTAAAGTATGAGAAAGGAAAGATGTGTCTGAAGAATCAGATCCTTACATTCCTGATTACATACCACTCTTTAGGCATGGGCATGATTAACAAGCTGTATCTCTTTCTGAGATACCTTTTAATGCATCAGATTTTCTTTTTTCAAATAGAAGCCTTTAGCACTGAAACTCATCACTTATTTGAGGGGGGAAAAAAATAGATTCTGCCAGAGTCTTTCTATAAAAGGAAACAATAACTCAGAACACCACAAAATAGAATTCAAACTTCCAAATTACTACCCTTGACACAAATAGAATTTGAAACAAAATACTCTAATTTTCTTTTGGCAAAAGAGGCAAAAGTAAAGGACAAAAAGAGTTAAGTGTCTTGTTTGGATAGTAGAAAAAGTCAGTGGTGGCACTTCCATATTTGTTTCTGCCTTGGAATTATATATTTCCTGTTTTTTTAAAAGTCTATAAATAGGAATGAAGTATGTCTTTAAAGGATAAAGCCTCAGAACTGTAAGTTTTCATATTTTTCTGTCTGAAAAAAAAAGTTATCATCCAAGGTAGGCTTAGAAAAATGATGTCATATACTGATTTTTGTACTTTTTAGATTACATCTTTAATGCATTACTGCTTTAAAACATGAAAGATCCATTATTTTGTCTGTGTAGGCATTCCTTTCTTTTTTTTTATAGTTTTTTTTAAATTTTATTTTAGTTTACATCATTCATTTCCACAAGATTTTGAGTTACAGATTTTCTCCCCATCTTTCCCCTACCCACCACCCCAAAACAGCCATCCCAGTGTATCCCCCCTCCCCCAGTCTATTTTCTCCTATGTCTTCCCCCCTCACCCCCCTGACTTTTCGGAGGCATTCCTTTCAATGACAGATTGCAGCTCCCTCTTAAAACTATGAGACTATGGATGTGGTGGCACACACCTATATAGTCTCTGCTACTAAGAAGGCTGGGGTTGCTGGATTGCTTGAGTTTGGCAGTTCAAAGCTGCAGCAGGACTAGAGCTAATTAGGTGTCTTCACTACGTCTGGCACCAATATGGCAACCTCTGTGGGGCTAGGAAGAACAATCAGACTGCCTGAAGAAGGTTGAATGAAGCAGGTCTGCTGCTGATCAGCTGTGGGATTGGTCCTATGAGTGAGCACTGTACTTCCAGCCTGAGCAAGACAGGGAGACACAGTATAAAAAAAAAAAAAGTTTCTGAGGCCCAAAATACTCATCACTCTTAGCTAACCTAACAATAAACCTCTGAGAAATTAGTTAAACTAGACACTGAATGACAAAACACTTTCCTGAACCTCTCTCTACTCACAGCATCTTCACTTCAGGAGAATCTGCCAGGGCCTGAGTTCCATTGGCATAGTTTTAAGAATCAAGTATCACTTTCATACCGAGATAAAAAAAGAATCAGAGAAAGAGTTTAACAGGATAGTTACAAGTTAACTCTCTCAGACTTCCACAGACTTGTAAACTATTTTGTGTCCTAGTTGAACATATGATTTCCCAGGTAAATTTCAACATGTATCCACTCGTGTACTTCTTGACCTTGAGACTTGAAGAATAAAGAAGGATAGGTTCCTCTACCTCAGTGTCATAGTAAAATAGCATGTTTGGACCAACTAACCAAATCCTCCCTCTCCATCATTCTAAACTCCTTTTCAAATGGCATCTACAGAAAGTTTTCACCAAAACATGCAATTGAAAAATGGAAAGCAATTCACTGAGTGTATTACTTCCAAAATTCCTACTGCTTCAACTAAACCATAAAATGCAATTATTATTTTACTACTACCAAATGTAAACAGGATAGAAATTGGGATGGTGCCTGTGATTTTATTGGTTTGGGAAACTTCATGGAAAAAGGAAACTCCCTCTATCAATGTAGCTACATCTTTTAGTTTTAGGAGATTCCTAAGGCACTGAAAGGTCAAATATGTTTAGGGTCCCACAGATAGAAGGTGTCTGAGCATAGATTTGTACCTAATTTTGCCTGATCCTGAGACCAGATCTTTATCCAGTTTGCCATGATGTATCTTCAATTGTAAATATCTGACTTGATTTTTAAAACATTTTTATTGTTATCTTTTGTTTTTACAACAACTGCATTTCAAAATATAGTTCCTCACCCATCTCCTACACAGGAGGCTATCCCCTGAAAAAAAAATAAAAATTTAAAGCAGGGAGAAAAAATAGGTCTAGCAGTCTAAATAATTATTCATAACTATATATTCCTCTCCTTTCAAAGAATGGAAGAGGATATAATTTTTCTGCCCTGCTCCAGGGCCATGCTTGGTCATTAAATTATAGAGCACTGTTTCTTTCTCTCTTTTTAAAATTCTTTCCATTTATATTTAGCTAGTGTACAGATACAGATATAGATATAGATATATACATATACCCACACCCACACACCCACACCCATACATACACACACACACATATACATATATATACACACACACATACCACATACATACACACACACACAAATATATGTATGTATATATATATATATATATTTTTTTCTGGTTCTATTCTTTTCAACTTAACACCAGCTCATTAGTCTTCCCAACCTTCTCTAAAATCTTCATATTGACTTTTTATTATAACACAGTAATATACCACTATATTCATGTACCACAATTTGTTGAGGCATTCACCATCTGATGGCTTTGTCTGCAGGTCTTTGCTAACACACACACACACACACACACACACACACACACACACACACACAGAGCTATCAATATGATGGTATCTATGA
The DNA here is from genome assembly GCA_028627135.1 of Pseudochirops cupreus. Taxonomy (NCBI): domain Eukaryota; kingdom Metazoa; phylum Chordata; class Mammalia; order Diprotodontia; family Pseudocheiridae; genus Pseudochirops; species Pseudochirops cupreus. The sequence goes on along the minus strand of CM053584.1, from coordinate 335,515,314 downwards.
GACTATGTCTTTGATTTCCTTGAATACATGTTAAAAGGCATGGATATTTTAGTCACCTTTTTTTGCTAAAGCATAATTTCAAATTCTTCCCAAAATGGTTAGATCAAGTCCAATTTATAGTTCCCTTAACAATGAGTATACCAAATTTTCCATAGCCCCTCCAACACTGGCTATTTCCGTCTTTTGCCTTCTTTGCAAATTTGCTTCTTATAAAATCTCTAATTCAGAGGGGGGTGTGGGTGTGTGTTTGAATAACTATATTTTAATATAATCAACTGCCTTTATAATGCTATATATTTTATTTTATTTATTAAAAACATTATTCTGAGGAGGAGTCCATAGGTTTCTCTAGACTGCCAAAGGGGTCCATGACAGAAAAGTTAAGAGCCATGTTCTAAGTTATTTTCATTTGTAGCAGGGGCTTTTGTCAGTGATTTGCAGCAGTCTTTCATATGGTTATTAATAGTTTCCAGGTTATATTTTTGAGAACTGTTTGTTAATTTTAATGATACAGTGATTTCATAGGAGCCTAGAATTTATTTGGTACAAGGACCTCTTGGGTGAAGAAACTCCCTCTATCAAAACAGAAAGGCACTTTATCTGTAGCTCACAGTCTTAAAGAAAACATATTTGAATGGCCTGAACTAGATTAAAATGTAACTAGGAAATACTTAACAAAATAGATAAAAATACAACAGAACACAGATAATGTTGATATATGATTTGTAAGTCAATATGTGGTCCTCAGGGATTCTTACATATGGTTTAGTGGCCTTGTTTCTATTTGAGTTTGATACCATTGGCCCAATTACTGAGAGGACTTGTCCAGGATCACACAGTCACTATTATATCCCTTGGACAATGGTTTTTCTGGCTTCGAGAAGGGTTCTCCATCCATTATACCACACTGCCTTGGATTTTCTCTATTTCTATATCATCTCTCTATATATTAACCTATCACATATTTATTCTTTCTATATCTTAAATATCAGACCCTTATCAGAAATACTTGATGCAAAATTCTCTTCCCCCCCTGCCACAACCCCCAAAGCAGCAATTTCCCTGGTCATCATTGACTCTCTCTACATAATTCTTGTCTGTCTCAGAGTACAAGTATCTAGACCAAAGGCAGAAATTTAGCCTGCACACCTCATTTTATACAAGACAGTGCTCTCTATAACAAATGCAACTGAAACTAATGGCTTATTGTAATAAAAGTTATATTCTTCAACAGTCTATAATAACAGTACTTATGAAAAAAAAATTCTATATAAGAATTCACAAGGCTGGGGAGTGGGGCTTGATGTCTGTAATATATACACATTAAATTTTAATCTTTGTTCAAAAAAAGACATATGAGAAAGTGTACCTTGACGTCCCTACCCCCCTGCCCCCAAGAAACACACCTCTTTGGTGAGGTTAGGGGTAATGGGTATGGAACACTGCAAATCACAACATATTTTTCTAATATTTTAGGGTGTTTTTTTTTCACTGCGCTCCCTTACCCCTTTGAATATTAATGATAAGAAATGTTTCTCTGGAAAGGGCAGGGGGGAGGGAGAGGGATACAGTGAAAAATGTGAATGATGTAAAAAACAAAAAATAATAGTAAAATTTTATTTTTAAAAAGTCACTTCATTTTAAATGAAAATCATCTTATTCTTGACCATGTTCTTTTTCATTGTGCTGCTCATTTGATAATTAATGTCCCTTTTAACTTACAGTGCTTTATATATAGAAATATTTAATCAATGTTAGTTGTATCGTGTTTCTCAAATCCCTGTGAAATTTAAATAGGATGGAGAAAAGAAAAGATTTATTCACAGTTTCTGTATTTTGCTCAGAAACCAAAGAGTTTTCCTTCAACTTTCCTCATAATTTTGACCTCAAATCCTTCCCACAAGTGAAAGTCAACCTGTAACCTAAACACCTGCCCCCATCCTGTGGGATTTAGAATGGAAAAAAAAATAGAAATAACACTGCCTCAAAGTAAATGGTAATTTGCTTAGAGGAAAGAAGTTTCTATTCCACATAGAAGCACTTAATAAATGCTAGTGGGAGGACTGCATTTTCCTTATTGTGCTCAAAACGCTTATTTTTACTTGCTAATTGACTAACAGTCAATATTCAGAAATTAACAAGAGATAAATCCAAGAAGGGAGCCCAGGATATAGCCTCTGGCTCCATATGGCTATTCAGAAATGCATAATGTATGGGTACTATGAAAGTGAACTAGAGAGATTAACACTAGGAAGCAAATTTTACCACAGAAGCATCTCTCAGAGTTGGAGGGATTAGAACAAAGATTTGGCTCTGAAAGGGTGTGCCTGATTCAAATGGAACAGGATAAGGAATAGAGGGGATACAATAGAATTGCATAATAAGAAGCTATAGCATCTTGGGAAGCTATTTTGGGAAATATTTTGACAAAATCAGCGAGGGAAGTGAGAATGTCTTAAGCATATACTACAAACCACATGGAGAGACTTGGGCTAGATGCGGAGTTTGGAACATCAAATTCACAAAGATGTATAGTACAAATGAGGAGAACTCATTTATTCACGTTACCTGCTGGAATGCTCTTTTTGCCTGAAGAACAGGTAATAATTTCCAAATTCACCTTAACGATAACTTCATGCTTCAAAAGGAAGAGAAAACAACAAGGAACTACTCTTTTAGATCTAATTCTCACTGACAAGAGGAAACTAGTTGCTGGGAGAGAACAATGGGAATCTTGGAGGTAAAATGACTATAGCAACTTAAAATTTATGATATAGAGAGAAAGCAGGGTAGTCTGACACACAGCCTTGATTTGGGAGAAAAGATTTCAAAGGGCTCAGAGAAAGCCTTCAGAATAGTAATTCTTTGGCCTAAAATTCTACTAGAGAGGGCAGGAAGGAAGATAAGCTGTCAAGAATGAAATTCTGAAGACAAAATGCCTATGTTCTGAAAATTATTATTATAAATATATTACATAAATATATAAATATTATATAACATATTATGTGTTATAGTATATATTATATTATATAATATGATTATATAATTAAATATATAAAATTATAACTGTCAAGATACCTTTATTATACCAGTTCTGGCATAATAAAAAGGAATCAATCAAAAAATAACTTAATATTTCCTTTGTTCTAGGCACTCTGGACGATGTAAGATGTATTTTCTCAACCTAATTTCCTCATTTGCACAAAACCTAAATAAAAAAGGAAATTCAGACATTTTTTGGATTACTATATACAATATCTGTGCTAACCATCTTATCTACTTTGAGTACAAACTTGAACACTGGTTCACAGAAACCTCAGAGATAACATATCACAAAGCGTAGGGTGGGAAATTATCTGACTTTTACACTATTTGATGGTTCTATGTTGTTGTAAAACCATTGAAGTTGCACTATCAGAAATATGCATAGCATTCATTTTCCTCCACCAAAATAAAAACGTGACAATGCCTCTTTCCCTGATGCCTGCCCTCCAAACAGCTCCACCCACACACAAATGAGGCATGCAGCAAAATGTAGGCTGTAGGAAGCTGGGTTTCTACATGCATTCTAAAATGAGGTGCTCCCAAATGTGGTAACTTCATAATGCAAATTGCCATTGTCTGATAAAAAATTTAGAATCAGTAAAAAATGTTATGCCTCCTCCCCACATATCTTACATCTAGTTTTCTGAAAAATTACCCAAGCACTTTGAAAACTGTCATCTGTAAAATCCATGAGTCAATGATCGGGTTTGGCTTACATTATGAATGGTGATTTTAAACAGATGTTTAATTAGCCACCTAAAGGATACTTTTCTTTTACAGTTTACAACTCTCGATCCTTGACTTGATTTAGGAAATCTAGATCCACATTACACATACAAAAAACTAATGTGAAGTGTCTCTGAACTTTCAGTTGAATGAGTCATCAACAGAAACAACTCCAGGAACTTTCAAAGCTTAACTGGAAAATCTTCTCTATCTATGAATCACCAGGGAACTGAACTCTATGCTAAGAAGAAGGTTCAGAACTAAAGAAACTACTTTAGATTTCTTATGAACCAGAGTTTATACTGAATTTAAATCTGGGTCCTATAAACTTGTTCTTTTTTTAAATATCTCGATAACTGTATTTCAATCTAATTGGCATTTATTTTAAAAACATTATTTTGAGAAGTGCACAGACTTCATCAGACTGACTGCCAAGGGTTTCCATGACAAAAAAGAAAAAAGAAAAGAAAAAAAGGTGAAGAACTCCTTCTATAACCCTTCTGCTTCTCTTAAATAAAAAGATTCTCCTAGGATCGCCCACTCCCAGAACATGATTCAAAGAGCAGCACTACATTAGGAAGTCCTAGTTGCTGACAGGGATATTTTCAAAACTTAAATTCCAGGTATAAATATAAATTTACAGAAAAGCTATGCTTCATACCCCTGATGAAGTTCTATTTGTTATTTAAATATGACATATGTCCCATTAGCAATAGAAATAATCACATTCCTCACTCTAGTTCAGAGATTTCACCCATGTGGTACTCCTCTTTCTACTGAAGCAAGATTGCTGGGCTAAAAAAATTTTTTACTACCCTGTTTCCACCCTGGTGATGTAACACCCCAAATTCACACAGGCCAGTCTACAGATTAAACATGTATAACCTAGCACCGCCTTTCCACCTTGACTGGACCTGAAAAGAGCTTCAGCTCTACTAAAAAATGCTTTCATTTTCGAGATCTTGTGGCCACTTCTGCTCCATAATGAGGTGAAGGAATAAGACAATCAGAAGACTAATTCATTATAATACAATATAAATGAGAAATGCTTACATGTGGCCCAACAAGCAATGTAAGTGACAGAGTTCCCACCTTTAAGCTTCTGTTTGGGGATAAAACAAATACTCTATGGAAATGTTGCTATTAGAGACATTCCCATGCTACTATCTACCCAAGGCCATTTGTATCCATTTCAGATCTATCATTTCCAGATGGCAGAAGAAGGTCCATCTTTGCCCGGCAGTCAGGAACTTTAGAGGGAGTCCTGGATGAGGTTGAACAGAAATTGGTCAAGCAGGGCCAGAAGCTTTAGAACAAATATGACATCTGAACAGGCTGTTGAATTTACCTTGTTGGGCTTAACATCAGGAAGACCCTAGTTTGAATTCCAACTCAGACATTTCTTCACTGGACAGACATGAGCAAGTCATTTAATGGCTCGGAATTTCAGTTTCTAATTCGTAAAACATGGACATAATACACGTATTAACCTACCTCAAAGGGTGATTGTGAAGTTCACATAAGTTAACATATGCAAAGTACCTTGTAAAAATCAAAGATATACCTATATGCATACATGCAGAAGTTAGTACTATTCCTATCATTACTGACCATATTTTACATTTGATGGAGTTCAGATAGAAACAATGCTGGGACAAATTGCTATCCTACTATCACTTTTATATTTGACATTAAATGAACTACTGCACAGGTAGATAAAAATGACTGTTTTTTGTAGTTTACTAAAATTATTGGGATATGAGCTCATGCTCTGTAGACTAAATGAAAGCCTTTTGGAGACGTCTCCAGTAGTGGACAAGATAACAACGATATTTATTTTGTCCTATTTCCAGAAGGTCTTGATATTTTTCATCAGTAAAATATGCTATGAGGATATTCTATGTAATTATTAGTACTCAGTAAAGCAAAATTTATAAAAAGCACAGATTTAAAATTATCCATAAATTCATATTGAAAGCAATGGAACTAAAGAATTGATATTCTTTTAGCACAATAAACACAATGAGAAAAGGCTCAGATTTTTTTTTTATCACCAGAGCAATTTCTCTGAGACTCTGCTCATTTTGCTAAATGTCAAAAGCAGTCATTTATATTAAGATGCCCTGTGAGGGAGAAAAAGGAAAAAAAAAAACAAAACAGCTCATTAATTCAAAATACTAAAGCCACAGCAGACATATAGCATGACTGAATGTTACAAACACCCCTTATTTATTTTATAGCTGAATGGTGAAGGGAGTAAGATATTTTCAAATCACAAATCGTGCCTATGAAAACTTTGGTAAAACCATAGCTCTTTGTAGACATCTCCAAATTTTTTTTCTCTTTTTTTTTCCCATGACCTTTATTTCCACTACCCACAACAACAATGAAATAATTTTGCAGGTTCTAGTACATCTACTTTCACTAAAGAAAACCATATGAACATTTTTGAAGCACTCCACATCAAGCAATTTTATATTTGCCTTAATGTGACCTTATCTAGCCTCATCCTACCATGCTGTTTCATGTCATGTTCTCTGCGATCTATAAGTACTCTACATTTTTCAAGCAAGGTGAAAGAGTAAAGGTAATCATTTCTTTAATGAAATTGTTGTTGTTATTTTACCCTGAAGACACACTGCCATCAGTAGCCTTAGGAAGGAGAAGGTTTATGGAGTATGACAGATGCCTTCATGCACTGGAAGAACTATCACATAAAAGAGGAATTAGATTTCTCCTTGAGGTCAGAGGGCAGGACTGGAAACAATAGATAGAAGTTAAAGAAAGGTAGATTTAGGATTCAGTTTGATAAACATTGAGCAACTACCTACTTATTGCAAGCAAGGTACTGTGCTGGGTGCTGGGCATACAAAGACAAAATGGAAAAAGTCCTTTCCCTCAATGACCTTCTATTCCATTAGGGGTGGGAAGAGGATACACACCACGTACATACATATGTAAATAAAAAGTATTAGGGGTGAGAGTAGATTAATAAAGCATTTTAAAAGAGGATGTATTCTGGCTTCCTCTTGAAGAAAGAAGAGGATTCTTAAAAGTTGAGATGAGTAAGACAAGCTTTTTAGGCATCAGGGAATGGCTTGTAGAGATGCCCAAAGGCAGGAGATAGAATGTCAAGTTCAAGGAAAAGCTAGTAATTCAGCCTGGCTAGGATGTTGCTTATGAATGGAAATAAGAGACAAAATTGAATGGAAAGATAAGTTGAAGACAGACTTTGGAGGGCCTTAAACACTGGGCTGAGTAATTCCTATTTTATTCAAATGCAATTTGAAGGCACTAAAGATCTGAGCAAGGGAAGTAACTTGGAGTCAGACCTGTACTTTAGGAAGAATATTTTAGCAATTCTGTGGAGAAAGTAATAGAGAAGAGAAAGTAGTGGCAGAGTTTCAGTAGCTTCATGCCTTACTGTAAGGGGGAAAGAGGATGAAGAGATCAAAGCTATCAATAGTCATATCAAAAAATTATTAAATCACTATTCATTTGAGAAATGAAAATTAAAACAACTCTGATACTACCTCACACACCCATCAGATTGGCCATCATGACAAAAACAGAAAATGACAAATGCTGAAGGAAGATATGGAAAATCAGGGACACTAATGTGCTGTTGGTAGAGTTGTGAACTGGTTCAACCACTCTGGAGAACAATTTGGAACTATATCCAAAGAACTAAAAAATTGCATACTCTTTGACCCAGAAATATCAGTACTAGGTCTGTGTCCAAAGAGATCAAAGGAAAAATAAAGGGGTCCACAGGTACAAAAATATTTATAACAGCTTTTTGTGGTGGCAAAGAAGTGGAAACTGAGGAGATGCCCATCAACTGGGAAATGGCTGAATAAGATATGGTATATGATTGTGATGGAATACTCTTGATGAAATAATGAAGGAGATGGTTTCAGAAAAAACCTGGGAAGACTTATATGAATTGATACAAAGTAAAATGAGAACTAGGAGAACATTGTGCACAATTACAGCAATAATTTAATGATAATCAACTGTGAAAGACTTAGCTACTCTGAGCAATACAATGATCCATGACAATCCTGAAGGACTTATGTTAAAAAAATGTTATCCACCTGCAAAAAGAAAACTAATGGAACCCAAAGGCAGATTAAAGCATTTTTTTTCTTTATTTATTTTTCTTGCTTTTTTTTTGGCAATGTGGCTTATGTGGAAACATTTTGCAGGACTTCATAGATATATGGGTATTGCCTTTCCCCATCAGAATGTAAGTTCCTGGGTGGCAGGAACTATCTTTTTCTTATCTGTATCACCAGCACTTAGCACAGTGTCTGGAACATAGGGGGTGTTTAATAAATTTTTACTGACTACTGACTATGTGTCCAAAGACAATGTTTTATGTGAGGAATAGCAAGGAGACCAATGTCACTGGATTGTAGAGAACATGGAAGAGAGTATGGTATGAAAAGAAGAATCCAGGTTATGAAGGGCTTTGAATGACAAATGGAAGATTTTGTATTTTACCCTGGAGGTAAGAGAGCCATTGGAGTTTATGGAATTGGTGGGTGGGAAGGGTGATATGGTCAGATCTATATTTTAAGAGGTTCAATTTGACAGCTGGGTGGAGAATAGACTGGAGTGAGGAGAGATGAGGCAGGGAGACAAGCCGTGAAGTGAAGAGGGCCTTCAGCAGACTGGGGCAGTGTCAGAGAAAAGAAGGAGGCATGTGTGAGAAACGTCACAGAAATGAAAAGGTAGAAATGAAAGAATCTGTCAGCTTATCAGATGTCAGGAATGAGTGAATACATATATTTTTATATACATTATACACAAAAATGTATATACATACATTTTTATATATATTACATACACACAATTATGAATGTATATCTATATGTTTTCTATATGTATACCTGAATACACACACACACACACACACACACACACACACACACACACACACACACACAACACACAGACCCTTGAGAGTGGAAATGGAAACTGTCATTTGAAGATTGCTCTATTCAGACCTTGTTGGGAGACAAGCAAGCACATATCTGAAGATATAATGGTACAGGAAGACCAGGATAATAGGTCTTCAGAGTTTTGGTTTTTGCCTAAATTCATCCTAATACAATAATTCCTAGGGCATTTTAAAATTGTAAAGTAAGAAAAGAAACAAAATCATCACAATGCAATTATTGATACCTTAATTAGATCTGTCAGTTCAGCCTCTTAGTGTAATCAAATGATTACTTTGGTAAAAATTCAAACAGTCATGTTCGTTCTTATTGACTCATGACTGAAACTGACAGACAGTCCCAGTTATCTATAAAAGTGTAAGCAGATGTAAAAAGAGGAAGAATGCTATTATGGAAAGGGATCTGGGAACACAGTCTGTAAATAATGGCTAAGCAGTGTGACAGAGTAGAACAAGTTTTCCTCAGTTTTCTCATCTGTAACACGAGGATGATAATAATACAATCACTTTTATATGGCATTTTATTTTACTTATTTTGGAGGCGATCAGGGTTAAGAGACTTGCTTAGGGTCACACAGCTAGTGTCTGAGGCCAGATTTGAACTCAGGTCCTCTTGACTTCAGATCAGTGTTCTATCCCTGTGCCACAAAGCTGAAACCCCTCTTTATTTTTTTTAATATATAGCACTTTAGAAAGTTTCTTCTTTCTTCACAACTGTAAAATCAAGAGTCTCAACTATCTGTCTTGTTATTTCTGTCTATCAAGTGAGTTCACTAGGGAGTTCAGTTAAGGAAATTCACTCTACAATTGCAGAACTACAACTTTACCAGTAATTTTGTAGAATTGCCTGGGGATATTGAAAGAGTAAATGACTTGCTTAGGGTCACACAGTCAATACACACACACCACGTGTGCACACACGTGCGCGCGTGCACACGCACACACACACACACACACGCTGAAAACCTGAACTCCAGTCTTCCCCACTCTAATACATTTCCTCTATCCATTATTTCATGCAACCTCTAAGACAAATTCATTAACTTTTCTGAGCCTTAATTTTTTTTAAACTGTAGAATAGTGATGATAATAATAAAGTCATATTTACACAGCACATTAAAAGGGAAAGCCTTTTTCCCCCTCATAACCACCCTGTGAGGAAGGTAGTATAGTACAATCCCCATTTCACAGATAGGGAAACTGAGGCACAGAGAAGTTCAGTTATTTGCCAAGAGTTACACAACTGGAAAGCATCAGTGAGAGATACACAGAATACATAGAAGGTAACCTTAGAGAGAAAAGTGCTAGAAGGTGATAAAACCAGGAAAGGCCTCCTACAGATGTAGGGATTTGAATTGAGTCTTGAAAGAAATCAGGAAAACTAAGGGGAAAAGGTGAAGAGAAACACCATTCTGGGCACAGTCCTACAGTGAAGTAACTTATCCAAGATCACACAAAATATGTCAGAGGCTAAACTTGAACCCAAGTTTTTCAGACCACGATGTAAGCTCTCTCTCTCTTCAACATGCCTCACTGTCTCTTACCTCACATTGTTCAGTTGTTTTAGTAATGGTCAATTCTCCATGATCCCATCTGGGGTTTTCTTGGCATATACTAGAGAGGTTTACCACTTCATTCTCCAGCTACCTTACGTTACTAAGCACTTAATATATTTTTGTTAGATCAGATTGGGCTTGGACTCCAAAGTACATCAAACAACAGGAGCACAATTTCTGGTCACTCATTCTAATAGGGTTGGGTCAGACACTTAAGTAAGAAAACATTGGCATTACCTAAGCACTACATTGAAGAGCACTCAGTTAAACATCATCTTGGAAGACAGGAAATAGATAACATAATTATTATGCCCTCAAGTACCTTATTTCCCATAATTCACTAAACCCTGAAGTTGTCGGCAGATATGTCTATAGAAACAAAGTCTTCTTACCGCCATCAATTCTATGTATGGAGTTCAATAAACTAATTACTATTTGTTTTTTTGTCCAGACCAGAGATTTCATAAGGGCAAGGAAGTTACAATGTGGAAACTCCCTTCACCAATGGAGAAGGACAACTGCTATCTGACTATAATTGAAGAGACTGGAATGAAGCACTGTGAGGTTAAGTGACTGGACTAATATGTAGCTAATATGTGTCAGAGGCAGGACTGGACCCCTGATTTTCCTGATTTCAAGGCCATGGTGATATGCCAAACTAAAAGATACCAAGGCTAAAGCCAGCTGTCATAAAAGAGTTAAGAAGCCAGGAAGACCAAAGGTTTACCCATTCATCTCCTACCGTTCTGTTACTTGCCATACTAACGGCTGACCGATGTAGCTGACGTGACCCCTCTAATGTCCCAGCAGTGAAGGACTGGACCAGTCCTTATTGCCCCATCCTTTCTTAATTGGCTATAACTTTATCTGCAACACCCCTCTGGGCATTAGTCCTTTCATTTGAAGGTGTCTATGCATACTGATCTTGCAGTATTAGGCATGTTTTGGTGGGAGGCCCTAGGCACAGACCCAGCAGGAGAACTAAAGATACAACCCCAGGGTTATCTCTAGAGCAGCTCTGCCAGGGTTGTCATGGAGATCAACCAGTCTATCTGCAGTTCCTTGCCAGGGTCACCATAGTGATTATGTGGGAGCTGCTCCCTCACTCAACCTCACTGGGATGGGTTGCCATGGTTACCCACCACTTGTGAGAGTAACCAAGGTTAGCTTATCCCCAATGTAACTCTGGCAGGCTTTTTTCTTCAAAAGATGGAAAACAAATACATTGAATGCTTGAAATGTGTGAAATGCCTAGACATTAATCCATTCATTTGCTCCATGAAGGGTTTGGGGTTTTTTCTTTTTAAAAAGTTTTGGGATTGTTTTGATGTCATGTTGATGGTCAACAAAAAATATGTAGTATGTACTTCATGCCTGAAATTATCTTCTGGCTTCCTACTACTCTTCTATCCCTACCTAGCAATTTTTTTTTCAAGAGCTGAAGTTTTTGCTGATCTATAAGTCATCTTCCTTATATTTTTCAACGCATTCTATTCTGTACTTTACAAATACAGTTAAGAAAAAATATTTATTAAATAGCTACTGTGTGTGATAAGCATTGTTGCAGTCCCTATCCTCAAAGAAGTTACATTCTAATTGGGGGAAAGAAGTATAAGGTACGAGAAAAGGAATCTAATGGTTTGGAAAATTACTGAGGTTGGCCAATGGACCCACAAGGATATGGATCACTATAATCTTTTTTAAAGTAATGATAGTATTGATTTGATTAATGTTCTAGAAAGGGAGAAATGTTCTGGAAAGGGAGAGGAAGGTAGGTATACAGTTACAAAACAGTTGGCAAGATGGTGGGGTAACAGAATAAAGCATGGCTAGAGCCCACCTCCAATAGTGGACCATGGGAGATGCTCACCAAACAATCCAGGCTTTGGAACTGAAAGGTTTAAGTCTTTGGGGAATGGTTTCTGGTCTTAGGAGTAAGGCAAATGGCAAGATTTTGAAGATTGTGGGGGGAATATTATTATTTTTTGTTCTGGTGTGTGAACCTGTGATTTTTATACCCATAGAGAATGGTCATTGTGCCAACTTCTGCCAAAGCATACCTGCTACTCATGCAATTTACAAATTTAAAGCGTTGAGTGGGGCACCAAACAGTTAAACACTTCACCTATTATCATATAGCTAACGTGCTAGAATCATGACTTGAACCCAAATCTTCTTCATTCTAAAGGCTGATCCTCTATCTAGAAAGTCAAACTTTTCTTCCACATATTTATCACACTATTTTACTTGTGTGTATTATATGACCTCTCCGCAATAAAATGTAATCTAGACACTTTTCATTTTCTGTTTTTGTACCCCCGGTGTTCAAAATTCCCTGAATAAAAGATTCACTTCATAAACTGATTTGAATTTAACCAATGCATTTGATTTGGTAAGCCTGCATAGACACAAATTCTCTGGGCGCCCTGTCATCTACTGAATTTGAAGGAAGAGTGACCTCTTGGTAAATCTTCCAAGTTTGAATGTGAATTTTTTTCAAAGTGTTCATAACAATGATACAATGGAAAAATATATTTTTTTCTTGTTCTTATGGGAAAAAACCTCCAAATAAGCAGTTACCAGACCCCCCCCCCCAAAAAAAGGTATAAAATGTTTCTCCGTGGGAATATTCGATTAAGAGAAATTTAGGTCATAAATACATGCTGACAAATAAACCACAATGGTTTAGATCTGATACGTCTATCTAGCAAAGGCAAAGTATTGGGGCTAGTCTATAGTTACTGAAGTCTGCAAAACATTATTGGAGGAAAGGTCACTCTCTTTGAGGAGAGAAAACCTAATCACATTGGACTAAAACCATTTTTCCCAGTCTTTGGATTTGGGGAAAAACCCAAGTACATTTTTCCTCTTCATTTAAAAAATCTGCATACTAAAGCCAGTGTTCATTGGAAGCAAACTTATATCTGAATCACTGGAATGCTGGCTGATCAGGAATAAATCCTCAGGTTTCAAGCTGTCTTAAAGAACTTTTCCTGTGAGACTTAAAAATACTCTTAGAATTACTTATTTCAGATACAGGACACATCTTGCACTTGGGGCAGGGGGCAGGTGGGGTAAAGGGGAAAGTATATCACCATTGTGATCCATTCTTTATAATGAGCTTTCCCATAAGAGTTGTAAAGTGTCTTGAGTATTTGACAAAAAGAATTCCTCTTTTGCACAAAAAGCCCAATTGATTTGGACAAAAAGCTATTTCTGCTGCCTTGCTCTTTATCTTCTTTCAGGCTCTTGTTTTTACTTAAAAAGTTAAACAGTCCCATATGACAAAATTAATTATATTATCATTCCCTGGAAGAGTTCCCCATCTTTCATTCACTGTTTGTTCTCTGATTTCCGCTTTGATACCCCATCCAAAGGTAAAGAGAAAGATGATTTGTCCATCAAAGATCATGCTTCTGCACCCTGGACATAATCTATCCAGTGTTCCTATATCGTTCTACTCTATTTATCACAGCATAGCACAGGACTAAACTTTAGTCAAGAATGAAAGAATGTCAGAATACAAACTAAACATACTCTTATGAAGTATGGCTTTTCTTTTCAGGAAGGCAAACCTTCCACATATATCTCTGACGCCATGTCTTCTCATCTCCTACAAGAGACTAACTGCTCCCATTATCATCCTTCCTCCATATCTAATCTTTTAATCTTTTTCTGCCTACTTAGTGATTCATATCCTTGTACCAAAAAATGTATCCAAGTTATCCTTATCCTCAAAAAGTCCCTCTAGATCAGTGGTTCTCAACCTTCCTAATGCCATGACCCTTTAATACTCATACAGGGGCATATCTGCATGTAGGTGGACCCGCCTGGAGACGGATAGAGGAGTGGTGTCTTGGTTCCTAAGACCATCAGAAATATGTGTTTTCTGATGGTCTTAGGCAATCCCTGTGACCCCTGTGAAAGGGTCATTCAATGCCCAAAGGGGTCATGACCCACAGGTTGAGAACCGCTGCTCTAGATCCTACCATCTTCTTAAGGTATCATCCTATATTTCTCTTCCCTTTCTCAGCCAAACACACCTTGAAAAAATTTTCTATACTGGTTACTTCCATTTCTCCTCACTCACTTATTCTTTCATAGTCTGACTTCCAAACTCATCACACAGTTGAAATTGTGATGCCAAAGTTACCATTCCAGTCATTGTTCTTTCATAAATTAATTTTTTTCAATTAACAATCATTGATTTTCTTGCCATCCAACCTTTCCACTTCAATTGAGAGGGAGGAAGGGAAAAAAAAAGAGAGAGAGAAAGAGAGATTGAGACAGAGAGAGAGAGAAGGGGGAGAAAGGGAGAGGAGGGAAGGGGGGAGAGAAAAGAGAAAACCATCAAAACAAATATTCATAGTCAAGCAAAGGAAAGCCCTACTTTGGCCATATCTAAAAACATATGTCTCATTCTGCATTTTGAGTCCTTGAGTCAATTCTTTGTTAGAAGATGGTTAGGCTGCTTCACCTTCAGTCTTCTGGAATGATGTTTTATCAACAGAGTTGCCAATCTCTCAAAGTTGTTTTTTCTTCATAATGTTGTTGCTATTGTATCCAGTTAACAAGAATCAAGAGATTGCCAAAGCTGATGGGTTTCTCTTAATCCCCATCTTTATTGATCTCTTGGAAGCATTGAGCACCCTGAATTCCACACTTTTTCAGTTTCTTCTATTGGTTAATCATCTAATTTCCATGTCCTAAGGTTCTGTCCTGGATCCTCTTCTCTCTATATATTCTCTCCTTTGGTGACTTCATGAGCTCAGTAGATGAAAAGGCTACAGATTATGATCAGATAAGGGGATTTCAGAGCTCTTGAATATGGAGACAGAATATGTGTGGTTGATGATGAGAACAAAGTATAATCATCTTTGTGTGTGACTGAGATGGGGTAGAAGTCTAGGTCATGGGAAGTTAGTAGGTTGAGTCACTGAGTGGTTAGGGTATTTAAAGGAGGTCAGCATGTATGTTGAAGACCTCTAGCATAAGGGCAGGAGTTAAGGAGGAGAGAAATATTGTGAGCCAGTTACAAAACTCACTGAGGAAGGAAGCAGAGTGTCCTGGATGTCTATAAACAACAGCTACTAGGATTTTGATTGGATGATAGATGTGGATTGTACAGACCTCAAAAGGAGGGAAGGTTCCTACTGAGTGATGAGCATTTCTAGTCCACTTATAGAACAATTATAGCATGTGAAGTCCACAAAGTTCTTCACATGTTATTTCACATGAGATTCATATGCAACACAGGTGACCCTGTGACATAGGTGGTACTACTGAACAGATGGGGAAAATGAACCCAAAAGAGGTCAACTGACTTGCCCAGAGTTAAACCACCAGGAAGAATGTGAAGCAGGATTTGAATTTAGGTTTCTCGTACAGTAATGGTGTTCAAGTGATACGGCAAGTATGGTTTTAGGCATATACATATACATGTATGTATGTATGTATGTATGTATGTTCCCCTCAATCTGGACTTGGCACTTTACCCACATAAGGCACTCACAGTACGAAAACTCCTTCCACCAATACAAATTAGGAATTGTAGAATAGTCAAGTGGATTGAAAATATAATCACTTGTCCATGGTTACAAAGCTAGTATTAGACTGAAGAAAGACCAGAACTTGGCTTTTTCTGACTCCAAAGTCAGACACATGTATACTGTTGACCTGAAAGTTTTGTTAAACGAGGCAAACGGGTTAGGTGATACATAAATTCATATTGTTTTATTCCCTTAAAGGTAGTGGATATACAATTATGGAGCCGGAAGAAACATTCTATCTGATTGACTGATAAAAGAGTGACCAGGCTTAAATACATTTTAGAAAAATCCCAATTCAGGATGCCTGTATCCCTCAGATTTATGGTCTCCATATGTGTTTAATCATCCCATAAGGAAGTTTCTTAGTTGAATAAGTCATAAATACGATAAGACAAGACAACTGACAAAGTGTCAACTGGAAATTGGGATCCCAGGATATCTGTGTTTCCCCTGTATAGCATGTGTCCTTAAGATACCAAGATAAGAGAAGTCCCACTATTCAAGATAAAGTCTGGTCCTTTGCATCCTCTTCTTTAGTGGTTACAAACAGAAAGAATGCTCCTGATCAGCCTTATCTGGTCTTAAAGTTGCTGACACAGGAAAGTGCATTTTGAACAAAGCAAAGCATGTCTAGTTGATTAGTTCAGGCTTTGGCCCTTATTGAGGTTCAAATGATCTGAAATGATTATCAATACTCTTCTACATCGCTTCTCAGAACTCAACAAACCAATTAAATTATAACACCTGTAAGTGAAAAAGTTTGTACCTTAATGGCTACCTGTGTCCTTGAAAACTAGATTAAATAGTTTTCTTGGCTGAGGTATGGTTTGAATCAAGTGTAGCATGGCTGTTTTTATTTTATTTCTTAAAAGAAAGGATCCCACACACCTAGAATCAGAATCAGTTAATATGATTATGATTAAGCAGGGGATTTTATTTTCTCCTGTTTTTAAGCAGACAAGGTCCTCAGATACCCATTAAACATAGAACACAACTAGAATGTTGTGTAATATATAACACAGTGTAATATATAACTTTCTTATTTGATAAAAAATGTTTGTGTGTTAATCTCTTAATCCTGCAAAAAAAATTCCTCAAAAAAAATGTTTAATGGAGAGGAATATAAATGTATTGTTAACAAACACTTAAAAGCAAACTTTATATGAACAGAAGAATAAATCAGAAAACTTACCACCTCCTTTTCAGCCTTTTTGTAGGTCAAAGCTTCAACTCTGGAATCCAGTTCTCCTTGAATTTGGTCTCTTCTTTTCATAACTCCCTTTATATTAAAACATGCAGATACAACATGTAGCAATTTACTGTATTGTTTCAATAACAATCTTATGAAGCAAAATTAATGAGCATTTCAGTAATGCAGACAAACTCTTCCATTAGGAGGGCAGGATTACAATATGGCTCCCGGGTGATTTGTTTTTGGGGGGGAGGAGATTTGTTTTTTGTTTTGTTTTGCTTTGTTTTTAGAATTCAGGGCTGACTTTTGTCAATGTGGTCTGAAGTTAAAATTCTCAGTTAAAGAATGTCTTTAAGAAAGGCAGTATGGCATTATAGTTAAGGTCTGGCCTCAAGAGTTAGGAAAGCCCAGATATAAATTCTGCCTCTGACATAGACACAAACAAGGGCAAACTATTTAACTTCTACAAGGTTCATTTTCCTCATTTGTAAAAGAATGAGGTTGGACTCAATGGCATCTAAGGTTCTAAATCTCTTGAATGGTTCTGAAACAAAGTCTTGAGGGTACCAATTTAATGTACAGTTTTAACAAAATATGATTTGTATCATGGTACTGAAAATAAAGAAATGTTGCCTTGTGGGTGACAGGCAAAGCTGTGACCTCAATTTGAATAAATATATATCTCTAAAACTCAATCAAGAATATCAATGTGTTTCCTAGTATCTTCGCAAGACAGTAGTAATAGAGTATAATTTATTATAAATGTACTCAACTGCATTGCAAAACCTGCCCAAGAAACTGTAACTATAAAAAGCACATGCCTATATATGTACAGATATATATATACATATATATTTATATTTATGTACATACACATACTTGCATGATATATATATATAAAACTATACAGTACAACTATTACACATGTAATATATATTGCTATATGTGTACATGAATTCATATATAAATGGCACTGTTTCTTGTATAGTTATTAAGTATTTCTAAAACACACATAAATGCACACTATTACAGAACCAGATTTTAAACTCCATAAGAACACAGTCCCAGTTTGAATTATCTTCACATTTCTCTCTTACCTAACACAGTACTTTACACACAGTAGGCTCTTAGTAAGTGCTGAATGAATAAATGACAGGACAATGATATACATGGAATTTTTAAAAGTGAGGCCTAAGACAAACTATTCGTTGTGATCCAGTAAATTATCTAAATTCTGGAACATTAATAATTCATTCTTTGAATTGTAGGGGGCTGAGGCAAACAGAACATAAGGAGAAGAAGGAGTCAGTCTGAGTTTATTAGTTTTAAAAGTTTGTTTGTATTAGGACCTTTGCAGATTGGCTTATAAAAATGTACCATTAATGCTCTGTGGGTTGGTGATTAGGAAGAGAGCTGCCAATCAAGGAGAACCAAAGAGTAAGAATTCATCACAACAACACTGCTTCTTCACACAAGCAATCAAGCATTTAGTAACTGCATCTCACCCAGCACTATGCTAGGCACTGGAGATACAAAGACAAAGCAGAACAATCCCTGACTTTCTGGAGCTTGAATTCTAATGGAGAGACAGCATGTATAGATATAGCTATATACAAAACATAAGTTTTGGAGAAGAAGTTTCCTGCAGAAAGAGGCATTTGAGAGGTGGCTAGGTGGTGCAGTGAATAGAGCACTGGTTCTAGAGTCAGGAGAACCTGAGTTCAAATCCGACCTCAGACACTTAGCACTTACTAGCCATGTGACCTTGGGCAAGTCACTTAACCACAATTGCCTTGCCTTCTCCTCTCTCCCCCCCAAAAAAGAGGCATTTGAGTGAATCTTAAAGAAAGGCATAGATTCCAAAGGTAGGCGTAAGAAACAATGGAATTTTAGGTGGAAGGTCTGACTCTAGCTCATCCAAAAAGCATGAAGACGAGAACTAGAAGGTCATATAAGAAGAATGAAAAGGCAGGATGGGGTCAGATTGTGAAAAGCTTCAAATGCCAAAGAAAAGAGTCAATCTTTGACCCTGGGGAGTCACTAATGTTAATTTATTGAATAGAGGAGTGGCATGGCGGGACGTAAACTTTCAGAAAATCACTTTGTCAGCTGTATGGAGTATGGATTGGAAAAGGGAAAGATAGGAGCTAGGCAGAACAAGTAGGAGGTTATTGGAATAGTCCAGACAGGAGGTAATTAGGGTCTAAAAGAGGATGGTGGTTGTGTGAGTATGGGAAAAAGGGGCATAATCTGAAAGAAGTTGTAGATGGAGAAACAAGATTTAGTAACTGAATTAGATATGTGGGACAAATGAGAGAGGGGTTTGAAAATTACAACAGGGGTAGGGATGGGGAGTAAGGAAGAGATGCGGAGAAAATTTGGAACTCAAAATCTAGTGGAAATGAATGTTGAAAACTAAAAATAAATAAATTCTGAAAAAAAATTACAACTGACATTGAGAAACTAGATGACTAAAAGGCAGCTATGTGGTACAATAATTAGAGTACTGGGCCTCAGAGTCAGGAAGATCTGAATTCAAATCTGATCTCAGACACCAAGTGTTGGCCCTTCCTTCTGGAAGAGAACTAATGACATCAGAAGAGTGGTTGGTGTCTTGACTTGCAAGTGAACTGAAGCACAGCTGTGAAGAGTCATCAGCCTCACCTAGGCAAGTCAGTTAACCTCTGTCTTTATCAATTTCCCAGACTGTAAAATGGGAATAATAATACCCAGCTCTCAGAGTTTTGGTGAAGATCAAATGAGAGAATACTGTAAAATGCTTAGCATGACTCTGGCACAGAGTAGGCAGTTATTAAATGATTGTTCTCTTCTCTTCCCCCCTTGAAAAGATGGCTGTGCCCTCAATAGTAACATGGAAGCTCATAAGAAGGGCAGATTGAGGAGGGGGAGAGGTTTAAGACAGATAATGAGTTCTTTTTTAGACATGCTGAGTTTGAGATCTCTCTAAGACAAATAATTTGATGTGATCAATGGTGATACTGGACGGGAGCTGAGGAAAAGGACTAAAACTAGATACATAGTTTGGGGAGTCATAGGAATAGAAAAGACAGTTGAATCTATGGAACTGATGAGGTTACAAAAGGCAAAAGTGTAGAGAGAGGAGAGAAGAAAGCCAGGGAAAAAATTTTAGGGAAAACCTACAATTAGTTTGTGACATGAATGATAATCAGCCTATTCAAGAAGACTGAGGAGGAGAAGTCGGACATACCAGAGGAGCACCAAAAGACAACAATTTCAAGGAAATCTAGAAGAGACACTTTCTAGGACAAGATGATCAACAGTTTCAAAGACTGTAGAATGAGCAGGAAGGATAAGGACTGGGAAAATGTCAGTAGATTAAGAAATCATTGGCTTTGGAGAGAACAGTGTCAGGTGAATGATGAACACAAAAGCAAGACTGCAGAGGGTTTAAAAGAGAGAAAGAAGAAATGGAACCAATAGCTATAGAGAGCTTTTTCAAGGATGAGAAAGGAAGGAAAGACACTGAAGAGGCACACATTTGGAACCGGTTCTATGATAGCATGATTTTATGGAAATATCCCTTAATTATATCCAATTCATTTTGCACTAACCACACACATCTTGGTTACTTTATAATTTAGTCCTGAAAAGGGACTCACTCATTTGGAAGGAACAGCATGTACTGCATACTAAGATATCATCACTATGGAAACAATATTTTCCAAACCAGAAACTGGGACAAATGATATTCCTTTTGAAAAAAAGTCATTAAAAGTATACTTTCTTTTCTGAAAATTGTGACTGCCCATAAAGGGTCAGGACTTAGAGATGACGTGGAATACGTTTTGTAACTGGGAATTCAGCGTGGTCTGATCAACAAAAGAAGGAAAGATCTGGGGAAATAAAAGAGGAAACAACTAATATCAATTCTCATCTGGCATATATTTCCCTATAAAGTAGTATTAGTAGCGGGGGCAGCTAGGTGGCTCAGTAAATCGAGCACCGGCCCTGGAGTCAGGAGGACTTGAGTTCAAATCCCACTTCAGACACTTGACACACTTACTAACCGCGTGAGATTGGGCAAGTCACTTAATCTCAATTGCCCTACCTTCCCCCCTCCAAAAAAAAAGCCACAAAAAAAGTAGTAGTAATAGCAGCAGCAGCAGCAGCAATAGTAATAGTTATCATTTCACATTTACATGCAAACATTACCTCAGGGGAGCTTTACAATAGCCCTGGCAGGTAGGTGCTCTTATTCTCCCCATTTTACAGATGAGGGGGAAACTGAGGTAGACAGAGGTTAAGTGACTTGGCTGGATCACATAACTAGGAAGTGTCTAGGGAAGGATTTTAATTCAGGTGTTCTTGACTCCAGGTCCCGCATCCTTTCCACCAAGTCACCTACCTGCTTTGTCACAAGCTGGTTTTCTGGATTATCAACTGGATAAGTTGTGGACCAAGAACCAGTTCCTCAAAACCTAACCACCCTTGGGTGAACAGATAAGATCAAGTCCACAAGCCAATCAAGCTCAGAATTAGAGTCTTACCTGAGGGCATCACACTATGTCAGGTCTAGTCTGTATAACTCGCTAACATGACTATCTCTCAATCTCATTAGCAATTATGCATTGATATAGACTCCTCACACCAACACATATACATACAAACCTATACAGACTGATCAAGTTACTCAACATCTCCAATATTCAGTTTCCTTTTTTATAAAAAAGTACTATCGATACGTTCATTGCCTGCTTCACAAATGGGAATGTGGATTTGAAAGTCAATGAAGATGCTTCGGAGCACTATCCAAATTTTAGGAGTTACTGCCTATAAAAGGAAGCAGTGTTCTGCCTTGAAACTCTGGGAACTGTACTCAGAACCAAAACAGTTGAAAAACTGAACTTTGATTTTAAAGGGCTAGAAACATGTTAAGGTTGTGAGAGGGAAAAAAGCAGCAATGAAAGAGCAAGCATTTATTAAATGTCAACTCTGTGTCAGATACTGAGTGATGTGCTGGGGATAAAAAGACAGAAATTAAATA
Organism: Pseudochirops cupreus; assembly: GCA_028627135.1. NCBI lineage: Eukaryota > Metazoa > Chordata > Mammalia > Diprotodontia > Pseudocheiridae > Pseudochirops > Pseudochirops cupreus. The sequence goes on along the minus strand of CM053584.1, from coordinate 335,493,257 downwards.
CTCCCTGCCCTCAAGAAGTTTACACTTTACGAGCATAGGGGGAGATAATATAGACACAACAAATAAGTATCTGAGTATGTATATATAAAACTAAATTCATGGTAACTTTTTTGGGGGAAAGTGGGATTTACACCAGCACCTGAAGTTATAATAAAAGACCCCATGTAATACATGGAACCCAAGCTAAAATCTGAAGAACACTAGGGATGCTAAGGGGCAAAGGGGAGGAAGGCGTAAATTTCAGGCATAGAACATAGTTTAAAAAGGTTGTAGATAAAAGAGAGAACATCATGTAACAAGATCAAGAAGGCCAGTTTAGATAAACCAAAGAACCTGAGAAGAGGCACATACATAAAACAGTCAGAAAAGCTAGGTTAGAGTCAGGCTCTGAAGGGTTTTGAGCAACTGAGGAGTTTACATTTGATTCTAAAAGGATATGTGTTTTAGGATTATGATTGGCAGCTGTGTGGAGGAAGGGATGGAGGATAGAGACTTGAGGTAAGAAGATCAATTAGGAGGGTAAATCATAACTTGAAGAAAGTTGCTTAGTCACTGAAGAAGTAAATCGGATGGCAGTGATAGCACTAACAAAATGTTAAGAATTCAGGAGTGTGAGGTGCAGCTAGGTTGCACAGTGAATGGAACACGGGCACTGGAGTCAGGAGGACCTGAGTTCAAATTCTACCTTGTACCTTTAACACAAAACCTAGCCGTGTGACCTTGGGCAAGTCACTTGACCCCAAATGTCCTCCAAAAAAGGCAAAAAAAAAAAGTTCAGGAATGTGACTGTAAAACTCATCATCAATAAATCAAAAAGCATTCAGTAAGCCCCTTTTATGTGCCAAGCACTGTGCTAAGTACTAGGGATTCAAATAACTACAAAAAGAGTAGCTGTCCTCAAAGAACTTACATTCTATTGTAAGAGACATCATTTAAATAAACAGAGACATACAGAATAGATGTAAGAGAGTCTCAGAACACACTTGAGCAGGGGGGAAGTAAGGAAATCTGTGAATAGAGAAACTAAGAATCTCTATATGATTTTTTTGTAAGCTGGATAGATTGTTTTTTTCTGGAGTAGGGCTACTACTCACAAATTATATTTTATTTTAAATATGTGAATTGTGTGTGTCTGCATTTTATTCTTTGAGTAGTTTGCTAAGGCCAAGACAATCAAGCCTTGCTGGCCTAAGACCTACCACCTGCACATCAAGAGAAAATGGAGACTGGGATTCAGTCAATGAACATTTATTAATCAATCACCCAGGCACTGGGAATACAAAGAAAAGCAAAAGGCAGCATGAAAGGAGCATTAAACACACCAAAAGGGGCAGGTGTGACGAAATACAAGGGGATGTAGCCTGGTCCAGAAGGTCCTGGGAGGAGCTCTCCACCCTCCACCCTCCACCTTCTCCAGTCAGAAGAATGAAGGGGCCCTAGAAGTAGGAGATACTGAGGAGGCATGTTGATGGGATCTAGCAGGATGATGAGATTCTGGAGAACACGAAGAAGTTTAAAAGATTACAAGAACCATTACACTTAAGGTGCGTTAAGGACTACAAGCTCACACTTCTGGAGAAATCTTCAGGTTGGAAACTGAGAAGGGAAATGCTGTATAATGACCTTCCTCTTACTTTTGTTGGGCACTATGTGTGCTAGACTTTTGGTTACAGTATCTGCAAGTATTTGAAGGAGTGATCCCGTAGTGGAGGGATGAGATATGATCTGTGTTCTGCTTGGCTACCATGGGGAGAAAGAGGAGCAATGGGTCTACTTGGCAAGCTAAGAAAAATGTAGGCTTAATAAAAGGAAAAGTACTTCCTAACAACAAGAACCATTCATAAGTGGGATGGGCTGCCTACAGGTCTTCGAACAGAGGCCCAGTGACCACTTATTACGTATTTTATAGTGGGGATTCCTAACTCCCTTCTCATGTCCTCCCTTGTTTACTCTTCAAAACTGCAACACTGGCCTCCTTGCTGTTCCATGAACAGCATACTACTGACCTCCCTTGCTACCCAGAAGTCTTCTCAACAGTTCTTATTTTTAGTGTCATGCCTCTGTTAACTCTGTAAACTCTTAACTATTTATCCTGTATAGAGTAGCTAGGTGGCAAAGAAGGTTGAGTGTCAAGTCAATCTGGCCTCAGACACTCATTAGCTGTGTAACCCTGGGCAAGTCACTTAACCTTGTTTGCCTCAGTTTCCTCATCTATAAAATAAACTGGAGAAGGAAATGGCAAACCACTCCAGTATCTTTGCTAAGAAAACTTCAAAACAGGGCCACAAAGAGTCAGGCACAATTAACAACAAAAAACTCCATCTTCTACATGAAGACTTTCCCAATCCCACTAAATTCTAGTGCCTTCACTCTCTTAATTATTTCTTTTTATTTTACATATATATATATATGTAATGTATGTAAACTGGATTTGAACGAGGCAGAGTCGTACAAAGTCCTCAATCTCACTCTCTCATCCAGCGTCATCAAAGTCCAGGGGGCAGGATAAAAGTTAAAATGACTGGTGACAGCCATGAATACAGTGATGACAGCAGTTCTCAACCTGTGGATTGAGACCCCTTTGGGGGTCGAACGACCCTTTCACAGGGGTCACAGGGGTTGCCTAAGACCAGGAGAAAACACATATTTCCGATGGTCTTAGGAAGGGAGACACTGCTCCTCTATTTGTCTCCAGGCAGGTCCGCCCACATGCAGATACACCCACATACCAGTATTAAAGGGTAGTGGCATTAGAAAGGTTGAGAACCACTGTTCTAAGAGATCAACAGCATCTGCATCCACTGCCTTCATGGCCTTTGGAACAAATTGTTCTCATCTACCCATTCTACTAGAGGAAGTCTTCACATGCTTGGGGTAGACATCCTCCTAAGTCAGGGATGGGTCTGAAGCCTGTCAATTACCCTCAACCTGGTTTAAATCTGTCTGCCAAGACAGTTTTACCAGGCTGTAGATGCTTTGCATGCCACAGCTTCTTGGAGCCACAGGTGAGAGTTGAGGGCCAGGTACATACCAAAGGTGGATGAGCAGCCCTGAAAAGGGCTCAGCAAGCCCTCACACCTGAGGTGCTAGTCCTCCCGGAACACCCCACACACCCATCTGTTACATGTTTGTTTGCTAGTTGTCTCTCTTATTAGACTTTGCTAGCTCCTTAAGGGCAGGGACTATCTTTTGCCTGTTCTTATATTTCCAGTGCTAGGCATAATGTCTGCTACACAGTAGGTACTTAAAATAAATGTTTTTTGGTATGAATTGGACAAAATGAGCACTGAGATCCTTCTGTGATTTGGAATACCAAATTTCTGTGATCCTGGAATACCAAAAAATAGAATGAAAGAATTTATGGAAGAGTTCCATCTGAGACTAAGTGAAGAGTCACTAAAGAAGTACCCTAGAGAAATGAGTGAGGCTTGTAGGCTGAGCTACATTCTATATTAATTAAATTAATAAAGTAAATTAATTAAATTCTATTAATCTTTAGGGACAGAGGAGACAGATATCCCTTTGGGAGAAACCATCTAAGGCAGTGGTTCTCAACCTTCCTAATGCCATAACCCTTTAATACAGTTCCTCATGTTGTGGTGACCCACAACCATAAAATTATTTTCGTTGCTACTTCATAACTGTAATTTTGCTGCTGTTATGAATCATAATGTAAATATCTGATATGCAGGATGTATTCAAATTGAACATAACCCACAGGTTGAGAACCGCTGATCTAAGGGAAAGGAAAAGAAATCACAACTCCAGAATCTCCAGCAACTAATATGTAACCCTCAGCTAGAATTTACAATTTTAAGGAAGAAAGTAATTAAAAACCTTGGGAAAAGTTGCATTTCCTCCTTGGAAATATTTGAGTGATGAGTCATGAGAGAATAAACCCAGAGAAATAGGGGATCAAGTAACCTCAGATTAGTTTGGATCAGATATCTTTATTTTGTAAACTCTCTACATCCAGTAAACTTTTGTGGACTGAGGTTTTTTTGTTTTGTTTTGTTTTGTTTTATTGTTTTTTGAGGAATTGATTGGTTTTCTCTTAGCAAACATTCTCTAAAATACGATCCAATCTTATCTTGGCTTATTTAAAAAGAAACTTTTTTTCTCATACTTTAGTAAGGTTAGACAGGAGAAAGAACAAGCCCCTAGAGGGTTACTGGGTGGGGCTGATGGCAATAGCCATCAGATAAAACTGAGTTCCCAAGAACTGGAGAGCTGGAGCAAAGAAAGTGAGAATCCAGGAAGGATGAGGTCAGAACCAGCCATAATTATTAGCTATTTCTGACTTGTACAAAGCCTTTGTCCTACCTACAGCACCTCCATGGATCAGGAATCACAATAATTGAAGAATTTGAGAGTTGGAAAGGATGGCAGTAACCATCTAGCCCAAAAATGCACAACTTGTAACCCGCAAGCCACATACAGTCCTTATGCATGCCTAAGGATTTCAGGTGGCCCGTGAAAAATGTAGAGGGCATTTTTCAGGGGCCACCTGAAATCCTTTGGTGGGCCTCAGGCTGTGCAGGCCTGATCTAGCCCAACCAGTACATGAAAGGAATTCCATTACAACACATCTTTTGACCATCCCAGCTAGAATAACTTTGTCTTCCTTCAATTTCCCGTGCCGGTCTGTTTGAATTCATTTACATACTTAGTCATATACTAACTTATATTCTAGTTACTTACATATTTCTTATTCTGGTTGCTGTATTATAAGCTATAGTGTGTAACAAGTTTTATCTCTGAATCTTCAATATTAGCATAGGGCCTTTATATTTTTTTTTATCAGACCTGTGCTATCATCTGGGTAGGGAGCCAGAAGTAGTAAGGAATTCCTTCTACCAATAGAGATAGGCATCTTCTCCACGACTTATTTTCTTTTTTTTTCTTTTCACATTAGTCATGTTGTAAAGAAGAATTAGAACCAAAGGGAGAAACCACGAGATTGAAGAAACGAAAAAAGAAAAAAGAAAGCAAATCGTATGCTTTAATCTGCATTCAGACTCCATGGTTCTTTTTCTGGATGTGGATTTTATAGTTCCATCATGTATCACTGGAGTGGCCTTAGCTCTTTGCCTTGCTGAGAAGAGCTAAGCATGGCTTAGTCTCTTTGAGAGTTTTCTGAGGCCCTGTGGAGGTAAATGATTTACTGGGATCAAAGAGTCAGTACATGTGAAACTTCAACTGAGGTCTTGCTAACTCTGAGGCTGTATCCATTAAGTTATACTTCCTCTACATCTGTATCATTGGTGATATCGTAAAAAGAACCTGGGATTTAACATCAAATAACCTGGGATGGAAGCATGGCTCTGATACCGAATGACAGCGGGCAGGTCATGTGATGTCTCTGTACCTCAGTTTACACAAGGTGGGCTCTGCAGTCCCTCCAACTCATTCTGTCACCCATAATTTTGCAATAGTATAAAATATTAAAATAAATCTGGGCCTTGTAGTTTTTTTTTTTCAACTGCAAAATGAAGTTGTTAATGTTATAACATCAGAATTCCATCCTGCTCATTTTTCAATCATGTCTGATTCTTCATGACCACATTTGGGGTTTTCTTAGCAGAGATACTGGAGTGGTTTGCCATTTCCTTCTCTAGTTCATTTTACAGATAAGGAAACTGAGGCAAACAGGTTTAAGTGATTTGCCCAGGGTCACACGCAGGCCCAGCACTCTATCCAATGTGCAACTTAGCTGCCCACCATCTTGCTCTAGAATTCCATAACATGGGGGCTAGTTTGAGAGCCAAAAGGTTTTACACTATTCAACTGTCCACAGAACAAAATAAGCAAAGTAAGAATTTTTATGCTCAACTGAACTAGTGATTGGCCTATTTGCACAGCATTTCTGATGTGTTTCACAGAATCCACAAGTGAATGAAGAAATGAATGACAGAAAGGATGAACCATGGTGGCTGCATAGACACTCCTAACCTTCAGACTTAGAAGGAAAGAATCTTGGTTTTCTCTGTTTATTTTCTGTCCTCAAAAATGTTTCACCCTCAGTATATCAACCAAATAAAAATTGGAACTGTTTAGTACCTATGAAGAGCAGACACAGTCTAATATGAGAAACAACACCATATACCTTTTTGTTATATCTTGTGAAACCCAAGGAATATTCCTTAAAATGAATTTATGACATACAAAGGAGTCTCTGCCTGGAGAAGAAGGACTGCTTAGTCTTTTTTGGGTGTCATGGAAATCATTGGCCATCTGCTAACACCTAGGGACCCCTTCTATGAATAATGGCTTTTAAATGCACAAAATACATAGCATTACAAAGGAATCAATTGCACTGAAATCTAGTCATCAAATTTAAAAAAAAATGGTCATATACTCAAGGTTAAAAACACCTGAAAGAGACAGGTTATTCTTTCATAATTACTTCTTGTTTCTGTTATATTCAGTGTTGAAAATAAAAAGTAAACTCAGGTAAACTTACCATTAATATTTCACTATAAAGAACATATTCATGTACAACTGGAAGCAGTGTCTCAGAAAGGTCAGATATTCGTCTTTCAGTGGCCTTACAACACTTGTCAATGCAGCTGGCCACCCCTTTCAGGGAGTCAACCAGATCCTCTTCCGACGCTGACCACCAGGTGTAGATTGGTCCATATTCCTTCATTTCCTCAAAATACTCTAAGAAGCACAGACATAAAACAAAACAAAAGAGTCTTAATAAACACCATGAGTGAGCATAAGCTGTTCAAAATCACAACTTGGGTACAACGTTTGAACACAAAACCTTTCTTGATTCCATCCACAGTAATGTGTGCAAATTAGCACAGCAGAAAAAGTGCTGAGAAGACCTGGTTCAAACCCTGCCTCAGATAGACATTTACTGGCTTTATGACCCCAGGCAAGTCACTTGGCCACTATGACCTTCAAGATTGCTCAACTATACAATATGGACGATAACAGCAACCACCTCCCAGAATCATTGAGGATCATGTGAGATAATACTTGTAAAGTGTTTAATATGCTTGTAAAGTATTTACTATGCTTGACACATTGTAGGTACTTAATAATTTCCCCTCTTCCTTCCTTACTCCATTTCCTTCTTTTTTCCTCCCTTGAACATACTTTACTAGAAATTTCAATATATTTTGGGTTTTTTTTTTAATTCTAAAATAGCTATACTGTTTCAGTCTAAAAGTTATGAGGATAAGAACATTTCATAGAAGACTATAGATTAAAGCCAATTAAACACACACTTTTTGAGGATTCCTACATAAGTAAGGCCCTCTGATACATACTTGGGATAGAAAGATGAAAGACAATAGAATATTTGCCTTTTAAGAGTTTACAATCTACTGAGATTTAGTGAGCCGTGTGGAAGGGAAAGGGAGATATAAGACATATACATTTGTAAGCATAATATTTTAAAATATGGTAAAAGGAGGAAAACTATGCAGACAAAGAATTCTAATAATATGTATAGAAAAAATTTGTCTGAAAGCACAGACTATATGAAGAAAAGAAATATGAAATTAGAATGAAAAAATCTGAAGTCAAGTTATTTGCTGCTGTTCAGTCATTTTTCAGTCATGTCCAATTCTTCATGACTCCATCTGGGGTTTTCTTGGCATAGATACTGTAGTGGTTTGCCATTTTCTCTTCCAATTCATTTCACAGATGAGGAAATTGAAGCAAAAAGGGTTAAGAAGCTTGCCCAGGGTCTCACAGCTAATGTCTGAGGCTAGAATTTGAACTCAGGAAGAGGAGTCTTCCTGATTCCAAGCCCAGCATTCTATCTACTGTACTACCTAGCTCCCTTGAAGTCAAATTATGGCTGGTCTTAAATGCCAGACTAAGAAATATATATTTACCCTATAAGCAACAGGGATCTACTGGAAAAAAAAATTGTCAAACCAGTTTAAGTACGAATTAATCTTATTTTTGTGACTTGATGTACTACAGTTTTCAATAAAGTTTTAGTTCATTTTTATGACAAGAATTAATTTAACAGGTCATATTGCGAAACTGTGATAGAGGATTAATTGGACCCCTATTTCATTCAACTCAGTATTAATCAGTTTGATACAATTCCATAGGAGTAGTGACTATAAATTCTGATATAAGGCCTCAGAGCTATGAACTGCACACAGTAAGCTCACTTGCTTAATCACGGGAAGCCAACAAGAGAACCTCCTCCCTTGTTTCTCCTTGTGATGGTGATCAAGCCCAGCTCGGCAGAGGAGACTCAATGACATGCCAAGGCCCTCAGCTATTTTTGTTGCCCCTCTGCTCTTTGTCACCCCTCTATTGCCCAGCATGGGGAGATAACCATGAGCTCTTGACCAATGAGTGACCCTAGTTGCCAGTCTTTGGCCTGCCTTTCTACCAGCCCATGGGTATGTTACTTGGCTTGGTAGGACCTCCTGAAAGGTCAAGATAGGTTAGTCAAGATCTGCTCATTTAGACCGTTAGTCAACCAATGAATTCTGTATTCTGTGTACACCCTTCTGGAGGGTCATGGGCAAGGTCCATCCACCAATAAGACTGAATACTTTTAATCTGCCCCATCTGTGTTGTTTGGGTATCAAGCACTACAAAACTAAGGCCCTGGAGGAAGGCGGCATCTCAGATCATGAGGAAGATCTGAGGTCCACTGCATTACAGAGGGCCAGGGACCCTTTAATAAACTGCCATTGGCTCAGGACTCTGCCTCAGTTTCTTTTATTGTAGGTTAGACACAAAACAGAGATAACCTTGGGGGCAATAAGACAAGGATTCTAATGCATACTAGTTAAGTATCCCTGTGCTAGTCCCTTTACTTTTCAGTACATGGTGTCACACTCAATAGAAATGGGGCCTTTAATACACAGCTAAGGATCCCTCTAGGCAGCATATTGACTTAGTTTTTAAATTATGTTATCTATGTTTTATTGTATTTTTACTTATTTTGTTAAATGTTTCCCATTTACATTGTAATCTGGTTCCAGCTGTTCTCAGGCGTGCTATGAGACTCATGTGGTAGTCTACATGTTTCATGCTTCCACTCTAACAACAATAAAATGTTAGTTGAAGAGTAAGTGCTGATACAAATCCTGTATCTGCAGAGGAAGTTTCTGTACCAGAGTTCCCTATACAAATGAAATCAAAAACTTAGAAGTGTCTGTCTGTCCCTCCATAAAATGAACACACACACACACACACAGACATATATGTATGTATGTGTATAAAAAAACTTTTAATTTTTCCTTTTAACTGCTGACTCAGACAAGATAAAACTTAAAGGGTCAACATAAAAACAGCCAAACTACAAATATACCATAAGCATGAAGGAGTACAATGAACCAAAGGATATTTTTAATTCTGGCAAACAAATTTTTCCAAGATGTCCCCTACCATGATGATCTCCTTTGATAGCAACAAAATGTAATTTCTATTCCTTTTTTTCCCCTATCCTCTAAACAATACAGAAGGGAAATGAAGAATTCCCAAATTCAGTAAGAACCAAAGAGGTGCCATAACATGATAGAAAAAAGCAGGAATTTGGAACCAAAACCAGGGTTAGAATCAACTGACCAGTGTAACTTTGGACAAATTCCTTCCCTTCTTTAGATCTCAGTTTCCTCATCTGTAAGATGAGAACTGTGGAACTAGATAATTTTTAAAGGGAATGTTTTCAACTCTAAACCTATATTCTAAACACTTCCATGTTAAAGAAATATTTTAAGAAAATAATATATTTTTTAAAAATATATGAAATTACTTCTGAGCTCCAATTTAACTCTTTCATCCACTTATTCAGTTGTCAGAGAAGAACCATGGGTCTTCCATTTCATCTAGGTTTGAGTTTAATTGTACATTTAGTCCAAAGCATGTTCTCCTTAAGGGGATATTTCACTTACCCTTGTACCATTGGACAGGAAATAATTACCCCCAGGTAGACTGCTATAGTTATCCTACTGAGAGCAATTTTAAAAGCTTTATTAAAAAGCAATTTGAAATTTATGAAATTATTTCTAAATGAATGTTTAATTCCTTTTTTTAAAAAAATCCTCTAGGATCCTAACTATATCAAAATTTAGTTGTAAATTAGAAAGAAAAAAATGACACAACACTGAATCCAGTATTTTTTCAGTCGTGTCTGGCTCCTTGTTACACCATTTTAGGTTTTCTTAGCAAAGATACTGAAGTGGTTTGCCATTTCCTTTTCCCGCTCATTTTATAGATGAGGAACTGAGGCAAACAGGGTTAAGGGACTTGCCCAAGGTCACATAGCTACTAAGTATGTGAGGCCAGATTTGAACTCACGAAGATGAATTTTCCTGATTCCAGAACTAGTGCTCTATCTATTGTGCCACCTAGCTTCCCATGATCCATTTACAGAATGCTGATTCCAAATGTTATCTTCAAGCATTGTCCAATGCGGCATCACAGAACAGAGGTAAAACCATTAGATAACTTTTCATCATCAAGGAGATTTCTTGCCATAGGTAATAAATTGACCAATATTCCAATTAAATCTCTAAAAACTTGTTATTTATTGGCAAACATGCCATGGCCTCAGAATCCCACATAAAAAAATAAACATTTACTTCAAAAATGTAGTTCACAAAGTATGACTTCCATGCTTCTTCAGGTCATAAGAGTAACCTGATATTCCCAAAGACTACCTCTATAGAGCACAAGTTTTTAAAAGGTTCTAACATGCTAAAAAGCTTTGAGTACAGGCCCACGGTCTGGAAACCATCCTAGCTAAATATGGAGAGGCTCATCACCAATTTAGTGATGAATTCATTGGCCATGATTAGAACACTAGTCTCCAAAAAATTCAAGTTGAAGATCACTTAAAAGGTAGTGGTAAAGTACATGGAGGAATGAGCAGACTGCCATACCTAAGAATTTATGTAGGAGAAGCAATGTTTGATGACAAGGAAGTCATCAAAGAAATGTATGAATTTAAAAAAAAAAATAGGCTGGTCACACAGCAAGAGTAAGAACTTACTCATAGATAATCTGTGTCATTGTTGTTACCCTAGCAATATGAAGAGAACTCACAAAAGGCACCTAGTATGTAAGGTGGAACCCTTGTGGCAAAAACAGTAGAACCTTCACATGAGCTGCAATGGGCGGTTATGGTATAGATGAGTTGTATCTGCATCACTGGAGTTAACACCAACATCAATGAGCTCACAGGTCCATTTCAATATTGAGTAGAACTCAAATTTTAAATAGGAAACATGCATGGATTAATCAAAGGGTGAGAGCATTAAATGATTACTCCATTGAATGCCCACTATCTAGGTAAATAAGATGTGATTTTGAAATTTACCAAGCCTCTACCCCACCATCATGTTATTTTCTCCTTCTGTCTTCACCTATGTCACCCTCTTCCTATCATATATTTCTGTCCTTGCTTTTCACTTCTTGTTAACACTCCCTCCCTCTAAAATAGGGACAACAATAAGTCAGCATTTAAAGCACTTTAAGGTTGGCAAACCATTTTCTATATTATATTTCATTTGATAAATATGAAAAATATGTTTCTATCTGTGAAATCATAAAGCATCTAAGTGGTATACTTTTAACAAAACATACAGTCATAAAACAGCTTAAATTGCCCTGTACTTTATTGTGGCAACTGATCTTTCTTTCTGGGATTCAATAGTTTGCTAAACAAATTAAAAGCCTATGCAAAACTGCAGGAGAATGTTTTTAATATTCAAGAGGCTTTGTAATCACTTTAGAATTACACAGTTATAGATTCAAACAATCGAGTTAATTGCATATCACTTTCTTTAATTATTAAAACAGGTCAGAAGGATGTGTGCTTGGCCAAAATTCCTGGCAACAAGCCCTGTTAGGTTTCTCTATGTATTTGAAGGTAATAACACTATATTTTTGTTGGTTTATTTGCTCTTTTAATGGCTTGAAAATTTAAAGGCTATCTCACACAAATCAAATCACTCACTATTTCCTTAGGCTCCTAGGATATGATAACTATTTTGACATATCTGAAAAGTTGTCATGGGGGAAAATGGAACTGGACTTTCTATCTGGCCCCAAAGAATAAGAGTGGGAGTAATGGGAAGAAATTTCAGAGAATCATATTTGGGTTGAAGGGAAAACAAACAAAATTTCCTAAAATTGGAGCAACCCCAAAATAGAATAAGCTGTCTCAGAAAGTGATGACTACTGCCCAGTAACGGGCTTCATCAAGTCAGGATGAATGACCATCAGTGAGATAGGTTGTACAGGTACAGGCTGGGTTAGAGAATCTTTTCCTACTTGGTATTGTGAATTCCTTTGAAATGACCAAGTCATTGACAAGAGTTGTTCATCTTTACTTTTGTGTGTTTTGCATTTTCCACTTTCATCATCTCAGTTTCCACAGTCAGGCCTAGGCCTCTTTCCTTGGCTAAAGATGTCTGATTTTCTCCCAGCTTCAGATCATGAAGTCGTTTGTCTCTTTGCCAAGGCCAGCCCTTCTACATCTGAATTTGATCCCAACTCCTCTAATTTCCTCCAGTAGATTGCAACCTCTATCATCATCTTTCCCTGCCTCAGTAATTTTCAACTTCCCTCTATCCACCAGCGCATTCTCTACTGTTTTCAAACATGTCTCTCCCTTATGTTAAAACAAATAAAAACTCTCACTGGATCCTACCAACCCTAGGGGAACTAACATCCCATATCTTTCTTCTTTCTCAAACTCCAAGAAAGAGGAAGGGAGGGAGAGAGGGAAGAAGGAAGGAAGGAAGGAAGGAAGAAAGGAAGGAAGGAAGGGAGAGAGGAAAGGAGGGAGGAAGGAAGGAAGGGAGGAAGGAAGGAAGGAAGGGAGAAAGGAAGGAAGGGAGGAAGAGAGGAAGGAACGAAGGTCATTTTCACTCCACACTCACTGCCCTTTTACTTCCTTTCCTCTCATTCTCTTCTTAACTTTCTACAGTCTGTCTTCTGACCTCATCACTCACCTGAAACTGTTCTCTCCAAAGACCCCAACAATCACTTAATTGCCAAATCTGATGGCCCTTTCTCAGTCCACATTCTTCTTGGCAGATCAGTTGCATTGCAGTCAGTCCACAATCATTTATTAGGTATGTTCTATGTGCCAGCCACTGTACTAAGCACCAAGGATATGAAGAAAATCAAAAATACTGTCCGTTTTCCAAAAGCTCATATTCTAATGTGATTGATAAATGTAAAAATCTGTACAGACAAGTTCTGCAGTGTTGGTGGAAGGCTATCCCAGATAAAAGGCATTAGTCTTGCAAGAAATGAAGGAAACCAGGAGGTGAAGGTGAAGAGGTAAAGCGTTCCAGGCGTGAGCAACAGCCAGAAAACAGGCCTAAACTCAGGAGATGAACTGTCATGTGCAAGGGAAAAAAAGGAGGCCAATGTTGCCAGATTATAGGTTACACAGAGAAGAGTAAAGTATAATAAGAAAGGCCAATTTGTGAAAGGTTTTAAAAGCCAAACAGCATTTTATATTTAACACTGGATGTAACAGGGAGCCATTAGAATTCAATGGATAGGAGGGTGACATACACAGACCTGTGCTTTACCAAGATCACTTCAGTAGCTAAGTGGAGCACAGACTGGAGTTAGGAGAAACTTGAAGCAGGGAAAATAACCAGTCCAGTCATGAGAAGATAAAAGTCTGTTCCTGAGTACTGGTTAGATGTTGTAAAGGTGGATATATAGAAAGAATGTAAGAAGAGACTGAAGGTTCTACCCAGCATGATTAGGAGAATGATAGGATCCCTCAACAGTAACAGGGGAGGGTTGGTGTGGAGGAGAGAAGATAGGAGTCTGCACCAGTGTGGTGGCTGTATGAATGCAAAGAAAAGGGCTAATGTGAGAGACGTCTGGAAGGTAGAAATGGCAGGACCTGACACAGCATGGAGAGGTACAGTGAGTACAAGAAAATGAGGACAAGATTGTAAGCCAAGGTGCCCGGGCTCCACATGACACTGTTGACGAACCTACCTTCCTAAATGCTTTTTCCTCAATGGGTTTTCATAATATTCTTCTCTCTTGGTTGTCATCTCACCTGTCTGACTCTTCCTTCTCCATCTCCTTAGCTGGCTCATCATATATCACACTCCCAAGCACTAGACGTTCCCCTAGGTTTTGTCCTAGACCATCTTCTCTCTACATTCTCTCCACTTAGTAACCTCATCTGTTCCTCTATGTGTGTGCAGAGGTGGGGAGGGAGAGGGTATACATATATACAATGCATGTATACACACAAATATGTATATCACATATGTATTATATGTGACCACATATGACACATATGTCTAAGTACATAGTAAGTGTTTTTTGGACTTTTTTTTTTAATAAGAACTTTAAGGTAAAAAAAAAAGTTAATTCTTAGTGGCAGAAAAGGCATACTTTTCTTCAATTTAAAAAAAAAGAAAGGAAAAAATAAGTGAAGTTCAAAAAAGGTTCCACAGGAAACAACCTGACACAAAAACAAACAGTCACTACAACCATCTCACTTAATGATCTACAGTGGAAAGAGGTAAGAGTCAAAGATTGGCAAATTCATTTGATCTCACTGAATACTTAACGGTAAATAATAAAAATAACACTAATAATAAGAGCTAGTGTTTATATAGGGCTTTGATATTTGCAAGATGATTTACATTTCAGTTGAGCTTCACAAACAATTGCATGAGACACTATGATAATCCTATTTACAGATGAGGAAACTAAGGTAGACAGAGAGGTTAACTGACTTTACCAGGTTCACATAGCTAGTGACTGAAGCACAACTGGGAGGATGAAATAAGGTAACATGGACATTATGTCTATTTTTTACCATAAAATGCCAAAAAGAAAAAAAAAGTTCATTATAATTTTAATTTCAGAAACATTCTGAAACTTGTATTTCTAAAGATGCTCATAATTTAAAGTGGGATACATTAAGCTAAAAGAAATTAAAATCTCTTTCATTTGAATATGAAATAACCTATGCAGGCTGAATGGACCATCTGGGACAACAATTTCCCAAAGCTACCAAGAACAATAATCTCATCATTTTTAAGGATATCCAGTTTCACACTCTAAAGGCAAAGAATGCCCTTAAGTTTTGGATAGTGACACTCTAATATGTCATATTTTACATGAACTTGCAAATCAGATCATGTTTGCACTATACTTTTGAATTCAAATTTATAACATCTAGCCCAACATCCACTTTCCCTAGAAAATATCTTGACAAACTGTATGGTTTTCAAGGTATTATCTAAAACTGCTACCTGGGCCACTTTTATATTCTATAAATACTTATTTTAAGTATTTTCAAGGGATTCTAGGGGGTTTTCTATAAGGTCATTCAATCGATGCATCAAGAATCTACATAAAAGACACATTAATAGAACACAAAATGGCCAAATGGTATAAACAGGTACAAACTTTCTGAATTATTTTAGTCATCAGCGAAGCATTTAAAATACCAGCATATTGAGAAGGAAACGAGCAATGGGGAAGGTAGAAATCACAGGAGCATAGATGAGGAACCTGAAAGTTCATCTAGTTCAACTGCTTCATTTTACAAATGAACAAATTATGGAACAGAGATTAAGAACTTGCGCATATAGATTCTAATAAGAGCTAGGAATCGAATCCAAGTCCTAAGAGTTGGCCCAAATCCTTGAATTATTTGGGTCTCACAAGCACCTTACCCACCCAGGAAGGAACTTATTTTGCATCACTTATCCTGATAAGGCACATTTCACCACTGTTATTTTTCACTCTTTTTAATCACGTCCAACTCTTTATGACCCCATTTGGGGTTTTCTTGGCAAAGATATTAGAGTGATTTGCCATTTCCTTCTCTAATATTTTACTATTATTGGTCTTGTGCCTCTTAAACAGAACATTAAACATATTCATAACAGGTATACTACTAGAACAATGTTCTCTTAAAAAATGCTATTTAAGATAATACATACATATAAAACTGATCAATATTTGATATTGATATATAAGATATCAATATATTGATCAATATATCTATATATATTGACTATAAGATATCATATATCTTAAGGATTCTTTACTTTTCAAAAGATTTAGAAAATGTTCCTTTAAATAGCAAGCTTACCAGTGCATGTAAAATAACTTCATTTGAAAAAAAAATTATGCACAGTGTTTCAGGACCAGAAAAAGGAGGTCCACTTATAAAGTATGCTTTTTTCTCATTGATCAAAGTGCTTTCTTTCTTTTCCCCTATAACTCAGTTGAATAAGATATTATGCTTCCATTGAACAGGTATAAAAGGGGAAAAGTTAAATTCTGTGAGAGATTAGATTTTCCTGCCTGGGTACGACAAGGCAAAATTCTAGATTATGTACTATATTCACAAGCAAGAGTGAAAGTGAATAAAAAGACACTGAAACATTCTTTTTTCTTACCTTCAATTTGAGAAATTTTTTTATGTCCCTTCCATAGTACAGGGTATCCCCCAAAGTCTTAGGAGTGCACTTTTAAGCTTTAATAGCTTCAGATCACACTAAGACACGTGCAGCACCCTGTAACATTGTCTTTTCCTCCTACACATTTACATGTCTTGGTCCCAACTTAACCCCCACCCTTGGAAAAGGAGTAAGTACTATTTATCATTGCATCTTTCACACTGCCAATCACAATACTTCACACATTTTAGATTCATCACAAATATTTGTTGAATTGAACTGGCTTTAGTGAAGAGATTGACATGATTTCACCTTATAAAAACAGAAGACTATGTTTTTTCCTGTCCAAAAAAATATCAATGGAGCAAATCTTAACTGACAAAGTTGAAGAAAATTTTTAAAATAGGGAGAAAGTAGGGTGGAAGAAAATGGAAGGAAGAGGAATAGAACTCATATCTGAGAACTCACACTTCTTTCTGTGATTGAGCCCCCTGACTCTGGCCACTGCCCATAGGATTACTAGGATATTCAGTGATTTTTCACCTAGAAATTCAAGGTTCATTATATCACATCTTCCCTAACTAAAATTCATTGTATCATAGATTTAGTGTTAGAAGAGACCTCAGAGGCCATCTAATTCAACTGCCTCATTTTATGAATGAGGAAATGAAAATTTAGGAGGATAAATAACTTGCCCAACACAGCATTGGGGTTTGAAGATCTGAACGAAGATTCTTGACTTCAAAGTCAATAGTCTCATCATGAGGCCTTCTGAAGATTCAGGGAATATAAGGGCGAAAATGCAACAGTCTCAGTGCTCAAGAAATTTAAATGGCAGGGGAAAAGAAGGGTAGAAAGGAAGGGCAACACATATAGATAAGCAAATTGTGTGTGTGTGTGTGTGTGTGTGTGTGTGTGTGTAGTAATTAGGTATTGGTAGGGAGGAAAGGGGAATACTAATAATTGGGGTTATCAGGAAAGTATAGATTAAACTTTAGGAAGAATATAGAGGTAAGGAAAGAGCTATGGTTCTCAACCTTCCTAATGCTGCAACCCTTTAATACAGTTCTTCATCTTGTGGTGACCCCCAACCACAAAATTATTTTTGTTGCTACTTCATAACTATAATTTTGCTACTGTTATGAATCATAATATAAATATCTGATATGCAGGATGTATTTTCATTGTTATAAATTGAACATAACCCACAGGTTGAGAACTGCTGGCCTAAGGGATAAAATGGAGGTGGGAGATTTAACTTCATGTACATTCAACAAGCAGGTCAGTTTGGCTAGAAGACAAGAATTTGTGAAATACAGTAAAATAAATTAGTCTACATAGTGACTGATTGTGAAGGAATATAAATGCCAAAGGGGTATGGACACTGGAGTTTCTCAACCAGGAAAGGGATATGGTCAAACCCAAGTTTCAAGAATACATATTTGGCCATCCTGTGGAGGATAAATTGGAGACCTGAAGAAGTTTGAAGCAGGGAAATAGATTAGGCGGTTATTGAAACAGTCCAAGAGAAAGATGATGAAGGCCAGAAGTAGAGGAGTAACTATTTGAATAGTGAGAAGAAGGAAATGAGAGATGCTGTGGGGAAATGAAGGGACTGAGACACTTTTCAATCCATGGGATACCAGGTACTAATCTTAACCTATAATCTGAATCCAAACCTCACAACTTTACTCCTTACTCATCTCGTCTTCCTTTGCAAGATAGCTAGAACCACTTTTTAGTAATCAGATCCTATAAAATTTAGATATACAATAGAGATAGAGAAATATACCTACAGATCAGAAACTAGCTTTGCAAAGGACTTAAGTTTTTGTTTTAAAAAAAGAAATTTTAAGTTGAAATTCTCATTTTAAAATGTATATCCCAAAACAGCAAATGTATGATAATCTGAATGAAGAGAAAGATTAAGGTCAGTACTTTTACATACCCTTTTCTTCCTTGTAAATTCTATGAGATATTTTATCTATTAAGTTTATCTCCTGGCTAAATGTTCCCATATAATCATTCATTTCAGTGAACTCCTCTGGGCGGTTTTTAATTCCTCTCACTGAGGATGCTACAGCTCTGACTGTCTGTCCCATCCTGCTAAGCAATCCAGGACCTTGTTTCTTGTGCGAAGACAGTTCCTAAAAATAAAACACAAAATAATGAAAATGAAGTAACAGTAGTAGTAGTGCTGCTGGTGGTGGCAGTGGTGGCTATGGTATAAATTCCAAGAGTTAAAACACACACACACACACACACACACATACATACATACACACACACACATACACAACGGAGAAGAAAAATAGAGGTTATAAATATAATGGTACACAATTTATAATACATAGTATAACATTTGGGGGGTTTTAGAATTGCTACAGAGAGATAAATTTCAATATTTTTCCAAGTGTTTCTTTTCTTTCTTCCTTCCTTCCTCCCTTTCTTCTTTCTTTCCCTTCCTTTTTTTCTCTTACTACTTAAATTTCATCTTAAATAACTGCACGAAAATATATTAGCCACAAATAGTGGAACAATGGAAGAGGAGAGAGGACAACTAATGACTAATAAAAGAAAGGATTTTATGTGGGGATTATGTGTCTGTGTCTAGACCTGTGATTTCATTGATATAGAGAGCTCTTTATACGGATGAAGTCATCCTTGCAGTATACCAACTGTCATTTACAACGTGCAATAAAAAATTCACAAAAACCAGCCAGACCTTTAAATAAAGATGATCTGTACCATTTCTGTGCCTAAGTTCCATTCTGATCTTGATTTAGGAATTGACACAGCCTCTTACTGATCATTAGGGTATTTAGTGAGTTATTGCTAGTAGAATATGGTTGGTCTTCCAGAACTACATTCATTCTAATTGCAACACAACATTTTTTCCACTGCAATATATAACCAAAAAGGAAACTCTGAATAACAGGCATAATCACCATCAAGGCATCATCAAGGAATTCTTTGAAAGGAAGAAAAGATGAGCTGGTCACATGGCAAGACAGAGATGAGAAGTGGACATCCAGAGTGCCCCAGAGGTAACCTCATGATATAAAAGAAGACAAGGAGCGTCTCCAGTGCATTGGATCCCCCTCCGTGGTAAACTTTTGGGAGAACACAGAACGGAGTCAGACAAGATGAGATGGTTATCTTCTTCACTGGACAGAACTACCAAATCAATCAGATCAGAGATCAATTTCCATACATTAGCAAGATGCTGAAGCATCTGCTACATGAGCATATTCAAGGTGGGTAATCGGGAACTTGGCAAACAGACAAAATACTCGAATGATACTCAGGTTTATGGCATCAGCAATAGAGCATAAACATAAATACTTTGCCAGGAGCTTTTTGGTTTCATTTTTTATTTTATACTCTGCATCCTGAACAGTGTCTGGCCACTTAATAAGCCACTTAATAAAAAAATTATTGGATAAATCCTGAATGTATCTGAAAGGCTGAGAAATAACAAGAGATAAACAGATAAATTTGCCTTGAATCGTAGGGAACAGTATAAGTCTTTTGAAGCACAGAATTTGAGTCGAATATGAATTGAAGAGACATAACTACAAATAAGAATGGGTTCTGAAAATACAGCTATTAATTGTATCATCTATGGATGATGGACAACTTTAGTCATTGCCTTAAAAATAAATAGAAAATGGAATGGAAAGGTAAAATCATGATTGTTTTTTTTTCTATAATTCTCCAAACTCTACTTATCTTTCCTTTCTCTTAGCTATGTATTTATTAGAAATAGCTAGCTCAATCCATGGCAGTTTCCTTTTCATAGTCAAAATTTCCAAGGTGCACAAGACTTTGGTAGATTAGCCAATGCCTGCGTAGGAATGCCCTCTAAAGACCTTTACAATAAATGGCAGCCCAGATCTTGATTAAAGCCTGCTTCAATCTACCACTGTTCAAGCAAGCCCATTTCTATTTCACCACTACCTTTGGGGCTGCCATGTCATACTGTTGATTCACACTGAGCTTGCAATATATTAAAACTCTCTATATTTTTGAAATAAAGTTATGTCTAGCTAAGCTGTCTCCATTTTCTATCTGTATAAATCACTTTAGAACCCACCATCAAACTACTTGTGTTTTTTCTATTATAATTGATGTCTTTAGCACCATTTCTCTTTCTCTAGTACATACAAAATAACTGAACTATATAATAAAGGATTGCAAGAAAATGGTGGTACACTAGGATCTAGATCCCCTACGCGTATCCCCAGTTAAGTTCTAAAAATTCACTAGAAAGAATAGTAATTAATGAAGGCTGCACACACACACAAAAGTCCCAGAGTCCTGCAGAAACACAGAACAGTGAGAATCTAGGATTTTTGGAAGCCCATATGTGAAGTAGTCTGATCCCACAGCCAGAGCAGGTCTCAGCATAGGCAGGCCTGGAGCCCCATCTCTGACAAGAGTCAAGGCCACAGCAGCATTCCAGCAACCTGGACCCAAACCAGAACACGGATCAAGGCTAGACCATAACTACAGAAGACAGAGTCTGGTTTTATCCCCCAAACTCAGAATCTAACAAGATTTACATATACTACAGAAGAATGCAGGAGAGGAGTTTGAATCAAATACAAGGCCCCAGTCTGGAAAATGTGGCTAGAAATACGAGTAAACTAAAAGAAGAAAATTCCACACCTAATGAAAAAATAACTCCACAACAAGTACAAGCAGAGAAAAGAATGTACAGACTTCAAGGGCTACCAGAGTAAGTGGTACAAAGATACAAAGTGGAACAGCTAACTAGGAAAGAAGCTGTGGAAATTCAAGAGTTTCGAACAGACAGTGGTAAACCTTACCCCAGAAATGAAAAGCAGAATGGGTCAAACAGAAGAAATATTAAATGGAAGACAAAAATCAGAAGACTGGGGGTCGGAATTGGGGGGTTGGGATTGGAGGGCTGGGAGGAAGCAGAAGGAAATGAAGGCATACAGAATGAAAAACAACTGACTGGGAAAATAGATCAAGGAGAGATAATCTAAGGAGCTTGGACTACAGCTGGCTTGCCAGAGTCAAGAATACAATCCCTGGCCATGGAATGAAGTAGCATTAACAGGCTGAGACAAGAATTAAATTTCTGACCTTGGTCTTATTAGCACCATATTTTGCCATCAGTTTTCCTTTCAAACACCTACTATGTCTCATGTCACTTTCAAAACTACGAATTGCTGTTTTTCTGTGAACCTCTGTGCTGGCAGCCTTATAGCACAGAACCTCTTATTTGGGCTCTGACTTCATCTTTAATGGGAGAACAAGAACTGCCACTTATCCTGGAAAGATAAGCTGAGAATTAACAACTCACTTTTGTTGCTTTGTCATGTCAGGCATGTTCAACTCTTTGTGACCACATTTGGGGTTATCTTGGTAAAGTAGTTTGCTGCTTCCTTCTCCAGATCATTTTACGGAGGAGGAAACTGAGGCAAACAGGGTTAAATTACTTGCCCAAAGTCTCACAGCTAGTAAGTATCTGAATCCAGATTTGAACTCAGGTCTTCTTGACTGTGGGTCCACTGCTCCATCCACTGAGCTTCCTAGCTGGCCCCAAAACTCATTAGGATTGTCTACATTATTTTCCCAGAAGCCTCAGAAACGGGGCTATGGAAGAAGCATCAAATACTGGATTCCTCAGAGGCAGTCTGAAAAAAGTGCCTAGTTTGTCAAACTTGAGGTGAAGATGTTCTAGGTTTGCACTGGATACCAATGGGGCCATGGGAAAGTCGCATGATCTCTCTGAGCCTTTGTTTCCTCATCTTCAAAACAGAAATTATAATATATAATTATATAACCGTAGCATATAAAAGATTTTCTTTTATTATCTATATTAAAGAAAATACTGAAAGAAGAGGCCCAGGGTTTGAACTAAGGCTCAGTCATCTACTAATTACTTAAGTAACCTTAAGCAAGTCACCTAAACTCTCTGTGAAACCATTTCTTCTCATATAAAAGGACACTTGATAAAGGTCTTATATCCAAGAAACAGGGAACTAACATAAAAGTAAAGGTTCAAAGGCCTTGTCCTAATAAGAAAATGAACAAAGGATTTGAATAGAGGACTGATAAAAAGAATCACAAACTACTGAAAATCATATAACAGAATGCTCCAAATTACTAATATTGAGAAGAATGCAATTGAAATGATGGGAGAGTTCAAATGAAATGCAGAAAGTTGGCAAAGACAACAAAATGGGAAGTCAATGTTGGAGTGAGTTGCAGAAATACAGATAAACTAAGGAGCTGTAGAAAAACAGAAATGCTAAAGCACCATTTGTGGAGTACTGAACCAATCCAATTATTCTGTAAAGCAATTTGGAAGGATGCTAGGTATAGACCCCTTAAGAAGGTCAAAGAAAGAAAGAAAAATCCTTTATAGTAACATTTTTTTTGTACCAGCAAATAACTAGAAATAAAGTAGATGTCTATAAATTAGGAAACGGTTATAAGTGTAATAGGAATATTACTATGACATAAAAAATAATGAATATGATGAAAATAGAGAAGCATAAGAAGAGTTATGTGAACAGATTCAAAGTTAAGTATGCAGAACCAAGAAAACAGAATATATACAATGACCACAGCAATGTAAATGAAAACAAAACAAATGAAAATGAAGGCTATGAATCAGAAGAACCAAGCTTTTATAAGGAAGGTGAGGTAGTTGGGGTATTATGTGTGTGTAATTTTGCACATAATGGTTTAATTAGTTGATATGCTACTTTTACTAACCTATCTCCTATAAAGGATGGATCCCCAAGAGGAGTTAGAGGAGGGATATGTTGAGGAAGGTTCATAATAAAAAAAAGAAAAATAATAATTATTTTTAAATGATAAGGATAAAAGACTGTATGACTTCTGAAGTGCCTTCTCATTTTACATCTTTGATATTATGACTTTAATGACAGAAGTGCTCCTTGATGAGACAAGACATTCATCTATTAGTGCTTAAGAATGATTTGTTAGCATTACTACTGCTTATTGTTTTAGGCAGCACATATGACTACTGGTCAGCTTCTTCGATAATTGTGTCTCAGATCATTTCTAAGGGTGCAATATAGACCTAGAGTTAGGTTATGATATCATCACAAAAACTTAACAATGGCCATCCAGACATCAAGACTATTTGGTTTTTAATAGACTGGCCTAACCAGTAACAGGCATAAAAATATATAAAACCTCAATGTCAAGAAATAAAGTACATAATCTTTTAAATAACTAATCTTTTGATCTAAAATTAGTAATAAAAATACAGCAAAAAAAAAGAAGGTGCTGTACTATTCTGTTATAAACAAGATAATAATTCACTCTTAGAGAATGTTAAGAACACCTTACGTCAGTCCTGTGAGAAGTAACCCAATTAGTAACCCAGTTTCACAGATGAAGAAAGTAAAGATTTCTGAGGTAAAATGACATGCCCAAGGTCTCACAGCTAGGCAGTGCTTGAGGCAAGATCATCTAATTAACCCTGAAAGTCCAAGAACTGAAAACTGTGGGCAGTGCCCTGGGGAGGAAGTATCCTTTGGTTGTCTTTCTGACGCCTTTCAAAAAGATATAAGGTATCCAGGAGAACTATAGACACCATCACATTCTGATTCTCAAAGATGCCAAGAAAGAGAAGTTTTTTTAAAGCCCTGAATATTTATTCAACACAGGCAAAGAACAACTTAAATTTTTAAAAATCCTCTTCAAAGAGAAAAAAGAGGACTGTATGTGAGAGAAGACACATGGTTACAAATAAAACAAAAACTTTAAGGTTTTTTGGTACTTTTAGATTTAATACAGGTTCCTATTTAATGCCATTTATTCATGTTAAAAAAAATTCATCTTTATTCATTCAATAGAGAACAATGCTCCCTGAAAAAAAAACAGTTAGTATAAATAGTAAGAACAAAGTCAATACAGCACTGAAATGTATAAGAATAATAGAACTGAAAATCAAAGATTTTACCCAGGCTTGTGCAGTAAGAAACACTTTGAAGTCTTCATTAAAAGTTAAAGTGGGGTGATCCGCAATTCGATTCAAGAATTTATGCAGTGCCTTTCTTCGAGTCTCAATGAAGTCATCATTAAACCGTTCCACCATGCCTTTCATTATGAATTTTTCTGGCAAAGGCTAGAGAAACAAGGCATAACAAGGCATTACCCAGAGTAGGTGGCAGAGGGTGCAGTTTTAAGTACTTAAAGGTTAACTTTGTACAAAGGAAGGAGACTTTAGAATCCATGGGGTTGTAATCTCCTCATTCTGTAGAAAACAAAAAAAGGAGGTCCAGAGAGGTTAAGTAGTGTAATGGGGTAATATGGTCAAATGGATAAAGTTTTAGACTTTGAGTCAGGAAGGCCTGGGTTCAAATACTGCCTCTGACACTTAGTTTTCTCATCCATAAAATGAGAGTTAGACTAGATGGTTTCTCAGGTCCCTTCTGTTTCTAAATCTATGATTCTATTATCCTAACTGACCTTCTCACAATCACACAATGTCTATATCCCTGGATCCTGAAACATTTAACGATTAACTGAAGTAGAAGACCCAGGATTTGAATCCAGGATGATTTGACAAGTTTGATGATACAGCTGTCTATAGAAAAAAAGATCTTTAAAAAACCACTTTAATGGGACAGCAAAAATCAGCATTCCAAGGAAGTCTTGATTGTTTATTTGTTTTTAAAGAGGCAAAAGCATTCTCAAAATACAATCAGGCTAATTTTTGACGCCTGAAATGAAGTTTTTAAAATATTAAAGTTTTTTGGTTTTGTTTTGTTTTGGGGGGGATTTTTTTAGCGCATGGTGGGAAGAGTTGGAAACTATGAATTCATCTATGTGGGCAATTCCCACTGTGCAAAATTCTTCAATCAATGCAGATTGGCAATCTGTAACCTAAAGTCCCAAAGAGTTGCCAGGATCACTGGTAGCTTAAATGACTTCACAGCATCACCGAGTAGATATATCAGAGGTAGGGCTTGAAGCCAGTCTTAACTCCATGGCCATCCCTCTATTATACTACACCAGAGGTATCAAACTCATCATGGCCTGAGGGAATTAGATTAAAATAAAACTGAGAAGTATTTAACAAAATATATAAAAATATGATACAATTTAGGTAATGTCAATTTGTGGTTTTCTAAGTCACTATGTAGCATGTAGCGATCTAGTTTCTATTTCAGTTCAGTACCACTATATTATACTATGTTATCTCTAATGCATTAAATATTTGCAAGGAAAAAATAGTTACTGAAATCTGAAAAACTAATAAACTTACAGGAATAATGAGGGTGGGATGTGCTTCTTCAAGTTTTCCCTTTAACCAAAGGAAATCTTGGTAACGTCTTCGAACTTCAAATTCACTAGAATCAAACTCACCACGAGATGTCTGAAGAAAAAAAAAGACAGAATAACTCAAGATGGATGGGATTTGTTTATTATTTAGGACATGCTAGAATAAATCTGAGCCTGGAAAGGAAATTAACAAATACTAATTATTTTGTGTTTGTCAGCTTGTATATTATTTTGGTGCAGTGAAATATCTGCGCACAGAACAGATGAAACAAAGAAAATTCGATGTCCTTCCCAAGAAAAAGCAAGCATCTAGCTAAAATTCCTTTAGCTTTGAAAATCAGAGCTGAAAAATCTGTCTTAAACCACCATCTGCCAACCATAAATTTTATAAAATCATTATATTGGGCATGCTTTGCCTCCAAACATATATGTATGCTCTGAATATAATGTCAAAAATTACCGCTTTTTACCAATTAATTAAAAATCAAAACTGGAAGAATAACTTTTTTGTTTTCCTTTTTATTATAGTCTGATGAAGACTCTGACCTTAATTGCAAAGAAACATTTCCCAGGAATTTGTTCAAATGAATCCATTTCCTACAATGTGCTGACAGTATGTGAAAGCTCTGGCATCTTGCATAGTAGTCCAACCATCACTAAATTCTACTAAAATATTATTTAACCCACAAAGAAAAATTCACTGTTGTTTCCAGGGATTTTCCTGAGATATGAATTTGTGTCTTGCAGCAGAAATTAAAGACATTAAGGCAAATATTTTCACAAAGAAGGAAGCGTCAATTTAGAATGATTGGCAAGACAATAAAAATTGAGATGGTCCCAAGTCAAATAAAAACAAAAATCCTCTAATTAAAAAATGAGGAGAATAATATTTATCATGCCTCCCAAGAGTTTGCTTGTGCGCGCTCTCTCTCTCTCTCTCTCTGTCTCTCTCCCTCTCTCTCTCTCTCTCTCTCTCTCTGTCTCTCTCTGTCTCTCTCTCTCTTTCACACACACACACACACACACACACACACACACACACACACACACACACACACACACTTTTGAAAAAGTTCTGTAGGTAGTATTCCCTCCCTCTAATTGTACTGAAATCTGAGGGAAAAGATTTTATGACAGTAATGTCATTGTTGAGATTTTTTCTGTAGGAGTAATGGTGGGATGAAACATTGTTAAATCCCTTAAAAACAACTCAGCATGTACATTTCACACATTGGAAATGTCTATCACATATACTGATTAAATCTACAATTTGCTACAAGTTATAAAATGCAGAATTAATTGTCATAAAGTGAGGATCAGAAACCTATTAATGCCACCAGGTTACTCTTTTGAAAATTACTGATTCAAATAATACACACTGTCAAGATATTTCCTTTGAAATGCATGAAAAGGGAACAATGTGATCTCCTGATTTCAAAAACATAATCTTTAGAAAATGTTGCAAAACTTTCACTATTGAATAAACACAGAGAAATTGATCAAGTATTAAAAAATAAGAAAGTACACATATGGAATACTGCTAAGTAATTTAATAAGATGTATGCTGGTTAGGTTGTATACTTCTCCCACAATTTCTCATCCTGGAAAGTAAAATTATCTAGGTTCAAGTCCTGCAAAAACAGACAATAAGAATAATCCCTTTAGCTTTACCTATTCTGAAAGCTCAATTTTATATTTGATCTCAAAGAACTATGCTCATGTTTCTCTTATGTCCTGATTTTATTCTACATAATATTATAGTTATTTGTGTGGATCTCATATCCTCTATTGGTTTTATGCTGTTTTAAGGTCCAGGGGTGTGTATTTTCCCTAAAACTTAGCAGAGCAAATTATACAAAATAATCACTTAATAAATTGCTTTTAAATTGAAATGAAGTAATTTTTATTTTAAAATATAGTTCAAAAGGCCAGTGAGGGAGTGTTGTGAATAGAGTACCAGGTCTGGAGATAGGAAAACTTATTTTCCTGAGTTCAAATCAAATCTGGTCTCAGATACGTCCTAACTGTGTGACCCTGGGCAAGTCACTTAATCCTGTTTGCCTCTATTTCTTCAGGAAATGGTAAACCACTCCAGTATCTTTGCCAGGAAAATGGGATCAAGAAGAGTCAGACAGGATTGAAAAACAATTGAACAACAATAACAAAACAGTTCAAGCTTAAAACAAGAAAACAATTTCCTCCTCCTGCCACTTTTTTTAATGTCAGGAGTTTGGACTTTTAGCCTACACAAACCTGAGACTAAATATTAAGTCATCAAGGCTCTGGTTGCCTTTTCTGCTTTGTGTATCTTTCTAAGAGCACAGGGGACCAAATAGTGATCCTAAAATGATATTTCTAACTTTGGCAGTTACCTTATGAGTTTGGTTTTTTTCCAAGATCACAGATGACAAAAAAGTGATCTCGAGATGATTGTTTCAAACGTGTTTACAAAATGAAGAACTCCTAGGATCAAATGAGATAATATTTGTAAACCACAGCACAGGGCCTGGCACACAGTAGGTACTTAATGAATGTTCCCAATGCCAACCACATCCAGAGAAAGAACTATGGAGTCTGAATGCAGATCGAAGCAGACTACTTTCTCTTTTTCTTTCTTATCATTTTTCCTTTTTGTTCTGATTCTTCTTTCAGAGCATAACTAATGTGGGAATGTTTAATATGATTGTATGTGTATAGTCTATATCAGATCGTGTGCCATCTTGGGGAGGGGAGGTAAGAAGGGGAAAAAATTTAGAACTCAAAATCTTATTTAAAATAAATAAATTTAATTTTAAAAAATTAATGCATATTCCCTTCTAGGGAATGTCTGGATGCTAGCTGTCAAGCAGGCACTGGCCCCCACAACCACTTTTGGAGGCAAAGACCACTATCACAACAATAAGTCCAATCCATGCTCTGACTTGTCAGATGAAAAAAACCTTGAATAAGTTTCATGGACAGTACAGAACCATAGTGAAATTGAAATGCATGTTCAGCAGTGCCAAGAAATATTTCATGTCTTAAGTATCACCCGAACCCCTGAGGGTACAACAGAAGTACAATAGGGTCACTGTACCATGCTTTAACTATCTGTCAGTATGCATTCATGAGTCCTTTGTGATTTAAGCATTTCTTTTGTGGTACAGAAAACAGATGTTTTCTATCTGACCTATTTTGTACATTGAGTACCTCTATAGACTGAACCTGTTCTTCCTTTTGGGGGAGACAAAATTAGGCTTTAAGAGATTGAGGTATAATGAGTTACAGAGCACAAGAAGAGCCTGACTCCTCTCTTTCAGGTCAGGAACCCCTAAGACTGAATTCAGACCACATGATCTCTGATAGAGAATCCCTTAAGAGTAAAAGGTACCCTTTCCCCAGGACACTGGGGAACCAATACATTTGTTAGGTTTAAATTAATTAATTTATTTTTAATTTTCAACATTCGTTTCCACCAGATTTTGAGTTACCAATTTTTCTCCCCATCTTCCCCGTACCCCCACCCCAAGAAAGCAAGCCTACTGAATACCCCTATAACCAATCTGTTCTCTCTTATATCCTCCCCTATCACCCCCCTAACTTTCTAGTAGGGCAAGATGGGTTTCTACACCCCAGTACCAACATATATTATTTCCCAGTTTCATGTAAGAAACAAATTTTTAAATATTTATTTTTAAAACTTTGAGTTCCAGATTTTTTTCCCTTCTTCCCTCCTTACCCACCCCCACTGGGAAGATAAGCAATTCAATATAGGTTGTACATGTGTAGTTATGCAAAACGTTTCCACAGTAGTTATATTGCAAAAGACTAACTATATTTCCCTCCATCCTATCCTGCCTCCCACCTATTCTATTTTCTCCTTTGACCCTATCCCTTTTCAAAAATCTTTGCTTCTAACTACCCTCTCCCCCAATATGCCCACCCTTCTATCATCCCCCCTCTTATCCCCTACCTCCCCATTTTTCTGTAGGGTTAAGATATCCAGTTGAGTATGTATGTTATTCCCTCCTTAAGCCAAATTCAATGAGAATCAGGTTATCCCATTCCCTTTCACCTTCTTGCTCTTCCCCTCCATTGTAACAGTTCACTTTTGCCTCTTTTTTATGAGATAATTTAACCTAATCTATCTCTCCCTTTATCCTTCTCTGAATAAATTCCTCTCTCACCTCTTAATTTTATTTTTTAGATATCATCCCTTCATATTCAACTCATCCTGTGCTCTTTGTCTATGTATAGATGAACATACATATGCCCACACTCACATATATATTTATATACACATACACCATCTTATATACACATATATATGTATGTATACATATATACTTTTATATTCCCTGCAATTATTCCCATACTGAGAAAAGTCTTACGAGTTGCAATGATCATTTTTCCATGTAGGAATGTGAATAGTTCAACTTTAATAAGTTCTTTATGATTTCTTTTTCCTGTTTACCTTCTCATGCTTCTCTTCTTGTATTTGAAAGTCAAATTTTCTGTTCAGCTTTGCTTTTTTCATTAAGAATGCTTGAAAAGCCTCTATTTCATTGAGTGATCATATTTGCCCCTGTAACATTATACTTAGTTTTTCTTGGTAGGTGATTCTTGGTTTTAGTCCGAGCTCCTTTGATCTCTGGAATATCATATTCCAAGTTGTTTGATCCCTTAATGTAGAAACTGCTAGGTCTTGTGTTATCCTGATTGTGTTTCCATAATACTCAAATTGTTTCTTCCTGATTGCTTGCAGTATTTTCTCCTTGACTTGGCAACTCTGGAATTTGGCTATAATATTCCTAGGAGTTTTCTTTATGGGATCTTTTTCAAGAGCAGAGCGGTGAATTCTTTCCATTTCTATTTTGCCATCTAAAAATATCAGGGGAATTTTGCTTGATAATTTCTTGAAAGTCTCTTTTTTTGATCATTGCTTTGAGGTAGTCCAATACTTTTTAAATTATCTCTCCTGGATCTATTTTCCAATGAGATATTTCACATTGCCTTCTATTTTTTTTCATTTGTTTGGATCTGTTTTATAGTATCTTGATTTCTCATAATTGTTCCAATCTAAATTCGAAGGAGTTATTCTCTTCAGTGAGTTTTTGAAATTCCTTTTCCATCTGGCAAAATCGGCTTTTTGGGCCTCTTTTGCCATTTGAGTTCGTCTGTATTTTTTTTCTTCAGTGTATTTTTGGGTCTCCTTTAGCAGGCAGTTGACTCATTTTTCATGATTTTCTAGTGTCATTCTCATTTCTCTTCCCAATTTTTCCTCCGGGGCGGAGCCGAGATGGCGGCATAGCAGCAGCAACATATCGCAGCTCTCACATAGCCACCCCAAAATACCCATGAAGCAGGACTCTAAACCAATCCTAGAACTCCAAAACGCACACAAAGATACTTCCCACTAAAGTCAGCTCGGCTATGAGGAACCATATCAGCACTGCGAACCGAACCGAAACCAGCCTGGCCTGAAGCTGCAGCTGTGCCCTGGGGGCGGCTGGATGGGAGGAGTGGAGGAGCCTCTCAGGTGAGCGGATTAGCAGCAGCTGCGAGTGGGAATTGTGAAAGGGGGGAGATAAGCAGTC
>CM053584.1:335443998-335461484 GCA_028627135.1 Pseudochirops cupreus | reverse complement strand
TATAAATCAGGGCTTGATTTATTGTTTTATTGTTTGTCTAGACTTAAAGTGTCTGAGAAAATGTTAATAATTAAGATTAAGCTTAAAAATGTGTCTTGAACAATTTCTCTCTTCCACGCCTTGCCCCCCTCCTCTCCCCAGCCAGTTCTCAAACATTTTCCATCAGAGATCAGAAAAGATTTTACATAGGAGGTAGCAGAAGGCTTGGTTTCAAATCCCACACTAATACATTGTAGCTTAGTGTGGCTATAGGCAAGTCAGTGCAACTTGTGGAGTCTCCTTTTCTTCATCAGGAAAATGGAGCTATTATCACCTATGAAATCTAATTGACCTGGGCATTTCTGGATTGTGAGGTTCAAATGAATTAACATGTGTAAAGCACTTTGGCAAATTTAAAGAACTATATAAATGTCAATTTCTAATACTGCTGTTAATATTATTCCTGGTTGTCTATTTCAGTTACCTTATGAGATAAATGGACTTTTGTGGGCTGACCTAGAAACCTACTCACCACATATAATGGTGTTTATATAAGAAAATGCATTATCAGCTCCAAAGAGACTTAGTAATGAACTTTTGGAACAATACCCATTTAGTTCATGAGCTGGATAGCCTGTACAGCTGAAATTAAGGTGCATTTTCTAATAAGGAAAAGCAGGTATTCCGATGACGAAAATAGCCTTATTTACCCTTAGTATTTGTGAAACAACTTCTTTTTACAGGTCTCAGCAGTTCTTCTTTAGAAGACATGGCAGCCAAGCCTAAGCTGATGATAGGGGAAAGGAGAAGTGAACTGAGCTCCAAAGGAGAGAGCAGAATCTTTCCTCAAACTGGTTTGCTTTGTATTTGGCCTACTCATAGCTGAAATGACAATTTTTAGTAAAATTTATACATATCAACAGTTCCTCCCTGCTTCCCTCACCCAGTACCTTGTAAGAAGCAAGATTTTAATTTGTTTTCATAAGTCATGTATTTACTTTAAATGAGCAATTACCATTGCTGCCCAGGGAGAACCATGGCCCTGTTCCTTAATTGATAATCATTGAACTATTGTGGCGCAGTTATGCTTCCTTACCAAGGTGATGTGAACTACATATACACATAAACTTAGCTTTTGATAAATATTTGTAAACCATCATCAATGAAAACATACGGATGTTTATGCCTGGTTCTGTTTCCAGGTGGCAGAAAAGTATGGTAGTAAGAAAACACTCAGCATTAAAATCCCTGGCAACTGTAATAAATTTCTCACTCTATATTCAGACATGCAGCTTCCTTTATGGTAGATTTCTTCCCTTGCTTTTGTTGTTGTTGTTAGGTGCAAAAACCATAAAAAAGACACATACCCAAAGGGAGTTTTTTTTTTCTTTTTAATTAACCTGGTTAATGAATGGACCTGTGATTTCCTTGATACAGAGAATTTCCTGGAAGATCAACCTTATCTACCAATGCAAATCAGTCTTTTCAGTCAGTTATATTCTTAAAAATTATCCAGACCACTAAATGGTTAGATGACTTGCCCTGGCCACATGGCCTGTATGTGTCAGAATCAGAACTTGAACAAATTTCTTCCTGGTTCTGAAACTGACTCTATATACTAGGTTAGTCCACCTCTCTAGTGATTTATTTAATTATTTATATGAAACTATTACAATGCCTTTGGCTCTTATGTCACAGTTTCCTGAATTCTGAATCTTATTGCTTCTACTCCCCAGCCCTGCTGTCCTGAGCAGTGGACCATTTTTTGTGATAAAGAAGAACTAAGTGAAACAGTGGTCTTTTTAGCATCTGCAAAACTCCATATCCATAGCCTCTTACCTTTGGAGTGAGACTGATTTTTGTCATCCCTTCTCTGCAGCCCATCTTGAACTATTATAAATATACAATGTTCTTTTCAGTTATGTTACTTTAGACATATATATTGTTTTTCTGGTTCTCTTTACTGCATCAATTCATATGAATTTCTTATATTCATCATTTCTCACAATGCAGTCATATTCAGTTACATATATAAACCATAATTTACTAATTCATTTCCCATTCCATGGACAATAACTTTGTTACCATTTCTTTATTGCTACAGTGTTACCAGTATTTTGCATATATTGAGCCTAGTTTTTTTTCTTTAATTTTATTGAGTTAAATTTCTAGAAATAGGATCTCTGTGTCATAGGGTCTAAAAAGTGTAATCACCTTTATCTCATCTCTCTGGCTGTGCCCTGTGCCTGGAATGATCTCTCTCCTCTGTTCTACCTTCCCTGTGTCAGTTTTTCCTGTCTATTTTTTATATAGATTGCCTAGTATATATTTGTTTGCAGGTTGTCTCCTCCATTAGACTGTAAGTTCGTTGAGGACAGGGACTGTCTTTATCCCTTTTTTCATCCCCGGTACTTAACACAGTGCCTGGCGCATAACAGGCACTTAGTAAACATTTATTGATTGATTGTTAATTCCAAATTGTTTTCCACAGCATTTGGACAAATTTACAATTCTACAGATATTGTATGTGTGTCTGTTTTCCCTCAGGTTCCTTCAATGTTGAATACTAGTGATTTACTTTTTCTTTATGTTTCACAGTCAGTAGTGTCAAGAACAGTTATGCCCAAATAAACTGTTGTCCAATCTTTTATCTCCATCTCATAAGCAGCTATATCAAAAATTCATTTGTAAATCTTTTAGTTTAGGACTCAAAATACCCTTTCCCATAGAGACAGTTAAAAATTGTCATTAGATTCCTAGTCTAGCCAATAAAAAACATACTACCTTTGAAATATTATGTCTGCAATGAAAAACAGCAGAGAATTCTTACTGCTTCAGTACTGCTGTAGTACTTCTAAGAAGAAGAAAAAACTTCAGTGGAATAATAATAGCTTTTTATTATATATTGAATGTTGGCATTTGAGGAAAGCAAGTTTTATGTGGAAGATGAAGTAGAGATGAAAGTTTTATAGAGATTCAGAAAGTGATTTCCAGGGCTTGGTTGTCATGAATATTTTATCTCTAATTTCATTTACAAATGTATTATTTTCTTCCTTCCTTCCCTCCTTCCTTCCTTCTCTCCTTCCCTCCTTCTCTCCTTCCCTCCTTCCCTCCTTCTCTCCTTCCCTCTTTCCCTCCTTCCTTCCTTCCCTCCTTTCCTTCTTCTTTCCTTCCTTCCTTTCTTCTTTCCTTCCTTGCTTCCTTGCTTCCTTCCTTCCTTCCTTCCCTCTCTCAAGTCATTCTTTGGTCCATAGTTGGAATGAAGAGAAGGTGAGAGATTTTTATCCTATGCTACTTGAACCATAGAAGGAAAAGAGAAAGAAAGTATATGTATCAGAAAATGTGAAAAGTCATTGGTTGAAGTATTTGTTAACTTTTTGCTGTGTAGGGAGAGGCAGAGGAAATAGGGAGAGGGGAAGGGAAAGTACCTTTCATTAGCCTCTAGGTGGAGATCAATTTGTGCCAACTCTGTTATTGTATTGAATAAGGTAGATGAGGAACCAGGCTGCATCTTTGGAAGTGGAGTGGGAACCAGGGTTCAACCGGAGATTGGTATGAATGGAATATTTGTAGCCTGGTTGTTTTTAACTTGAGGAAGAGCTGTATTTTATTCAGCAAACAGGCCTTGCTACATCAGTCCATCAATAAGCATTTAATAAATAATTTATATGCTAAAAACTATGTTAAAGGGTAGGATTACAGAGATAAAGAGGTAAGAGAATCCCCCCTCTCAAGGAGTTCATGTTCTAAGAGAGGAGACAACATGTAAATAAAATTCATGCAGAGAATGGGGAAGATGATTTCAGCAAGGAAAGCTCTAGAATTTGGGGGTGTCAGGAAGAAGATGAAAAGAATCTCTTGAAGAAGGTGAAAGGAGCCAGAGACTCTAAGAGGGGGAGAGGAGGAGGGAAAGTTTTTCAGTCATGGGGGAACAGCCGGTGCAAAGGTACAGAGATGGGACACAGAGTAAGTGGATATAGGGGAAAAAGTGTAGACTAGAAAGGTAGGAATGGGCCAATTTATGAAGATCTTTAAATGCCAAATAAACACCTTTATTTTTGATCTTGGAGGTAATAGGAAGGCACGGGAATTTAATGAAATGGGGAAAGACTTGGTTAGACTTATGCTTTAGGAAAATCACTTTGGCAACTATCTGGAGGATGGATTGGAGCAGGGGGAAGCTTGAGGTAGAGAAATCTATTAGAAGGCTATTGTACTAGTGCAAGTGATGAGGGCCTGAACTAGGGGGTAAACAAAGAGAAAGGGTTGTATTCCAATGATGTCATGAACATAGAAACAAGATTTGGCAACTTATTAGAGAATGAGGTACTGAGGACGAACCTGTGTTACTGAGAAGATGTTAGTACCCTCAGTAGTAGTAGTAAGGGTAGCCGTCTCGATGGTACAGTAGATAGAGCCTTGGACCTGGAGTCAGGAGGACCTGAGTTCAAATCCAGTCTCCAACATGTACTAGCTGTGGGACCTTGGGCAAGTCATTTAGGCTGTTTGCATCAGTTTCCTTAGCTGTAAAATGGGAATTTTACAACCTCACAGGGTTGTTGCAGGGATCACATAAGATATTTATAAAACACTTAGCACAGTGCCTGGCACATAGAAGGAACTGTATAAAGTTTAGTTATTATTAGTATTATCAATTATTATTACATTACTAATACTACTAGAAGGGTTGAAGGGAAAGAACATTAGACTTGTTTTATATCTATTAAGTGTGAGAAGTCTTGTGTGTGTATGGCATGTCCAGTTTGAAATGTCTATCCAGTGGACCATTTCTGATATTGGACTGGAATTTAGGAGGAAGACCAATGTTAGATCGAAAGATTCAGGGATCATCTGCATAGACATAATTGAATCTAAGGGAACTAATGAAAGAGACCACAAGGAAGATCCAACAAAGGGAACTGAGCATGAGAAAGTAAGTGTCATGAAAACCCAGAGAGGAGAAGGTAATTGACAATATTAAATGCCATGAGTTGGTCAAGAAGGATGAAGACTGAGAAGAGTCTATTAGATGTAACAATTAAGAGATGACTGATAACTCTGGAGATAACAGTTTCCTTTGAGTGATGAGGCTGGAAGCCAAGTGCCAAGAGTTTAGAAATGAATAAGAGGAGAGGAAATGGAAACAATGAATCTCAGTGGCTACATAGTAAGGGTTGTGAAGAATCTGTTATTTCCTTCCCTTGGAGACCTTATAATGTAGATCATGATAACGTAGCAAATATTTATGTATACAATTTAAGTAAATTCTGTTTGTAGTTAAATTAGTCAGGGAAGGCTAGAGGAATTTCAAGGGTGGCTAAAAGTGATTTTAGAGTGGTGCCCCCATTGCCAAGTCAGTCATGAAATGTCATATATTTCTAGAAATATAGGTCGTAGGATCACAAAATAGAAGCCGTTGAGTTTACCTCATTTTACTGAAGAAGAAGAAAGTGAGGGAAAGAGAGGAGGGTGACTTACCTAGGGCCATACAGGGAGTTAGTGTCTGAGGTTGGATTTGCATTCAGGCCTTTCTAACCATATCCAATGCTTTATCCACATATACCACATTGCCTCTGAAAGGGACATAGTCTTTTTTGGTTAACAGAATGACTCCTGTTGGCATCTCCTGGAGCTGTCTTTAGAGGTAGATGTTTCTCTTTCACTTTACTGGAATGTTGAATTTTTGGAGTTTAGATGTTGGAGCGACTTACATTTATAATTTCAGTAGCCTAATGACATTCCTGTTGCAAACATGTGCATAGGCTCTGATCTTTCTTATTTGGAGTTGAGGCTACTGACAGTATTGCTGGGCACATTTACAAGTATGATTAAATTGATTTCCACAACTTACTAATGTAAATGCTATATTTTGGTTTGTGGTTACAGTCTCCATTTGTAGGACTTGTTCCCCTTTGTAGCTGTCTCTCTTTAACCTCACAATCTGTCGTATTGTCTTTTTCCTAAAAGCGTCGTTCCATTTTTAATTACTGTGTATTGAGTGGACCTGTTGTTTTTCTGCCTGATCACAGGCATGCCAGATCCTCTATATTTCTGCTTCAGTGAGACTGGTAACATATCTTCTTCCTGCCCTACTTATTCTCAGTACATCTTATAGCAAACTAACAGAGCATTTAGCTATTTTCCACCTCCCACACCTGTTACCTAGGCCCATATGATGGTGTTGTTGGAAGCATGGCTCCAGTTACTGGGTGATTGATTCCATTATGGGCCATTGCCGTTGGTGATCTTTCTTTGTCATTTATTGTGTGACATTGTTGTAACATGGTATATTAGACACGTGTTCTGAACTGGGTCTGTCTCAGGCCAGTCTCTTTGTCATTTAGGTTTTATAATGAGATAAAATGATACACTTCAGGGGTCATTCAAACAATTGGCAAAAGATTTGCTTAGCCTATCCCAGAAAGGATGTTCATCAGAAACCAGCATGATCAACACCAAATTAATTCAGCTGAGCAAGCCTCCTAATATTGAATTACCTATTGTTTTAAACCAGGCAGATATCAGAGATGGCTCCTGGAGCTCCTTGTGACTCTTTTGTGCTCAAACAACCAGCAAGTGATATCAACAGCCTGGTTTTTAATCTCATGAGTCCACTGAGTCTTGAGGACAATTCAAATACTTTTTAGCCTGGATTGCATTGGCACAGGGGTAGGATATTGCTCCAACTATAAAGGGTTAGCCTCAAAATCACAGAGACATGGATTTATGTTCTGCTTCTGATACAGATTTGATGCTGGCCAAGTCAGTCTCTCAATGACCACAGATAATTCTAAATTACAAATTTCAAACAAGTTACATTGGTGGAGGAAATTTTCTCACTTAGTATTCTCTACACTGATAAAAATCTCAGGTCTAGACCAAAATTGGGGAAAAAAACCTCAACCCAACAAACCAATGACACAAATTTAATCTCATTATTTCCTTCTGAATCTTGCAGCCACTGGAAAGTTAGCTTTAATTTGTTTTTTGGCTTGACCCTGCCTTTGCAATAGACTCTGCCAACCTCCCAAAAGACCTTCTTGATTTTGGCTTTCTATTTAGCCTGTCAGGATAACTAGGAAATGACAACTTTCAGGTATTTGGAGGGATGCCCCAGTAGAATTTCATAATAGCATTTTCAGCTCATCATAACTTTTTTCAGCCTTAGTCATATAAAAAGATTCATAATTTTTCTAAGTGCTATTGCATGAATATTTAAAGATTATAGTCCCTGGCTCACAGTAGCTACTGAATGTCAGCCATCTCATGCATTAAAAAAAGAGGGAAAAAAACCCCAAACCCCCACAAAACTATGTCTCTAGGCCATCAAATTGCTATATTCTTAGAGAACTAGAAGAATATACTGATAAACTGTTCCAGGTTCCTGATTATTACTGTTACCCTTGAGTATAACTGTAAGATGTACTGGATACAATTTGAGCTATTTCTTATTGCTGCCTTACTTTTCCTAGTGATGAGCATTAGTCAGTTCTTTTTTTAAACCCACAAAAATTACCAGAACTTTTGCATGCCACCAGGGAAAAGTGAGAAAGACTGAAATATCATAAAATAATAAAGTGGAAACTTTTACCCTTCATTTCATTGGGGATGCTTAGGCTCAAAAATATCTCTGAGGTATTCCAATCCTGCAGAAAGAAATCTTATCCCCACTATTCATTAACTCATTGAGGTTATAACTCTATTCTTCTTGCCAGTGAAGGTTTTCCATGCATTGATTAACACTTGATATGACCAACCTTGCTATCCTAGAAGGGGAATCTTAGAAACATTTCTCTATGCCTTTAAAATTTACCTATTAGTTTGTTAAGCACAGAACTTGTTTGTTATACTGCTGTCATTGGCAGATGGATACAATATATTGTTTTATTTTCTAGTCCACAAATGAGACCAGAAAAGATACTATCTCTTCTGTTTTATTGTATTTTAAAACTGTTATAATTCTGAAAGCTTATAGGTGATGGTATCTGGTAGGTGAACTGGAAGGACTTGGGCACAAAATAGTGTAGTAGCCAGACGCATATTTTCTACCTTTTTTTTTTTGGTGTGTGGAACAGGGAAAGATGTTTTGGCATTTTGTGACATTTCCTTAAAATACAATATGCTGTGGAAATACCATTCTAAACCAATAGGTTCAGGAGGCTTTCTTGGTTCTAAACCAGATTACATTTCCTCCTCATTCCCATTTCTTAAGATCCTAACTTCCTTCAGAGCACAGCTTGGGGCTATCCCCTTCACCCACTTTTCAGATACTCTCAGTTGTTAGTGCTTTTTTTTTTTTTAAACTGGACCTTCTATTTCATCAGGCTAAGGAATGCTGGTGGGGAACTCCCTCTACTAATGTGGGTTGGCACCTACTCCATTAAGCAACATGTTCTGAGTCATTCAGCCAGTATGTGTCACAGAAGGGACTCAAATCTAGAGCTTCTTGAAGCTGGCTTCCTATTCAGTATACCACACTGACTTTAGTCCAAGTACACCAAGAGACTTTAGTCTACTTTGCATTTGATTTTTATTTTCTTATCTGTATGTGTGTTTAATCTCCTCCTTTCTAGAAAATAAGTTACTTGAGGGCAGCAACTGTTTGTTTTTCTCTTCAGTGCTAACACATGCCTCCCTCTAATAAATCTTTCATTGAATTAAAGGTTGGGGTGATATATCTTTGTACACGTGGATGCATGTAAACATATTGCTCCAGAAACTCACATTATCTACAACATCAGAAATAAAAATGAAACTGATCTCTGTTTCTAGAAGTTTATTTTTTCAGTTTACAACTAATGCTTATAGGAGTTTTAAAGAAGGGAACTATCAGCTAGAGCAGGGCCTTGGTTGCCTACTGAGCTGCTAAGTCCCTGGGGCCCTGCACACCTGGACTTCTCAGGCAGCCCTTTCATCACAGAAGGAACCCACCAGCAGCTTGTAGATTATTGTCTCAAACTCTTTTTTAATGGAAGGGAAACTAGGCCAAGGAAGGCCCATGTGCCCCATCCCCACTTTCACAGCATGTCACAAACAGCCTTTTCCCTAAATCACACTTCCAGCCCTAGTCTGCTCCTGGCCTGCCTCAGCATTGTTATTATTATTGTAATAAGCAGGCAGATTGGAGGGGTTTTAAAACCAAAACACAGCTGGT
Organism: Pseudochirops cupreus; assembly: GCA_028627135.1. Lineage (NCBI taxonomy): Eukaryota > Metazoa > Chordata > Mammalia > Diprotodontia > Pseudocheiridae > Pseudochirops > Pseudochirops cupreus. The sequence goes on along the minus strand of CM053584.1, from coordinate 335,452,351 downwards.
GAGTCTAATTTTAGATGGATCGAGGATGAGTGTCCCTCTTTAACAGGCTTGGTTTCTCAAACTCCTTCTACACATTAAGTTGCTTTTTAGCCAGATGTCTCATGCCTGGTGAGTGTGTTTCTTCCGCATCAGCACTTTTATTGGCATGGTCTTTTCATGCCAGCATTCTAACTTAGCACACTCCTCAGTGACTTTCTCTTTGCTGGGAAGAAGCAAAAAACTGTTTGCGTGCAGATGGTCTATGAGATCCAGTAATAACTTGGATGGTTTGTGTCAAACTGAAGAGAAAGAAGTTCCTGAGGAGCATGTTCGTGAGGAATAAAGCTTTCTCCAATGCCAGGCTTGAATCTAGAAGCTCCAGCCATCATCTTTCCATTCTCTTTCTCTGCTGTTGTGTTCACCATTGTCAGATGCATAATGTAGAAATAATGCTAATCAGTTAATTGTTCTAAAGTGTAGCTGCACTTTTCTTTAATATGCTCAAAATTTTCAAATCCAGTTTTTGTAGCAACAGAATCTTTAACCTTTGAAACTAACCAATTCAGTTCTCTAACCCCAAACTGTGGGAATGACTCTGTTAAGTGAGGAATCAATCCTCTCTCCAACAGAACTGAGACTGAGACTCATTTATTATTCAATTTATTAATTTTATTACTTATTAATTAATGAATTGAATATACATAATTAATTTATTATTTATTAATTCAATTAAATTCAGTAAACATTTATAATGCTTACTCTGTTTCTTTTTTCAATTAAAATTCCTCCTCTACAAAATGATGACAATTTGCTAAGATAATGCTTATAGCATTAAGGTACAGTACCCCAAAAGGAACTAAATGGTGACATTCTTTGTGGTAAAATGGATAACCATGAAATCACAGCTATGGCTGTTGGCCCTAAGATATGAGAGTCCATGCCCCCAGGTTTTCAAAGGTTTGGGCACGGGCTTTTCACGGAGATTAGAGATCTTTGTCATCTCTGCTGACTCACCGTACTGTTTCCTCAAAAAAGAATATGCTGCAAAAGGTTAGCAAGAGTTCATTTTTACCTAATTCCTTTTTTCCTAAAAAACAAAGACAGTGGCAAACAAAAAAAAATTAATAACAAAATATTTTTGTGCTGTTTGTGACACAGTGCAAATCTCGGACAATTGAAATCTTCCTAATCCAATATGAAAAATACCCATTGTCAGGGTTTTGCTCAGGACTTCAATAATGCATATGAAGTCGCCTGTAGGCATCATTCCATCCTTCAGAAATCTCAAATATTCCTGAATTTATGGCTCTAATTTCATGGGTTTTGTTTTGTTTCTTTTTTTGGTTGATATGGAAACATTCCTCAGATGCCTTACTAGGCTTGCTGTATTCTGTAACTTTACAAAAATCATGCATACTTTCCTCCCCCACAAAAGACTGTGTTTGTAAAAGCTGGAAGGAGCTGATTGTCAATTTCGAACCCGTAATTTAACCCAGTAGAATTAGATGTAATGTAATTAGATAGGAAGATGAAGCTTGAAAGGCCCCAACTCAAATAGTTAATCAAAACAGGCAATTTCAGTGCAAGTTTTTGTATGTCTGGCCTATACTTTGGAATAGATCATAATTATTTTCAGGTTTTTTTTTATTTTGGAATTTTTTTAATGACTAATTTTAGGTGGGACTTTTTAAGGAGATTTTTTTTCAATTAAAAATTCAGTAAACATTTATAATGCATACTCTGTTTCTTTTTTCAATTAAAATACAGTAAACATTTATAAGTGCTTACTATGATTTTTTTCAATTAAAAAATCCAGTAAATATTTATAAGTGCTTACTATGTGCCAGGCACCATGCTAATCACTAGCCTTAAGTCGCTTAGATTCTAATTTGGAGGTATCTCTCACTTGAGGGGTTTTCAAGGTCCTAGGGCACAGGATCACATTTTACCAGCCCTCTAATTTTGCAAATGAAAAACTGAGACCTAGTGAAATTAAATGACTTTCCTAAGGTCACATAGTAATAAGGCAGGGAGCTGGGATTATGGTACATGGAAAAGAGCTCCCTACTTAAGAGTCAGAAGAGCTGGGCTTGAGTTTCTGTTCTGCCACTTTGTACCTATGTGACCTTGAGCAAGTCATTTCTTTTCCTATAGCTGGCTTCAGTTTCTTCATCTGATGAATGGATTTGACTAAATGATTTCTAAGGTCTTATCCTTTGCTAAATCCTATGACTTTGGGATCCTAGGAATAAGTTGAATCTGTATTTCATCAGAGATAGTCGGAGGCTCCTAAAGGACTCACAGAATCCTATTAGGTACTGTTATAAATTTTAATTTCTCTTCCTTTTAATCTTTTTGACATTTTTTTAGAACATGGGATTATTTCATTTGCATCTTTTGCATTCTGGACCAAATCTTCCTCTCCTACCATTTCCTCACCCACATTAGATATTTTCCACCCACGCCTTTTTGGTCATGCCACTTCAGTGACCTAGAATACCCTGCTTTCTTTCAGATCCATCCAAGTCCTGGGCAGTCTGAAGTGACCCAGCCCTCCTGGAAAGACCTAAAATCATGTATTTTTTTGCTTTTATTTTTTTGGAGGGGGGAGAGCAGGGCAATTGGGGTTAAGTGACTTGGCCAAGGTCACAGGGCTAGTAAGTGTTAAGTGTCTTGAGGCCGAATTTGAACTCAGGTCCTCCTGACTCCAGGGCTGGTACTCTATTCACTGTGCCCACCTGGCCACCCCACTAAAATCATTTTTATCTTTGATTCAATCAGGGATAGATCATATAGTACCCTCCTGATGTCTTATCTATTGCTAATTCTCACTTCTGTTTGCATCTCCCGTATTTATTTATCTTTTTATTTTCTGTATGTTTTCTTTCTTCACCTAGTTTGTAAGATTCTTTAGGGCAGGGGCTGACTTACCTTACTCTGTTTTACTTTGTCTCGGTATCTAAACACCTCCATTCTTGTTAATTCATTCCTCTGATGCAATTTGTAGGAAAACTTAGGTCAAATTATTACTTGGGCCTTTTTGACATTTCATATATATATATATATATATATATATATATATATATATATGTATACATAATTTATTATTTTTTTTCATTTGTTGATCCTCTGTAATTAGGAAAACACAAAGAAAACAATTCAGTTTTGGAAAGAGCTAGAAGAGATTTCAGAATTCAGTAAGTCTGAGTATCGAAGTTTTTCAATATTTGTCCACATGATATGTATCTTATGTATCACATATATCTTAGATGACTGAACTTAATTATGTAATTAACTCCATTTACCTTCTATTATGTTTGTTAATTGATCTAAATCTTCTAACCTTGACCAGACAGTTGTCAGTTTCACAATGGTAATAGTTCATATATACTAGCTAGAAAAAAATAGCTTTTGTTCAAAATTTCAGGCTATACCCTGGGGTCAGGCAGACATCAAGTTAGCCCTCAAACAGGGCTGATTTGGGGTGTCCAAGTCCTGGTTTAAGCCTATCTTTTTAAAAATGAGGAAACTGACCCTCTCCCTCCTTTGCACCCATCTCTCCTAGGTTGTGATGTGACCTGTGACTTGACCAAAGTCAGGCATCTATCCTTGAGACCTGCTCAACTCTTAATAGCCTAGTGTTCTTTCTCTGGAACCACAGTGTTTATAGGCAACTTACTGTATTGTGTTCATTGTTCATTGTGATATATCTACTCTTTGATTTGGAGCTGGTTATTAAGTCAGGGTTTTAGATTCAGCCTCCTCATGTATTGGTTATCTATAATACATTTCATCACCATTGGCTGGGGGGGGGGAGAATCTGAGGTCTCAAGGGCACATGTGGTCCTTTAGGTGCTCGAGTGCATCCCTTTGACTGAATCTGAACTTCACAGAACAAATTTGGTGGGGCCTTGAGGCTGCAGATTACCACCCTTGCTATAGGCTATATATACACCATTGATCCTATCCAGCTGTCTCCAGAAACTTACCATTGGTCCCAAGGGGATACCAGGTGACAGAGTGTGGCTAAGTCAGCATACATCATTACCACTACTGGAAGTGACTCAAAAATACGTTTCCTATTGGCTTCATCTTTGTATAAAGAAGATGGCACTGCTTTGCAGTTTGTAGAATTTGCTACAGTTTACTATCATAATGCATGTGTCATTTTACATTAACGTGGTTAGTGTTTAGGAGTCAGAGAAATAAAAGAATTTTCCATGGGTAATCCTTTCTTCCAATGTTTTCTTCCTTAGGATGCCTCCCTGATGGACATGAACTCTTTTAGTCCTTTGATGCCGACATCCCCTTTATCTATGATAAACCAATACAAATTTGAAGATGAGCCAGACTCAAAGGATCTTTTCATTACGGTTGATGATCCTGAAAGCCACATTACTACAATTGAAACTTTCATCACCTACAGAGTTACAACTAAGGTAACCCTTTTAGGAGCTCTCTGTTTCTTCCATCAAAAATGTTTTCCTTGAAATTTAGCAGTACTTTCACTTGATTTTACACTTGGCATTTTAGAATCTTGGCAGGATTTAGCACTGAATTGCTCATCACTGTCTTGAGCATTTTGTACGAGTCAGATTTTCTTTTCTGTCCGCCAGCTGCTTCCTAAGAGTTTGGTTAAATTCAGATACCCTGTTGAAGCTCTAATACAAAGAGACACATTTCAAAGCAGGTGTCCCCAATTTCTAATGACAAATATATAATTGTTATTTTTTTTCTTCAGTTTATAACATTATAAAAACACCCTTCATGGAGAAAATGGCTGTAGTGTTCAAGGACAAAACATTGCACAATTATCTATTTAGCATTTATCAAGTTCATATACTAAAATATATTCTGAAGCCCTTTTGAAGATTTGACTGGTCCTCACACAGTAGAGATAGTCGGTAATGCCCCCATTTTACAGGTATAGAAATTGAATTGTATGGAAAGTTTACCTGAATTACCCAAGTTAAGAGATGGGAACAGAGCTTATGCTTTTGACTTCCTAGGGCAAAGCTTTTTCAAGAAAATGAAGTAACAAAAGTTCACAGTATGCATACACATACACACATATGTATATATGTTTGTATACATAAACATATGCATGTGCACAAATGCATATGTATATATACATACATGTATATATGTATGTATATATATATATATATATATATATGTATGTATATATCTACACACACACACACATATGGAGAGAGAGAGAGAGAGAAAGACAGAGAGAGAGAGACAGAGAGTTGTCTCACTGCCCCCTTCCTCTCCTTCTAGTGCCTTTGCTCCAAGATTACCTGCACCCCTTACAATGTATTTGGTTTTTATTCACATAGTCTAGTCTTTTGTATATTGGCTCCCTCATTAGAATGTAAGCTCTTTGAGGGCAGGAGCTACTTTTTTTTTTTTTACCTTATTTATAACTGCAGCATATAGCACAGTACCTCACACATAGTAAGAACCTGATCAACACTTTTTGGTTGTTGATTTATTTCATTGTCTTTAAATCTGTCAAATTATCTTCTTGTGCTGCTGTTTTATACTACTGTGTCCCTGTTTTTCCTTTTCCTTCTCTTACTTTGATTTTAACCCAACAAAAATCACAGGTCTCCTAAGCAAGATTATATTTGGAGATATTTTTCATCATTTTAGCTCCAAGGAGAGGAAATTTTTAATCACAACAGCTCCCAAGGACATTTTACCAAGTTGTAGAGGTGCTAAATTCTGTATCATTGGTTGCAGTGCCCACACTGATGATTTTATTGACCCTTAAAGTAGGCAGTTAGATGGCACAGTGAATGAAGTGTCATCCCAGGACTCAGGAAGACCTAAGTTCAAATCTGGCCTTAGATACTTACTGGCTGTATGAACCTGGGCAAGACACTTAAGTGTGTTTGCCTCAGTTTTCTCATCCGTAAAATGAAAACCACTCCAGTATCTGCCAAGAAAACACCACATGGTGTTATGAAGGTTCATGTATGACTGAAACGACTAAACTACAAAAGTATTGACACATAATTATATGTTGCATTTTATTTATTATCATGTCATATATATATATGTATATATACATATACATATGCATATGTATGCATGTATGAATTTTTAAAAAATGCTCTGGATCTATAATTTCGTTATTGTGAGGTGCTTGTTCTAGGGAAACTCCTGTTACCATTGAAAATTGGCATCCTTTCCATAACTTGTAGTCCTAGAGAGTTGCCTGTGGCACTGACAGGTAAAATTCCTCGCCCATCTTCAGTCAGCCAATCTACAAGCCTGTATTAAACATCAACTGTATGTCAGTGGCTAGAAAACTGACCTTGAAGTAAGGATGTCATAGGTTCAAGTCCTGTCTTTGACACAACCACTTAGTGACCTTGGCAGAGAAAGTGCTGATCTATAAACAAAATGTGTCAAAATGTGTGAAGGCCTAATGTAGATATGGCTCAAACCAGATTGAAATGTAACTGGGAAACAGTTAACAAAATAAACAAAAAATACAACAAAAGACAGTATATTTTAATATTAAATCACTATGTGACCTGCAGGGTTTCTTATATATGGTCAGTTTCCCTGGTTTCTATTTGAGTATGACACCATTGCTCTATATTAATGAAATCACAAATCTAGCAAACAATGTGTCAAGAGCTATGCTAGTAATACAGAAGTAAAGCAACCCCTACCCTGAAGGAGGCTACATTTTATTTTGTTAGAAACAACTTCTACAAACTCTAAAAAAAAGTACATATTAAATATATAAAAGATACACGTGTGTGTGTGTGTGTGTGTGTGTGTGTGTGTGTGTGTGTGTGTGTGTGTGTGTGTGTGTGTGTGTGTGTATACGACACAATAGCAGCTTGGGAGATCAGAAAATCCCTTATTTAAAAGATGGAGCTTGAGCTGAGCTTTGAAGGAAATGAATTCTAAGAGACGGTCGAGGGGAGAGTACAATTTATGTCACTCAGTTTCATAGGTAGCAAGTATCAGAGGCAGGGCATGAGCCTGAAGTCTTCCTGATTTCAAGGCGACGCTATCAGATCTCTCTCTCTCTCTCTTTTTCTTACACACACACACACACATACACACACACACACACACACACACACGCACAAACGTGCTTGAGAGATAGATGTTCTAATAAAAGTAGTCCACAGTTTATAAATATCTATGAATAAATTTTGGAGGCATCTGAATTTGAAGTGCTAGTTGCTGCCTCAGCTCCCTTAGAGAACCAAGTGCTTTTTAGAATAGTGACTATATCCCACCTTGACCATGATTGACCTGACCTATGGAGATCTTTTCAAGTATACATATAGGAGCATAAAGAATTAACAAATGGGGGCGGGGAGGGAGCCAAGATGGCAGAGTAGAAGCATAAACTTGGCATGAGCTCCTGATCCAGTCTCTTCCAATACATGTAAAAATGACTTGAAACAAACTTTAGAGCTACAGAACACACAAAGTGACAGAGAAAAACAAATCTTTCCCTGAAGGAAGCCCGGCAGGTGGACAGCAAGGGTCTATTGCGCTGAGCCTGGAAACTGAGCACAGTCCCCTGTGAGCCACATGGGTGAGGCCCCAGGGTGGCCCTGACCAACAGTGGCCAGAGCAGACTTCAGGACAGTGAAGTACCAGCAGCTGTGGCAGTTTTCAGACTTCTGAACCCATAAACACTAAAGACAAAGTAAGGTCAGTGTGGAACTCTGTTGGAACAGGAATGGACTGAAGAGCTTGTCCCACCCCTGGCCCCAGGGCAAGAAGCAGCAGAGGCACTGCACCTGTGTGGCTGCTGCAGCGTGGCTGCCTCAGGAGCTCCTGGCCTGCAGATGTAGGGGGACCAAGTGACCATTCAAAGGGTAATTGCTCTCACTTTAAACTGCTTAGATCTGGATCACAGCCTTGGGTGGTTGTCCTGGGGTGTGTGACCAGTATGCCAGAGGTTGTGGGGGCTGTAGAGACGGTGCCCTCCTAATAGCTCCAGCAGCTGTGAAAACCCCAGTGATTTGGAACAAAGTTCTCTCCATTTGGGAAGCAGAGTTCTACCTTGGCAAAGAGCTCAAAAGTCAAGTAAGTGGCTGCCAATATGAGCAAGCAGAGGAAGCTGCAACAGACCATAGAATCCTATTTTGGGGGCAAAAAGGATCAAGACATGGAGTGGGAGGAAGATGGTAAAATCAGAACTCCTGCATCAAAAACCTCCAAGAAAAATATGAACTGGTTACTGGCCATGGAAGAGCTCAAGAAGGATTTTGAAAATCAAGTAAGAGAAGTGGAGGAAAAATTGGCCATATTTTCCCCTGGAAGACTATGCTCAATTTTGCTGGGTAGGTGATTCTTGGTTTTAATCCAAGCTCCCTTGATCTCCGGA
>CM053584.1:335407960-335443498 GCA_028627135.1 Pseudochirops cupreus | reverse complement strand
CGAGCTGACTTTAGTGGGAAGTATCTTTGTGTGCGTTTTGGAGTTCCAGGATTGGTTTAGAGTCCTATTTTATGGGTATTTTGGGGTGGCTATGTGAGAGCTGCCATGTGTTGCTGCTGCTACGCCGCCATCTTGGCTCCGCCCCCTGTTTGTTGATTTCTTAGGTATGAGTGCTCACAGGGAAAAATTTAACAATCATCTCTTGCAAGTTCCAGTTAGCTCAGTACATCTTTGAGTATACATAACATCTGCTGAAATGTGTGTACCTTTCCTTTTAAAACCTAAGTTCCTTGAGGACAGAAGCTGTTTCATTTCTTTTTCTTTATATCCCCAGTACCTAAGATAGTGTCTAGCAAAAATAGAAATTTAATAAGTGCTTGTTGATTGATTCTTGATTTTTAACTCTATCCGTTGAACAAATGTGCTTTTCCAGAATCTAACAAGTAAGTGTAAACTTGATTTCTACAGGAGTCTGAGTCACAAGTTCCATCTTAGGATGCCAGGCATCCTGGCACCAGGATGAATGGTACCATAGTCCCACTGTTCCTTGCCTTGAACTGACCACCTCTAGAATGCTTGATTCAGTTCTGGGCACCAAATTCATGGAATGACAGTAAAAGAGGTGTGTTTCATCCTCCTCCCTAAATAATTACAGAAGGCCTAGACTTAGTGATTGAATCATCCAGAGGTATAAACTAGAAGGGAACAAAGTCTAGACATTGCCATTGAATCAATCCATTAAAGGCATCAGACTAGGTCCTAACAGTCTGGTTATTCAAGTGGGGAAGGAGTGGAGGGCTTCCAAGCATTGACTGAAATGGAGTTGAGGCAGCATTGTAAATATACTGAGATTGGCTGAAGAACCTGTCATATCCTGTGGGTTTTGGATAAAATAGTAAGCTAGTTCAGAAACCATGCAGCATTCGAATGCCTGATGGCCAAGAAAAAAAAGCAGTCCAACCAAGTCCCTAATTAGAAATTTCTTTGGAGGTGGAAGAGAGGAAGATGATGGAGAGAGAAGGGAGTTAGAGAAAACGCTCTACCTCCTTCCCAGTCTCCATGACCAGACTTTCAGTGCTTCTTAAACTGTAGGTCTTGACCCCATATGGGGTCGTGAAAAATTTGACAATAGTAAAAGGTTTCTGAACCCACAATGACAAAAATTAATTCAAGCTCAAATGTGTATATGAATCAGAGGTGTTTCTGGTAGCACTTGCCTGTGTTATATCCAGCAACTTCACTTCAGTCTTGGTCCTGAACATAAAGCATGCTCTCAGGCCATGCAACCCCAACTAACAGGAAAAGGAGTAAAGAATGGAAAAGGTTTAAGAAGCCTGAGAACAGAGGATGATTATATGAATCTCAAAGTTCCAGGGGATTTGGCATTCTTATTGGTGTTCCAGCAATGGTTACATTGGGAGCAGGGGACAAACAAGCTATATTGATGAAAGGTAGCTTCAGGACTCTAGGAACCCACCAGAAAGCAAACCATGCCCAAGGGAAGTTCACAAGATCCCTTGAAGGGGACAAATCGGAAATATCTAGCAAAGCAATTTCCAGAGCTGTGAGTTATCCCTTCCTCACATTATCTGGTCGAAGTTTGAACCCACATTCCCTGGCCTCTGTATCTTTGGAAAAATATGTCCCTGGTTTGAGATGATCCACTTAGGGAATGCATGTTTCTAATGGCCAATTAAGCCTGACTAGAAAGTGATATCAAATGATAATCATTAGGTCAAGCATCCTGGTAGGGAATCATTAGCTATAGTATGAACAACAACAAAAAAAACAAACAAACGACATGCCCTGGGATCCTTATAAGAGAAGTCAGCTACCTTCTGGCACATTAGCACACCAAAGCAAATGAGTAGTGGCAGAATGAGACTGGAGTCTTTGCTACATCAGTAACCTAGGATTTTAAAAGGAATGCAATCTGAATAATGAAGGAACTGAAAATCAAGTCATGAACATCAGTTTATGGAACTGGTGCTATTTAAGGCTAGAGAAAAGAAGGCTTTGGTGGGCGGGGTAGTGATTGCTGTCTTCAAGGAAACCAAAGGGCTGCCGTGCAGAAGGATTAGCCTTCTTCTGGCTTGAGAAAGAAAAGCCAATAGCGACAAATATATAGCAGTACAAAAAAACTTGGCACAAAGTAAAATAATCACATTATTTTTGTCTCTAAAAGTTTGAAGGGTTCAATATTTATCATCTCTTATAATTATTTGTTTTACATAATTTGCCATCATTAAAAATGACCTTTTTTCCCAATTTTCAGTATTCCAGGTTTTCTATTGTCTTGCCTATAGCAAGCATTTTTTTTTCTTTCATAGTAAAGGAGAGCAGGTCTTTTTAGTTCATTTTATTTTATTTTTTTTACAAGTCCTCTCACTACTCTTCCAACTTCAAGAAGGTTATGATGCACTGTGGAAAACTCAGCAGCAATCTTTCTATTTGCCAGTTCCTTCTGACAGACTTACTTTTTTTCGATGTATTACTTAGGCTATTTCAAAGCCATAGTTTGTCAGTCCATGGTATAGCTTTTCATTTTCATCTAAATTTTCCTCTATACTTTGACACGAATGAGACTATTTCATTTTGGCCTTTAATCATTCTTGAAACACAACTTTCCCAAACCAATAGCTTCTGCAATATCTCTACCAGTCACTGACATGTGCTCTATCAGAATTACAATTCTTATATGTTTCCAGGCTGTAAAATCCATTCTTAATGGCCACAGTCAAAGCACAACAAAAGAAGACCAAAAACCACAAGCATATGGAATGAAATACAGCCATCAACTGACAGAGAACCAGTTGAAGTTGTGCAAGCTAATTCAATCTAGTTTCACTTGGAAGTTCTATGTCAGTCCAGTGTCAACAGAAGCATATATATGACCAATGAAGTCATAAAACAAAACTATATTAAACTTTTGCTTGTTTTAAGTAATTCAGACAGCATAAAAAGTGGCAGAGAGGCAGATATAAATTTATTTTTTTTTTTTGCTTTTTGGAGGGGGGAAGGTAGGGCAATTGGGGTTAAGTGACTTGCCCAAGGTCACACAGCTAGTTTTTGTATTAAGTATCTGAAGCCAAATTTGAATTCAGGTTCTCCTGACTCCAAGGGCCAGTCCTCTATTCGCTGCGCCACCTAGCCGCCCTGGCAGATAAAAAAATTTAAGCAAGAAAACTTTATAAAAATTACAACTATCCAAAACCAGAATGGGCTCTCCCAGGAAGGAGTAGTTTCCCCCTCCACCTTCAAGCAAACTGGGATAACCATATGCAGTAAAAGGCATTCTTGTTCAGATACAGGTTTCATGACAATGTTTCTAAGGTCTCTTCCAGATCTTGAGATTCTATGATTAAATGATCATATACTCACAGCTAAGAAAACTACTTAACTCTTATTTTACTTCTGTTTTCTCTGCCAAGAATCATCATCTTTGGACTGGGAATGAGAGACCAAAAATAAACGGCTAAGAAGGATTTGAAATCTAAGATAAGAAGTAAAATAGCAAGAAACAACTTCAGATACCCTCAAGGAATCCAAGTCACCAGGCCAAAGTAAACCAAAAGAAACTGCAAATGTGATCTCTAAGTCATTGTCAGTGATCTTTGAAAATCATGAAAAATAGGAAAGGTGACACAGGATTTGAGAATGGCAATTTTTTTAGGGAAAAGAAGGTCTGCAAAAAAATTGTGCTACTATGTACCAGATATGGTGCTAAGTGCTTTACAGATATTATCTCATTTTATCCCCATATTACATGTATAAATACAGCTCCTAGTTGTTGTTTTGTATACCCACCAAAACAGACATTAGGTCCAAGATCCTGATTAATTTAAATACTTCTTATTGCTATAAGAAATGGATTGCTTCTCCATTTAAATTTCCTTCATAAAATATTCTGCTGCTGTCACATGCTTATGTCCATTTGTCGACAGACTTTAAACAAATGAACAATGAAATAAAAATAGCCTACAAAAGCAGCAAAACTAAGGTTTGAACCCACAGTCCTTGATGATCCTTTAAAATAATTCAGGGTTTATTTTGTTTATGAGTAGGTAATAGCTGATAGTAGGTTATGATAAATACCTCTTGCCTCACAATTCTAACTTTCTGTATCACTGGTTCTATTGAATCACTATTTGTTCCGGCTAACGTCTCCACCACTGCCTTGTGAATGGGGAACTCTGATTTATTAAGTAAACTGATTAATAGTGAGTTAAAAGCCTTTAAACACATAATTTAACTTCTTGTTATTGTCCAACTTTGCCTAAGAGTCATAGAGCCCTAAACCATAGTTAGTAACTGCCAAGGTTAAAATTTAACATTGCACACACACAAAAAATTAAGAACTGCTCCACTCCTGGATCACATGAACCACTTGTAAAGCAACAGCAAACTATTATGTCTTAATTACTCTAGAGCAGCACATGTGCCAATGCCTATCACGATCTGACTAAAACTCTATGAATCTTCCCCAGAAGAGTATCATCAGAGAAGAAATAATACAGTTTCAATGTTAAGAATCCCTGGCTTAACGTTAAATTCTGAGTGATTACTCTAGTTTCTAAATTATTTGAGGGCAAGAGTGAAACTGCTGATCTTTCTCCCTCTAGTACTCAGCACATGTTATATATAAGTTATTAATAAAAGTTTGCTGAAATGAATGAATAAAGAAAAGTACTATTCATATCCTCAATCCAACAGGTAGTCTTGTAGGGATAGTATCACTTCAATGTCATTGTCTTCTTGACTTTATTCCAAGCTTCTAACAAAAATGCAGATGCGTGCAAATTACTTGTGCAATGTCATAGAAAGCTAAACCTTCCTGACTATTTTTAAATAGAGCTATTTCTTTCTTCTTTTCTTTTTGAGGGGGGAAGGCAAGGCAATTGGGGTTAAGTGATTTGACCAAGGTCACACAGTTAAGTGTCAAGTGTCTGAGGTCACATTTGAACTCAGGTCCTCCTGACTTCAGGGATGGTGCTCGGTATTCACTGCACCACCTAGCTGCCCCCAATAGATCTATTTCTTGAATAAATTATAATCTTCCTCTGATATATGCCAATCATGAGTAGCCATTCTATAATACCTCTTAGATTGTTTCTATTTCTTTGCATTAAGGTTGCATTTACCTGCTTGTACTAACACTTCTTGCTCATTTTCTTAAATATATCAGACAACATATTTGCAAAATGTAGAATGGATGATAGCTTTGTAAAGCCTTTAAAAAGTCTCTTGACTCACTCTTATTTTCTTCTAGGAATAACTAGGAATCTGCTTCACCACTGTTGTTTTTTTATGTCTCTTCTTTTTCCTCCATAGTATCCAGTTTTGTTGTGGGTATTTCTCTACTCTACCCCTCAATTTTGAATTTAAATCTCTTGGTTAACTCAATGACTCTCTTGCCAAAACTTCTTTGTCTGTATAAGATACACCCTTAGCCTTAGATCTTTTTACCAGGAATCTATCCATGACCATGAAATGTGACTTTGGTTCTGGTAATATAAACAAGATACAGTCTAGAAAGACACATCTTAGCATTTTAGAGCTGACTTCTTTATTCAACAACTTATTAAGCATTTCTTCAGTTCAAAGCATTGTGCTAGGAGAGTTACAAAGATAAAACTAAACATGGTCCTAGGCTGTGAGTTTACAATTTGGTAAAAGAGATGACACCCAATTAAAATTGAATGAATATTTATTCAAGATCAATACATATAAGATACTTGGCTAAGTACTGGAGATACCAAAAATAAGAATTAAATCAAAATTAATAAATTAAATAAATAATAAAATCAATAGATGAACAAACAAAGGAATAAACCATAAAACATTCACTGACCTCAAAGAGCTTATAGTCTATCATAATGTATATGTACAGAAATAATGATTAAAAAGTGCTTTGAGAATTGAAGGTTAGGTCTTTTCTGGCTACCAGAAAACATCAAAGAAAATGTCAGGAAGGAGCTAATATCTGAGATAAACTTTGAAACATGGATAGGATGTTAACATATATGAAGTTTAACAGAATGAGATGAGGTCAGAGTTTGAAAGCTTTGAATGTCAGGATAAGGTATAAGTAATTTATTGGAAAACCTCTAAGATTTCACCGAAGGTTCTGCAGAAGTGAAGGGACATTATATCAGAGCTTTTCTACAGCATGGTTCATTTGGTAATGACATCAATCGCTTAAACCAACTTTTTAAAAGTTTTCTAAAATATTGTCCTGCAACTAAGGAAAGTAAAAGGACTCCTCCTCTGCTAATGTTGTTCACTCTCCCATAGATCATCCTATATCCATGAAGTCCTGCTATCAGTTATTTACTTTGATTTGGAAAGCAAACAGTATTTTAGCATTTATAGTTCACATATTCAAGATTAAATAAACTATTCTCCAACATAGATTTTACGAACTTTGAAAGCAAGAACTATCTCTGTGTTTCTTTAGATCTCCTACAGATCTAGTCACACTGCTTTGTGCTCAATATTTGTATATCCATTGAAATATAAACTAAGGGATAATCTAAAAGTTTGCAAACTTGTCATTCTATTACTGTCAGATGTTATCCAACATTACTAGGTCTTGAGCCTTGACAAATGCTCCATTTCAACCAAGCATTATATAGTATAAAATCCTAGACACACTGAGTGGCAATTCGAAGGCAAACACAGAGGCCAACTAATTGTTGTGTAATGTGAACATAGTGTGTAAGTATATTTAGAGCTGATTAATTTATTCAATAACTTATTCAACTAAATTGTCTCATGAGATCAGAGATCTGAGAGGCTTGCTATATTACTTTTTACATTGGAACCTAAAGGAATTCTGACTTTTTTTCCCATAGAAATTTGTTTTAATGGAAAGGTAAAGTATAAGAATATTGTGACATTCTATTTAAAGTACCTCACGATCCTAAGGGTATATGACAGAAAGGTATAGTATTGGATTCATTTAACATTCATAAACTATTATGAGTAAGACAATCCAGGCCTTAGGAGCAAAAAGATGTGAGGTGTGACAGCTCTTACCACAAAAAAAAAAAGTTTACAATCTCATTCTTCTTTGAGGCAATTCAGGCTACAAAATCTAGCCAAGGACTAGCTTGTCCACTTACCCACCTCCCTTCACAATCCTGCCTATAAAGGACTGGTTATAATTAAATTAACTTACCCAGAACCTCAATGCAATATTTAACTGCTGCAAAAGCAGTAGTAATTAATACATGGTTTCAATCTCAACCCACTGCCTCCACAGACAGAAACTTGGGAGAAGCCGGAGTTTCATTTACCCCACCCCCAAAAAGCATCTTTTTTTTTTTTAAAGAAAGAATAACTATCAGTGAAAAACAGACAAGCCTGTAAAGATCTAGGGTTTCTCAAAAATCCTGCAGGACATAATGCCTGAGTGTCTTTGGTCTTTAATAAAAGTGTGCAAAGTAGTTTCCAATGGGATCTCCCTCTCCATAAGTTGATTCTTTGGATCTCATTTCTATTTCAAACCTCTTCTATTCCCTCCAGGCTGGTAGTGGTTAGGGCAGGGCGACAGCCACCAGCCCGGCTGGACTTCTACGTGTAAAGCTATGGCTTCCATTGTCAGTCTTAAATCAAAAAATCTAAATCAACCTGAAACCCAAGCGGGCGCCCTCTAAGCCCCAGGCTCTCTCCTCCCCTGAATTCTCAGGGCAGAAGACAAGGGAACGCAGCGGGACAAGGAAAAGAGCCTACTTGCATCTAACCACCCTGTCCAGGCAGGGCACGGTGTGTTCGGGCCAGGCAGGGGAAAAGGGGAAAGAGTCGAGGATGCCGGGACTGAACTTTCCTTTCTTGACCCCAGTAGGACAACGAAACTTTGCATTCTTTGAAAGCGAGACACGCTAGTAAACACAGAGGGTCAAAGTTCGGAGAAAGGAGAGGCTGAGAATTGAAAGCCCGGCTTCTTGATTCCAGACTGCAAACTTCTCTCCGGACAAAGGCTCGGAGGCTTGCAAAGAGCCTAGGTCTGGCTTCCAGAAAGCAGCAGGGTAAGGGAAACGGAGGAGGGAAGAGAACGAGGAAGACAAGGGAGACGAAGAGGAAAAGAAGCTGGGGAGACCCCCACCCACCCCTTCCCTTCGCGTCCCGCCCCTCCGCCCTCCCCCCCAAAAATCTCCTGGCAGGACCAGGCCCGCTGACAACCTCGGTGGCAGCTCTAGAAGAGGAGTTTGGAAGTTTCCCCCAGACGCGCCAGCGCTTCTGCCACCGCCCTCACCTTGCTGAAGACCTCCAAGTCATCCTCGTCCTCATCTAGGTCCAGCACCTCGGGTTGCATCAGGACTGCAGCCCCACGGCCGCCTCCGGGGCTCTCCCCGCCACCACTGCCCGCCCCGCCGCCGCCCGCTCCACCCGGGGGCCCCGGAGAGAAGGGCTGCGGTACCCAGCTCTCGCCGTCCATCCCGTCCGTGTGTGTGAGCCCAGCCGGCCGCCCGGGCAGCTTCGACTCCCCCGAGCTTGCCCATTGGCTCGGCGCACATCCTCCGCCTCCCCTCCCCGTCCTCTCCCCAGCCTCTGGGCCCGCCGCGCTGCGCAGAAGCGGAACTACCGGGCTGTGAGCCCTGCTACGCGGCGCAGAGGCTGAACCGGGGCTGCGCTGCGCTGAGCTGGGTTGGACAGGGCTGGGCTGTAGCCACATCTGTGGCGCTCTGAGCAGACCACGGGATGGGCAGAACACTGTCCCGGGATCGGTAGGAGATGGAGGACCCCAGGGAGGGAAGAAGCACGCAGGCCCTTAGCTGGTATGGGAGATTCCCCTAGCACTGCTCCTCTGGGATAGATCAGGCTTGGAGGCTAGGAGGGCTCTCGAAGGACCCCCCCAATGCACAAGGAAGACCAGGGCATGTCAGTGGCGGGGTGGGGGAAGGGGCGGAGAGAGGTCGGGGAAGAATGTGCAGAGTAGACGAACAGAGCTTTCTAGGGAAGGAAAGCAGAGGCCTCTGAAGGAACAGATAAGTATTGGAAGAAGAGAAATGGCAGAATTCTTATATTTCCTCCGTGTTCTCGTTCTTGTTCCATTGTGTTCAGATTACAAAGTGAATATCTGGTGTGGTTTACTTATGCAAAAAGGAAACACACACACACACACACACACACGAAGCTATTTCACTCAACTAGACAGGTGTTGAGGTTTCAGTTTCAGACTTTTTTTTCCCACTGGTAAATCTTTAAGTCAAATACTCTACATGATACAGAGGAAAGGTCTGGAAAGATGACTGGACTTGGAGCCAGGGAATATGGGTTAAAAATCCTTGTTCTGCACTTAGGTAGGAGTTGAACTGGAAGACCTCTAAGGCCCCTATGGGTTCCAATCCAGACCCCAGTTTTACAGCTGAAAGGAAGAGGCCACGGAGTCCAGCCTCCTCATTTTGCAGTCAGAGATTTCCTTGTCCAGGAACTAAATAGGTAGTAAATGTCTGAGTCAGGATAAAAACAAGTCTTCTTGACGCCAAGCCCGGTACTCTCTCCACTGTGTCGTGTAACTGCTACTATGTTCCTTGAGTATACTAGAAGGGGAGGGAAAATCCAGAATTGATGGGTGCTAAGCTGGGCTTGGCAGCAGGAAAAGAGAGCTGTGTTTGAAGCATACCTCCTACATTGAGCTGTCTGACTCTGAGTAGATTGTTTAACTTCTCTGGACGTCAGTAAACTTAAAATCTAAGATCTCTAACAGCCCTAATTCTGTGATCTTCATTTCCTCACATATGTGTGTGTGTGTATATGTATATATATGTATATGTATGTATATATGTATATATGTATGTATGTATGTATATGCAGGTTTGCAAAGTATTTTGCATATGCTAGCTCATTTGACCCTTACAACAACCCTGTAAGGTAGACAGCATTATTAACACCAAGTTAAAGATGAGGAAACTGAGGCTGGGGGAGACTTAGTGACTAGCCAGGTCTCCCAACTCCTAAGGGGCTGGCTGGAGCAGGAGTCAAACTCGTGTCAACAGCACACTGCCCGCAACGCCACCTAGGGGCCAATAGAAGGTAAGATCTTTGAAAGCAGAGAATGTTCTGGTTTTGTCTGTATCAACAATCAACTAATAAATGCTTTTTATTTTTAATAAATTATTTATTATATGACCTTGGGTGTCTTACTTCACCTCAGTTACCCACAATTTCCTTATTTTATGGCATAATTTCATAGAACTGTGGCAAGGAAAGCATTTTGTAAACCTTAAATTCGCTCACCTTTATGAATTACTACATTAGTTGATACACTAGTATGAAGTTAAAGTAAGGAGATTTCAGTACAACAATACTCTTGAAATTGAGTAAAGCCTATGTCTAGGCTGTCCAGATGAGTGAGTCCTAACTCTGTCTAGCTGACAGCAGATCCAATCATTCTCTCTAATCCTAGCCTACTTTCAGACCTGCTACCAGGTATGGACCCTCACCTCCACATAATCTTTCCCCATTTCCTACTACTTTCTCTGGGAACAATAATCAAATCAATACTGTCATTGACTGAAATTGACTGTCCTGTGACTTGCCAGACCAAAACACCTTCCCTGTCCACCACGCCCATATATGCTTTCTCCCCCTTGGTTCAATTGTTTCAGTCCTGTCCAACCCATATGGGGTTTTCTTGGCAAAGATCCAGCTCATTTGACAGATGAGAAAACTGTGACAGAAAGGATTAAGTGATTTAATCACTTAGGGTCACACAACTAATAAGTGTCTGAAGCTGAATTTGAACTCAGTTCCTCCTGAATCCAAGGCTATTCACTATACCACCTAACTTTGCACTTTCTCCTCTCTTTTAGAATATAAGTTCTTTGAAGGCAAAAACTGTTCAGCTTTTGTATTTTCATCCCCCAGTACTCACTTCAGTGCCCAGTATATAGTAAACTCTTAATAAATGTTTTTTCTTACACTCATTGATTAGAGATGCAAAACCAAAAGGGCATTTTTCCTGTTCCTTGAACATGACCCTCCATTTCCAGTATCTCAGTCTTTTCCCTGGCTGTCCCTCATGCTTGGCATACTGACCCTCCTCATCTCTGCCTACTGGTTTCCCTGGCTTCCTTCAAAAGTGTCCCAAGATAAACACATGCTATCCATGATAGAGAGGTAATGGATTTGGAATGAAGAATAGAACATGCAAAATTTTGTGTTTGCTTGGCTATCCATATTTGTTACAAGAAATTTGTTGTTTTATTTTTATGTTGAATGGAGTGGGAGTAGGAGAAAGGAAATAGATTGTGTTGATTTTTTTAAATAGGAAGTGGGTAGTACAGATGTAAAATGCTGCCTGCACTTTTAGATGAGATCATTGTATTGTTAGTTTTCATTTTTTGTTTTATTTTGTTACCAAAGACCTCTCTTGAAATGGGAGCAATTTATAAATTTATGTAAATTTATAATAAAACATATTAATAAAACTTTAAATGACAAAAAAGAAACAGTTTGGATCCCATCCTTTACAGGAGACCTTTACAGGCCCTCTACCTCCTGCATTTCTGTATATAACTTATAGGTACATAATTGTTTGCATGTTTTTTTTCCTCATTAGAATGAGATCTTGCAGGCAGGCACAATTTTTTTTTTGCCCTTTTTTTGTATAGTCATCACTTAACACAATACTTAGTCCATTGTAAACCATAAGTACTTAATAAATGCTTGTTGATTTAAAAAACCTGTACACATAGGAGGAGAGGTTTTGCTTTCATGCTTTCTCATTTGATGCTCCCTTAAATGAGATTCCCCACCCCCCAACTTAACTGGTCATTGACAGTGGAACATTTCCAGTCCACTTCAGTGACATTTTTGATTCCTTCATCAATTAAATTCAATTAATTGAGCATTTATTAATCGAGGCACTGTGTTAGTTTGGGGACACAGATGAAAGGAGAAACACAGTCTATCATTCTGTGGAGGTAACAGATATCTTACATGCTCTCTATATCACCTAGGAGTGGCCCAGATTATGGCAAATTTGACTAGGATGTGCCAAATAGTCCCTCCCTTCAAGAAGCTCATGTTCAAAGGGGAGAGACAATATGTACATATATTTATTGGAGTATATTTATTAATGTACTTATATTAAGTACATATAAGTACTTTATTAAGTAATGAACTGGAGTAGGCCTCCTATAGGAGGAAAAACAGATATTCTAAGAGTCAAAATTGAGAAGAACAATCCAGGTATGGGGAACAGTGAGTGCAAAGGTACAGGGATGAGAGACAAAATTTCCATGTGAGAAACATCAAATAGGCCAGTATTACGGGATCAAAGTGTGGATGGAGGGGAGGTAATACAGATGGAAATGTAGGAAGGTTTTAAAGAGCTGTAATTGTTAGCAAAAGAATGTTAGATTTAATCTTGGAGTTAATAGGGAGTCACTAGAGTTTATTGAGTAGCAATAATAAGCAGCAAGTGGAGGATGGATTGAAGTCAAGACATGATGCAGGGAGTTCAACTATTGTAGTAGTCTATGTGACAGTAATGTAGACCTGGGCTAGCCAAGTTGCTCTGTGAACAGAGAGAAGGGGACACAAAAATGTTGTGAAGATAAAAATGATAAGAATTGACAGCACATCAACTGTTCTGTGCACAAAAGGAGAAAAATAATAAATATTTTTGGGGAAAAAAGCAGACATCATTTGATGGTCCTGAGTGCCCTCTGTAACTCCTGCACCATAATTAACAAAATTCCTTACACTTTAAACTTCTGCCCTTTAGCCCTTCCCATTTTTTCCCCTTCATCAAGACCTTCCTGCTCAGCCAC
The DNA here is from genome assembly GCA_028627135.1 of Pseudochirops cupreus. Lineage (NCBI taxonomy): Eukaryota > Metazoa > Chordata > Mammalia > Diprotodontia > Pseudocheiridae > Pseudochirops > Pseudochirops cupreus. Next base: position 335,430,716 of record CM053584.1, on the reverse strand, counting down.
CCCTTCTAGTATTGGTTGCATTTTCTCTCAAACCCCAGCCTCAACTCAATGGTCCCAATGGAGAAGACAAAATTACTCCTAATTCATTATCACCATTTCTATCCTTTTCCTCTACCATCATAACTCAGCATCTTCTCTTCCGAGGTTCATGCTATGTAAACTTATTGTTCAATTCAGATCCTGTTTGTCCTTCCAATCCCTAAGACATTCTTTCTCCTTTTTAAATAAATTAATAACCTTGCTCATAGTGTTTTTTCCCCCATTCTACTTCTGCCCTCATACTAGGGAACTTCAACATATCCTAACTTCCCATATCCTCCATCTCCTCAACTTCTTCAACCTACTCCTCCATTCCACTTCACCTTTCACAACTGAAGCCACAAATTTCATCCTTCTATCACTCTCTGGTGTTCAACTTCCATATTCAAGAACTCTGAAATTTATTTGTCCAATCATAATCTTTACCTTTCTGATTCTATGTCTTACTCCTCCTAAATCTATTCTTCATCCTCACTGAAACCTCTCCCTTCCTATACCTTATCCATTGGTGAACCTATTGAAGTCTACATATTGCTTGCCAAATTACAACCCTGGTTTATTCCCACCATCAGTCTCCTTCACTTTTATTTGTGCTGCTAACTGAATTTGAAGGAAGTCACAAAACCATATTGACTGTGTCCGATAAAATTTTGTTTTCTAATCTCAAATGGGTCCTCACTTCAGGAAGACAAATTTTCTGTTCCTCCCTGATTTCATTGTCATCACAATCACCACAATTATTGTTCAATTAATAGAGGGTCCCAGATAGCATCTAAAATGAAAATTCCCCAAAGTCTCCAGTATAACAAACAGGGAATAGGGACATTATAGATACTGACAGCTCCTCTACCTATTGGCTTTTTCCCAGAGACTTTCTCTCCCATTCCAGATCTAAAGAGAGTTTAGAATGATGCATTCTGTCTCCAAGTTGGAAGGCAGAAGACCAGGTCTATCTTCTCTCCAGCTTTCACCAACTCCACCCACTCCTCACATAAATGTGAGACATCAAAAAACTGAGTAATCAGGATACACACACACACACACACATGTGTACATGCACAAATACACACATGCATTTTTGCGGGGATATAGGCCTAATAATGGTATAGCTGGGTTAGAAGATATGTATACCTAGGTAATTTTCTGGGTAGAGTTCCAAAATGCCTAGCTCACTTCACAGGTCCACCAACAGCGCATTTATTTTTCCATAGCTTCTCCAGCATTTGTTATTGTCATCTTTTTTATCATCTCTGCTAGTCTGAAAGGTGTGAGGTGGAGCCTCAAAGTTACTTTAATTTGCATGTCTAAATTTTATACATATTACTCACCTCTACATACTTCACAATACAGCCACCGGTCTACTTGTTCCTCACAAACAAGTCTTTCTTTCTCTGTGCCTTTGTCTAGAATGTTCTTCCTTCCTATCTCCTTCTCTCAGAATGCTTGATTTCTTTCAAGACTCAGCTTAAGTGACACCTTTTATAGATAGCAGCAGGCTGCCATATTGGATAGAGAGCTCTGGACTTGGAATCATGAAAACCCGAGTTTGAGTACAACCTCAGACATTTACTAGCTATGTGACCCTGGACAAATTACTTAACCTCTATCAGTCTTAGTCTAGTTTCCTTATCTGTAAAATGCTACCTTACAGGGTGGATTTATTGATCAAATAAGATATTTGGAAAGCTTTGCAAATCTTCACTTGCCATATAAATACTATTATTCCATTAGAATGTAAGCTCTTTGAGGGAAGGGGCTATAGGGTTGTTTTGTGTTTTTTTAACCTCATTTTTATCCCTAGCTCTTACCACAGTGCCTGACACATAGAAAGTACTTAATAAATACTTCTTGACTTTAGAGAACTCTAGCTGCTAGTGCCTTCTCAAAGTTTAGCTCCTGTTTACATTTTGTGTTTTTATATAATTGTTGTTACCACTAATGTAAACATCTTGAGGGCTTATACAATTTTTGCATTTTTTTTTTGTATGTCTTTCAGTGCTTAGCACATTTCCTGGGCACATATTATATAATATGTAAATGCTTGTTAGCTTAGTCATTTATAACAGATACAGACTATTGGATTTGCCAAATGTAACTAAAAGTGGGTTTGCTTTTGAATGAAATCAATGAAATTATGAAGATACAAGAATAGAATCAAAAGCCACTCCATCAATAACATCATCAGGAATTCAGCCAATATTTTAACAAAGAAGCATTGCCTCAGAATCTTTTTCTATCTAAACCCCATTATATCTCCTTTGAACCTCTCTATCTTTTGTTTGGTCATGAACTCTTCCCTTATCCATATATCTGATAGGTAATTTCTTCCATACTCTTCTAATTTGCTTCTGATGTCACCATTGATGTCTATATCATGTACTCATTTGGAACTTATCTTGGTAGATGGCATAAGATGTTGATCTATAGCTGGTTTCTGCCACACTGTTTTCCAGTTTTTATCAGATAGTGAGTCCTTGCCTTAGTGGCTGGGGTCTTTGCAACCCCTCGTTTTACGAACAAGGAAACTGACCACAAAAAGGTTAAGAAATTTACCTGGGGTCATATACCATTACTTACCATAAGGGAGTCTGAATCCAATTTTTCCAGTTTTCATAGTCACATCTGTGTATCTATCCTGTATACAGCTTGTAAAAAGTAGTAGCATGTTTGTTTCCCAATTAGACTCTAAGCTCCTTGAGAGCGGGGACTATCTTTTGTATTTCTTCATATCTCTAGCACTTAGCACGGGGCCTGGCATATGGTAGGCACTTAAGAAATGTTTATGGAGTGGTTGAGATTTTATCATATTGTCTTTTTATATGTGTCGTCCTTGCCTTGCGATAATAAAAGTAGTATCAAAATAATCCCACCCTACTTCAGCCTTGATGCCTTGACTAGATGAAAATATATCTCAATCAATTAATTGCTGATAGGTCTTATGCTATGTGGTTAAAGGCCTTAATATTGAAATGATGTTGCATAACCATGTTCAGAGAAGCTGAGGAAACTGGAGAACGAGGAATTTGGGGCTCAGAGAATTTAGGTGAGTTTTCCAACATCCAAATCCAAATCCTCTGACAATTCTAGTATGTTCTATATATTACTTCAACATATGAAGTAATCACAACTTGTCCAAGATTTGAACTGCTTTCAGACAGTTTTCAACAGATTTCATAACAATTTTTTTAGCCTATTATCAAAGCTAAGTTTATCGGTAAAAAAAAGGAAAGCAATCCTGTATTTGCAAGGAGGAGGTGAGGAGGGAAGTATGACACATTGCTGAAATGTAAATATTTTGATCACACTGATCTGGTGTAAGCCAGAAAGAGGTTCCTAGCTTGCTATGATCTCTCAACAGCAGAGCATTAAGTCAGTTTCATGCTTTGTAAACAAAGATCTATCAGTAGTGACCTGCATGAACTTGATGCTACTATCAAATCAAGTCAAAATGTGCTGATATTCAACACCTGCTGAAATTTGGTCCTACCCAAATATTTTTTTGAAATTTCTTTTCAATAAGTATAAATTTATATTCTTTTCAGTGTCCCCTCCCTGCTCCCCAATGAAAAAAGAAATTGAAAAACAAAACCCCGGAAATGTATATATGAAGGCAAGAAAAATGAATTACCTAATTGACTATCTCTAAAACATATATGTCTCAGTTTTCACCAACAGTCCTCCATGTTTCTGCCAGGAAGTAGGTAGCATGCTTCATCAACATTCCAAAGGTGATTAGTCAGTCACTACGCCAATTGGAGTTCTTAAATATTTCAAAATTGATTGTTTTTCACATGTTATTGTTTTATCAAGTGTTCTCCTGGCTCTGCTCATTTCTCTCTGGAGCAGCTCATATAAGTCTTCCCTGGTTTCTCTGAAACCATCCCATTCATTATGTCTTACAACGCAATAATATTCCATACATATGCCATAGCTTGTTTAATCATTTACTAATTGGTGGACAAATCCTTTGATTACAGTTCTTTGCTACAACAACAAAGCAATTATATATTTATAAATTTATATATGTATATGTGTGTGTATATACATATGTGTATATGTCCTTTGCCTTTCTTTTTCTTTTTCTTTGAGCTCTTTGGGATATAGGTCAAGTTGTCTCTCTAAACTTTCTAACTTTACCTTCTTAGGGAGGTTGCTTGCCCATTCAGGGCTTCATTTTCCATGTTTATAAAATGAGGGTTTTGATCAGATAATTTTTGAGTTCTCTTCCAGCTCTAAGATTCAGTAATCTATGATCTAAAGGTTTTTTTAAGTGTGTATTGATTGTTTTAAGGAAGCAACCATTGTAATGTCTGATTGTTGTTCTTATTCAGGCATCTTTCTGTCATGTCTGAGTCTTCATGACTCCCATTTGGGGTTTTCTTGGCAAAAATACTGGGATGGTTTGCCATTTCCTTCTCCAGCTTATTTTATAGGTGAGGAAACTGAGGCAAAGAGAATTAAGTGACTAGCCTAGGATCACACAGCTAGTAAGTGTCTAAGGCCAGATTTGAATCCAGGAACATGAGTCTTCTGGACTCTAGGCCTTGCATTCTATGCACTATGCTACCTAGCTGCTCTAATATCTGCTTACAGACCCATTTTAAAATGGTCACTGTGGGTTGAGCACCTTTGTTGAGATACTAGTGTCAGTCATAAGAAAGAACTCAAGATCTGAAATAGTTTTAGAAAGAAATTTCTTAGGTCTTTTAGTAGAGGACAGTAAGAAAGATCTAACTCCCTCCAGTCTAAGACTCTGGGAGGTTTACAGTATGTATAGGATTTAGACAAAGGTACCTGTATACAAACCACCAGAGAGGGCATCTTGAAAGCAAGGTAGATTGAGATGGATGTCCTTAAATACAAATAGTCAATAAAATTTGAGCAAAGCCCAAACACAAAGGGAGTTCAAAATACAAGCTTGGATAGATTCAAAATAAGTCTTGGGGGAGTGGACCCAAAACATCAATTTTTTGAGTGAATCCAGAACCAGGGGAACCCAAAATTCCTTGGTACCATCTTTGCCATTGCTGAGAGTTGCTGAAATCAGGGTTACATTCTGGGTTCAAACAATTTCTAATCACGTAAAATTAAATTTAAACAATATAATTCTAAGTTTTCTGAAAAATAAAATAGAGCATTTTCCACACCAGCTCTTAACTCCCTAGAAATATCATTCACATTAGTGATATTCAAGGAGGAGCCCAATTTCTTTGGAAAAGAGAAAGCATATCAACATAAGCCTCTTTTTTTTTCTTTTTCTAACTCATATAATTAAGTAGAAAATGTCAATCTGCAGAGGAATCAAAATAAAAGCAGGAATATGATGTTTATATTCAAGTCCTCCTGTTGTGCAATGATGTTGTATCTCTTAACATTTCAGATAAAAGCAGATGTAAGTAATCTACCATCTCTATTAACACCTTAAGTCATGAAATTGTACTGTACCTTCCAGAAAGAGTCTCTCTACTGTTGTTTTTTTTTTCCTCCCCAGTAGAAATGTAATTTAGGTTTGCAAACTAGATGGCACAAGCTTTTTGAAATTAAAACCCAAATCCAGTTAAGACAGTAGAGAAACTTTGCTTTGTTGATATTCATAAATTCAGAGATACATCTAAGCAATTAATTCTGGGTGATTTATATGAGGCAGAGAGAAGCTGATTATTAAGAGCAGAGCTGATGGAGGGGCCATAAACCCAAGCCTGTCATTAATCCCCAGACATATTCTAAATCAAGATTATTACTCTCTTAATGAATTATTCATGTATATTTTAAAGAGGATGGCATTGACTAGGTCCAGTATTTGACCTAATATTTGCTATTTGGTTAGATTATTTATATAATAAAGAGTTCCTTTGAAAGATGACAGAAATGGATCCCTAGGTAAGAAAAAATGTTTCTTGCCCCTTCCTAATTTGAATAAGCATGTAGGTGATTTAATTTATTATAAACCTGGCTAAGAAAACTAGGGCATGAAATAAACAAGGAGACAAAGTTCTTGATTGGATCCATGTATTGTTTTTTGAAGCCATGAAACTCTGCGCCAAGGGCATGTGATCTAGCCAGCAGGTTTCCCATACATTGTTGTTGCTTTTAATTACTGTTTTTAAAAGTGATATAGTAGTTTCTTGTCCAGTTATGTACTGCTGCAGTGCAGTACTTAAAAATCATCCTTACTTAAACGTTTTTAAAGTACTTCATCTTACTGGAGTGATTTCATCTGTTTCCTCCATTTCCTACTTAATTTAATCATAAATCACATGCTGTAGGACAGCATGACCATCCAATTTTGTTGTTGTTAGAATTTTGTAATGCTGTGAACATTGCTACAGTTGCATCTTCTCAGGCCTCAAAAACCAGAGCCCCAAACCTAGCTAACAGTCAGGTTCTCTGTGGTTTATAAGCAAGTTAAAAGGAACTCTCTGAATCTATTATCACAGAGGTGAAAAATCTCCAGCCTGACACCTCCATCTGGTCCTCAGCTGAAATTCAGCTGATTGAAGGGACAGCTACCAAGAACTAGTATTTATACCTTTTTGCAAAAAAAAAAAAGGTAACATGACTTCACTGGTTTTTACTAGCAGTACCCCACAAGGCCACAAGTTAGGGATATTACTCCATGAAAGTAGATGACCTTTTTCTTTGCAAAATAAATATGATATTCAATTTCCAGAGAAGGAAATTAGATTTTTATCGTTGTTGTTGTTGAAAATAAGGAAAAGGCTTTGTAGAACATTTGTGCTAAAGAATATAAATAAGTATTGTAGGCCTGCAAGAATGTCACAAAGGCCAGAGTGAAGTTAAACTTATGAAAAAAATGTTCATGTCATCTTTTTCACCATCCCCTCTTTTAATTTTTTTTTAAAATAGGTTAATTTTATTTTATTTTTTATTTTATATTTGCTTTTTGGAGAGGGTAGGGTAGGGCAATTGAGGTTAAGTGACTTGCCCAAGGCCACATGGCTAGCAAGTGTTAAGTGTCTGAAGCCAAATTTGAACTCAGGTCCTCCTGACTCCAGGGCCGGTGTTCTATTCACTGCACCACCTAGCTACCCCATCTGCTCTTTTTAAATCATGATATCTCCTCCCTGGGTCAATCCCCCAAGTCTTCTGGTTGTCACTTGCCCTCAGGGATTCTCTCTCTTTTCTTGAGTCAGGATAAGTGGTCTTTCCAAGCACCAAATTCCTGCAGATCATAATATTGTAAGGTCCCCATCTTCCTCTATAGAATATCTCTCTTTTCCATTAGGAGCACTGATCAGTGGTACTTGCTCCCACCACAGGAATAAGATGTCCCCCTTCTCTGTCCCTCTAGCAATACATGCCATTCCCTCTCTTTGCCTCCTCCCCCATTTTCCCTAGAGATTCTTTTTGTTCTCATATACTACAGGAGTTATTTTCACTTCATCATTTACCTTTGACTTGATTAGGGAACATCACGTATTCCCCTCTATCCCCCCCTCCCATCCTCCTTTTTATGTGTGCTGTTGTTGCATAATTGAGTCCTATACAGTCATTGACTCACCTGTAAAGCAGGGTAATGTGAGGGTTAGTCCATGATGTCCCAGGCCCATTTCTCCACCCTGACTTCTGACTAATGTCTCTTCTTCCCTTGTGACTTCCTGTTCTTTTAGAAATATATCTCTTAACAGTCTCTGTTATTTGTTGTTATCCTTGGTTTCTATGTTTCCATTGACTGGGTGTTTGCAAAGCAAATAACATATGCATATCTGGGTTTCTTTCTATGAATGCTTCAAAAACCTCTTTTTAATTTGACTGCCCATTCATTTTAATTAATGGTTAGGCTTCGATTCACAGGGTCCATCACTTTGTGTTACATCCTGAATTTCTTTGCTCTTTGGAACTTATCTTTCTATACCTTCTGTGGTTTAGGTGGGTGAGGGGTAGTTTTTTGTTATTCAAATTTCCTTTCTTTTATGTTTAAAGCTATTTCTTCAGGTCACTTTTATAATTTTTCTTTGGAATTGTTCAATTTAACCGCTTTGTATCTAGAACTTTATAGCAGAGTGTTTTTATTTGTTCCTATTTATTTATTTGTTTGTTCTGCAGGCAATCTGTGGATTGTTGGGATTGGCACTTTATTTTCCATGTTCAGAAGACATTCAGGCTATTTTCTAATCTTATTTCTTGAATTAAGAGATTGAAGCATCTGGTGGCAGTGTGCACAGAATGCTAGAGTCAGGAAGACGAGTTCAAATATGGCCTCAGACACTTGGGCTTCTGATAAGTCACTTAACCTCTGTTTGCCTCATTTTCTTCAACTAAAACTAAGGATAGTAATAGCATTCTACCTCCTAGACTCGTTTTGAGAAACAAGTAAAATAATCACTGTCAAGTACTTAGCACAAGTATGTGCTATATAAATGGTAGCAATTATTATTATGCTGTTATTCAGTTTTGTTTTGTTTTTTCTTTATATTCTTCTGGGAGACCTGAACCCTGCCTTCCAAAATAACTGTAATGGGGTGGCTAGGTGCTACAGTGAATAGAGCACAGGCCCTGGAGTCAGGAGGACCTGAGTTCAAATCTGGCCTCAGACACTTAAGATGTCCTAGCTGTGTGACCCTGGGCAAGTCACTTAACCCCAATTGCCCTGCTTTCCCCCTCCAAAAAGCAACAAAACAAAACAAAACAAAAAAAAATAACTGTAATGGCAAACAAAGAAGTAGTTAACACCTTGTTTCTGCTATTTAATTAACACAGAAGTAGTTAACCCCTTGTTTCAGCTATTGAATTAACACCTTGTTTCTGCTGTTTAATTAACACAGAAGTAATTAACACATTGTTTCAGTTAATGATCCTATCAAGTATTGAGATCTAGAACTTGTGAACTCCTACAACAGGAAAAGGAAGAGCTAATGACCATGTATGGAGGGGCGCTGGAGAGAGCAGAACTGAGAACTCCACTTGTGGTGGAGAAGGAGAAACTTGTGGTATCTGACTCTCTATGTTTGCTTATTCTGTCTAGTATTGTTTGTGATACTTTGTACAGAAGTCCTGGGACCTTACTAGAAGCCCTGAAAGAAGATTTTCTGCTTGTCTATTCACAGAAGTCCTACAGGGGGTTTTAGAGGTCCTGGGACTTTACTGATGATTTGTATTTATCTCTTGGACCTTGTTGGTGGGTCTGTGTTGATTTCACAGGCAGATAGTGAATTGATGATGGTACCCGCAATGTGCATGAATATTGTTTTCGCTCTGCAAGCTTTGTCTTCCCAGAAACAGGAACTGTGAAGGACTTGAGGTGGACTGGACACTGTGAGCTTCAACATGGAATGGGAACTGGACAAGGAACTGGATGAAGAAGTAACAAGAAGCTAGATAAGGAACTGGGAGCTGTCTGCCTTTGAACCCAGGTGACAGTTGTGTAGATTCAGGCAGGAACTGGGACCATGGAAAAGGAACCATGGAAACTGAGAGCCAGCCTCTAGTCAAGATGAAAAGATCTCTTCTTAGGTACCTGATGCAAACTGAGAAGATCATGATTTACTATGGCCTAGAGGTAGAGGACTTTGTACTCTGTATCCTGTACCTTTTCAGGATGATTGAATTAAGGGTGATTGGAAACTAATCTCCAATTAAGAAGAAAGAAGACTTTTTGATTGAGAGATTAAGACAAAGTGACCTAGGGGTGGAGAACCTTGACCTTTGTCCTTTGTGTCCATTAAGGAGTCTTGCCTCCTTAAGGATGACTGAATTAAGGGCTTACTAAATGATTGAGTTACTAAATGATTATACTTTGTTTAAAACTATGTGGGCTTTGGTGAAAACTCTGTGGCCACTTTAGTGATAAGTTGTTAAGTTATAACATTGTGAATGCTGTACTTTTATTTCTATGAATTTTTTGTCTTACTTTGTTACTGAATAAATACAGAGTTCAGTATAATATATAATCAGAACCTTGAAGCTGTTCACAGCAGCAGTCCTCTAGAAAGCTGCTTATGCTTGGCTTTACAACAACATGTTTCATTTTTATGTTATCTTTTAATATTTCTGCCTTTTGTTTCTCTTCTTCCAGACTGTCCTTTACTTTGGTGCATTTGCATTCCCAGGCAGTTATTTTCTCTTTTGCTTCTTTGATGATACTTGCCACAATGGATTCAAGTTTATCGGTTCTGCTGATTATTTCAGCTGTGTAGGCCATACATTCTTTCAACATTTTTATTTCTCTTGTAAACCATTCAGGAACCTACTGCTATTGTTCTATTCATTTTTTGTAATCCACAGGGATGTTCTGCCTATCAAGTATTGATCCACTCTCCTTTGTCTTACAATATTTATTGTTAGACGTGCATCTGGAGGCCGTATTTCTTTCTGTTATTGATATCTTCCTTGTTGGTTTGTTTATTTTCAAAGTCTTTGAATTTTTCTTTCTTTTGATACTTTAGGTATCATCTCAGAATTGGAAGGGATATCACACTTCTTTAGATCAAAGCTTCTTAAACTGTAGGTTGCAACCCCATAAGAAATGCTGAGGGGGTTACAAGTGGAAAAAAAATTTAAGGAGTCCTACTCTAGACTATATCTGACCAGGCTTATTCTCTACAACATTCCCTTATAGTGGTCATTCAGGCTCTGCTTAAATACCCCCCAGTAATGGGGAGCTCCCTTCTTTCTAAAGCAACCTCTCACTTTTTTATGGCTTTAATTGCTATAAGGTTCTCCTTCCATTAATTTATAATCTGTTTTTCTAAAGCTTCCAAACATTGCAGAGTTCTATCTTCTGAGACTTTGATAAATAAATCCTGCCCCTCTTCTTTAACATATTCCTTCAAGTATTTGAAGACTGCTATCATGACTCCCTAAATCTTCTCTTCCCTGGCTCCTTTTCCCCCCACTTCCTTTTCAAAAAGATTCTAGTGTTTTTGGAATTGACGCTGGCGTTTCAAATGAGGCTGAGATTTCCTTTCCTACAACTCAAATGGGCTAGTCTCTTCAATGAATCCTTGTAGGATTGAATACAGAGGTAAAAATCATTGTCACTGAGAAAAGTCATTGGGTGACTATTGTTTACACTGAGTAGGGCATGGACCAAGTATGTAGGCAAAACTAGAGGTGGAGAGGGGGATTTCCATTGACCCTTCTCATTTACAGAACACACCCTGCCTTGTTTTCTATATACTCCTCTGTCAGTCTTGGAGATCAGTAGCTGATTCTGACAAAGATGGGTGAAAGAGATAAAGAAATGGTGAGATTAGTGGAAAAGGAAGTCATTCAATGTTAATGGTAGAGGCAGGGGGAATGGAAACCAGCAGCAGCCCAATTTGGGGCGAGTTGATTTAGAGGTAATGATAAGACATTTAAGAGGCAATATTTGAAGGAGATAGGGACTGACTGGGTAACAATTGAAAACAGAAGTTTGAGTTCGTGTTACTTTACCTTGCTTTGGATGTCTATTTAAAAGAAAAGAAAAGAAAAGACCAAAATGGGAGCAATTATTAAATATTCTAGAGCAACCCTAATCTTAAACTTTTATTTTTTCTGTCACTTTATACAGATGAAAAACTCACAAATAAGTAAAGATGATAAAACAATGACATATCAACAATTTCCCTTATGGAAACTAAGTTGAATAATGTTCCCAGAGCAAAACTCTCTGAGAAATTAATGTAAGAGAAATTGTCAAATGATTTATTATTATTATATTGGACCTAGAAGAAAAAAGTTACTATTTACTTTCTAAAAAACTAACCTACTTTTTGGAGCTACTTTTTGGTTGTAAACAACAGGGTTGCAAAATAAATAAATAAACAGCTTTCAAAACTGCAACATTTGAATCCTCCAGGAGAAAAACAAAATTGGTGGTGAATTATTAATGTTCTTCGAGGACATAGGGAATGAGGGTAAATGTTTAAAAGTAATTGACAACTGCTTTTACCTTGACATCCTGGTTTTACAAAAGTAATGGCTCTCAACATCCCAAATTATCTGCTGGCTTCTGGGATATGGTTCTGAGTGCTGGCCAGACTTTCCAGAGTAAAACTCAGTCCTTCAGCAGAAGGTCAAATCAAATATACTTTTTTTAAGAATGAAAAAAAGATCCAAGTTGATAGGAAGAAGCTGTATTCTTGACAGCATTCTCCTCCCTGCCTCTAAAAAACAAAACCCCCAAAACAACAACAACAAAAACCCACTTTGATAAAAGGCATCTGTTTACAATAAATTAGGACTATTTATGAAAAACATCTATCTTCTCTTCCCTTACTGCTGGAACGGAGAATTGTAAAATGTTCCCAACAATGTATGAGATCAGTATAATTGAAAGTAAGGCATTTTCTGTTTGTTTGTTTTTTTAAACAACCAACACATTTTCAAGACTAACTTACTACTTTTGAATATAATTCATTATTCAAAAGGGAATTTACTTGCCCGTGGTTTGTCATTTTGTCAGTGAACACAAACATCTCCCTCCCCCTCCTTTTTAAGAGTTTTATTTTCTAGGCTGGGACTGGAAAGCCACAATAATTAGATTTTGACCCTACTTCAATTTGCTTTAACAACCATTTCTATAAATGGCCTCAGACTGGCTGAATTTAATTCCATCTTGGGGCTCTTATTGCCTTCTTGTTATGTCAGAGAAGAGTTTGCTTCCGACTAGGGGCTTCTCGGTACATTCCAAATTTAATTACTAAAGACTATTTGGTTGTTTGAGTAGAATCTTTTTTGCTTTGTCCCCAGCAAGTAGGCCAATTGTAAAGCATAGAAATGTTGTTCTAGGACAGATTATAGCTACTACTACATAGAATTATGTAGTATGTAGAAAATTATCACTAGGTTGGCATAACCCAGAACATGTATGGGAGTTATTTTTTTAAAATAGCTCCAGTATTTAAATCGACTATGTGATGATTAGATATCGCTGGAAAGGTAGCAAAGTGCTCTGCCTATATTAGCCCATTGGATATTTGTATTTCTGAGAGGCAAATAATACAGGTATTATTATCACCAGATCACAGATGAGGAAACTGAGGAAACGGAGGCCTGAGAGATTAAGGTACTTGATGATGGTCACATAGCTAATTCAGTAGAATCTGAATCTCGATCTTCCTGCCTCCAACTCCATCAAGCTATGTACTATGCTCCCTTGACATTCAATCAGTAATACAACATCAGTCAATAAAACATTTTTTTTAAGTGCTTACTACAATAGGCCAGCCAGTAATCTTAGGTAGGTAGCTAGGTAGCACAATGGACAGAGTACTGGGACTGGAGTCAAGATGACCTAAGGTCAAATATGACCGCTAGCTGAGTAACCTTGGGTAAACCATTTAACCCCTTGTTGCTTAAGTTTCCCCATCTGAGACCTGGTGACAATAATAGCACCTACTTCCCAGAATTGCTATGAGTACCAAATCAGATATAATAATAAAGTACCTGATACATAGTTGGCACTATCTAAAGGTTAACTATCATCATCATTCTTGTTGTTATATGGAAACAAAAAAAAAGGCAAAAGACAATTCTTGTCCTCAAAGGACTTACAATCTAATGCCCAGCTATAAATTCTAAAAAATGCCTCAGGTGAGCAAGGCCTCAAACAAACAAACAAATTCTACCATCATCCCTTCTGGAGCACCCTACTACTAAACTGATGCTCCACAAATTTGTCTTCTGACTCTTTATCGTGACATGCAGGTGACCCTGGGTTCTCAAAAGCTGTATCAGAAAAGCATGAAGTCAGTAGTTTTTGCCATACTGGAAAGACTTTACAATCCAAGTAATAGACTGTATTTGGTTTTTTTAGATTGGTTTTAGCTAAATGGGAAAATCCATCATCACTAAGCTGGCCATTTGGTGATGATTGTTTTGGCCATACAATCCCATCAAATAAAATGAACATGAGACCAAGATGGTTTGAGTAACTGAAATAAAATGCCTTCACAACCTCAGTAGTTTCTGCCATACTGGAAAGACCTTAGGTACAATCCAAGTAACAGACTGTATTTGTTTTCTTTAGACTGGTTTTAACTAAATGGGGAAATTTCATCATCACTAAACTGGCCATTTGGTGATGATTTTTTTGGTCATAGAATCCCATGAAATAAAAATGACCATGAGACCAAGATGGTGCCAGTAACTGGAATAAAATGCCTTTACAACCTCAAATTGAAATAAGGATTTTCACATGAGAATTGAAATTAATCAACTACTTCCATTAGAATTGCTCTTTTAAAAATAGTTTTGAAAATTGAATGTAAAAAATCATTTAAAATTTTCAAATATTAATAATCATTGTGAAGATAATTATAGCAGTGAAATTACATAATTTCAAAGTTTAGAATCTTTGAAGACAGGAAAAAAAGAGAAATTTACTTTCTATGCAGTTATGGGCAAAACCAAAGGAATAATTAGTTCAATTCTATCCTGAAGACACATTGTCCTGATTGGTAACTGCCTCGCTGGGCCTACTACTTCAGGCAGGCATTTGACTCTCCACCCTGGTGATTTCCTTTAATGCCTTGACAACCATCTTGCCAGCCTACCTTCTGGCAAGCCCCCTGGCACTTCTGGAGCTGTGATGATAACAACTCTGCCATTTTTCCTGGAAGAGGTTTGTCAGTCAGCTCCCCTAGGGCTCACTTTACCATCACGGACTTTCTAGATTGAAATGTCTCTGGAATCTAGTGCCCTGAATAGGTTTTCCACCTTTTTTTTTTTAAGAATATAAACTCCTTGAAGGAAGGAACTTTGCATTTGAATTTTATATTGGCTTTTTTATTTGAATTTCTCATGATGAGTGCAGTTGTTAGCACCTAGTAAGTGTTTAATAAAAGGCTTTCATAATTTGCCAGCACTTAATATGTGCAATTCAAACTGGTTTTTGTGAGCCAAAGAGGCCCAATATAAGGAAAACTTGAACGATCATTTCTAATATATATTTTTTTGCTTTTTTGGAGGGGGGAATGCAGGGTAATTGGGGTTAAGTGACTTGCCCAAGGTCACATGGCTAGTAAGTGTTAAGTGTCTGAGGCCAGATTTGAACTCAATTCCTCCTGACTCCAGGGCTGGTGCTGTATTCACTGCACCACCTAGCTGCCCCTATTTCTAATATTTTTGAATACTTATTTTACAAAATGATCTGATTCTGATTATTATTAAATTATTATTAAGCAATTATTAAAAGAAATATAATTTTTAATGATTTTTTTGTTTCAATTTTCCTTTACTATGAAATCATAGTAAACTGTATCATTTCATTGGAGAACAGAGAGTTGGCCTTAGATCTAGGGAGACTTGCTTTCCAATCCTACCTCTAAACATACTGTATAAACCTAGTCAAGTCATCTTGTTGAGGTCTAGGGGTGCTCAGACCCCAAAATGGCACCAAACAGGTTCTGTCTCAAATGAATTAGACTCAAGCCTTCTTTCAGTCAAAGATAAAGTTTATTAGAGCACTGATGGAGAATGGTTCATGATTCTAAAAATCCACCCTGTTGGCCAGTCTCTTAAGGAATCTGAGCACTGCCCTGACAATCAAAGAATCAGAGCATTTGTGACACTTGTTCAGACAAGTGGGGCAAATTGAATCTGAGCACTTTAATGGAGGCAAGATGGATTTTTTTATTCAGAGGATGGTGGGAGCAGAAAAGGGATCTAGATGGAATTAAGGGAGTGGCAGTCTAGAGTGGGGCCAGGTGCACACAGTGAAAGTGATGCTAATTAACTGGGAAGGGCTGATTGCCCCAGGCCAACACTAGGGACCTGGGTCTCAAGGGAAAGTCCAGGGCTTTTTCGTTTTGGAATTCAGGTCCCAAGGATGTGGGCCTTTTCAGTTTTTTAGGACTTCAGATCCCATCCCCATCATTTTGACCTCCGAGTTGTGCAGGCCATTCTCTAAGAATATAACTTGCTGAGAAAGTTTCAAGTTGTACTGGAAGAGGGAACTTTCTCTTCTGGAAATTTCCTATGTCAGTGAATCATAGGTCCAGTCCTAATTGTTATGGAATCATAGGAATTGCTCCAATTTATACAGGATTTAAGGTTTAATTTTTTTTTAAATCACTGAAGATATCAGGATTATTAACCTCATTTTACAGATGAGGAAACTGAGGACCAGAAAGACTGCCAAAGTAGAAGGAATGCTGAATTTTTAGTCAATAAGATCTGGGTTCAGATTTGACCCTTCAGACTAGCAGTGTGACTATGGGCAATGTTGTGTTTTATGGTTAGGTTGCTCGAGACCCCAAAATACCAACACGCTAGGTCCTGCAGAATGAATTTGGCTCAAGTCTTCTCTCAGCCAAAGAAAAGTAAAATTTATTGAAAGTTCGCCATCTTGGGTAGACTCTTAAGGAGCTTAGGTATCTATGATGCTTGCATTGGGCAAGCAGGCCAGAATAAGTCTGTGCTAGGTCATTCTATGGGGCTCTCATACCACATGGAGGGAAGATGGGGTCTTATGTACAGAAAGGTTGTGGGAGGACTCTAGGGGTGGTCTAAGGAGGAGTTTGGGGAGTCAGATGAGGTCAGACTCCAGTAGTAAGAGATTAAGGGTGGGAGGTTGCTGGAGGCTACCTGGAGCTAACAGACAATGGTGGGCTAGGCCAGTTCAAGGGTAGAACAGGAGAATCAAGGGTGGAAAATTGCTGGACAAAGGAGGGCTAAAGACTTGGGCAGAGCCAAAATTTAAGGCCCATGGCCTCAGGCAAATGCCTTACTTGGGAAGATTCAAGGAGAGCTCCAGGAAGCTCCCAGAGCCTGCACCTCAAAGATTCAAGGAGAGCTCAAGGGGCCTCCCAGAGCCTGTACCTCATCAGGCAAGTCACTTAATTTTTCTGTATCTCACCTTCCTAATTCACAAAACGTAGATAAAATCTGTAGCATCTACCTCATAAGGAGATTGTGAGGTTCAAAGGAGATAACTGATGTAAAGCATTTAGTTTTTATTATTTTGCCATATCTCTCATATCTGACCTGAGCTCTCTACTTGTAAAATCACTTCTATATTACAGACTTCAGTAGCATTCACCTGGACTATTGCAATAGCATCTTAATTGGTCTTCCTGCTAAAATCTCTCTTCACTGCAATCTGTCCCCCAAGTAGATGACACAATGGTTTTCTTTATGTACAGATATGTTGAGGTGTGATAGGGCCATAGAATGACTTAGCATAGACTTACGCTGTGACAGACTCTGGCCTGCTTGCCCAGTGTAAGCATCACAGATACCTAGGCTCCTTAAGAGTCTACCCAATATGGCAAACTTTTAATAAACTTTTAATAAACTTCAGTTTTCTTTGGCTGAGAAGACTTGAGTCAAATTCATTCAGTAGGACCCATGTGTTGTGATTTTGGGGTCTTGAGCACCCTTAACCCTAACCACATCAGTGTATAAACCCCTTCAGTAATTAATCCCATACTTAATGGAATTGATTGCATACGTACCAAAGTGTCTAACTGTCCAAGTGTCAGAACAACTAATTGCCAGTGTCTAAGTGGAACTACAGATGGCTAAGCAAACAGGGGCTGTCTTTCAAATACCAGCAGACAGGTCAGAAGGAGGCAATCACTAATTTTTTGCTCTGTTCAATTTTTTAAAATGTTGACAAATATTTGAAGCTATCAGAAATGTAAAATGCAAAAAAAAAAAATTTCAAGACCTGCCCATGAAAAATCCCAAACCTTTAACCCTTTGATGTTCACAAAGTACTCTGTGGTACTTCTCTTCCTTCCCTACTTTAGTTTCCTTTTCAGGTGCTTGGCTTAAAATGCTCTCTTACCTCCTCCCCCTACTCTTTTTTAGATGTGGCAGGTCCATGAGTGTGGATCATTGTGATGGAGTACAGGCTCTGGGAACCCTTTTGAGCTCTCCTTGAATCTTCCCATTTGATGGAACTCATTGACTCCTCCTGAAGACCCTCCGCAAACTCCTTCCCTAGACCACAGCTAGATTCCTCCCACAACCCTTCTGTAAATAGGACCCTATCTTGCCTCCATGTGGTTCGAATTTTCTGGCCTGCTGGTCCAATACAAGCCTTACAGATACCGAGATTCCTTAAGAGTCTACCCAAGATGGAGAACTTTTAATAAACTTTGCTTTTCTTTGGCTGAGAGAAGACTTGAGTCAAATTCATTCAGCAGGACCGGTGTGTTGTTATTTTGGGGTCTTGAGCACCCCTACCCTATACCTCATCACTTTATGGCTAACCTCTTCGTTTTTATGGTTCAGATCTTTTTAGATGTATTGATCAGATTTGCTTATTTTTTTCTCTCTTCTTTCTCTTTTTCTTTTAAAAATTCTTATTTTATAGGATGACTCCCTGGAAGAAGACACAAGGAAGAATACAGGGAGAAATTTAGGTGATGCAACAATAGAAATCAATAAGATTTATTTTTAAAACAGTAAATCTAATGGAGGGGTGAGGCACCTGAAGACTAATCCAAGCAAAAAGTCTGCTCTTTTCCCAGGTCACATTGCGTCATGGATTTCAAGCTACAAGGGACATTTAAGGTCAGATGTCTTGGAGAACAGGCCTAAGAGCCGTTAAAACAGAAGCAACCAGCAGCATGCATGTCTGTAGTTGAAATGGGGGCATCATTTTAACCTTTCTCTGGAATTGTTTTGATTTAGGAATAAAATATCATAATTACCAGTCATTTCAGGCTAAATCTACCAGTTGTAAGGGAAAAAGAAGAAATACCTATAGTATTTATGGATTACAGATTAAAAGGTCAAAGGGAATTTGGAAGGCATCTAGTCCAATCTACCTAGTTTTATAGATAAGAGAACCAAGGCCCAGAGAGGAGAAAGTGATTTGTCTCACATCCCACAGGTAGTAAGGAGAAAAATCAGAATTTGAACCCAGACCCTCTGACTCCAAATTTAGCACTATATCCACTTGAGCTGTTACTGTTCTGAAAGCTGTTTTAAATACCACACAATATTCATCTCTTATTCTTCTCAGATTTTTAAATCCCAAGGCCTACAGATGGCTAAGGGAAGAGACCCTGACCTTTATAAATAGGCAGACAAGACAGAAGTGATGAGGTGTAGGCTCTGAGATCCCCCCTTGAGTTCTCTTTGAATCTTTGAGGTACAGGCTCTGGGAAACCCCTTGAAGTCTGATTGAATCTTCCCACTTGATGAGGCATTTGCAGAGGTCATAAGTATTTCACTGTGGCTGGGCCCAAACCTCTGTTACTAGCCTGGCCCTCCATTGTCCATCTGCTTCCCACCCTTGAGCCTAGCAAAATATCAATCCACTCTTGCATTGACCTCATTAACTCCTCCTAAAGACCCTCCCCAAACTCATTACTGGAGTCTGACCTCATTGACTCCTCCTGAAGACCCTCCCCAAACTCCCCCTCTAGACCACTCCTAGATTCCTCTATATATAAGAATCTCATCTCCCTTCCATGTGGTGTGAGAGCACCACAGAATGCCCTGGCAGACATTTATTCTGTGACAGACTTGCTCTGTCCTGCTTGCCCAATGCAAGCATCACAGACACCTAGGCTCCTTAAGAGTCTACTCAATATGGCAAACTTCCAATAAACTTTACTTTTCTTTGCCTGAGAAGACTTGAGTCGAATTCTTTTGGCAGGACCCGGCATGTTGATATTTTGGGGTCTCAGGCAACCCTAACCCTCTTTGGGTAAACCTCTTCAGAAGGAGAGGATCACTGATTTTCTGCTCTGTTTAGTTAAATAAAAGTTGACAAATACTGAAGCCATGGGGAGTGTAGGAGTAAACAAATCCATTTCTGCTTTCTTTCTTTTTTTTTTTTTTTGGAAGTGAGGAAATTGGGGTTAAGTGACTTTCCAAAAGTCACACAATGTCAAGTGTCTGAGGCCGAATTTGAACTCAGGTCCTCCTGACTCCATGGCTGGTGCTCTATTCACTGCACCACCTAGGTGCCCCACATTTTTGTTTTCTTACAGATTATGCAGGTCCAGGACTACTTCTACTCCACACATGATGAACCATTTCCCACCTCCACACCTTTGCACTGGTTTTTCCACCATCTCCTGGAATGCTCTCTTTCCTCACTTCTACTTCTTGGAATCTCTAGCTTCCTTCAGGACTCAGCTCAAGTCTCCACCTTCTAAGGGGGGGAGAAGACTTTCCTATTTCCTCTTCCTCCCAGCCCTCTTACCCCAGTAGCTAATGACTTCTGAAAAGTTACCTGGTATAGTATCTACTTTGTATCTTATCTCTGTTGATACATATATTGTGTCTTTGATTAGAATATGAACTTCTTGAGGGCAGTGATTGTTTCACTTTTATCTTTGTATAGGGTTTAGCAGAGAGTCTGATACTTTAAAAACAAACAGAAATGCTTATTGGTTGATTTGAAAGGAATTCCTGAAGACATAGTAGGAAGTAGGGAGAGACCCATGTAGACCACCACAGTCTCCAGTAAGGTTTCCTGGAAGATGAAGAGCCAGAACCGTTGGGTGGTGTTCCAGGCCTGGAGGAAGTTCAGTGGAGTAGAAGGATCAGTGCCCTGGTGTCCATTGGCACTGACTTAGGCACTGTCCCTTACTCTGTACTTTTGAGGGATGGCATACCCTTCTAGACCCCTGTGTCCTAGATGGTCAGGTTTGGTTTAGTCCACGCCATACCCTCATAAGAATTCCTTTTACACTAGGCCCAAAGAGTGGTTATCCAATCGCTACTAGAAACAAGGCTGAAAGAAAACAGCAATCACATTCCATTTGGGAAGCTCTCTCATTATCAGTGTTTTCCCCTTGTGGAATCTCAAGCCCAAATCTGCCTCTGTGGTTTCTGCCCTCTGTTTCTAATTTGGCTTTATAAGACCTAGCAGAACAAATTCTAAGACTTCCCCCCATGATAGCCCTTTAAATGCTTTCAGACTTCTACCACTGTTTGTGCAAACTCATGAACTCTTGAGAGCCCCTCCTGGTATTGGTGTTTGTCTTCTCCCAAATACACCCAGAAAAAATTGCTCCTTCCCTTACTAATACTGAAGAAAATGCTAGCAATGGAACTTACAGATCTGTGGGACTATAGGATGTGGAGAAAAAGAGAGGTTACCTAATGTCCTAACTGAAGATTAAGGGCTGCAAGGGTGGGGGGTGCTGGAGGGGATCTGCAAGTCTTCAGGCTACAGAAGGTGAGTTGTAGGATATATGTAGTGCTCACATATAAAACAGATGTTCATGTTTTTGTGTCTACTTTTTCCTATCAGAGTTCTGAATAATACTGTAGATAGTAGATGTTCAACACGTTTGTTCAAACATGTTTGGATGCACCTACAAGCCCAGGACCTTCCGTTACTATTCCTCAACTCTCTAGCCCAGCCAAACTGTTCTTGCTATTCTTCTTGCCATATGGCACTACATCTCTCATCTTCATTCTTTTGAACTGTGCATTCCTTTTGCTTACTTGCATGTCACAGAATCCTTCATTTCCTTCAAAACACAGCTCATGCATTATATTTGGTACAAAGCATCTTCTGATTCCTCCATTGTATTAGTGCCCTCCCATCCTACCTTTTATTTAACTACCTGGTATGTGTTTTCTTTCTTTTTTTTTCTGTATACATTTTGTTTACATTTTGTCACTTCCTATAGAATATAAATTCCTTTAGATTAATTATTTACTACCACTACAACTACCACTGCTGCTGCTGTTGCTGCTACTACTACTACTACTACTACTACTACTAATCAGTCTGTTTACCCCTACTCCCTTCTATGCCTGCAATAGACTTTAACATTTTTGTTGATTGACTATTTCCTTAATGTTTCACATTAAGGGTAAGAGTTGGAATTTGTACCCAAGTCCTCCTGTCTTTGTGACAAAAAATTGAGCCAAGCAGAAAGTGGGGATGCCCTCAGTACCTCCACCGCTGCCTCCTCCTTCTCCTCCTCCTCCTTCTCCTTCACCTCCTGCTCTTCCTTCTTTCTCTCCTCCTCTTCCTCACCATCACTATTATCATCTTGCTCCTCCTCCTGCTCCTGCCACTGCTGCTTCTCCCTCTGTTCCCTTGGAGCGGACCATCCTGGTGCCTCTTTTGTGAAGTGGCTGAGGAGTTCCCCCAGACTTTCCATGGCCTAGGAAAAGCTGAAGGAAGGAGGCGAGACTGAAAACAAGGACCACATTAATTTGAAAGTGGAAAGGCAAGATGGTTTGGTGGTGCAATTTAAGATTAAGAGGCACACATCACTTAGTAAACTAATGAAAGCCGATTGTGAACGACATGGTTTGTCAATGAGGCAGATCAGATTCGGATTTGATGGGCAACCAATCAATGAAACAGACACACCTGCAAAGTTGGAAATGGAGAATGAAGATACAATTGATGTAGTCCAGCAGCAGACAGGAGGCACTTACTAAAAAGAGAATCTACAACTCTACTCCAGAACCATGCTCCCAAGGAAAACAATACATTCACAATTAGAAAACCAAGATTTAGTTCATTCACATCCTGACTACTGTAGTATAGTTTTCTCTCTTCTTTGATTCCCTTCCCCATTCCTTTACTGTACATAAAGTAACTCGTGTATGTGCACAGGCAAAATGCATATTTTAAAAAAACTAAATGGCCGATGGCATGTTTTGATCAACTTCAAATGGAGATGGGGAAGGGAAAAAACAAACTGGTTCTGTGAAAATATCCCTTTTCTCCATTAGTGGCATGCTCATTCAACTTTTATCTTTATATTCCAGTAAGCTATTTTGCTCTCATTGTTTAACAACAACAACAACAAAAAACAAACACACAAAAATCCTT
>CM053584.1:335387633-335407460 GCA_028627135.1 Pseudochirops cupreus | reverse complement strand
TCTTCATGTTTATTGGAGGCCCCTGGTGGGGGTGTTCTGGCTGCACTCTCCTCCTCCCTCTCTTTGCCATGATCCTTCTTTTACCCAAAGAAGGAATCTAGGGTTTGGGTGCTGTTCTTACTTTGCTTCTTATGCTTATTCTTACTCATGGTTGGTCAGTCTGTGATTTCTTTTTTTAATCTCTATGGGACTCTGCTTCCAGAAGGGAAGGCTCTGTCCCAAATCTCTGGGGTCCTCCTGGCTGCCGTAGCTCTCAGGATGGTGCTGGGTCCCTTCCTACTTACTTCCGGCTCACTGGATAATGAAGACTCCAGAACCGAAAGCCCAAGACCATGATCCAGATCCAGGCCACTCAACGCGAGAGCACTCAGCCTCTGAACAATCGCTTAGTCCCCCTGCTGTCTGCAGGCTGCGGGCACGGAAGCTGCAACACAGAGGAGGGGTGCAAAACCTCTGCCTTTCGCTTTCCCACCTTGGAGGCTTTTCAGCCAGATACTTTTCTCCCCCAATTTTGCAAGCCCGAATGACCTAGTTCTGAACGTTGCTCGCAGCTGCTGCTAATCCGCTCACCAGAGAGGCTCCTCCGCTCCCGTCCAGCCACCCCCCGGGCACAGCTGTGGCTTCAGGCCAGGCTGGTTTCAGTTCGCAGTGCTGATATGGTTCCTTGTAGCCAAGCTGACTTTAGTGGAAGGTATATTTGTGTGCGTTTTGGAGTCCTAGGATTAGTTTAGAGTCATATTTTATGGGTATTTTGGGGTGGCTATGTGAGAGCTGAGATATGTTGCTGCTGCTATGCTGCCATCTTGGCTCTGCCCCCCTTATCTGAATTATTAAAAAAAAAAGATAAGACAGTAATGATCAAGTAGAACATTTATGGAGTCCTAGAGGATTGAGAAACTTTTTGCTTAATTAATACATTAATGTAAGATTTTGTTGTTTTTAGTCATTTCAGGCATGTTTGACTCTTTGTGACCCCATTGGGGGTTTTCTTGGCAAAGATACTGGAGTAGTTTGCCATTTCCTTCTTCAACTCATTTTATAGATAAGGAAACTGAGGCAAACAGGGCTAAGTAATTGCAGAAATAATTTACAGCTAGTAAGTATCTGTGGTCACATTTGAACTCAGGTCTTCCTGACTCTAAGCTATGCAGTCTATCCATTGAACCATCTGGTTGCCTTTTAACATAGGGTGTACCTCATCTTAGTCTAATAACCCAAATGCCAAATAGTTAAGCACTCTGAGAAACTAAAAAGCAGTGACCTTTTTGAGGTTCAAAGGTAAGAAGCCAACATTAGAGATGGCCTCAAATGTCAAAAAAGTGAAACTAGATACTGTCTCAGCCAATTGGGCAGCTGGGGATCTGTGCAAACATGTGCAGCTTGCAGGATTTGTTGCAGTGAATGAAGAGGTTGCATAACTAATCTCCGAAATCCTGAGCCCCAGATATCTCCCCACTTTCCCTGTCAATTTCCAGTGGTAAATGGAACTAAATTCTGTTATTTAGACTAAGGACAACTTATTTTTCTCTCTCTGGGGATTGTTTTTTGTGCCAAATATTTATTTTTATTCAGTTTTTATCTTCTGAGAAAGCTGTAATTGTTATTCTATATGGTCAGAGGTTTTGCTGTTAGAAAGCTATAAAAACTGAAGTGTAGCAGAGTATGACATCAGTTCTAACTTAAATACTAGCAGTAGAACTGCCTAATAAATTTAAAAATGGTCAAGTAGCAAGAACATCAGAATGATATATTCCCAAATACTGAGACTGTGTCATCATATAATCTTAGTTTTGTATTTTACAGATCTTGTTTATTGTGGTCATGTTTTATTGGAGTCCAAGTAAAAGCTCAGAGGGTAGTTAAATATGATTGAATTTTCCTCTCCTAACTTACACACCTTTTCCTAACTCGTTTATCAAATTTTATATTATTTTTGAAGATTTCTATTTAATATTGTTTCTCTTTTAGAATTTTCTCCACAATGCAGGATGCATTTTGGAGGATTGCAACTTAATATTTCTTTTCAAAGTGTCAATCTTGTCATGAAGTGTAGAAAAGCCTTAGTGCTTAGGATTTCTAGCATAAAAAGAACCCTCAGATTTAGGAGGGGAAATTACAGTAGGGAAATAATAGGTCACTAGCTTTTTTCTGTGCAACTGACTGACAAAATAGTTACCTGAGAGCTTGAAACATATCAGGAACTAGCCAGTCCTCTCATCACTACTTCTTAGTTGTATCCTGAATGAATGAACTGAACAATTAAATGCTGAATACATACAGGAGTATTGAGGGGAGATAGTAAGTTTGATAAAGTATTATGTATCAGCATATTTAAATATGTTGCATTTGAAAGCAATGAAATAAAGAAATATCTAAGTTTTACTTCTAGATGCTATGGTATTGTCATAGGACATTTGTTACCCTTTTATTATTTGTTATTTAGTCATTTCAGTCATATCTGAGTTTTTGTTGACCTGGTTTGGAGTTTTTTGGCAAAGGTACTGGAAAGTTTGCCATTTCCTTCTCCAGCTCATTTTACAGATGAAGAAACTGAAGCAAACAGTGTTAAGTGACTTATCCAGGGTAACACAGCTAGTAAGTGTCTTAGGTTCAGTTTGAACTCAGGTCTTCCTGACTCCAGGCCTAATGCTCTATTCACTGTACCATCTTGGTGCCAGTTATCTTTCTTTGCTTGTTAGCAAATCTATGATATTTTAATTTTTTGAGAGTCCATTCTCTTAGCAGCTTTTGCTCACTGGCTATCAAGAGTGCCTTGAAATAGAGCCCTAAAAATAAAGACACATTTTGATCAAGAATGGAAAGTAATTAATTAAAATGATCAAACATATGGACTTCATTTGAAATTTTTACCCCAATGATAAGCATACAAACTCAAGTACAGATTGAGACTTATCAAGCACGTGTAGAATCAGGGAAAATTTCTGGCTCAAGGAAAACATACAAATTTAATAAAAAATGACTCCATAAGTCCAGTAGAATACTTAACAATGATCTTAAAATTATAAAGTACATAATTATTTCTGAAAGGAGGAAGCAAACAAATTACCTCTCCTGAGCCAGTTGGTTCTGCCTCGACATGAGCCTACATAAACTTACTCCTAGGAGAAGAAGAAAAGGGAGAAAAGGAAAGAAAGAAAATCATCTTTCTATTTATATTTGCTGGCATGGAAGTATAGGAGCCTCTAGGCTAACTACTACTCTCTCTTTTGGAAGAGAAGAGGCAGAATAAAGAGAATATAACCCCAAAGCTTCTGTTGTCTTGACCACCAAGGAGAAGGGAGGCTGAGAACAGAGCCAAAAAATTGATTCTTTTTTGATTAACCAGTAGGGAAAAGAAACGGAGGGGGCATGAAAGCAAAGGTAAGTCTCTGTTTCCCTGGTCTCCTACTCAATACAAAGGGACAAAGAAGCAAGACCTTGCAACACTTGGATCACAAATCCTTACTTACTATTTCTGGCCAAGTCAGGTCACGTGTTTTTAATCATATTCTTTTTTGCTTGTATCTGTGGCTTACTTTGGCAAATCAAAAGATGCTTTTCAAGGGTAATTGTGTTGGAGGTCTACAAACATAAATATTCCATGATTGGATCTAATCCAGTCCAAGCAACTATTAGCCTACTTCTAGTCATGATGACTCCAAGAGTTTGTGCTTACAGATAACAGAGACTTCCAGATTATTTGCACAGCTGAAAGAACTGATGACAAAGAGATTTTGGAGCCAGAATCTAATGGATTTACAAAATGGGTGAGCTACTCTTCCTTACTGTTTTTTAAAATAACTTAAAGGGAGTAAGGAGTCAAGTGGAGGGAAGGATAGCTGCCCAGTTTCCTTGCCAGCCATTGCCTCTGTGAGCACATGACCACCTCTGTCTCTCTTCTTTTGTTCTTTCTTTACTGATCTTATGGCCTGGAGGCCTTTTGTATTTGGAAGATTCAGTGGTCCATTTCATGATAGAAATGTAAAGGCAGTCTTGGGAAAGGTCGTCTCTACATCTAGTAGCACTGTCCACCAAAGAACAAGTGGTTAACAGAAGGGAAAGAAACTGCAGGTATATGCAGAAAGGCAATCATCTGAGGAAGGCAGCAGCTTCAGGGAATGTGACTCTTCCTAGCAAAGAGAAGTGCCACTATGGACAATTCTGGAGTGCTCTCAGAGTGCTCTACTCAACAGAGAGGTACATTTAAGGGGAACTTCATGAGAACACAAAGAGAACAAAGGACTTCTAGGACCAGAAGTTCAGAGATACCATTTTTCCATGAAAGTGGACAGCCTAGGTGTCAGAGTAGATGGAGTGCTGGGTGTGTAGTCAGGAAGACCTAAGTTCAAATGCAGCCTCAGCCACTTTATAGCTGTGTGACCTTGAGCAAGTCACTTAACATTTATTTGATTCACTTTCCTCAGTTCTAGAATGGGGATAATAATAACACTAACTCCCAAGCTCAAATGAGAAAATAATTATAAACAGTGCATCTACAGTTGTGTTAACTTGGTAATTAGCTTGGTACATTGAGAAATTTGTTGATATATCATACTAGAATATTCATACTAACAAGATATTCTTACTGACAAGAGGGTGACAAGTTTTGTGGGTTAAGAACTGGTTGATTAACTAGATTTTTAAAAAATAATGTTTAATTGATCAGGGTCAACATGGAGGTAAATCTCTAAAGCTATAATTCAGGAATGTCTTTCTATACCTGTGCTATGCAATATTTTCTATCAGTGACTTTGATGAATATAGAGGACACGTTTGTTCAATTTGTGGATGATATGAAGATGGGATAGATTTTTCTCAATAATGTCCAGGGAGGGGTAGGACCATTACCTCCAGAAGTAGAAGATTTTACTTTTCAGTTTATGGGTGGGGTTTTCCACCTAAAGCCCAATTAATATAAAAACCATTATAGCAGCAAGCTAATTCCATGGCAGATGAAGAAATTGCCCTGAGGGTGGAGGATTAACAGGTTGCTCCTTCCTGACTCCTTCCTGACTGCTTCACTGACTACACATGAATTTTGAAAGATTGATAAATGTAGTATTCTGGTCAGTGTCGGTAGCAGTGTCCCCAGAGCAACAGTGGCTGATATCAATGTCTCCAATGGGAGATGAGAGGCAGACCAGAGACAAGCTAGATACACAGAGGAAAGACAATTTCAGGACTCTAAAAGGGCATTGGACTCCAGAGCCCAGCAGAGAGTTATGTCAAGGGGGAATTTTTATGAGGTCTCTACAAAGGGTGGAAATGATGTCTAGTGACAAAGCAGTGAATTTGCACTTTGGCTGTTTGTGCTATCTAAGTTTGAGACCACTCTCCCCAGGAAACTTATGTGTATAAGGTGATAGTGTACCCCATATTTGGGGTGATTGTTTTTATAACTACATGCTCTAACTTCTCAGTAAATATTCCTTTTATAAAATTAATTGAGGTCAATTTGTTGGTTTCTATTGTGGAGCACAACAGATTTTGGCTTGTTAGTGATGGTATTAGAAACTCTAACCCTTCATTGTTATACCTAGAACCATGAGAAGAGAAATGGTTAGTTATTTTCTTGGGATCCACCCTGCCAGTGCTAGTTGGAGTTGAAGTAACCCCAGAAGGAGTGTTACATAGATAATACAAGAAATTAGGAAATTTTTCTTTCTTTCAAGTCTTGAATTGTTTCTTTGATTATTCTTCCTGGTTCTAGTCCTAGTTCTGCTCTCTGAGGACAAAAAGAACAAGTCCAATTCCTCATACATGATTGTCCTTCAAAAACTTGAGTATAAAGGTTACAATTCTGCCCTGAACCCAACTTCTGACCTTTTCTTCTCTTAGCTCAATATTCCTGGTCCCTTCAAAATTTTGTTTATAGTTTGGCCCCTAGATCTGTTACTATCCTGGTTGCTCTTCTCTGAGTGAACTCCAGGTTAGCAATGCCTTCCTAAAATGTGATATTGAATTAATGTAATACTCCAAATGTGGTCTGAGAATGACACTGCTTTCAAACTCTGCTTCCCCCATTTTGAACTTAAGAAGTATTGCGCTTCTTTGATTTGAGAAGCTTAATAACCAAAACAGGGCTTTTAACTGTAATTTTTTTTTTATTGCTAAGAAATAATGTTAGTCTGGAATTAACTATCTCTAATGAAGCCATCTTGGTGCATTGTGATCTCAGCTTTCTTTTTTAGGAGTTCACTAACTGTTCCTTAATAATTTATTCTAGAATTTTTCCATGAATCAAAGTCAAGGTCAGTGGCCTATAGTATGTAGATTTCACGTGACTTCCTTTTTTAAAAATGGTGATAACAATTGACCTTATTGAGTGCTGTGCACTGTGTACTTTGTTGACACCTCATTAGCTACTAATACGTTTGCTTTTCCTTAAGATTTATGTCCTCTGAAAACCTGACAGTCATACCTTCTAGTCTTTTTTTCAAGACATTGGTGAAAATGCTGGCCAGCACATGGGCTAAGGCAGTTCCATAAGCTATTCTAGTAAAGATCTCTTATTACAATAGCATTTATTCAGTGAAGATTATTCTTTGGGTTTCATCATTCAACATTATTCAACAAGTTCCAGACCTACTTAACTACTGTCACACAACTCATTTCTCTCCTTGTCATCCAGAAATATAGCATAAGAAACTTTGCTAAATGCAATGCTGAAATAAAAGTATTCTGCGGGGAGTATGTCACACAGTACCTGTGTGATCTTGGGCAAATCATTAAATTATGTCTAGGGACTGATTTTCTCATCTTTATTTTTCCCAATGTAAATAGTATTTTATATTTTCCAATTACATGTAAAAACAATTTTCAACAATAATTTTTATAAGGTTTTGAATTTCAAATTTGTCTCCCTCCTTCCCCTTTCCTCACACTTCCCAAGATGACAAGCAATCTGATATAGGTTATATATGCACAATCATGTAAAACATATTTCCACATTAGTCATGTTCTGAAAGAAATAGAACAAAGGAATAAATCAGGAAAAAAAACCCAAAGAAAGTGAAAATAGTATGCTTCAATCTGCATTCAGACTCCAGTTCTTTCTTTGGATGTGGGTAGCATTTTCCATCATGAGTCTTTTGGAATTGTCTTGGGATATTGTATTGCTGGGAGGAGCTAAGTCAATCATAGTTGATTAGCACACAATGTTACTATTACTGTGTCTAGTGTTCTGGTTCTGCTCACTTCACTCAGCATAAGTTCATGTAAGTGATTTTCTCATCTTTTAATAGAGAGCTGAACTGATCCTATATCTAATGTTAATAACTCACATTTATATATCATTTTATATATAACCTTTTTCAAATACAATTTATATAAATAAATTTTATATGTATTATTTCATTTTATTCTCACAACTGGTCTGAGATACTAGTGCTAATATTATTCCAGGTTCAGAGATGGAGAAACTGAAGCATATAAAGGTTAAGGGCCTAGCTAATGGTGACACAGTAAGTATCTCAGTCAGTGTTTTTAACTCAGGTCTTGATGACTCAAAGTCCAGGACTCTTCTCCAAGTTGCCTCCAATGTCTATAACTTTGTCCTAATATAAATATATGCATATACATACACACACACACACACACACACACATATATATACACATATACATATGCATATATATATATATATATAAATTACTATTTCAAAAATATATTGAAGTAAAGTAAGTTTGATATGATCTTTTCTTGATGAAGATATGCTGGCTTTTAGTAATCACAGGTTCCATTTTTAAGTATTGACAAATATACCTTTAATAATTCATTCCAGAATTTTTCCAAAATAGAAGTTAATTTACTTAGTTTTCATGCAACACCTTCTTCTTCTTTTTTTTTTTGAAATTGGGATATTTGTCCTTTTCTAATCCTATAGAATCTCTCTTTTCTCCAAGAGGTTTCATAGAAAAGCTGAAAAGTCACATGTGACTTTTCTTTTAATATTTTAGTATGTAGTTTATCCAGGATTGTTGACTCAAACTTATATTCCAGTTGCATGCCTTTCATTCATTTTAGTTGTCTTGTATTCCCACTCCTTACTAATTTTTAAAATTCTCCTCATTCCCAAGACACTTTTTTTTATTGGAATAGAAAATGGTAGTAAAAGAAAAGCTGAGTAGTTTAGTTTTCTTGCTGTTATCTGTTATCATATCTTCTATGTATTTCCATCCTAAGCTATGTTTGGTCATCCTTTTTAACTCTAGTGCAGCTTTAACAAATGTACTGTTTTTGTTCTTAGCACCCATCAAAAACTAAATCCATTTTGGCCTATTGAGCTTCTGACACAATTCTTACATATCTATTCCACTTTTTCATTCTTGGTATTATTTATCATCATCATTATCATCAGCTTCTTCTTCATCATCATTTCGTTGCCTTTGTTTTCATCTTTTACATATTTCTTTCTTAAATCTGAGTTTGTTATTGAATTCTAAGTTTATCCACATCAAATCTCTCTGGTGCCTCCCCCTTTATCTTCTCATTGGGACTATTTCTTCTGCTATCTCTAGGATTTCATTCATGAGAGTGCCCTCCTTTTTTCCCCAGCTGTTTTGGGGAAGGAGCCTCAGGCACTTTAAGGAACTCAGCTGGTTCCTTCAGAGGAATTTAGCTGGATTGAGAAACAATTGGACAGAGATTAAAATGGGTCCAATTCAGAACTGTTCAATGGGTAAGAGGTGTTAATACTGTAGGAAGGTCAAACCTTGTGGTTATCGGGAGAGGACAACAAAGTGCAAGAATTCATCCTGAGCCCGTATGAAAACATTTAAAGAGACCTTACTTCTGTATGTAATAAGAGGTCAAAGAAACCACAGTTCAATCCCCAGAAAATTTCACAAATAAACCTACATTTTCTAAACTGTGATACAAGCAGTTAGGGATTCTGGAGGCCAGCTGGTCCCCTGGGAAACTGACCTGATGTCATTTTCTGGGAGTTGAAGATAACTGAAGGGCATGTGGACCATAGGCCATGCAACGGAGGGTAGATGGAGGGGGAAAAAAAAAACATGTAATGGACAGCAATAACCAATTCCATTTACTGGGTACTGTGGAGAAATGTAGGGGGCATTAATCAAGCAATAGGACTGTTACAAAGAGAGTTATGAGATCTATGGAAGGTGGTAATGCCATGAATTAACAAGTTCTGGGCACCCCATTCTTTAATACTAGAAAGAGTACTAGTAGAATAAGGGATTGTGTGGTATTGTCCTTCATTCTTGAAAGAGGACCATGACATCAGGAAGGTAATGCCATGACTTGGATTTAAGTGGGGCAGGTCTATGCAAAGTCACTATCCTTACTTTCTCCTCCAGAGTCATCTGGGTCCAGTGGCCAGATATAGATCTAGATGACTGGAGATGGCCCACACTGCAGTGGCAGACCATGGCCTTTTTAAGCTAAGGTCTTTTTGAGTCCTCGTTTTGACTGAGGTAATGCTCATTCAGTGATTAGGTCTGCATAAGAATAAGGGTTTAAACTATTCAAGTCTCTAGGAAAAAGTTACATACTTGTAGGGGAACTGGACAGATTAGCTGAGTAGAGATGATAAATCAAAACATGAGAAGTTCTCCAAATGTACCTAGACCATTATGTTAAGAAGTAGCTTTTGACATGAGTTATATTTGATTCCAAAAATATGTCAGTATAAGCCACAAATAAGCAAGATACTTATATTATGGTATAAGAGAGAAGACTAGCTATGTGTGGAACAGAGAAGAACAAATAGAAAATTCACAGTTTGATTTCTTGTTTAGACCAAGCTGTCCCCACTAAAGACAGGAATATATAATAATGCATCCTAGCTTCCTATTCTTATTCCTTTTGGAGGTAGCATCTGGTAATGAAAAGAATTATGGATTTGGAATGAGGTGACATGGATGGAATGCTGGTTTTGCCACTTACTACCTATGTGACCTTGGATGTCACGTAGCTCTTTTGGGCCTCAGTTTCCCCATCTGTAAAGTGAAGGAATTGGAATAGGTGACCACTAGAATCTCTTCTAGCCCTAAATATATGTTTCATAGTATATATATACAACCTGCATTATGTACATATTTATCTTGCTATGTACTAAATTACCTTATGCTTCTTGAGATGCTACTTTTTTTTTGTCTTAGTATATCCATTGCCTAGCATAATACCTTGCTGAGGCATTTGATGATTGTGTGTTGGATTGTGATGGATCTATGATTCTATGAAATCACATTGTAAAAAATGTATGCCTTGGGATTTTCCAAGAAATTAAAATATATTCACATTTAAAATGGAACCCTAATGGCTTTGATTACATAAGAATATCTTAATTTAAATGAATTGCTCATATTTCCACAATAATTTAAGGTATACATTTAGAATTGGAATGGATCTCAGAAACCTTCCAATCCAAACATTTAATATTTTTTTATATGAGGAAACTGAGCATCAGTGAAGTTAAATAATATACTCTAGGTCATAGAGATAAGAAACATCACATTTAGAACTGGAACCCAAATCCTCTGACTGTAGGGTAAGTGTATCTTCTATTGGATAGTATAGCTATGATTGCCATTTTACAGATGAGTAAACTGAGACTTTGAGAGGTTATGTGACTTTTCCTGTATCAAAGTCAAGAGGTATGATGTAAAGATCTATATACAGGGCTTCTGATTATATAGCCACTATTATTCCCCCACTTTGTATGGAAAAGGAGGTCCAAAAACTCACTGAAGAAAATAATTCCTCCAAAATTAGAATGGAGCAAATGGAAGCTAATGACTTTATGAGAAATCAAGATATTATAAAACAGATTCAAAAGAATAAAAAATAGAAGGTAATGTGAAATATTTCATTGGAAAAACCACTGACCTGGAAGTTAGATCTAGGAGAGATAATTTAAAAATTATTGGACTACCTGAAAGCCATGATCAAAAAAAGAGCCTAGTTATCATCTTTTTTTTTTTCTTTTTTGAAGGGGGAAAGGTAGGGCAATTGACTTGTCTAAGGTCACATAGCTAGTTTTTTTTGTGTCTGGACTCTGTCTGAGTCCAGATTTGAACTCAGGTCCTCCTGACTCCAGGGCCAGTGCTCTATTCGCTGCACCACCTAGCCACCCCAAGATATCATCTTTCAAGAAATTATCAAGGAAAATTGCTCTGATATTCTAGAACTAGAGGGCAAAATAGAAATTGAAAGAATCCACCAATTGCCCCTTGAAAAAGATCCCAAATACAAAACTGTTAGGAATATTGTAGCCAAATTCTAGAGTTCCCAGGTTAAGGAGAAAATATTACAAGCAGTTCAGAAGGAACAATTTGAGTATTGTGGAAACACAATCAGGATAACACAAGATCTAGCAGTTTCTACATTAAGGGATCAAAGGGCTTGGAACACGATGTTCCAGAGGTCAAAGAAGCTAGGATTAAAATCAAGAATTACCCACCCAGCAAAACTGAGTATAACACTTTAGAGGAAAAAATAAATATTCCATTAAATAGAGAACTTTCAAGCATTCTTGATGAAAAGACCGGAGCTGAACAGAAAATTTGACTTTCAAATACAAAAATCAAGAGATGCATGAAAAGGTAAACAAGAAAGAGAAATCATAAGGGCCTTATTAAAGTAGAGCTACTTACATTCCTACATGGAAAGATGATATTTGTTACTCATGAGACTTTTCATGAGACTTTTCTCAGTATTAGGATACTTGAAGGGAATATATATATATATATATATATGTATATATATATATATAAATATATATATATATATTTACATATATATGTATGTATGTGTATATATATATTTATGTGTATATATGTGTAGTGTGTGTGTGCGTGTGTTTGTGTGTGTATACATAGTCAGAGGGCACAGGGTGAGTTGAATATGAAGGGATGATATCTAAAAATAAGCTTAAGGCATGAGAGAGGAATGTATTAGAAGAAGGAGAAAGGGAGAGATAGAATAAGGTAAATTATCCCACATAAGAGAAACAAGAGAAAGCAGTTACAATGGAGTGGAAGAGCAGGGAGGTGAAAGGGAATGGTTGAACCATTGGATTTGGCTGAAGGAGGGAATAACATACATGTTCAATTGGGTATCTTACCCTACAGGAAAATAGGGGTAAGGGGATAAGAGGGGGGAAGGATGATAGAAGGGAGGTAAGATTGGGGGAGGGGATAATCAGAAGCAAACACTTTTGGAAAGGGACAGGGTCAAAGGAGAAAATGGAATAAATAGGATTTGGAATAGGATGGAGGGAAATAAGGTTAGTCTTTCACAATATGACTACTATGGAAATGTTTTGCATAACTACACATGTATAACCTATATTGAATTGCTTGTCTTCTCAATGGGGAATGGTGATGAGGAGGGAAGAAGGGAGAGAATCTGGAACTCAAAGTTTTAAAAATAAATGTTAAAATTGTTTTTACATGCAACTGGGAAATAAGATATACAGGCAATGGGGAATAGAAATCCATCTTGTCCTACAAGAAAGTAAGGGGAAAGTGGGGAAAGGGGTATGAATCAGGGTGATAGAAGAGAGGGAAGACTATGGGAAGGGGTAGTCAGTATGCTTGCCAGTTTGGGGTGGAGGTGGGTAGGAGAGAGATAGGGAGAAAATTTGGAACTCAAAATCTTGTGGAAATGAATGCTGAATACTAAAAATAAATAAATTCTGAAAGAAAAAGAACCAATAAAGCTTATGTTCAGCTTGGAAACACAATATATACCTATATATAACTAGAGTATTTAGTAAAAACATAATTTGAAAACAATCCTATAATTTGCTTACTAGCCCAACTTTTAAAAACATTTAATAAATTCCATGATTATGTTTAGAAAACCATAATTAAAACTAAGGTTTAAAAAAAGGAGGGGATTGGAGTGTCCTAATTATTTTAAGTGACTTTGTCATAAGAAATAAACACCACAGATTGCATTTTGTAAACAATGGACATTTCTTTTCTAATTTTTTCCTTATTCCTTTGCTGCCCCACCCAAACCAATAGAAATGATGGTGATGATGATGATGATGATGATATCACTGTTGCTTCCAGTTATTAATTTCTTTGCACATCCAAGAATGATATCTTTATAGTAACTAGTAAGCTATTCCAAAGATTTGAACAAATAGGATGTGCAGATATAGAAACTGAATGAAATATTGCCCAGAACCCAATGAACAAGTTAGCTACATGTTATTACCTCATGCTATCTTGCTACTGTGACAGGTTTTTTTTAGTAGCTAGACATATGTGTGCATGATTAAAATCCTATTCCACTTTTGTCTGCTAGAAAACCACAGTATACAGTGGATAGTGGCTTGAAGAGTTACCCTTTGCTTGATTATGGAATTCAGTACCTTGCATTAGGAAATGTGCTGGTGTTTGGGATGCTGGGAAATAGGATCACATTCCCCTCAATTCAGAATAGAACACCTTTGTTGGCTATGTAAGAAAATGTAAATTATTCTCTTTCTCAACCAAGTTATTTTAAAAATGAATCCAGGAAGAATTGGATATTTCATTCTCTAGTTTACCACAGAGCCATTCCAAATGTGCTTTAAAAATAGAATTTGCTGTTTTTACTCAGCTCACCTTTCTATAGATATCAAACAGAAACACTGAGGCACCATGGAGAATAGTGGGCTGGCATCAATTCCGAACTAAATTATCAGATATACCAGTGGAATACTGGATACCCTTAGGAATTCTCTTACTCTTAAAAGGGAGAAGGACTTAAAAAATTCTCAAAAAATTGAACATCAGTGCTAATTTGTTAGGAACTAATTTAATTAAAATTAGCATGGAAAAATGGTTGATTTCTTTTATTTTTCACAGAGCAGAGAGAGAAGAATATTAGCAAACTATTTGCTTTTTCCTTACCAACTAAGGAAATTCTTCTACTGTGCTTCTTGTTTCCATAGTTACCATTTAAAAAATATTTTAGTTCTCTAAATTCTTTGTCAATCAATACTTAGAGGTTTTCCTTCCTCTTAAGTTGTGCAATTCTGCCAAATCTGAGACATAAATGTGTGCCAGGTAAAACATTACTGAGTTCTCCATTTTGTGAGTGTGTGTGTGTGTATGTGTGTGTGTGTGTGTGTGTGTGTGTGTTGCACTCATACACATGCAAGATCTCGAAAACATTTTCTGAGACTCCTCTAGAGCTGAAGGTATTGATTTCCTTAATGGGTACGCTTTTTCTCAAATGGAATACATCATTTAAATCCAGCATCCATTCCTTTGTTGAAGGAGCAGTTTCTTGTTTCCAAGCAATTATCATTCTTCTCTCTGCTCTGATTAATGCTGCACTGAGGAATGTATTTATTTTATTGAGGAAATATAAGTTGGCTATCTACTCCAGAAGGCAGAAAGTCAGTACAATGGGAATACTTAATAAGCTAGTGTAACTTTTGTATGGACACCTAGATTTTTGTTTCTTATTTTACATACTGCTTATGCTTCATGAGGGAGGTAGTGAGTATAATAATAACTAGCTTTTGAAACTACAGTTTCATCTATGATTTCTTGAAACAGAGCTCTGGAAAAACCAGACTTGGATAAAACTCATTGGGATTCAAATAGAGCTACTTAACTATGCCTTAAACCCAAATTACTCTGGCTCTCACTGATTGGCCAATAATCAGTCCCAGCCCAAGCCTTACTTGGTCATTGTTTGGGTTCTGATGACTCTGAGTGAGTGTAAATAGACATTGTTTTGGTTTTGGTAAGAAACCCTAAAGGTCTTCCCCACCGCTGTTGATTTTTTTTCAGTAGGCAAACTAGGCCATATTTTGCCTCATTCCTTATCTAGCCTTAAATCACTAAATCACTAAATGGGTGTTGCCTCAGACAAATTGGGAAACCTGGGAAAGACCTTACCTTAAAGGGAGTAAGGAATGGAGAGAAAGCTTTTGGAAAAAGGTAATGAGAGACAGGGTTCAGAATCACTAGGAGAGAAGAGTATGTGGTAGCAATGCATTAATTATTGATGAATGAGATTAGGTTGGTTGCCATTGTTTATAAATGATCAGCGTGGGGATGAAATAGGATGTATTAGGGTGCCAGGGCCCAGGCAAACTGACTGCTGTGAAGTTTGGGTGGTCAAAGAGTACCCTTTGACAATGGTTCAATGTTTGCCATAGGAGGAAGTGAAGCCTTCCCTAGGAAGTAGAGGCAAGCTACCTGTTTAGGAGTTTGGGACCAGAATTTTTTTAATGTTTATTTTCTTTTAAATTTATGGAATAAAACAAGCATTACTATGATAAAAAAGATGATTGCATATGAAACTGTAAATCTATTATGTACAACTTGCTATTCATTTTAAATATATAACATCATGTATTTTTTTCATATTTTTCTCCCTCCCTCCTTCTCCCCTCCCCCCCATATGATTACTATTATCTCTCTTTGTAGGGGCAGAAATTGTGCCTGGAAGGCCCCTGTGCAAGTTGCCTGCTAGGGAGTTCAAGAGTCTTGGTGGTGGTTCTTTTCCTCCTCTGAGAAGTAGTGTTATAGTGGGAATCACCTCTTGTTGGGGAGCTGCCAGGAAACTTTGGAACTAATGTTGTTACCTCCTTATAAATGCCTGTTTCTCAGGATTGTTGGTTGCTGGCCTATGCCTAGTGAAGAAAATAGAAAGCTGAAGAAAATGACCGAAGACTCAGGTTCACCTGGGTAAATACATGTTCTTGTTGCTACATGTTTGCAGCTGCCATCACCACTGTTGGGGGTGGGAAGGACCATATGGGAGAGATATCTCTGTCCTCCCTTTTGTAAAGATAAAAGGGAGAGAACATGCTGGAAGAATCCCCAAAGGGAGTGATCTAGTACTATTTCTCCTCTGTGGCAGATTATCTTCACTATAACTCCCATCACTGATAGATGACCAGAAGCTGCTGCATTATCTCAACTAATGGAAAGTTCTTCTGCAAAGGACCAAAGCACATACTTTGTATTATAGAATTATTTTGAAATCAAGGTCAAGAAGTAAGAAACACATACACTTGTAAACTTTTTTAAAAAGGAGAAGAAATGTCAAATAAACCATTGTAATTTTTCTATCTCATGGTTTATTTAATTTTTTTTTTTTTACTTTTTGGAGGGGGGAAGGCAGGGCAATTGGGGTTAAGTGACTTGCCCAAGGTCACATGGCTAGTAAGTGTTAGTGTATGAAGCTGCTTTTGAACCCAGGTCCTCCTGACTCCAGGGCCAGTGCTCTATTCACTGCACTATCTAGCCACCCCATCTTCTTTTTTTTTTAACTTCTGTGCTGCCCCTGCCACTATTGACCACCTTTTCCTTCTAGATAGTTTGTCTTCTCTGGGTTTTGGGGACATTATTCTCTCTTGATTGTTCCAGCTGTCTGACCATTCCTTTCCTCTTTAGTTTCCTTCATAGCTATATCATCCATCTGTATAATACACCCTAATTGTGGTAGTTCCTCAAAGTTATGTAACAGGTACTCTTCTCTCCCATCTCTCCTCTTAAGATCAATAGCCTCCTCACTAAAAATGAGATAATAATAGCCCCTGCCTCACAAAGCTGTTGTGAGGATTCAGTGAGATAACAAACTTCAAAGCATAAGTGACAGTTATTATAATTATCTGTCAACTATCAATAGCCATATGAAAGGATACTCCAAATCATTAATAATTAGATAAATATAAATTAGAACAACTCAGGTTCCACCTCATGTGTGCTGCTTGACCATCTTTTTTTCTTTGGCCCATGAAAGCTACTTTTGGCTCTTGATCTCAGGTCATACTCCTAATTTTGGATTGAGACTTATCCCAAAGGCCACATCTTTCCCTATTGATACACTATATGTATTGCTTACACAAGTGATTTCCTAAAATGTTGCTTTGAATATCCCCTGGTTATCTCTAACTCAATCAAATGGAAATTTCTTTTCTTGCTTTCAAGTACTTTTAATCTGATTCTGCCCTATTGGTCAAAATGTGTCCTATTGTTCCAGAGTGTTCTTTTTGCACTCTAGTTTCATTTCATGTTTTTATCAAATGGTCAAAATATATGAACAGGTATGTTTCAAAGGAAGGAACTTGCATTATCAACAGACATATGAAAAATTAATCCAAATCACTTGTAATTAGAGTAACATAAATTAAAACAACTTTCAGGTTCTGCCTTATATCTGCTGAAAAAAGAAAATGGAAGATGTTGAAGAGTATGTGGAAAAGCAAGCATAATGATTCACTGTTGATAGAGCTGTGAACTGGGATAGTCACTTTGTAATGTCATTAACCTGTATATCCTTTGTCCAAACGATGCCACTACAAAATCTATACCCCCAAATGAAAGAAAGAGGGAAAGGACCCATAAGTACAAGAACAGTGATAGCAACTCTTTTTGTATGGCAAAGAATTATAAACCAAGGATGTGGCCATCAAATGGGGAATTTTTACTATTGTTTAGTATTTTCAGTCATATTTGACTCATTGTGATCCTGTTTGAGGTTTTCTTGGCAAAGACACTGGAGTGGTTTGCTATTTCCTTCTCCAGCTCGTTTTACAGATGAAGAAACTGAGACAAACAGGATCAAATGACTTGGCCAAGATCACACAGCTTGTAAGTATCTGAGGCCACACTCGAACTAATGAAGATAAGTCTTCCTGATTCCAAGTCCAACCATTAGCGACTGTTCCATCTAGCTTCCCCCAAATGGGGAATGACTGAAAAAATTATAGTATATAAAAAAATCTGGATTAAATTCTGAAGACATAAAGATAAATTATTATAATGAGGAAGAAAAAGATAACTGCCTAAAGAGATTGATATGAATACATAGAAACTTATGGATAAATTCAATTTTAAAAATGAATAATAATAATAATTAATAATTGAGGATAATGAACACCTGATAACTAAGTATTATTAATGATAACAATATATTACATCAGGCTGTAAATAATACTCCCTAACAGATACTTAGACAGAACTGATCTTTTAGCTAGAATTAAAAATTAGAAGTTCTACATCTTCCATGAACTATCAGAAAATACGTATCTATACTACAAATACAGATTTTAAAATAACCAGAGAACTTGGCTAATAAATTGTACTGAACTACACCACTATTACAAACAGGAATATTTTTCATATAACACTATCCCAAAGGTCAGACCACTAATGGCATAACACTAATGCATACAAATTTAAAAACAATGTTTCGATAGATACTAGCAAGAGTCATTAAGCATTTACTAGGTGTCCTCCATATGGAGTCAGAGCCCTCTATAAAGGGAGACTGCAGGAGGAATTCATTGCTCTGCCTTCTAACCCTCCAAACTGAGGTAGTATGCAACTGATGATACTGAGGAGGTATTGAGTATCAAAGTCAAATTAATTTCCAGGGTTATAAGCAAGTGATGAATTTATCCTGCAGGAAATTTGATATTGTGGAATCAAAACCAAACAGTGCAGTTCATGGTAAATGAATATTATACCAAGTATTCATAATCTCCCAGCTACTTGGAATGGGAAGCCTTCAAATTACAGCAACCTACCTGAAGGGATCAAAATAATGTTGGATTAGAAAAGACTGATATCTCTCTTGTACTGGAGTCAAACCAAGGATGCTTATACTGTGCTTACAGAAGATATATTTGTATCCTAATAGTTTTATTAAACTGCTAAAAGTAGCTGATTTTATTCATCTGTTCAATAGAGTGTAGAACACTAAATATAGGAGAATATTAACAAGGTAACAATTTATACCAGGACAATTTCTATCTGTGCCACATCAAAAGGGATAACAACAAAAGCAGATATTTAAATAGCATATCAGATTTTGTAAATTTTGCATTAGACTGTGAGTTCTTTAAGTACAGGGTCATTTTCCCCTTTTCTTTATGTCTCCAGCGCTTAGCATGATATGCCTTCACATAGTTGGTGATCGATAGATGCTTAACGGATGAACTGACTGATACATCATTTGATTATCAAAACAGCA
The DNA here is from genome assembly GCA_028627135.1 of Pseudochirops cupreus. Classification (NCBI taxonomy): domain Eukaryota; kingdom Metazoa; phylum Chordata; class Mammalia; order Diprotodontia; family Pseudocheiridae; genus Pseudochirops; species Pseudochirops cupreus. Next base: position 335,388,497 of record CM053584.1, on the reverse strand, counting down.
TTATGAGATTGATACAAGAATTCTTGTGCCTATTTTACACATCAGGAAATTGAGAATATAAGTGATTTGGTCAGAATTATCTACCTCATAATGCTGTGACTTCAATGAGAAATGTATGTAAAGTTCTTTGCAGTGTTTAAAGCAAAAGCACTATATTATTATAGTCGAATTTGACCATCACTATACCTCCTTTCCATTAGAAAATGCAAACAAGGGGCGGAGCTAAGATGGCAGAGAGTAAGCAGTAACTTCTCCAAGCTCCCCAAGAATTTCGTCCTTGGGAACTAAAAATTAAATTTGAGCGAATTTAAGAGTGACAGAACCCATTGGGAGACAGAGAGTGACAGATTCCCAGCCCAGAGAAGTACCTAATCAGGTTGGGGCAGGGAGAACAGAGCACACAGGAGTGGCACCAGGCGGACCTGAGTGCAGAGTGCGGCAGACTAGGAAGCCCCACCCAGCAGACTCACCCAGCCAGAGGCTTCTGCAGCCCTCTCACAGCCGAGGTGAGGACCAAGGGAACTGGGTAGGGGGGAACGCAGGGCTCGTAGCAAGGTCAGCGGTTTTTCTGGGGCTAGCAACACGCGGCCTGGATTTTTGAAGCTACATGCCCAGACTTTCAGAAGTTGGGATGGAGGAATGAAATCTAGGGGCTCTCATCCCCCTCCCTGACACACAAAAAAATCAAGAGGTAAAAGCCCCACCTAGAGTACATTCTTGCATTAGTGTAAACAGCCCCAGGCTTGGAAATCACTGAGGAAGGGGGAAGGGAGATTGTACTGTACGGAGCCTAAACCCAGGTGGGTGGAGCCAGCAAGCGCTAACAACAAAAGCCCATGTGTGCTTTAGAACCACCTGGCCAAT
>CM053584.1:335344201-335387133 GCA_028627135.1 Pseudochirops cupreus | reverse complement strand
AAAAACTTCTTGAGACAATAAATAAATTTAGCAAAGTTGCAGGACATAAAATAAACCCACACAAATCCTCAGCATTCCTATATATATCCAATGAAGTCCAACAGCAAGAGATCGTAAGAGAAACCCCATTTAAAGTTACAGTACATTCCTCTCTCACCCCTTAATTTTATTTTTTTAAATATCATCCCTTCATATTCAACTCATCCTGTGCCATCTATCTATCTGTCTATCTACTTATTCCCTCCAACTACCCTAACATTAAGAAAGGTCTCATGATTTATAATCTTTCCATGTAGGAATGTAAACAGCTCAACTTTAGTAAATCCCTTATGATTTTTCTTTCCTGTTTATCTTTTCATGTTTCTCTTGTATTTGAAAGTCAAATTTTCTATTCAGCTCAGGTCTTTTCATCAAGAATTCTTGGAAGTCCTTTATTTCATTGAATGTCATTTTCCCCCTGAAGTATTATGCTCAGTTTTGCTGGGTAGGTGATTCTTGATTTTAATCCTATCTCCTTTGACCTCTGGAATATCATATTCCAAGCCCTTCAATCCTTTAATGTAGAAGTTGCTAAATCTTGTGTTATCCTGATTGTATTTCCACAATGCTTGAATTGTTTCTTTCTGGCTCCTTGCAATATTTTCTCTTTGACCTGGGAACGCTGGAATTTGGCTACAATATTCCTGAGAGTTTTACTTTTGGGATCTCTTTCAGGAAGTGAGCAGTGGATTCTTTCAATTTCTATTTTGCCCTCTGGTTCTAGAATATCAGGGCAATTTTCCTGGATAATTTCTTGAAAGATGATGTCTAGGCTCCTTTTTTTTGCTTTCAGATGGCCCAATAATTTTTAAATTATCTCTCCTGAATCAGTTTTCCATGTCAGTTGTTTTTCCAATGAGGTATTTTAGATTGTCTTCTATTTTTTCATTCTTTTGGTTTTGTTTTGTAATATATTAATTTCTCATAAAGTTATTAGCTTCCATTTGCTCTAATCTAATTTTGAAGGAATTATTTTCTTCAATGAGCTTTTGGACCTCTTTTTTTCATTTGTCCCATTCTGCTTTTTAAGGCATTCTTTTCCTCATTGGCTTTTTGGACCTCTTTTGCTATTTGGGTTAGCCTATTTTTTAAGATGTTATTTTCTTCACCATTTTTTCTGGGTCTCCTTTAGCAAGGTGTTGACTTGTTTTTCATGATTTTCTTGCATTGCTCTCATTTCTCTTCCCAATTTTTTTCTACTTCTCTTACTTGATTTTCAAAATCATTTTTGAGGTCTTTCATGATATGTGACCAATTCATATTTTTCTTGGAGGTTCTGGATGTAGGAGCTTTGACTTTGTTGTCTTCTTCTGGTTATATGTTATGATCTTCCTCGTCACCAAAGTTAGATTCTATCGTCTGATTTTTTTTTTTTGCTGTTTGCTCATTTTTCCAGTCAATTACTTGACTTTTTAGCTCTTTTTTAAAGTGGGACTCTGCTTCCAGTGTGGAAGGTGTATTGTCCCAAGTTTGCAGCTGTTTTCAGAGATATTTCTAGGGACCTGGGAATTTTCACTTCTTCTAACGTGGTATGATCAAAGGAGAGGTGTTTATTCCTTTTTTGGTCTGTGATTGACCACAAGTACTCTTTTCCTCTTTGGAACTGTGAGGAGGATTCCCTTTCCACCACAACCAAACTCCACCATGCCCAACTGTCTTCCTCACCCAGGACTGCCACCCAGGACTGAGACCTAGATTGAAGAATGGGCAAAGCAATAGAATCCCGCTTCAGTGCCAGCAAAGAGATCCCTGCAATCCTCTTCTGATTAGCCACTCAATCCCTACCACCATGTGTAGGCCAAGAGCTCTGGAGGCAGCAGCTGCTGTTGCCACCACCCTGGGGCTGGGGCTGAACAACAGTCCTCTCTCACTCAGGTCCAACAGATCTTCTACTGACCTTCTAAATTGTCTTTGGTGTTTGTGGGTTGAGAAGTCTGGAAATTGCCACAGCTGCCAGTGTTTTAGTGTCCTGAGGCCTGACGTGAGTTTGCCAGGGTCCCATTTGTGCTGGCATGGCCTACATTGGCCTACGTTCTTCTCTCAGATTGATGTAACAGATGTTTCCTATCAACCTTTCAAGTTTTGTTGGACTGGAAATTTGTTTCACTCTGTCATATTGTGGGTTCTGCTGCTCTAGAATTTGTTTAGAGTCATTTTTGCAGGGATTTGGGGGAGATCTCAAGCAAGTCTCTGCTTTTACTTCACCATCTTGGCTTTGCTGCCCTCAAAAGTGTTTGTTTTTTTTTTTCCTCTGTATTAGAGAGGAAGATCAACCAAGGTATTGAACCATTGCTAGGGATAGTGGGATGATGACAACAAATAGTAAGGAGAAGAATGAGCTACTCGACTCTTAAATTTCTTTTACTATCTTTTCCAAGTGAAATATTTGGACTAAAAAAGAGGAAAAAAATGGAATGAAAACCTAGGAAAATCGAGGAGATAAGTACCATCATTTAATTGCTCTCAATCAACTCCTTATCTCCTGAGGTAGCCCATTACATTTTAAGACATCTCTAACTATTAGGCAGTGTTGATTTTAGCTCTGAAAATTTTCTTTACATTTAGCTTGTAATAGCTTCTCTGCCTGTAATCATGAGTATTAGCTCCATCTCATAGGACAAAGGAGAATTTTCAATTCTTTTTCAGCATGACAAGCCTTCAAAAATTTTAAAAGCTGTTTATATACTCTTGAATTCTTCTCTTCTTCAGGCCACACATTCCTAGTTTCAACAAGAGATGTGGGTTGATTCTGAGTGTCCTCACCATCTTTGTAATGCTCTTATCATGTGAATTTCCTCCCTAAAATGTGATTCTCAGAATAGAACCATCAATTCAAATAATTGTTGAAGTTTTAAAAATATTGCATCAATATGTTTCCTTGAATAGTTTGTTAAACTAAGAAAAGTGTTTGCTATAACACATACATACACATAACCCAGACTCAATTATCTAAAGTGTCAGTCAAGCCATTCTCCAATATACAAATCCTCAAAGGCTGCTAAGGTAATTTTCAAAGAAAGAAATCCAAGCTTTGCACAAATCATATACAAATCCTTCAAATCACTAGTAATTAGAGAAATTCAATGAAGAACTTTAAGATTCCATTTTATACTTGTCAGACTCACAAATATGACAAAAGAGGAAAATGATGAATGAGGGACTTTGGGTAAAACAGGCCCACTTATATACTGTTAGTGGTAGTATGAATTGATCTAGCCATTCTTTTTATTTTATTTTACTTTTTGCTTTCTGGAGTGGGGAAGGCTGGGAAATTGGGCTTAAGTGACTTGCCCAAGGTCACATGGCTAGTCAGTGTTAAGTGTTGGAGGCCAGATTTGAACTCAGGTCTCCCTAACTCTAGGGCTGGTGCTCTATTCACTGTGCCACATAGCTGCCACTGATTTAGCCATTCTTGAAAGAAATTCAGAATTATGTCCAGAGAATTGCCAAGCTGTATATATCTTTTGACCCAACAATACCAATACTCGATCTATACCACAAAGGAATAAGAAAAAGAGCAAAAGGATCTATATGTACAAAAATATTTCTAACAGCTGCTTTCATTGTTCCACAAAATTTAAAATTAAGCATCTGTCTTTCTATTGGGCAATGGCTAAACAAATTATGGTATGTGAATATTATTTAATATTATTATTGAGCCACAAGATTATGAATTGGACCATTTCATAGGAAACTTGGAAGATCTATATTAACTGATGCGCAGTAAAGTTAGAAGTAGGAGAACATTTTGTACAATGATAACATTATTAAAAAACAAATTTTAAAAATTGTAGTGTTGATCAACATGATGATAAATCATGAGTCTAAAAGAAGGAAAATGAAGAGTGTCATTCATACCCTGCAGAGAGGTGATGAACTTGAAATGCAGTAAAAATATGCATTTTTTTAGACTTGGCCAATATGGGAATTTGTTTTGTCAAGGCATTTAATGAAGACTTTATTTTTATTTTAAAAATTTCCTCAATGGGGATGATGGGGAGAGTTGTAGGAGAAAAAAATAATTTAAAATATTTATTAAAAATAACAATAATGAATTATTAAAAATAAAATGTCAGTCAATCCACAGTTTAAAAGCACATTTCCTTCTAGTTATCATGAATCCAGAAATTTAGTTTGAAGTCACAATTTTTTTTTCCTCCATGCAGGACAGTGAGAGTAAAAAGTTAACTCTGAAAAGAGAATGAGTTCTTAATTTTCCAATACCTCTCCTGGTCCTTTTAAATGTGATTCATCTTACTTTCAGTGAAGTCATTAAACTCAGAAACATTAGACATAGCTTTGGTTCTTGAAAGTGAGTTGGTGTAATTGTTATAGGATTTGAAGATCCTCCATGCCCCTTGAACTTGTTGATGTAGCAGGAAGGGGTAGGGCAGGAGGAACCTGGAGCTGAGCTGGTGCCAGCTTCGTGACTGGAAGGAGCTGTGGCGGAGGCAGTAGCACAAACCCCTTTTCTTTGAACCAGCCAGAATTTCTGCTATGGACTTCTGCTGAGGATTGCTGGGGACAGAAACTGTAGGGGCGGAGCAGGGGGAGCAGGAGCTGCTGTAGACGCTGAGCAGTTGCCATGAGTGAGGAGAGGAGGATCTCTGCCTGAGGCAGAGTGTTCTATTTTGAATGCTTGAGAATGTGGGTGTTTACTACATTAACTACATGTGCCTACTTCATAACTACTGTGATGGCTTTGACTTTCTGGTTTTGGGACTCAATTTTCTGGTATTTGAATCAATGTTCTAGCTTTGTCCCCCATGTAGAGGGCCTGTTATAGTGAATAATAACTATATCAGCATATTTATAGTTACCATAGGCATTGTGAATACTGCATTGTTGATACGGTTGGGCAAATATGACTTTTATGAGGATGGTTCTTATATTTAGAGTTCAAAATTAATCAGGCTTTTATAAACCAGTGGCATTTCAGAATCATCAAGGAATCTCTATCCAATGTTACTTTAGTAAGGGGAAAGTCACAAATATTCAGACATGTATTTTTTTTTAAAGAGAAATAAGGAAAGTCTTTTAAAAAAAGCCCAACGTTACCATCATCCTTTATACTTTTTATTTTATGACCAGAACCATATTAGGCCTTAGTTCTAGATGAGATAATCCTTTAATATTTAAACACAAAACTTTTCTCTGACATGTAGGATCTTCCATCATTTGGAAAGATGAGCTATTTCTTCATTGGATTCAGCTATTAGAACCTGGAAATATAGCTTAATTTTGGAGAAATGTGGGAATTTCATTCATATATAGGGTCATTGTTGGGGATGATCATAAGTTTATATAAATATATGTATATATATATATATACAAATAGTTATAAAATATTTATATATCATAATATAATATGTAAATATATATGGATATATTAAATATCTGATGGATATTTGAAAAATAAAAAAAAAGAGCTACATCTGGAATCTTGTACTGCAAAACTCCCTGAATGCCATTCATAAAGTCTTCTACTCAATTATTCCATTTCATGGCTTTGAAGAAAGACATTTTAAAAAAGACATTAAAAAAAACTTTGCTTCTCCTTTCAGACTAGATTTTTTTTTTAATTTTATACTCTAATGACTTATTTGTTTGGTATGATTGGGTATTAATTAAAACTGAGCAATATTGCATCATCTCACACTGTTACAATATCTGTCAGTGAATTTACTTATGTTTTGTTAAAATGAATGCAAATAGAATGAAATTCTACTCCATAGATGAAAACAGGTATTTTGTTTTCAAGTTTCCCTTATATATTCATCCAGAATTTATATTTTTACTCTTTCTTATACTGCTGAAATTTGAGTTGTATGCCACACTATTGACGAACCTCTTATCTCACTGGCCTCCCTATGAAAGAAAAAAAATGTATTTTCAAGTTGATTTCTTCCGGAGGGAAAAGTTAAACTTTTAAAATTCAGAGTTGTGAGAATTTATGTTAGTACCTTTAGACAAAATTACATAAATCTATTTTTTGACACAAATGTTCCTCTTGCTATTTCACCTATTAATTTATGGATGCCTTAAGGCATTAATTAGAAATTATGTTATCACATTTACTGCTAATTAAAGACAATGTCAAAGAAACAGGTCCCATAGCTCTGAGAAAAAATGTTGCACTCAGAAAAATCATTCTGTTAAACTGAAATAAGAGAGATTACCCAATGCTTTATCCTAGTCAATTCAACTCAACAAGCCTTTATTAAATGCCTATTATGAGCCCATCACTCTACTGGATGCTGGTGATACTACAATTTCCTCATCAGTAAAATAAGTGAGTTGAAACTAGATATTATAGTGACCTCTAATATCTCTTCTGACTCTAAAGCTGTTGTTGTCTTGATTTAGAACTGTAAAACTCCATATACTTATGTACACACATATGGATGGATATCAGTGTATATACAATTATTGATTACTGTCTAATTACTATTCTCCTTCCTAGTCTTTGTTCTCCCATGTATGACGTGCCAGCTTGTTTCATTATTCTGCTTTTGTTGCTGTAATGGGATTCTTGACTCATGGTTTAATCAGGCATTTAATAAATCCTTTACTGTAACAGACGCTGTACTAGGTATTCAAATTACAAAGACAAAAGTCAAACTTCCCCTTATCTAAAGAAACTGATATTCTAACAGGGGAGGCAAAATGTACATATATAGGTCTATATAGAATATAAAAAAGCAACACAAGAAAACTTGGGGAGTGAACACACTAAAAATTATAAGAACATAGAGATAGAAGATAGAGTGTCCTGTCTGAGGAACAGCAAGAAGGTGAGTTTAGCTGACTCACAAAATATGTGAAGGTGAATTATAAAGGTGAATTGTAGAGAGTAAGGCTAGAAAAGCAATTTCAGGTCAAGTTGTGGAGAGCTTTAAATATCAAATAGATGAGCTTGTGTTTTATCCTAGAAGTGATAGAGTCATTGCTGTTTATTGAACAGGGTAATGACATAGTCAGATATGTGTACTTAAGGAAAATTACTGTGGCAATTGTGTGGAAGAAAGATTGTAGTAAGGAGAGATGAAACAAGGAGAAAAATTAATATATTGGGCTAGGACCTGACCTAAGTTGATAACTACGCAAGTAGTAAAAAGGAATCAGATATGAGATGTGGATGTGGGAGTGACAAAATTCATTGACTGATAAGAAGGTAGAATGGAAGAGAGTGAGGAGTCAAGAATAAGATAACAGTTAGAAGTCTGGGAGCCTAGAATGATGGAAATGTCCTTGACAGAAATAAGGAAACTCAGAAGAAAAAAGTTTGGTAGGAAAAAAAATCATAAGTATTTAATATCTCCACTGATGGAGTCAATGCTAGCAGTGCACAGAATGTAACCCCATAAGCATATTTGCAGTTTGGGTAGAATTAGATTACTTTCTATAGATCTAACTTGGGTTACCTAGACACGAGGTCACTCTGTCTTTGAAGTTCCCAAACAAAGATAGGTGGAGAAATTGGATGGAGGGAAGGACTGGAGAAAGAGGGGAAGAGGATGGAGGGAGGGAGAGAGAAAGACAGAGAGAGAGAGAGAGAGAGACAGAGACAGAGACAGAGACAGAGACAGAGATAGAGAGAGACAGAGAGAGAGACAGAGACAGAGAGAGAGACAGAGAGAGATAGAGAGAGAGACAGAGAGATGGGAGGGAGTAGGAGAAGGAAAGTAAGAGGAAATAGAAGTAGTGAGAGAGAAAATATACGCTTGATTCTCCTCTACTCACCAGAGGAATACTGCTTATACCTTTTGCTTTGTTTGGTTGTCCCATATATGACATGAGGTGAGTTCTGGAAATCACATTTTAGGGGGAAAATGATAAACTGAACAGCATGCAGAGGAGGGCCATCAGAATGATGAAAGTTCTTGACTTCAGGCTATATGGAGAAATTAAAGGAATTGGAAATAATTAACCTGGAGAAGACTTAAGGTTGAGAAATCTTGAATAGGGGTATTATGATAATTGTTTTCAATAATATGTAGGAAGGATTTGACTAATTCAGTTTTCTCCCAAGAGTGTAATAAGGAGCAATAGGGGGAAATTGCAAAGAAACAAATTTAAACTTGATGGAAAACAAAACCAAATCAAACCTAATCCTCAAAGTGGGTTGTATTGCTTTAGAAGGTAGTGATTTTCTCCTCATTGGGGATCTTTTACAAAACAATAGATGGCTAATTGTCAGATATTTTGTAGAACATATTATTTTTCAGGTATGGATTAGACTAAATGGTCACAAAAGTCCCTTTTGATATTGCAGTTCTCTAATCATATGTTTCTATGAAGGAAAATTGAAATCTAGCACTATAGCTTACCTCTCTATTCTCAACGAAGAGTTCACATAAAGGGAGAGAGAAAAAATAAGCAAAAGATAGAGAAGAGAGAACCAAGAGAAGAAACAGAAAATAGGGCCGAAGATCCATAGAGTTGGGAGGGACCACGGAGACTTTGTAGTCTAACTGTCATAGTTTACACATAAGGAAACTGAGTCACAGAGAGGCTAAGTGACTTGTCCAAAGTTACAAATGTAGTCATCAGAGGCAACATATGAACCAGGTCTTCTAACTGAAAAAGACCTTGTTCTTTCCATTGTATTATTCTGACTCTCATATACAAGACAATCTGTCTTTGCTATTACCATATTGACTCATTTTGAACTATTGACACTACATGTAATTATTTTCTTTCTTGATCATGTATATGTGAACTATTCATAACTTCTTGTAAACTGAAGGTAATACCATGCTTTTTGGATTCTGAGCTTTATACTCAATCTGAAGGCCATAGGAATGGCTGTCTTTTTCAAGGAACAAATCAGTTTGGAATTATGGAAGACCACACTTATTAAAAACTGTCCTATGTTGTATCACTCTTCATTTTCCCCTGAGAATTATTTTTAGAATAGCTAACACTTATGTAGTACTTAAGATTTGCAAAGTGCTTCATATGTTATCTCATCTATTCTAACAACTCTGTGAGCCTAGGTGCTATTATTACTCCCATTTTAGAGATAAGGAAATTGAGTCTGATTGAGGATAAGTGAGTTGTTCAGGGTCATGCTGAAAGCAAATGTTTGAGGCAGGATTCTAACTCAATTCTTCCTGAGTTCATGTCTTGAACTCTATCCACTTTTTTCTCTAGAGGTCATCATTCTTATGAGTAGAAGTGAATTGAGGGTCAGCTTTTAGTTACTAAGTTTTAATCAGTTATAACACAATGGTCCTTATCCTACTTTATTCAACAAGGGACACTTGCAAGGTTTAACAAAAATTACAATGGAGATTCACAGAGTATTAATCCAGTCACTCATTATGGCCTGGAGATTACTCTGGGTCGTTAAAAGCTATGCCAATGGAATGTAAGCTTTGCCAGATTCTACCATACTGGAAAGGTTTTGCATTAAATCTTAGCGAGAAACTGAGTTTGCTTTCTAAGGATTAACCTAAGGATGGGGAGCCCATCACCTGAAGGTTGGAAACTTGGGGATGTTGGAATGAATTCTTTGTACAGGGTAACCCAAGAAAAGAAAAAAAAATGAGATGACTTTAAGCCCTATGAATCACTCACGTGCTTCTGTAGCAATGATAGTGGAGTGGCAGAAAGGTGGGATAAAAGGACTAAGAATTACTCAGGGTCCATGAACTTCCAAAAAAACTTTTGATGATTCTTTCAATATAATTAGTTACTTTATAATCCTATGTCTTTTATTTTATGCATTTCAAAGCATCCTGATCAGAGATCCATGGATTTTACCACACTATCAAAGTGGTTCATGACACCTGTCACCTCAAGGTCACATGCAGTCCTCTAGGTCCTCAAGTGTGGCCCTTTGACTGAATCCTAACTTCACAGAACAAATCCCCTTAATAAAAAGATTTGTTCTGTAAAACTTGGACTCAGTCAAAAGGCCTCACTCAAAGACCTAGAAGGGCACATGTGGCCTTGCAGTCACAGGTTTCCCCATCCTTACACGAAAGGTTTAAGAACCACTGAATCATTTCATGGGGTATTTGGTTATCTCAAATCGAAGTCTTTGCAGAAGGTCCTCTATAAAAATAAAAGTAGCTTATGCACCAACATCAGGTGCTGATGATGAAAAGTTCGACAAATTCTATGAAGGATTTGCTAATGCCTTACAAATTAAATCTACATGTATTTTGGTACTCGGTGACTACATAATAGGGATGAAGATGGTGAAAAATATTGGAAAACATTGGTTGAAAATAAAAAATGAGAAGTCAAAAATTTATAACTCCACAAGTATAGGTATGTATTTCTTTGTGTAATGACTACTTTCTTTGATAAAAGAGTCAGCATATACTGGGCATAGTAAGCGCCAAATAGCATCACAAAAGTGAAATTGGTTATATTTTAATAGGCAGAAAATGATTTGTTACTGATATGGGAGTCATTTCTGAATCATCTGGCTGTACAATCCCACTCTCAATTTGTTAGAGCAAAGATAAAAATTTGCACAAAGCTAGAATAAAGAATAAACATGAGAAAAAACTGAAATATAGCTGAAACAAGTCAATCCAGAGATATGAAATCAAATTATTGATAACAAAATATAGGCAATCCATGGAAGAAAAGATGTTAACACTGATTAAAATAATTTCATATAGATTTACTGATGTAAATCAATTGTCATAACGAGGAGACAACAAAGTCAACAGACACTTGATTTGAATGCCAAGGTGGTGCTTTAGAAGATAAACAGAGGAATTTTTTTCTTTCTTAGAAGCAGAAGGCTGCCGTTGGAGTTTAAATTGAGGAAGAAAATGATAGATTTGAATTTGAAGAAAATTAATTTGACAACTTTGTGGAATAGGTATTGGTGTGAATAGAATCAAGGTAGAGAAACCAAATAGGAGACCATCACAGTAGTCTAGAAGAGAAGTGAGAAGAGCCTGGACCAAAGTGGTGGTGATGTAAGTAAAGAAGAGTCAGATATGGGAAGGAAGAGAAGATGGACATTTATTCAATTCCTACTACGTGCCAGGCATTTTCTTTAGCATTTTGCAAACATTATCTCATTTTATCCTCACTATTATTATCTCCATTTTACAATTGAAGAGACAGATAGACAGTAGTTAAGTGACTTGCCCAGGGTCACACAGCTAGTAAGTGTCTGAGACTGGATTTGAACATGTCTTAACTTCAGTCCCAGCATTCTAACCACTGTGCTGCCCAACTGTCTCTAGGTGTGAAGGATGAGGTTTTTTTTTTCTTCTGAAGTAGAAATGGCAGGATTTAGCATGGATTGGATTTTTGGAAGGAGAGAGAATGGAAATAGAGAAAAACAAAAAAGGTAATAAAATAGTAAACTGGAATACATGAAAGATTTTGAAATACATGAAGTATATGAATATATGAAATATATGAAAGAATATATGAAAAATTTTCAGTCTTTATAAAAAGAGAAAAATGAGTTGAGGAGAATATTAATAATTGATATATACATCTTCTTTAGCATTTATTTCAATTTTTAATAAATATCATATATATATATCAAGAGCATAATCAGTGATCTCAGTAGAGAACAGACGTGATTGCAAAATCAATGTTTCATATTAGATAACATTTTTATTTTTACACAATTGCCTGAAAGATGTTACCATTATGCTACCATTATGCTTTTTTTCTTGTAAAAAATTTGATTCAATAGAGAAAATATAGCATTAAAAGATAATTTCCACACCACTATGTGATCTACATTCTGAAAAGATCAATGAAAGAAGAAAAAATGCTTATAGATGAAAAATATTGACAGCCTCTTTTTTTGTGTTGGCAAGAAACTGAAAACTAAGAGGAAGCCCATTAATGTTGTAAGATGTGAAGAGAATGATTTCAGAGAAACTAGGGAAGCTTGGATGAGCTAAAGCTAACTGAAGAAGCAGAACCAGTGAATAATTTATTCTATAATAATATCAATATTGAAAAAATGAACAACTTTGGAAGACTTTAGCAGTCTGATCAATGCAATGAACAACCATAATTTCAGAAGACTGATAATGAAAAATTCTACCGCATTTTCACAGGGAGGTAATGGACCAAATATAGAGATTGAGATATGCATTTCTGGACCTTGCCCATGTAAGATTTTTTTTGGCTTGACTGAATGTTTGTTGTAAGGTTTTTGTTTTTTTAATATGGGGGAAGAAGAAGAGGGATATAAAAATGCTTGTTAATATAAAAACATTATTTTAAAGAGCTAACTTCAAAGAAGGCATCTCCTACACCTATACCAACATTATTTAAAACTGCATCAAAGAGAGAAGCACATAGATAACGTTCAATGACTTTCTGGTTGTATATTTAAGATGAGAATGACAAAATATGCTCACTGAGAGTGTTTAGCACTGTGAAGAAATCTAAGTTGAAGACAGATTCCCTAGGCATGGTGAGATGTTTCAGAAGCTTCTCTTTGTAATTGACACCATGATTGGTTCATCAAGCCTTGGAACATTGGAAAGCCTACAGGAAGAGTTTCATAACTGCTCAAAAGAGTTTTATCTAGTCATCCTCACAGAGGAAAAAAAAATGAACAAGAGGATGAAGAATATCTGTTGCTTGCATTATGGAATGTAGGTGGAAGAACAACCTATTAAACTTGTACATCAGAATATCTTTCTGGGACAGGACAGTATGCAGATTTATGCAGGAGGAGAACAATATGGGTCACCTTCAGGAGGTTGAAAAGCTCCTTTAATGACCTCAGTCTTCTTCTATATGAAAAAGCCAGTGTTTTCAATATCACTAATTTCTTGGTGTTGCTATATGACTGTGAGAAATGGATGACAACTCTCTCCAAAGAACTACAATAGCATATTATATAAAATGCAATGAAGAAATACATGATTAATGTGAGCAAGCAAAAACATATGACAAAATGAGAAAATTCAAAGGAAACAAGAAGAGAATGTCATGAGGAACCTAGAGTTATCACAGTTTTACATTTGGAAGGGATCTCCAAGCCCATCTTGTCAGAAGTGTATAAACATAAAAGCTGGAGGGCAGGTTATGTGGGTTATGTGAGTGATAGTAGTTAGATACACCAAATGCTCTACTGATATTTTATTACATCAGAAGAAAATGATGAAGGCAAGGTGGTTTCCCTTTGGTGATTTCAGGGGACATGGACAAGAGATACACAGGCAGCAATGAATAAATTGGGATCTGCGTTGCTTGAAAGAATATTGAAATTAATGAAGTCACAAATTAATTTTAGCATTTGAGGACATATTTTTACATATTCCTAGAATATGATTCTTACATATAATAAACAACAAAACTTATATTTGATAATTGTCTTCTGAAGGTATTTTACCATGTAAGGGTGGTATAGTGGTAACAGTATCTGATTGGAGTTAGGAAAGACTTTGGTTCAAATTCTGTCTCTGACATTATTAACTATGTAAATGAGAAAAAGACACCTCAAGGTCTTTCTGAAGAACTTTGCCACTGATTGGGAGACATAGGAGATGCTGGCAAAGGACTACTTGGCATGGAATGCCCATATCAAAAAAGGTGCTGCACTGTATAAGCAAAGCACAATTACAGTAATTCAAAAGAAATTTGAGATGTGCAAATTCAGAGACATCACTCCAAATCATATGGACTATTTGTGCCCAAATTAGTCTTCTTACCTCGTATTGGTCTGATCAACCACAGTTGGATACACTGTACCTTGACCCTAACATAAGGATGTCATTTTTATCCTCTTTGAGCACAAAGGACAATTGCCAATCAAATATCAGCAAGTCATTTCTCAAGTTTTCTCATTTTTTGAAATGGACCTGTTAATAGCATCTACCTTACAAGATGCTTATGAGGATCAAATGAATATACATACATATATATGTGCACGCATATAGTATAACATGTACATATTTAGAGAAAGAGAAACATAGAGAGATATGTATATAAATATAAAGATCTATCTAGGTAGACACGTATGTATATAGATTTGTACACATTTGTGAAGTTATCTATTTAGAGCTCTACTATCTGGATAGATATCTTTATAAACATGTACACAGTTTTGAGTACATTGGTGTGTGTGTACAAAATACTTTATAATCTTTATATAAATGTTACCTATTATTAAAGAAATATTTGGAAAAATGTTAAATTTCCTTTGTTCCTGTCACTTAAATTAATTTTAAAAATCTCATAAATTATCTTGTCTGTGCTAATCTCTTTGAATCTTTACTTCCTCAAGTAGCACCGCTTTAGAAACCATAAATATGAACTTTCAATTTTTTCTCCTGAACCAGATTGGTGTTCACCTTGGTCCACATTCCCTTTCCTAGTCTATGAATTAATCAACACTGCAAAAATGCATCATGCATCAAATGATTTCTCACTGACCAGTGACTGACAGCATGTGCTTTAGCCATGCTGCACCAAATAATGATTTTCCAAGTTCAACTGACCACTCATGTTAGTACAGGGTTTATTTTTGGTCAATCCATTCTTGGAGCCATTTTAGGAATTATAGAATGAATTGTAAGCTGTATCTCACACCACTGCTGAAATACAGAGCATTGTCATAAGAGACAATATTGTAATGTGCTGACATGATGGAGAAAATTCTTATCTTAGCAAAAGGACTAAACAGCAACTTTTTTGATCCTGGAAGAATAATCTTTTATGCTACTTACAGCTTATGTAGTTGTCAAAACATGTAGTTTAGTAAAAGGAATAAAAAACTGCCCTTTCCAATAATATTTATGAAAATGACATGTATTTGGAGGTTCTATTTATGAGGAGATTTCTAAGAGGAAAATTTTATTCTACATTTTTTTAAACATGTTAACTCTTAGATGGTAGAGATTTGGCATATAGATGTGTCTCAATAAATCTTTCTTACATGGATAGATGGATGAATTTTGACTTCTATATTATATGCAATATTCATATGAACATATATGTTTTGGAAATGTGCAAGTGGCATGGCATTAAAACATTGAAAAAATTAATACAGGGACAGCTAGGTGGCACAGTAAATAGAGCACTGGCCCTGGAGTCTGGAGGATCTGAGTTGAAATCTGGCCTCAGACATTTAACACTTATTAGCCGTGTGACCTCGGGCAAGTTACTTAACCCCAATTGCCTTGCCGTCCCCCCTCTAAAAAGCAAAAAAAAAAAAAAAAAAAAAAAACCCAACACACACAAATAAAAAAAAAAAAGAAAAAATTAATACAGACCTGGCATTTTAAAACAGTCCTGTAATACAACTGTTAGATAAAATGCCTTAGAAATCTTTAGTCTTACAAATAAAATCTCTAGCTATAGATTTTTTAAAAAATCTTTTTAGTACTCCAGGAGCAACATCATGCTTTAATAGTAATATATTTAGGTTTACTTTTAATTACAGAATGAATAAAACATATGATTATTTTTATTACTTCAAGGAAGCTATGATCTTGTTGACTACTGATTTATGTGTTCCCATAACCAATGTAGATCATAAACTGATCATATTGTCTTACTTTGGCAACTTTTCTCAGGGTTCTTCCAGAAATCCCCTGTAGGGGCCCACCTATCATGATAGTAAGAAAGGAGTGATTTTTTTTTCAAATAAAGGAACAAAAATAAAACAAATACAAAACAAAAAAGTATAAAATAAAAGGGACAAATTAGAGGACATGGCAACTACTTTTTGCTCTTCCTACTCAGTGTAGTTTCCTTGAATTATAAGAATATGTTGTTAGACACCTTGTTACTGAAGCCTGATAGTTCTGTGAGCAATTTCAAGCTAATTTTTCAAAAGAGAGAAAATGAATCTGAGACACTGAAATGGTCATTTATATTCAATTCAATTGTACATACATTAAGACCTACTGTGTGCAGAGGCACCAGGGAAGATTCATAGTTTAGATAAAATAAATTCCTTGACCCTCTGGAGTCTGGAGCTTGTAGTCTATTAGTTTTTTTAATCTGACTTTTCTTCCTGGTATAAGAAACACCTTCATGTATATTCAATGGAGGTCAAATATCTTAAGGGAACCTTGTCAGTGCTGAAATGAATTTACAGCACACAACCTTTTTAATTGAAAATATTGGCTGTTCCAAGGAACAGAAATGTTACTTCCAGAACCATTGCTAAGGTTAAAACAAAATATTCCTTTCTTTGAATTTGACTTTAGGACTGAGTGAATACATTTCTTTTCTGGACCAACAGCAGTTACTACCCATGAACAAATAACTTGAACACTTACCAATAGAAAATCTAGTTTATTGTTGTATGTCCATATCCAGTGATTCTGTGGCGTGTCCATTTCCCTCATTGTCATTCCATGATATTTCAATTTAACAATTTAGAAAATTTTTTGACAATAATTTTCTGACCGCCTGGTCCAGATGTCAAAGTTCAGAGGCACCATGATACTTTTTAAAATTTTTCCCCCTTGGTTTAACAGAGCAATAATCTCTTTATTCTAATAATCAGATGAACAGCAAAGAATGTGTATACAAATAAGACTGAGCACTTTGTCACAATGAGATTAGTGCTTTAGGAATTATTCACATATATCTTGAATCTCAAAATGTTAATACGTGGGCTTTGCAAAACAATTTCAATGCTATCGTTGGGTATCTTTGCTTTGTGATAGTGAATATGGAGGAATATTGGGGTATAGAATAGAGTGGACTGTGACAGGAAGAACCAGAGGGTCAGAAATGTCTTTGAATTGAGCAGTTTGATGGAAAACCTAGTAATTTAAGAACCACAGTTTTAAAGCAAAGTGGAATACAGTTGGCTTTCCCTTGGAAAAGGGTAAATTAGTATCCTTCTGGATTAATGTGCACTATCTCGCCCTGTAGTTCCTCTAATACAAGAGAATTCCAATAACCTGTATATATTTCTATGTGCAGAGATAACCTATTAAGGAAAACCTAAGGAATTTTGAGCCCCATTCCAATGTAGGGCAAAATCAGTCAATACATAAAATAATCATGGAAGAAACAAGACAATGTAAAAAGTGAAACATCAGATTGAAATAGAGGTCTCACTTCCTTCAGTCAATAATTATTTGAATTTCTTAAGCAGTTTTTCTCTAAAAAGCCTTTTATTTATCTTCTCACTTTTCTTTGCTGCATTACAGAGAAATATGTAGGTGGTAGTGTCTTGACACTTTATAAATGTTTATTAAAAATGAAATGTTAGATATTTCCAATTTCTTTGCCTGCTTACTTCTTTGCTCTATGATAGTGCTCAAAGGAGCTTACTGATTTTGATTCAATTTAAAACATGGGCATCATGATGTATGTGAATTTCAGTTTTTGGTGAAATCTGAGTGTCAGCTGCTCCAATTTCAAAGGGCAAATCTGTAATTTTGGTCTTCAGTGAAGTTTTATCCATGGGCAACAAGCTATAGAGATGGATGTATTTTGATTTTAGACTACTGTACTTAAAATGATAACATTGGGGCAGTTAGGTGGCGCAGTGAATAGAGCACCAGCCCTAGAGTCATGAAGACCTGAATTCAAATCCAGCCTCTGACACTTAACATTTACTAGCTGTGTGACCTTGGGCAAGTCACTTAACCCCAATTGCCCTGCCTTCTTCCCTCAAAAAAAAAAATAAAGGGAGGCTAGGTGGCACAGTGAATAGACCACCAGCCCTGGAATCAGAAGGACCTGAGTTCTAATGCAGCCTCAGACAGCTGACACATTTACTAGCCATGTGACCTTGGCAAGTCACTTAACCCCAATTGCCCTGCCTTCCCCGCTCCAAAAAGCAAATAATAATAATAATAAAATGATAACATTGCTTAATATCTTTAGAATTATAGACTTATATGTTAGAGATGAAGAGAACCTAAGAGATCATCAGATTCAAGCCACTCTTTACCAATGAGAAAATGGTGGGCTAGAGTGACTACTTAAGGTTGCGTAGTTATTACATGGCAGAATCAAGCTGTGAATTCTGATTCATCACCTAACCCAGTGTTCTTTGTACTAAAAGTGAAAACACACACACACACACACACACACACACACACACACACACACATACACACACACACACACACACACAGAGTAGCCCCGCACTGCCCAGTTGATGTAGGCTATCTGATGATAACCACTAGTTAAGTATTTGTATGGGGGAAGCTGGTGGTATAATGGATAGAGCTCTGAGACTGGAGTCAGAATACTGGAGTTCAAATCTAGCCTTATATACTTACTAGCTGTGTGATCCTGGACAAGTCACTTCACCTCAGTTTCTTCACCTGTAATATGGGGATAACAATATCTCCTAATTTCCAGAATTGTTGAGAGGATCAAATGCGATAATATTTGAAAGCACTTAGCACAGTGCCTGGCATACACTATATAAACATTAGCTATCATTATTATTCTTAAAATAAAGATGAGACAAACTAAGATGTTTAGACATTGTCACTTGGTCCGCATCACACAATTAGACTGGGGCTGCATATGTGAAATAACCAGGCTGCCATGACTTACTTGCTTATAAGAGAATATTGCAATAAATGCTCAGCTTAATCAGTTTGTAGGGAGTAGTTTAAAATATATGACTGACATTTATGCAGTGCTTTGAGGTTTGTAAAACGCTCTGCATACTTTTTTCTCATCAGTCTTCAGGACAATGCTGTGTAATATGTGCTTTTATTATCCCCATTTTATGAGGTACTTGAAGGAACTTAGTTTGAAGGAAGTGAAATGCTGGGTCTAGGGTCTAGGGTAACTGGAGTCACGGAGCTAGTAAGCCTATAGTGCAGGATTTGAACCTAGATTTTCCTTATTCTAAGTCAAGCATTATATACTATATTTATATATCTATATCTATACATAAATATAGATATAGATATATAAATACTATAGAAGCTTCTTCATTATAACTCATGAAGAAAAATGAAATGACCAGAACGTCCATCATATAGGTTGCTTGTACGTCAGAAGCATTTTTGGCCAGGATAAGAATCCAGGTCTGTTGACTCCACATCCTTAGCATTTACTCTATTTCCTTGGACTTTTGAGTATTAGAGTGGTAGTATTGTTTATTCCAGTATGCAATATCCTTTCCATAAGTTCGCTGAATAAGGGGTTTCTTTTAAAAAAATTCTGTAGTGTCCAGTAGAGTCTTAGTACTATTATCATTGAACATTCTACAAATGACTGTAATAACTCAGTGTCTTCCATTTTATGTTACAAATGAAAGCTGATTGCTTAGGAAAACATTATCTTTTTAATTGAATTGAATTTTGCTTTCCATTAATAAGCAGATTCAGGCAACCATGACAATATGCTAAGCCTACATCCTAAAAAATGCAGAAACCAGAGTGAGCATAAAGGAAAATAGATAGTGGACCTCATGAAAAATTAAATATATTTTGCTATCTCTTTTCTCCAATTTTCTTTTACTCAGTATTAGGGGAATATGGAGGAGCTCTGACTATGTTTGCTGATGGTAGATACTTAAATGCTATCTATCGAAATAGAAGGGAGAATGAGAAGGAGCAGTGCAAGAAGATCTGTTCAATAGAATATATATTGAGTCAGGTACTATATGAGCTGAAAGAAAGTTGTATCACATAGATGAGCGGCCCAGGGGACTGTTAATTAGATTTTTCTCACATCATAAGAGCTATATATGAGGCTTGTCTACTGAAGGTTTAGTTCATACACTCATTTTCATTTGTTCATTTGTAAGGAGTAGTAAAAGGAAGGATAGATGACAGGAATGGGTGACATGGCTCAGAGGGGAATTGACCAAAGCAAATTTCAGGAACCAAGTAGACAATTTGAGAGAGTAGGTAGGAAGGGATGAGAATGGTTTTTGAAAACTCTTTGCAAGGGTGAATAATGATGTCTAATACGGCAGCATTATGCATTACCAAATGGACATGTATAGTGAACAGGGATCTTTTTCATGAGCTATGGGGAAAATACTACACTAGTTTTCAGGAATTTATGGTTCCTTTCCACAAGGAAGTCAAATCTCATTACTCTCCTCTCAATATCACAATGGAAGAATCTACTAGCAGGGGTACATGCACCCTTAGTCTCCCAAATAATTACTTGAAATACATCTTATAGAAACCAATGTTATAAAAAGCAGTTAATTATCATGAAAATATTAGTAGAATTGAAACACTACACTTGAGATATAGTATTTGTTAAATAGTTCATGTGTGCTGGATTTTGAGCCTAACATCTATAATTAAAAATTGATGGAAATTCTATTTAATCTATTGATGGAAATGTATTTCAAGTTCACAATAACCAATTTACACCCCATTTTAAGTTGAAGGCTTCCTGGGAATATTATTTTGATATGATGTGTTTGACCACAGGCTTAGAAATACCAGATACTTCAATAGTAAGGGATATATGGCTAGTGTTCTTGTTAGGCCACATTCGGTACCTTTTGTTACAAGTCATTGTGAACAGATTTCTCTCATAGGGAATTTGCGCATCCAAATGTATTGTCAGGATAACTGTCTTGTTTGAGAAGATGCCTGCATGATCAATTGATTATTTTCTTTTCTGAAACATATTTTGGCATGAATTGAAATCATAATGTGTCTTCATTACATGGCATAAGAGAGCTCAGGTTTGGATGTATCCTCAAAGGTCATCTGATCCCATCTGTATCTGAACAAGAATCCAGTATATTGCAAATACTGAAAAGTTTGTGTCCAATATCTGCTTACAATCTCATAGATTAGAGAATTTTTCTCTTGGATGGTTCTAACACTTAGGAAGTTTTCCTTGCATAAAAAGTAAATTTGCTTCTTTGTAACTTCAGCTAATTATATCCTACAGAGTCAAGTAGAATAAACCTAATCTTTTTTCCCCATGGTAGCTCTTCAAATACTTGAAAACAGATTTTATATTTCCCCCTAAGTCTTCTGGTCTACAGTCTAAACATCCAAATTCCTTCACCTCATCTTCATAAAGCATGATTTCAGGATGCTTTACCATTTTGTTCACTCAGCTCTGCCTAAATTCTAACCTTATCAATATGAGATAGGGTTCCAACCTGTGATTTCATTAGTGTTTGGAATCTAATTTGAGAAAAGTATCCATACCAATGCAGGTCAGCTGCTTCTTTCCAATTTATAATCTTGGAAAGTTGCTTGGAAGGTTAATTGATTTGCCCAGGGTCATAGCCAGTATATATTAGAGACAGAACTTAAACCCAGCTGTTCCTGGGTTCAAGCCTGGGTCCCTATTCACTAACCTATACTGTCCTCCCTAGAACGTGGTGTCCAGAATGGAACATAATATTTCAGATTTGAACTGACTAGAGAAGAATGAAGAATCTTTTTATCATATCAGATTCATGAATTTACAATGTAGTTTGCTCTTTCTTTCCCTTTTAATGTAAAGTACTTTTAAAGATTAGATTTATAAGGCAAAGACTATTTTATTGCTATTGATAGAAGCAATATATCCTTAACCAGATGTTCATTTCCAAAATCTGCCTCTGCCTTTGGAATCCGTCACATTTGATTGTCACTTGTGATGAAAATCTCCTATCCCCAAGAACATCATGTTCTTGATTAACTCTAAACATTTTTCTGAATGACGCTTGGAAAAGACCAGGGATTTGTTGAATGTTTCCTAGGACCCAGACATAATTTATGATGTTGTTATGGAGTTCTTTGGATCTGAGAAAGTGGTCCTCAGTATGTGGGAGACAGAAATCTATTCTTGACGCAGAGAAAAGGAATTCACATGCGGCAGCAAGGGTCCTAGACCTTGAGGGAAAAGCAATGAGGGAATGGCCTAGAGTGTGCTAAGAGGAATTGCTATACTTATGTGCAGGGAGGATAAGTCATAGAGAATTTAGTCATAGTAACTTCAACTTAATCCTGAATTCCTCAGGGTCATGGTAGTCTTAGAAAAAATGAGTAGTAGAATATCTCTGATGTGATAGTATTTATAAATTACTAGGTAACCATTCTGTCCCATTTCCTAGTCCATCATTCTGTTCTTTTATTCTATTCTAATATTATTTTTACTTCAATCTTCATCTAATTCTGCAAAATGTATAGTCTGGACAGTCAGGTATCAGCTAAACTTTTCCTCCCTTTGCAAATGAATTCCAAGTCTTTATATTCAGATCTATGCTTGTTCTGGAGAATCAATTCTACATTACCAACTGTCTATTGAATATTTCACAATAGTCATTCCATAGGTTCTAAAAATCAACACATCCAAAACAAAACTCATTTTATTTCCCAAAAAAACTCCAAATTGTCTCCACCTAAATCCCCTATCTCTTTCAAAGTCACTGTCATTCTTCTAAGCAAGCATGTTCACAACATATTAGTTTTCTTCAATGCTTTACTCTCATTCACCAGCTGTAACCAATTACTTTGGAAATCTTGTCAATTCTGCCTCCTCAAATCTCATGCATCTATTCCCCCTTTCTCAATTCACACTACAAACACCCTAATTTAGATCTACATATCATCCTACTTGGAATAGTGAAATAGACTCCTAATTGGTCTATTTGCCTCAAGCTTCTTCCTTCTCCAATTTATTCTTCACACATTTGCTAAAGTGATCTTCCCAAAGTTCAGGTATGATCATGACATATATTACTCACTAAATTCCGAAGGTTCGCTATTGCCTCAGGAGTGAAACATATATTCCACTACTTGACATTTAAAACCCATCACAATTAAGAACCACTGCTCAATTGATAAATAATCAAGGGATATGAATAGATAGTTTTCAGCAGAAGAAATCCAAGCTATCAATTGCTCAATGGAAAAAAAGCTTCAATTCACTAATAATTAGAGAGATATATTTAAAAAACCTATGATATATCACATCATACTCATTAGATTGGCAAAGATGATGAAAAAGGAAACTGAGAAATGCTAGTTGTTTATGGGGGAAAAGGTATATGAATACACTGCTGGTATAATTGTGAACTAGTTCAGTCATTCTGAAAAAGCAATTTGGAACTATTCCCAAAAAGCTATAAGACTCAGTATACCCTTTAATCCAGGAAAACTGTAACTGGGTCTTTAGCCCACAATGTTCAAAGAAAGAGGCAAATGACCCTTAGGTACAAAAATATTTATAGTAGCTCTTTTTTTTTTTTGGTGGCAAAGAATTTGAAACTGAGGGGGGTGTCCATCGATTGGCTAATGGCTTAACAATTTATAGTATATGAATGTAGAAATAAGGAAGGCAATAGTTTCAAAGAAGACTTGTATGAACTGATGCAAAGTGAAGTGAGTGGAACTAGGAGAACAATTTATATAGCAACAAGATTGTAAAGACAAACAACTTTGAAAGATTTAGGTACTCTGATCAATGCAACGCCTAATCACAGTTCCAGAAGACTCATGATGAAGCCTTCAGAAAGGTAGGTGATGAACTCAGGCTGAAGAGTGAGGCTCTTCTTGACATGACCCTTGTGTGGAAAAGTGTTTTGCTTGCCTATGCATGATTTTATTTTTCTTATTTTTTCATTATGGTGGGGCAGGAGGGGAGAGGAGTGAAAGAATATAGATTCGAAAGTAAAATAAAATTGAATTTTAAAAGATTACTCATTATTTCCCAACACAACTTGAATCTCCAGCTAAACTGACCTTCTTGTTATAATTTATACATGACCTTCCATCTTCTGCCTCTTGCCATTGCATCAGTTATTTCCCACTCCCAGAGTGCTCTTCTTTCTCATGTCTGTCTCTCATAACCCTTCCTTCTTTTTAAGGCTCAGTCTAAATGCCACTTTCTTTAATAGATTTTCCTGATTCAACCAGAAATCACTTTATATTTCCTATATTTTACGGTTTCTGTGCAGGGCATATCCTTCTAATAGAATGAAAACCCTTTGAGGACAAGGAAGATTGCTTTTTTGTCTTTGTAACTCCAGTGGCAGATATAATTCTGTTTCATACTAACTGGCGGTCAATAAATGCAGAAGAATGAATTCCGTGGGTGAATGAATGAATCCTGCTTGTTATGTTTTTATTGATGTATTTTGTTTTTTACATCATCATTTCCATCAGTATCCCTCCTAGATCCCCTCCCAGAAAGTCATCCCACATAACACATGATATCTTAAAAAAATAATAATGATGAAGTAAAATGATGAAATTGAACAAAATGGCCTTTAAGGTCCCTTCCAGGTCTAGAACTATAATCCAAAGATCTTACTATAATGTATAGACATACCCTGTCCTCCATTAGTGTCCTCACAATGTCAAGAGAATTTGAGGAAGGCTTCTCACTTATTGAGTGGACCCCTGAGTCAAGGTCATAGAAGGACAAAAATGAGCATTACACGGGATAAATAGGCATGTTGTTATGTTGCAATCTGCATCATTGGAGAGAATACTAAGTGAAATTATGAATCCACTAGAATATTGGAGTGTAGATACTTTCCCATGCAATTAATTTCTGCAATATGAACAATAATAATTTTATTGTTTACTTATTTTAGAGAATATCAGAAAGTTTTGAAACTTCTTGCAGAAGCATTTGACATTTTTGTATTTTTCAGCCATTTTATATTGACCTTCATCAAGGGCTAAAGTTTTGGTAACAAGATTTATATCACCAATATTTGAACTAAACTCCTACAATTCTTCTGCATACTTTATAGCAAATGTAACCTCTTCTTTGACACCTTAAACTATTTGATGTATTGTATTGAAATATGATTACATTAGCTCCATTCCGGCATGTTAGAATTTCCCTGTTGATAAAGGGAGATAAAGATAAGAAAACACAGAGAACAAGATAAAAAGACTCTGTTTAAGATATGGATATGACTGCATATTTGTTGCTACAGAAAAAAAACATGTAGATATGAATTTTTTATTCAGAGCCACGTTGAGGTATATGACCCCTTTGTACAAGCTTTTTATGCAGTCCCTAGATTACTGAGGAAAAATTCTGTTTCATTGTAGCAATACAATGATAACAGGCACAGACACACAAGTTTAGGCCTAGCTTGATCTAATATCCCTATTTTCCTTGAAATCCAACCTGAAAGAATTTTACACTTAGGAGGAATATCATATTCTTGCAGTCAAATGAAAAATGAACTGCAGAGACTCTCATATGAATATGGGCTTTATATTGGCAGCTAGATGCAATCATTTCTGTTTGAGATCACTTCCTTCAACATTTCCTTTATAAAATACTTTTATCTAGCAAAAGCCAAACCTCATAGATCTGAAACCTAGTTGAGACTCACATTTTGTGATGCTATGTGACATTAAAAGCATCCCCAACAAGGTACTGCAACCTGTTTATCAGCCTGGTAGACACTATGCCAATCAGTATTAAATATGCAAGAAATTTGCCTTGAAGGGATCTTTAACAGTATGGAAACAGGTTTGGTCAAATAAACAAACTTTTATTTAAAAACAAAAGCAATACAAGTGTGGGAATGGGAACCAAGCTTAGATTTTAGAGAGCAATGACCTTTCTCCTTCTTCTGTAAATATGCTGGTGGAAAGTAGTCATTTTCATTAGACGAAACAATAGGAAGGGACCATAACTGGCACAGAGGGCTCATTTCCCTCAGGTAGCATCTTTTAAGCAGTACTTGAGACTTGACTAACAAGGCATGCTGATTTACGTTTCCTAATATTTCTTCCCCTTCTTTGGCTTTCACCAGAGTATACTGTTGGGGCCATTTTTTCTTAAATTTTAATTTGCTCTCTGATGGATGAGCTCGTTTTCCTGGTTGAAGAAATAGAATATGGCCCACAATACAATGAAAATGAAAACTTCAATCATGACTCCAGGTTATTGGGGGAAATAAATGACAAGCTTTTTTAATCCATAGGTGTAGTGAAATATGTTTAGTTGCTAAGTTTTTTAACATTTTATTCACTATCACTATTTTTAATAGTTCTTTACCCCACATTTAATTCTACTGTAATTTTTTAAATGAATGGTTTTATTTTTATTTGGTATTTAAGGCACATAAATTTAGCATTTGGGGAACATAATGTTTAGATAGCCTTTGGAAAATCAAAATTTATTGCTGGAAAATGGTTGGTTTCATTTAAACTGTGATTATTTGCATTTCAGAGGAGCTGATATTTCAAATACATTGCTCCCTTATTACAGATTGTTATGGATACATTAAGTTGAATATTTTTAATATAATGTATTCCTCTAAAATAAAGACTTCTATGTTGAAATGCTAGGATATAGGATATGAATGCCAGATTCAACCTCCACTGGTAAAATATTTGTGAAAACATCACATTTGTAAAATGTACTGTGAAGTTTTCTGCAAAGCATATTTACTACTTGTAGAAGCTGTGACCTTTTTTCTCATGCAAAAATGAAATAAAACATTTTGTACCTTAGAAAACAGGACCTAGCAATCTTTAACAAAGGTGCTGTGATGAACCAATTGCTACTAAAATTTTTGTTTTACTAGGAAGGAACTTTAGTACAACAGTAAATCTTGGAGGCTATTTCTTTTTAAATGATTGTAGTGACACTGTAGGGAAGCTAGATGGTGCAGTGGATAGAATGTTGGCTTGGAAGTCAGGAAGGCTCATCTGCTTAAGTTCAAATATCACCTTAGACACTTTCTAGCCATGGGACCCTGGGCAAGTCACTTACTCCTATTTGCCTCAGTTTCCTTATCTACAAAATGAGCTGGTGAAGGAAATGGCAAACCAGTCCAGTATCTTTGCCAAGAAAACCCCAAATGAGATCACAAAGAGTTGGACAAGACAGAAAGGACTGAACAACAAAACTGATATCATACCAGAGGAGAGAAACCATGGGCTCTACTCTTTTTTTCTGCCACTTACTAACAATTTGATTTTGGTTAAGTCACTTAATCTTAATTTCTTCATCTGTAAAATGAATGGCTTGCCTATATAACCTCAAAGTCCCATTTTGTCTTTAACATTGTATAAGTGATATGAAACCATATCTGATTCTATTGCTATAGTAAAAAAAAAAAGTTTAACAACACAAAGCATTTAAATGATTCATGTTATAACAAGCTTAAACTGTAGAAGGAACATAAGGAAGAAAAGGTATTATTCTACTCTTCTAGAAGAGAAAGAACAGGTCATAATCTGAGAATCTAAATTGGATGAAAATTTAGAGATTATCTAGTCCAAATTTCTATGTAATGCAAGAGTTCTTTCACTTCCACATGATTATAATCAGAATTGAATACATTGAATCTGTTAGTATTGAGTTCTAAGAGGTGCTTAGAGAGTTGCCCTGAACAACAACAACAAATTATCACTCTGAAGCCATGTTATTATTTTTTTTAACAGTGGCTATAACTTTTTTTTTCTACCACTGCATTCTCAAGTTTTAAAATCTATTTAAGCCAATATACTGCAATGACAGTCATACTAATATTAATTATATTAACAATATTAATAGCCTGGCATACTCTATCCTTGCCTGTGAATTTATAGATATGTTTGAAAACTAAGGAAGAAGGAGAAGTAAGAATACTTGCATAGAGAAGTCAGGACCACTTTTTTCCAGTTTGTGCTATGTTTTTCCTATTTTTTCTGCAGTCTTATCACCAGGTCAAATCTCTGTGCTGTTAATATTTGCTACTCTTTGTCTTATAAATTCAGTTTCTCAAGTGTGGAATGAAGAGGAACTGCTTCCTACTACTCCCCATTCCCTTCCTTAAAGCAAATTTATCCTTAATTGAGGAAAGACTTATAGCAGCTGATCAATGTTTAATCCACTGTATATCCAATGCCTTGTATATCAACCAATGGACTGCACACAATCTTGTGCTTTTCAATACCTTTAAAATAATATAGAAAACCACAGGGATGGATGCCTCAGAGTTCTCACTGTAAATCAAAGAATATATTTTACAGGGTAAATGACTCAAGTTCTACCCGCCCTAAGCCACATTAACAAATGTAGTTACATTTAAGGAAGTCAAAACACAGTCCTGGAGTACCGTGACATGGATTTTACCTTTCTACCCATGCAGAAAATTAAGCCCAATATATTTTAAATAGAAGGCATCAAAATTATCTAAGAATCAAGCTATGAGTGAAAAATAAAAGTATGACTTCAAGATGGATTTTCATCTTTCTTTTTATCTTTAGGAAGAGATTCAAGCTCAACTTAGTTCTATTTCACTCCGAAACACACTTTTATTTTCTTTTCCATTTTTGTAATGAATATCATGAAAAACTTCATCTGGGAATGCATTGTAAATTCCAGCTCCTTTATTTCAGTCATGGCCCTTCAATCTTTATGATGACTCAGCAATATATTTTTTTCTTTGCTCTTGGACCTAAATTGTTCAACCTTAGTTTTGAAAATGAAATTCAGCTAAAATACATGAAATTTTCATTATCTAAAATGTTCAGTTCTGCTCTATCATGCAATAGAATCAGTATTGTTTTTTGAATATGAATTTTCTCATCTTCCCTATAATTATTTTTGATGCCACCCTTGATTCCTATAGTATCTGATCAGGATTATGTATATTCCAATGGTCTATACTGGATAAAATCAAACATGCACCAATTGTTGTGTTATTTGCTATGAAAAATAAAGAGAAATGTATGTAGAGTCCCTGATTTTGAAGAGCTTATAAAATGGTTGGTCTTCTATTTTGCTTCTGTGAAATAGAAAGCTCTTTCTTTTTGTGTTTTTCTTCTAAATAATGCTTCATTTCCTCCTTATTCAGTACATCTTGTAATACCTTTCACTAATGGATGCTTCTGGTATAATTTCAGTTTACACACATAGCAAGGGATGCCTTGTGACTTGATGTGGTGCCTGTGTCATTTGAGTGGCACCAATTGGATTTCTAGTTAGATTGACATATTGACAGTTGATCAAAGGATAAATTGATGTTTTAAGACATATGACACATAGGATGTGATGAACCTATTCCCGAGTCAAGGAAGAGAAAGGGAGGAGAGTAATGGTCAGAGAACCAGGGGATGTCTTTGAGGCTGCTTCTTAGCTGAATTTAAATCATGGTTGTTGATACAGAAGTGTTTTGTAAATGTTGAGGCATCACCTCTTCCATGCTGGAAAGCAGCAATCATCATACAGGTACATCCATCCAAAACCTAACAATGAACTTGATATCGCTACTTAAGTATTCACCCATTGGGCAAACCAACAAAACCTCTCTTTCCCATTACTTACAATACTTTGCTGATTCGGCAGTGTAGAAAGTAGAAGTGAACTTTTACTCCTCAAGGACTAAATGTTTGGGAGAAGTTACATGGGGAAATTGACATCAGAGTGTCTTTCAGCTCCTCAACCAGCTAGAGTTTTAATTCACAAATTTAACTCATCAAACAGAGAAGGTAGAATCAGGACAAATATATAGAGAATAGAAAGAAACATTATTTGACTCAATATAAGTAAGAATGCCCTAATGAATGGCTATTCAATCTAAAGGACTTCCATATGAGGTATTCAGTTTGCCATTGCTGCTTTAACTGGATATGTTCAAGCAGGAAAACAAAAATTTACATGCACATATTCGTGTGTGTGTATATATATATATATGTATGTATATATATACATATATATATACAGCATACATATGTAACATGCATATATTTTGCATTATATATTTATTGTATATCCATACATGTGTGTATATGTACAAATATATCATAAAAGTTCTTTTCTACAAAAATCCTGAAATGTAGTTATCTATACTCTGATATGTATGTGGGTATGAATATATATGTGTCTACATGTATATGCATATACATATATGCACTCATATACATATAAAATTCCATGACCATAACAGCGATAAATGGAATAGTCAATCAGTTCTTTCAGTGAAAGTATGATAAGCAGATCATATACCAAGGATGCTGGAATAAATATTCCACTCACCTACCTGACCATTTTCATAAAAATGAAAACAAGAGACACAGAGGTGGAAACCTGAATGAGCCAGACCACTCCGTCCCCATAGGATACTCTGTAAGCCTCAGGGTAACTCAGGGGAAACATTGAGAGTCCTGGCCTTGGCCTCAGTCTACACACTCAGATGCTACAGCTCATGAAGTAAACAACCAAACCCCTACCTCCCAGCCTGAGAAGCTCTATACCTCTGCACCCCAGAAGCAGATAGCCACTTTAAAAATCCAGGACATAGGCAATCCCAATGGGCAAGAAGGAAACTGAGAGGGCTAAGATCATCAAATTTTTTTATAGTGAGCAAGAACAACCAAATTCAGAAGGCAACACAGGCTCTATACTCACACTGGAGACCACAGAAGGAAATGTGAATTGGTCTCAAGCCCAAAAGGCATTCTTGGAGGACCTCAAGAGGGATTTTAAAAATGAAATTAGAGAGGTAGGAGATAAATTTAAATCTTCAGTGACCAAATTAGAAAAAAAAAATCTCACTGAAGAAAACAAATCTTTAAAAAGTAAAATTGGAGAACTAGGACAGGAGGTCCAAAATCTAACCAGAGAAAATACCTTCCTAAAAATGAAAACTGAACATATGGAAAAGGAGCTTCAAAAACTAATTGAGGAAAATAATTCACTAAAAATTAGAATCAGTAAAATTGAAGCTAAGGACTGTATGATGCAGCAAGAGTCAGTCAAACAAAACAGAAAGATCAAAAAAATTAGAAGAGAGTGCAAAATATCTCACTGAAAAAACAAATGACCCAGAAAACAGATCCAGGAGAGATAACCTAAGAATCATTGGCTTACCAGAAAGTCATGATGAAAAAAGCAGCCTGGACAGCAACCTCCAAGAGATTGTCAAAGAAAACTGTCCTGAGGTCCTAGAATCAGAAGGTAAAATAATTATTGAAAGAATTCACCAATCTCCTCCTGAAAGTGATCCCAAATTAAAAACTCCAAGAAATATAGTAGCCAAATTCCAGAGCTACAAGGTCAAGAAGAAAATACTGAATGTGGCCAAAGAGAAACAATTCAAATATTGTGGAACTACAGCCAGGATTACACAGGATTTAGCAGCTGCTACATAAAAATGAAAACACCATATATGTTTTCCCAGGAGGTACAAAATTCAGTGTGGTAAACTGATAGTCACCTACTTAGCAACTGTGTATTCCTGTGTTCACCTTATCTTCATTCACATCCTAATGACAACAATTTGACTAGGTTTTAGACTTGGATAATAAGAAATCAGAAATATTTATTTCAATTCCCTTATTTATTAGATGAGGGAAATGAGACCTTTATTGATTAGGTTACTTGTCCAAGGCTACACAGTCTTTACTATCATAGCTAGAATTTAGTCCTTGGTCATTTGATTCCAAATCCAGGATTCTTGTCACTATGTTAACTCTTTAAGACAGAGGTATTTCTTGACTTACCAGGCACAGTGCTGATTTCATCGACTATTTTAGATGCTTTCAAGAATCATTCTGAGTATTGTGAAATATTGATAATATTCATATTGCAGCCCCTCTTCTTTCACTTAATTTTTCCCACCCTCAATTTTTCCAAAGTCATCAAACTATTTAATATATCTAATATAGTAGCTATTAATATTTTTGGGTGTGTGTGTATGTATTCTGTCTCTATTTCCCTATCTTTGTCTGTCTCCCTCTCATTTTGTTCTATTTGTCCACAACCTCTACTAAAACCCTATTTGATGTCTCATTATTACTAGAACACAGTCTTGGGTTCTAAAAGACTATAGAAGCAGAACATACCCTTGGGGTAGTCTTGTCAATTTGGAAGGAAGCTAGTAATGAATCATCACTGAGGCCACTCAGTAGGCAACACAGTAACTAGAGCACTGGACCTGGGGTTAGGAAAACCAAGTTAAAAATCTTTCCTCAAATACTTCCCAGTTATATGACCCTGGATAAGTCATTTAACTTCTGTCTTCAGTTTCCTAAATTCTGAAGCACAGATATTATTAGTGACTGCCTCACAGAGTTATCATGTGGAACACACAAGGTATTTTTAAATCACTTTGTACAGTACCTGGCATATAGTAGGTATTATAAAAAACATTTGTTCCCTTTCTCTTCCCTTACCATCTGAATTAGCCTAAAACTCGACATCACCAAACTACTGGATACAGACAATGATAAAGATCTTCTACTGAGTTATAAAAAAGATTTAAGCCACATCAATGGATAGAATATCTATTCTCACCAATGAAATAATAAAAAATTATGTAGTATCAAAAAATGTCAATGTACTTATCTACTTTGAACTTCTCTTATGAAACAAAATTCTGTATTTCAAGTTTGTTTAGCAGTTCATTATCTCCTGTTGATGAAAGTCTTCATTTCTACCTGTTTATTTCCCAAACTCCTTGAAATTGTGCTCCCTAAAGAATACTACCTTTAGCTTATAATTGCTGTTTACCTATCGGTGCAGAATGATTCCATCTCTCCTCCACTGTGTATTGAAAGAATTAAGTCAGAGCATCTGAGTAGAACAAAGGCTCTCCACTTGTCCTTTACTTTTGGGGGAAGGAGAAGCAGAAAATTTACAACTTCTTGCTTTAATCGTCTAACATGATTTTTGAATACTTTTACAGGCAAATATAATGTTCTTTAAAGTGCTTGATAAAAAGTTTAAAAGAAAGCTCTGTAACACTCCTTTCTAATAAACCCAGAGGCAACTGTAAGTAAGCTCTGAGTGCATGTTATCCGATATTTATTTCTTTGAAAAATGCTGGGTGGACTAGTTAACATTTTTCACTTCTCCTAGGGGATGTCGTGCTATGGAGTAGAAGACAAATGGAGCTGCTGATGGAAAATGAAGTTACCAGGAAGTTTGTGAGCTTCCTGTAGGGGTAGGGAACCTGTGACCTCGAGGCCACATGTGGCCTTCGAGGTCCTCAAGTGTGACCCTGAATCCAAATTTCACAGAACAAATTCTTTAGTTTGGATTCAGTTAAAGGGCCACAATTGAGGACCTAGAAGGCCACATGTGGCCTCGAGGCTACAGGTTCCCTGAACCTGTATAAGGGAAGACTTTGGAAGGATTAGCATTCCACTATCAAGTCCTCCAGAGAGGAAAGACAACTAAGGGTGAGTTGTTAAAGTATAGAGTATCCCAAAACTGAGGCATTCTTCATGGTGGTGAGATTTCTGGTAATCAACTTATGCTGTGGGAAGGGGGTGGAAGGGAATGTTGTTCTGTGGAGTCTAAGCCAAGCCAAGCTGCTTAGAGAGAATGGAGTGATAATACAGAATGAAAATAATAACTCAATCATATACTTTTAGATTTAATTGACAAGAGGAAGCTGAAGACAAGAAAGTTTGGTAATTTATTCAAGATCTTGATCTTATTTGATAGTACCAGAATCAAGACTAAATCCTAGGTTTCCTGACTTCCAATCTACTGCTCTTTTTATTAAGCTAAGCAATATCACTTGCTTCTTCCATTTTATGAATATATGAACCAACATTTAACAAGATGTCATACTTAAAAATGGATGTATTTAATGGTGAGAAGACTCATTTCATGTGCTGTCTTCTATAGAAAGCCTTTCCTCTACTCTTTAGTTGCTAATGCTCTCCCTTTATGCAAATTATCTTGTATTTACTCATCTTTGTAGTTCTTGTACTTCCCATGAAGTGTGTACTCTCTTTGACAGAAGGTACCTCCCATTTAGTCTTTTTTTTTTAAATGTTTTGGAATGCTTCCTTTTTAAAAAAAATTAAATTTATTTATTTATTTTTAGTTTTCAACATTCATTTCCACAAGATTTTGAGTTACAAATTTTCTCTATGTCTTTCCCCTACCCCTACCCCAAGACAGCAAGCCTACTGGATACTCCTTTCCTCAATCTGTTCTCTCTTATATCCTCCCCCATCCCTGCCCCCAACTTTCTAGTAGGGCAAGATGGATTTCTATACTCCAGTGCCTGTATATCCTATTTCCCAGTTGCATATAAAAAAACATTTTTTAAAAAACATTTCTTTTTAAAGCTTTGATTTCCAGATTCTTTGCCTTCTTCCCTCCTCACCCACCCCCACTGGGAGGACATGTAATTCAATATAGGTTGTACATGTATAGTTACGCAAAACATGTCCATAGTAGTTATATTGTGAAAGACTAATTATATTTCCATATCCTATCCTGACCCCCACTTATTCTATTTTCTACTTTGACCCTGTTCCTTTTCAAAAGTATTTACTTCTAACTACCCTCTCTCCCAATCTGCCCTCCCTTCTATCATCCCCTTCCCCTCCACTTTCCTGTAGGGTAAGCTCTCCAATTGAGTGTGTATGTTATTCCTTCCTTAAGCCAAATTCAATGACAGTAAGGTTGACCCATTTCCTTTCACCTTCCTGCTCTTCCCCTCCATTGTAACAGTTTTCTCTTGCCTCTTTTATTCATTTATTTATTTGTTCATTCATTTATTTGCTTTTTGGAGGGGGAAAGGCAGGACAGTTGGGGTTTAGTGACTTGCCCAAGGTCACACAGCTAGTATGTGTTAAGTGTCTGAGGCTGGATTTGAACTCAGGTCATTCTGATTCCAGGGTCAGTGCTCTATTCACTGTGCTCCCTAGCTGCCCTTCTTGCCTCTTTTATATGAGATAATTTACCCTATTCTACCTCTCCCTTTCTCCTTCTCCCAATATATTCCTCTCTCATCTCTTAATTTTATTTTTTAGATATCATCCCTTTATATTCAACTGATCCTCTGCCGTCTGTCTACATATACATCTACACACATATATACACACACATATATATTTATACACATACACACTCCTATGCATACATGTATGTATTTATACATATATATATATGTATAAGTACATACCCACATATATATACACATTTATACATATAGATATAGATATAGAAAGAGATGCACACACACACACATACACACATTTTTTTCTATCCTCATACTGAGAAAATTCTCATGAGTTACAATAATTGTTTTTCCATGTGGGAATGTAAATAGTTCGACTTTAATGAGTTCCTTTTGATTTCTTTTTCCTGTTTGCCTTCTCATGCTTCTCTTGCTTCTTGTATTTGAAAGTCAAATTTTCTGTTCAGCTCTGGTTTTTTCATCAAAAATGCTTGTAAATCCTCTATTTCATTGAATGACCATATTTTCCCCTGAAGCATTATACTCAGTTTTGCTGGGTAGGTGATTCTTGGTTTTAATCCTAGCTCCTTTAACCTCCAGAATATCATATTCCAAGCCCTTGATCCCTTAAAGTAGAAGCTGCTAGATCGTGTGTAATCCTAATAGTGTTTCCACAATACTGAAATTGTTTGTTCCTGACTTCTTGTAATATTTTTCTTCTTAACCTGGGAACTCTGGAATTTGGCTATAATATTCCTAGGAGTTTTCTTTTTGGGATCTTTTCCAAGAGGCAATCAGTGACTTCTTTCAATTTTTATTTTTCCCTCTAGTTCTGGAATATCAAGGCGATTTTCCTTGAGAATTTCTTGAATGATGATTTCTAGGCTCTTTTTTTTTATCATAGCTTTTAAATTATCTCTGCTGGATCTATTTCCCAGGTCAGTGGTTTTTCCAATGAGCTATTTCACATTGCCTTCTATTTTTTCATTTGTTTAGATCTGTTTTATAGTATCTTGATTTCTCATAAAGTCATTAGCTTCCATTTGCCCCAATCTAATTTTGAAGGAATTATTCTCTTCAGTGAGTTTTTGAAATTCCTTTTCCATCTGGCAAATTTGGCTTTTTAATGCATTCTTCTCCTCATTGGCTTTTTGGGCCTTTTTTGTCATTTGAGTTAGTCTGTTTTTTAAGGTGTTATTTTCTTCAGTCAGGCTGTTGACTTACTTCTCATAATTTTCTTGCATCATTCTCATTTCTGTTCCCAATTTTTCCTCCACTTCTCTTACTTGATTTTCAAAATCCTTCTTGAGTTCCTCCATGGCCTGCAACCAGTTCACAGTTTTCTTGGAAGCTTTCGATGCAGGAGTTTTGACTTTGTTGTCTTCCAGAGTGGAGAGAGCTGCGTCCCAAATTGCTGGGGTTTTGGCAGTTGCTGTCACAGCTGTTGTCCAAGGTATGAGGAGGGCGTCCTCTCTACAGCCACCACAAGTTCTGGCACACTGGCCACATACCCCAGGACTACCACTCAAGACCACAACCCAGATCCAAACAAGTCAAAGCAAGAGTGATTGATTACCTTCTGAATGGTTTCTTGGTCGCCCTACAATCTGCAGGCTGGGAGCTCTGGAGGCAGCCATGAGGCAACAGCTGCAGGTGCCGTGCTGCTGGTACCTCTCACCCCAGGAGCAGAGGCTGGACCATGCTCTTCTCTCACCCAGTTCCACCAGAGTTCCCTACTGACTTTTTACTTTTTCTTTTTAGTTTATGGGTTGAGAAATCTGGAAACTGCCACAGCTGCTGGTGATTCACTCTCCTGAAGTCTACCCTCGCTGGTCTGTGCCACTGGTTGGGGCCACTCTGGGTCTGGGCCTGCATGGCTCATGTGGGACTGTGCTCAGCTCCCAGTCTGGTGCAATAGACCCTCCCTGTTGGCCTGCCAGGCTGCCTTCAGTGGGAGATTTGTTTCTCTCTGTCACTTTGTGGGTTCTGTAGCTCTAAAATTTGTTTAGAGTCATTTTTTACAGGTATTGGAGGTGGTTGGGATGGGAGCTCAAGCAAGTTCCTGCTTTTATTCTGCAATCTTGGTTCTGCCCCTCCCATTTTGTCTGTATGTCATTATTGCTTAGTACAATGCTTTACGCATAATTCCTTTGGGAATTCATGTATCATACAATGGGAAAACTTGGAGGAAATTAAGAACAAATATATTCTGGCTCCCTTTTTGACCACTTAGTCAAGGAAACTTAAATTAAGAGAGACTGTGACTTGTACAGGCCATGTGGCTAATTAGTAGCAATCACTAAAACTTCTATCTCTTTTAATTTCCAGTATACCATTACATGTTATGGCTCCTGACCTCTCCTCATAGACAATAACAGAGATACAAATTTGAACTTGGATTTTTTTTTTACCCAAGTTCACAAAGAGATCTAATGGTAAAGGAGATCGAGATTTATAAGTGCCAATTCTCTGCCAAGTCATATGAAGAATCATCAAATAAACAGAAATCACAGAGTCTTCAATAATTTAAGATTTTGTCAAGAGAATTAGGGCCAGGAATGGCACTCACAAAAATTCTGCTTCCCAATCTCCATCTGTGACTTTCTCACATGGAGAAAGATGTGAGTAACAGGGATCAAAAGGTGAAAGCAGAATCTGTGCCACTGGGCACTTCCAGTCACACTCTGCCAGGTTTCTACTCTAGTATTACAACCAGCGGGTTTTGGTATCAGATCTTGTGCTGCTTGTAGTGAAATCTCCTGAGAGTCAAGCCCAGAGTTCTTTGCATTTAGACTTGAGAATAAGCCATTCAAGCATATGCCTTTCCTCATGCATATTTGATGGAATTTAAAATTAAAACACCTTTTCAGTGGTCAGTTGACAACATTTTAGAGACCACCACAGTAGATGACTTGAACACAGGGGGCTCAATTTCAGTAAGAGAGGAGAGAAGTGAAGGGAGAAATCCATTTATTGTCTTAGCTTTCTCTATAATTAGTGAAATATCCTTTCTTACTCAAACCCCCCGATGTTAAATTTATAGAAACAGTGCCAAATTCAGTCTGCAGGTTTCTTATTAATAAGAAAATTGTTCATATTTCAGGTTATTTTTTGCATAATTCTATTCATTGGGCATTTAAAGCTTATGATGTCCCTTTAATTCCCTGGAGAAAATGTACCACATAAAATAATAATAAAACAATAATACACTTGAGGATAAACGGTGTTCCTGTGCACTCATACCATGAGCATCATGGCCATCTTTCCACACAGGTTGCCTATAAATGAGATCCCTGACTGTGACAGGGAAATTCAGATAGAAATGGGAGTGAAAGGAAGCTAATCATCTTGATTATAAAAGAAAACTATTTCTAGGGTAAAGGGAGGCTGGGGTGTTAAATACCTTCCAGCAGTAAACTGCTCAGTCAGTAACTCTTTCAAAGTACCAGATGGTAAATTACCTCTTTCAGGGCACTAAATGATATCTTAATGTCTTGAAAAAAAATTAACAGGTGAATAGTTTACTCCAAGAACATTTTATTCCCCCGGGGTCAATATAGGATTGTGCCCTATTAAGTAGTGGCAGGCAGAATTTGGCCTAGAAAGAGGAGCTTAAAGGTCTAGAATTATATATAGTGGCAATATTGAAGCTAGTCCCTTATGTCTAGTGATGGTAGGGCTCCTCACTGTGGCTAAGACTTTCATTATCAGCAGAGTTGTTACATTTCCCTCAGTGACCAAAAAAATAAAAGCCCACCATTAGGGAAAGGAATAGATTGACATAATACATATATATTTTTTGTATTTGCCTGAATTTGATCAACTGTTTCCTGGTTTTGCCGAAAATGTTCCAAGGACCTTGGACTATGATTTAATGGCATCAGTAAAAGAGAAAATGGCATTAGTGAACCAGGTGAGCAAACATCACTATTGTCTCTATCAATGTATTTTCTTAGTTCTTTTGGCTTAATGGTTTAAGAATACATTACAATACCTCTGGAGTCAAAATATAAAGTGGTAGTGGTAGTAGATTTTAGAAAAATGTTCATTTCTTCTAAAACAGAGGGGCCATTTTGTCTTGGTCTGATTATCATGAAATCACTGTCATAAAAAAGACTAAGTTAAATAAGTCAACTTAGTAATTTTTTTTTTCTTTCAGGAAGGTAGACTTTAAAGAATCTGGCATCCTTGTGACATTTTGAAACAGATTAGATGTTTCTTTTTCCTCCATAAAGAATTTTAGAATTCTATAAATTCAGTACAAAGGACTAAATCTATTAAAATATTGCTCATTAGTAATGGTCAATATGAGATAGTAACTATCCCTCACATGATATGGAGCACCTGCTCTTTCCCTCTCTCTTTGTTCTGTCTCTTGATCTCTTGGTCTCTGTTTCTATTTCTCTATCTCTGACTCCATGTATCTCTATCTCTCTTTCCTTATGTTTTTTGCTGTTTTTGTCTTTCTCTATGTTTCTTTTCAATGATCGTGGAATATTTTTTTTCTTTTTGTTTTACCACTTTTCTTTTTCTTTGTCTCAGAGACTTGTGGAAGATATCTCCATAAGGCTCAGGACTAGATCCTCTATTCTAATCCTTTCATTTTATAGACAAGAAAACTGACACCCCATCAGGGGATGTGACTTGGGTAAGGTAACATTGGTAGTCAATGGTATAGCCAGAATTTGATCCCACATTTTCTGTTTCCAACTTCATATTAACAACAGTAGCAGCAGCAGCAGCAGCAGGAGCAACAACAACAACACTTCTCTTGATTAGACATTGAGGCACAAAGATGACTTTTTTGGTTTAAAGTCATAAAACAGTGAGATGTGAATAAATAACAAGGAAATGGAGAGAACTAAGTTCTTCTCAGTCTACAAATATCTTATTATTGATAGCCCAAGTCCAATCCCTTCACAACATAACTCTTCCGATGCTTGTACATAACTATCATACTCCCCCACCCCCAATCTTCCCTTGGGGTGTATGTGAAATGACTAAAACCTTGTGTGTGGAAATAAAATGAAATTAAGCATTATTTAGAAATAATAACAAAGCTTGGACCTAGAAAACATCTGGAAAAATATACATCTCTTCTTTTGTTGACGAGATGTGAGGATGGTGGTGTGGAATTTTGAATATGCTTTCAAAGACAGGGAGTGAATGTATCGTTTTTTTCAGAACTATTTGTTTTTATTTGTTGGTTTTTTTTAACTTTTTATGAAAGTCTGATGTAGTGGTTAGAAAGTAAAAAAAAAAATTCAAAATACATTGGTATAGGGAGGTTTTTTTTTTTACTAGAAATTCATTATCCAATGAAATCACAGATCTGGTTAAAAAATTGTCAGGTATTTTGTATCTCACTTAGCTCTCTCTAGAAATATTTATAAATGGATAGATGAATAAATAAAATGAATTAAATCTTTAGAGGATATAGAGAAATAGGACAAACTTTTGTGATGATGATGCTTGATTATCTCTCTTTTGACAGAATATGTCTATATATTTTCTCATACATCACCTTGTGAATATACTTCTTGCTGATCCCTTATCCAGTGAGCCTTATATTGCAACAAAATTTATTTCCCCCAGACTTGTAGTTTCATTGATGTAAGTAGTTCCCAGGAAAAACTTTGTTTGCCAATGAAGGTTGACACCTTTTCAACAATCTAGTCTTAGAGAATTACCTGGTATAGTGACAGGATAAGGGACTTACCCAAGGTCACATGGTATATGGCAGTGGTGAGATTTGTGTGAAGGTGTGCCTAACTACTGGGCTAATGTTTAATCTACTGTATCATGCTACTCCTCATAATGGTGACTAAAAGCAAACAACATATCAGCAAGAACAACTAATTCATTAACTGTGTCTGATAGCATCTGCCACATTCCACTCTTCTAGTTCCTACATTTTCAATGAAAGGAAAGAGATACACTTTCTCAGATGTTTTCTGGAACCAAGTTTGGTTGTTATAGTGATATAACATGTAGTTTCATTTCATTATTTTTTCCATTTCCATTGCAGTCATTGTGTATGTTTTTCTGAAACTGAATACTTCATCCATTCTGTCATTTTTTCATATTACTGATTGATTTAATTCATTCACATGTAGGATTTTCTTCTCCCTTTTCTTTGTATTGATTTTATTCATTTCCTCTTGAAAGTAACATTTTGACCTCATAACTGCTATTGTTAACACTAGTCTAATTCTAGTCTTTTCCTTTAGACTAACACATTGTTGTATGACATGATTAAGTTATTTGGATGTAATTATTGTTACTTAGTATTACTTAAACTTTTTCTTCTTTCTTTTCATTGATTAACTTTATTTCTCTCTTCTCTTATCCTCACTTTCTTCTAAACCCTCTGCAAGCTGACTTCCAACCTTATCATTCGATTGAAATTGCTCTCCAAAGTTATCAATGATCTCTTAATTGCTAAATCAAATGGCCTTTTCTCAATCTTCATCTATGACAGACCTCTTTGCAGCATTTGACACCAATAACCACACTTTCCTTCTGTATATTGTCTCTGTGTTTTTATGACTGATCTCTATTGTTTTCATACTTCACCTTCTCATTCTCTTTTTGCTAAATGTTCATCTATGTTATAACCATGTACAGTGGTGTTCCCCAGGGCTCTGTCCTGGACTCTCTCTTCTTTTTATACTGCTTCACTTTTGGGATCTTTTCTACTCTGAGAGGTTAAATCTACATGTACATGGTTCCCAGATTTATTTATCCAGCTTTAGTCTGTCTCCTAAGCTTTATCACCAATGACTCATTGAATATTTCAAACTGGATGGCCCATAAACATCTCCAACTCAAAATATCCAAAACAGAATTCACTTACATTCTCATCCAAACCCTTCTCCCTCTTTTAACCTCCCCAATTACTATTAAAGGCACAGCAAGCTCCTAGTCCTCCAAGTTTTCAAAGTTGATGGCATACTTGACTCCTTCTTGTTCACTTAAAAACTCAGTCAATTGCCATATCTTTCTTATATCTTCTCTCTCTTCATACAGACACCACCCTAGTTCATTTCCTCATAATCTCTTACTTGAATGATTGAAAGTGCTCCACCTGATCCCTTAGGCTTATGGCTCCTGCCACTCCATTTCTACCATTCAGCTTATCTGCACACACTCACAGATCCAGTCTGCTACCTTACTTGTTTTCCCTCAAACACAACACTCCAGCTCCGAGGTCTATGCCTT
The DNA here is from genome assembly GCA_028627135.1 of Pseudochirops cupreus. Classification (NCBI taxonomy): domain Eukaryota; kingdom Metazoa; phylum Chordata; class Mammalia; order Diprotodontia; family Pseudocheiridae; genus Pseudochirops; species Pseudochirops cupreus. The sequence goes on along the minus strand of CM053584.1, from coordinate 335,345,345 downwards.
AAGACTGGCTATTTCCCAAAGCTAGAATGTCCTCCCTCATGGTTTCTTTTAAGATTCAACTCTAGCGTATTTGTTTTTCAAGAGGCCTTTCCTAGTCCACCAGGCTCTTGTGCCAGCCCCTGTGATGTTACCCTCCACCTGTTATGAATATCCTGAGGTTCTGATTTATTTATGGTGTCCCTCCCATTAGAATGTAAGGTCCTTGTAGGCAGTAACTGCCCTTTTCCCTTATATACCCAATGCTTAACACAATACCCAACATATAGTAAGATTTTAATAAATGGTTGAAATTGATGACTGATGGATTAATTGAATGATCTCTTTGGCATTTTTGACCCTTCTTTTCCACTACCTAGATAAGCAGGAGGTTTATAATCTGCCTATGAATCTCTTAGCTTAAGTATAATTCTTCTGTGGTACCTTTTCCTAACTTTGTATTTATAGAGTACACATCCTTATTTCTATTCCTTTTGAATCTTCATTTGAATTGTAGTCCTCCAGTCATGGGCTTTTCTCATGTTCTTTTATTGTATCTCTATATTGAAGATACTGGATACCATATCCGAGCTCCCTCCTCTATCCTATTTCTTTCTTAGTACATTTATACCTCTCACCATGTCCCTCCTTCCTCTAGTTATTTATTTATCTCTTTTATTTTATTTATTTTGGTTTTGGTGGGAGCATTTTCTGTTTTGCCTCACTCTTAGACATAGCAATTCATTAGGAAGTAATGTCAAATGGAAGTAGGGTAATTTAGTGATGATATATGCCATGAAGCTAAGATGTCCTCTTTTCCCTTGTCATGATTACTCACTACTCGTAAGGTCAAGTTATTCTGTCTCTGCTTCCATACACACTCCTCCCTTACCTGTTCTTCATGCATTCTTTCTAATAGGTTATCTTTTGCTTCCTTCTCCAAAATTTTCTTTCATGTTTACAATTTTTTGAGTTTAAAATATTTCACTTTATTTTTATTCAGAACCTCTGTTTCTCTGATGAGGGTCTATATTATATGCCCTAAATTCACTGGTCTATTTTTTTTTATTCAAATGCTGATTCGAGACCTTTGATTTCTGAATATCCTCTATGTATCTCTCTCTCTCCCTCTCTCTTTATATATATATATATGTGTGTGTGTATATAT
>CM053584.1:335311964-335337566 GCA_028627135.1 Pseudochirops cupreus | reverse complement strand
CATTCTTCATGTTTATTGGAGGCCCCTGGTGGGGGCGCTCTGGCTGTGCTCTCCTCCTCCCTCTCTCTCCTATGATCTTTCTTTTCCCCAAAGAAGGAATCTAGGGTTTGGTTGCAGTTCTTACTTTGCTTCTTATGCTTATTCTATCATGTCCTTTTTCACAGCTTGATAAATTAGACACATTTGGGTGAGATTTGGGACTCTCTCTCAATACCTCTTGGTTGAGCTGTTTATTGATTTGCAGGTTTCCTGACCTACGTCTGGTACTACAGCCACCATATTGTGCATATAATTAGTGTATCCAGATTCTCTTGGTAACTCCCTCCCAATGGGAGGGTTCCTTCTATCTGTATTGTCTGCCATATATTCTCATGTAACACTTTCTGATTTTTGTTTTGCTATTGACTTGGGTAAATGATTCTATTTGCTACTTGCTATGGGTGTTCATTGTAGAACTGGCATTTTGTGGGAAGGGAGTGAAGACTCTGATTAAAAATGTTGGAGCTCTCCTCTTCCCATTAAGTAATATTGATTCAGGGTTTAGTTTGAATCTTAAAGTTATATTCCCTAGACTGATTTATTTGAGGGAGCAGAAAGATACAACTCTAGTCCAATCTCTCCCTCCCCCTCTGATGAGAGCAGATTGTCCAGGCTCTGGACAACCTCTAGCTCTGTCTTCCCCAATCCCTTCCGTGGGCAGAATTTGGAAAAGAGTAGGAGTAAGAGATGATAAAAAACATCCGTTCTTGCTTCCCTTTGAGCCACATCTACAAGATCCCTAGTTATTCTCTTTTGAGCATTTACATTAGAAACTTTTATCTACATTGCCAGATTTATTTCATATTATATCACTTCAGACTGTCTACATTCTAACCAAACTGACTTATTAGCTATTCCATAGGCAGCTAGTCACTTAATCATTGTTTGCCTTAGTTTCCTCAACTGTAAAGTGGGGATAATAATAACACCTACCTTGCAGAGTTATTGTGAGGTTCAAGTAAGATAACATTGTAAAGCCCTTACTATGTGCCTGGCACATGGTAGATGCCTAATAAATGCTAATTCCATTTCCTTATTCCCTTCCTATCCTTGAACTTAGCATTCCGTTTCAACTCTCCAGGTCTTTATACAGGTCATTCCTTCTCCCACCACCACATGTCTGGCAACGCAGTTCTGTTCATCTCCATCTTGTAAAATACTTAGCTTCATCTAAGGCTCAGATTAGGTGCTATGTCCTACACGGAACCTTTCCCTCACCCCCTAGTTATTAGTTCTCTCTCTTTTCCCCAATACTTAGCTTCATCTAAGGCTCAGATTAGGTGCTATGTCCTACATGGAACCTTTCCCTCACCCCCTAGTTATTAGTTCTCTCTCTTTTCCCCTTTCTCTCTCTGTCTCTATCTCTCTGCCTCTGTCTCTTTACTTTTCTGTATAAACATAAGCCCTTCAACTTGGCGTCCTTACCCCTTACTCCCACTCCAGAGGAATATAAGTTTGTTGAGGGCAAGAACTATTAAATTTTTATCTTTGTACCACCAGTGTCCAACAAAATGCATTATATAAAAAATATTTTAAAATTGAATTCAATTGAATATGAGCTTTTTCCTTTTACCACATGATGAAGCACTGAACATCTCTGTACTTCCAAAACAATAAGGTGTTGATACAGACTTTATATCCCTTTTACTCTCAGAATTAACTCTTCACCTTACTTATACCAACTGGTTAATATGGGCATTGTACCCAGTATTGTCTATTAGCTTCTTCTGGTGAACAAGAACTTTTAATATACTCACTAATAACCAGTTCTGTTAAAATATAATTAGTTTCATTATTTACAGATAGCATTATATGAAATACTTAAGCTTTTGTTGCTCTTCATATTTATTAATGTTATTATTTATTGCTATTTTGCTATTATTAAGTTTTGCAGTAGCCATTGGGAACATTGTTTCAAAATTAGCATAAATTACAAACCCAACGCATCTCAATATACTTTAAAAAAATAGATCTTTCTTCTTTCCCAGAATTAGCAATTCAACTTATAATCACCAGTAGTGTTTCCACCTCTATGAGATTTGCTGATGCTGTGGGACCATCATTTGGTTTACTTTCATTATTGAAATAGCTCTCTCTATATTTTTTGAACTGGCTATTCTTCTCTCTGTTGCCTTACTTTAAATTTTAGCGGTTGTATTGGTTATGTCCACATCATTTTAAAGACATAGGAGATATCTAATTTCCTGCTTCTTTCCCCATTCTTTCTAAACTGAATTCAACCAACACTAATTGTGGAAAATCTAGGGATTTATTTCAGTTTCTTTTCCAAATGTAGATAGATTTTAGGAACAACTAAGAAATATCCCTGCCTAGATGCACTTTTCTTTGTCTTCCTGACCTTTCCAGGCTGTTCCAGACACTCTGGAGTCATGTTTATTACTGCTTAAACAATTGGCAGCTGTATCAGGAGAGATATCTTTCTCATCTCCATTCTAAATCTAAACAGAGATTAAAGCATAAAAATGGTGAATTTATTGTTTCTTTCCTTATACCTGACATCGTGGCTTTGCTAGGAACTAGAGCTGTAGCTAGCAGTTAAAGAGGCCATTTCTCTTACAAATATGAGGTTGTCTTCATGCTATGTCTATTCTTCCCACACACCATCATGGAAAAGCTTCTACATTATGGGACTTAATAATAAAATGTTTTCAGAAGCTTATTAATTTGTTTGGTTCAGAAAGAAATGGAAGCTAAATTAGTCAAGTTCTAGATCTCAAGGAAGAGAAATATAGCCATATTCTACATAGATATAACTCAATAAAGATTTTTTCAGTCATATACCAACCATGAATGGCATACACTAAAAAGCAATCGAGGATACATGTTCAAGTCATGTACAATGACCTTCCATTTTCTCAGCTTTCTATCTTAGTGCATTGGATGAAAAGTAGCACATATGCCAGGTTCAGGGAATCCTTGCCTTATCTAGAATCCCAAGTTAAATTTAAGAAGCAGCAGTAGTTAGGAATAAACTAGTCCTCTTATATTACTCAAATGGAGCTTTTTTCAAATGCACAAATCCAATCCAATCCATTCTAATCCAGTCATGCAAGTGTTTATTAATTGCTTATTACATGAAAGGCACTATGCTATGCTCTGGAGACAAAGAAAACAACAAAAAAACCCACCTTTAAAAAAAGGTGTATGTGAGGGGAGAGTGCCTTCTTGGGTCTATCAGGAACTTGAGTTAATTTTATGTATATGTCCCTCCTCACCATGGAACACAGTCTACCTGTCATGAATCACAATTTATGAGGAAAGCAACTCGATATGCGTATAACCACACATTAATAGTATAACAACGTCAAATCAAGTTTGAATGCATAATTCTTCATAGGCACACATTGATAGTTTTGGATATATATATATATATATATATATATATATATATATATATATATATACACATATATGTACATATATCTATATAGATATATCTATCTCTGTATATATTTGATAAACAAGTAGCTTTAGTTACCATTTAGTGGGGCATCTCACACTTATGAAAATTTGTGTATTCTCTGATAGGCAATATGCTGAATAAGTGCTTCTTAAAGAGTCACTGACTTTCCTCATCTATACACAAGACTTGAACTTTATGTGAAGGGTTGTGTGTATTTGTTTGATTACTCAATTACCAATTAAGTCTGACCTCCAACCCCTGGTGAACCAGCTCTTCTCTTTGAACTGGCTTCACATGACCTTGGCATAGTAAAATTTACTTTCCACACAACCAGGCAAACATGCTTGAATGTTGGTCTTTATCCAGTGTAGAATCGATAACCACATAATTAATTGCATAATAATGTGAACAAACTTAATAACAAACCATCTGCCAAAAGAATGTGAACCCAAAATTCTTTTAAACCTGGGAAGTTCCCCCAAACATAGAACTGATCTGCACTCACTCAGGGGTTATGGGACATGCACTGCTTGAGTTTGTTTGGTTCTCCACAGCTCTGCTCTTTGTGAGCATACAAAAAGTGTGTAAACAATATTGTTTCCATTAGTCATCACACATTTCCAAGCAGGACTAGTTATCAAAAGAAGAGTTCAGAACTCTAGGGAAAATCTGTACTTGGGATTTGTGGCATGGGAGCAATAAATTAGAAGTCTAATGTGAACTAGAATTTGGAAGGGTTGGTGATTGTCCCAAACTGGGCTAACTGATCAACTCTAATGGCTTCCAGGCTCAGCTAGACAATTGAAGAACAAGGTGAGAAGACTTATCTAGACTAATCATCGTCATTGATATTTCCCTTTTCTTTCCAGTCTGGAATTTGAGCATATCATCTCTTTGCCATTGTTGCTTCTCTGTCATTTCCTGTCATCACTTCTCTCCCCCTCCCCACAGTCAAATCCCTGCCACTCTGCAGCAACTTGGGGGATAGGGAGACAGGGAGACAGGGTGAGAGCAGAGACATGGAGATAAAAAGTAAGTGAAGAGATATGAAGAATTCTATGATTTTTACTGTTCTTCAATTTTAGAACATGTATTTTTCAAATCAAGCAATGAAAGCAGGATTCCATGACCAAATAGCTCCAGATAAATTTGTCCATGCTTGGAAGAATGCTTAACATATAGCTATCAGAATAAATTTATTTAGGCAAAGATCTTAAGATCTTAGCATGTCATTCCTCTAATCAAAACACTTTAGTACTTCCCTATTGCCTGTTGAATAAACTCCAAGTTTCTTTGTATGACAGTCAGGGCCTCTTTAGTGCTACACTTCTTTTTGGGCCTCATCACTCAGACCTATGCTCTACACATTAGCTATGTTGGACGTTGTGTTGTTGCCCATATACATCATGTACACTTTCACTTCTGTGTCTTTCTTCATACTTTTTCCAATGCTTTTAATGGTATACTATTGCAATCATACTCATCTTTCAAAATATAGTTCACATGATAATCTCTCATGTAGACTTACCAGATACCCCTAGTCAGAAACGACTCCCTTTTCATATAATATTTTGCCAATGTTCCATTATGTATTATGATAATTAGTGGATGTGCCATTATCACCCTACTAAAATGTAATCAAGTTGTGTATTTTTAATGAATTAATTTTACTCGTTTTTCAATGCATCAATGAATCTATTATTGCCTTGGTGTGTTTATACTTTCTGGCGGTGAAGTTTGCAACATAGCTATCCCTTCTCACTTGGTAGAATTCTTGGTTGTAGACTTTTCCATAGGAAATGAGGATCTTTTCAGAATGCTGGAGGCTTTCCATATTTTGATACCAGTGAAACTCTGGATGTCTACCTGCTATTCCTCATTCTCACTACATGACTAGCCCACCTCTTTTTCTAGTTATGCATATTCTGAACGATGGACTTTGCACCAATGTGGCATAATCACAAAAGCATTGGATTTAAAAGAATGGGACTTAAATTCCATCTTCACTAATGTCATTCCTTTCCTCAAAACCTTACTGTGTGAGACTGCTGAGTCAATTCTCCACTCTGGTTTTCATCTGTAATATCAGGCATTCAGCTAGATGATCCCTTAAGTCTTTTCCAACTCTACCATTCAGTGAAACTTCTTGGATGCATGAAATAACCTTATTTGATAGTTGTTATTAAAATAAAAATGGGTCATTTGTAAAAGCAGGGCTGAACTAACTTTCAAATCCTTGTGATACTGGGTCATTGAACGTAGTCATTACTGTGTCTTCCCTTCTGACCCATTGGCAAATTACACAAAGTGCAAATGCCCAATCATCCACTGTGCTAGTTTCACCCTGAATATAACCCAGGATTTCTTTGGGGACCTGCTTTTGTATGTCATCAACAAAAAATGAAGGCTTTCCATATAAGTAATACTCAGTATCAGTCTTCATAATTCAAGGAATCTACAGTTAATAGAGGAAGCTATAAAAATAATGTTAGCCAGATGATACCTATAGCAATTTTCTCACAAATGACTCTTCTGATAAAGACCATCAACTCTTCCCAAGCAATACTTTTTATCAAAATGTAATTTGTGTTTAGTCTCTTGGGACTTTTCAATAAAATGATAGAATTTTTTATCTCTCCCTATGAAGCTTTTTTTTGTGCTAGATTCTTACTTCTTACATTATAGACCACTAATGATGATCAGGGCAGGAATCTTTGATTGGTCTTGATGTGATACAGAGCCACTCTTAGAGGGTTTTATTTTTATTCCTTTGGTTTTCCTTTCAGACCAATCCATATCTTACTGCTACTGAAGGGTTAGTAGCTTCAAAGGCACCAGAAAAATCTTTCTTCAGGATTTACTGCTCTAATATCATTTCTTCCCTTTCTTTTCTTCTATCCTTGGATTTTTGCTATATAAGTATCACTCCATAGTATTTTCAGTGAAAGTAATTAGACCTATGACAGTATAGTCGCAAATTACTTTCCTACTTTCTTGTCAAATGCAGTTTCTAACATAGTCAAAATTTCCATTGTAAGCATCTTTTCCCCCCACCATCCTCTCACTCTGCCCATCTATTTTTATTTGAAATTTTTAACACAAAATCTCACGCCAGAAAAGATTTCCCTCCACCTACCCCCAAAAGCTGTAAGGAAATGATTTCAAGTTCCAAGACTGTAAAAACTGAATATGTTTGACTTTTTCCAAAAAAGATTCATAACACTTTTTTTTTAACCAGGCATATTCCAGAACCAGTTACTTTAAGATCAAACCTTACAGATGGTACCCACACTAAACTAACAGGTAAGGTATTTTCCAAGAGTGTCAAGATCAAAAACTGTAATTAAGGGTTATTTGGGGAAAAGTTTGAGTCCATATCACTAGTACAAGAGGAAAGGGGGAAAAAAAGATTTTGTGCCAAGTAATTGCTGACAAAAATATTGTCACCCAAGGTGTCATTTGAAAACAATTGAATTCCCGGTATTTTCATTGTAGAACCTCACTTTTCAAAAGTGATAGTTAGGGTTACGGTCTAGCATGCTGACTTTTTCTAAAGATCATGGGTTATTTCACAGCTGTCAGAGTTTCAGAACTGTCTCCCATGTCACTGGCTACTGCAGTTCTTCCTTGGTGGCTGATAACTGCATGCCAACCCCTCATAATATTTAATCATCGGCAGTGGAGGTGACATTATTATACTCCAGTGCTTATGGTGATGAAATTTCTACCTTCTAATAACATACATGTTAAAATTTTATGCAATGGGGCAAAAGTATTCCAATAATGAATATCTATAGTTTCATTTCCATTATATCTCTATGCAAGTGAAATAAAAATCAGTATGAAATGAGTAGTTAAATGACTGGTCCAATGGCTTAAAGAAGGAAATTAATATCCTTGATTAAAATTGCATGTATCATTGCCACAGGCTATGAAAACATGCCAATTTCATGCCTCTTAATTACAGGGACAAAAAAGGGAAATTTAAACATTTTAAATATGTATTTGACCAAATGCAGTCTCGATAATAAAACTGCTTCTGAACGTTTACATTTCGCTGAAGTCTGCTAAAAACATGGTTGGATTCGATCATCTGACACTGTGAGATAGTTGCTTACCTAATGGCAAAAGGTCGATGACTGATTTTTCCCTCTTTTATAGCCAGTTGTTACAAACATAAACTTCACTCTATGTAATGAGTCTTTTTATTATCTTTAATTTCCTAGAGTTTAAATAAGTCATTTTTTGTGTTATCTATAAGGTACATGGAAGAGCTTTATGTCAAGATTTTTTTAAAGTATAAGATTGTTGGATAGCTGTAGTTTTTTTTTTTTTTATGATTAAGATGATAGCCTTATACCATTTCTTGTTACTAGGGTACATGCTAGTCAAAACGTCCACATGTTGTTTGTCCGTAATTGAAAATTGAACTTATTACATTGGGACAACTGATATCAGGACAGTGAGTTGATTATGAAATATTAACATGACAGTAAAATTTTATCATAACCACACTCCCACCCAAGCCCGAGACAGTTTTCCTAGAACAGTTCTGTGATGTTGTATGTTGTCTGCTGCACAGGAAGGAGAAATGACTCCTCATTGGTTAAGAGACTGAAGACTTCTCTGCTTCTCCTAGAGGATTCTCTAAATATAAACAAATCCCTCCTCCACTTAAGCAGGCATGGAGTATAACGAGCTCAGCAGTCTCTCAGACAATCAGGAGTCACATTTCTCTCTGCCTTTATAATACACAACTTTACAAGGTAGTGTCTCAAGAAAATCACCCAAGGCTTTGGTGGGAGTGGGGTTCCAATACAGATCCTTTTGCAGCATGTAAGCTACTGTTATTTGACCTTGTTAGGTTCAGCAGAAAGAACATTGGATTCAGAATCAAGGGCGTGGATTTGAATCCTGCTCATCACTTACTACCTCTGTGACTATAGGCAAATCTATCTCTATCTCTCTGTGTCTCATTTCTTCACCTGTAAAATGAAGGGATTGAATAAGATTGTATCCAAGGCCTCCTCTAGTTTTAATCTGTGATTCTATAACACAATTTTCAAAGGTGTGTCTTATGTTTGCATACCCAGTGTTTCACAATTAAGCACAGGAAAATAAAAGGTGGATGATAATTTCTAAAAAAACACTACCACTCCCCATTTCCAACTACCAATTCACATTAAAAATGAACTTTTTTCATTATTAAATGATAATTTTTGGAGAATAAAGGATCTTTCATTCACCCCAAATGAAAATCTCAAATGCAAAATTCTCAAAATGCTGGTTTTTTATCAGCTAGATATTTTTCATCTTTGAAAAACCACTATTCAAAAAAATCCATGTGACCAAGTTCTAGCTTAACTCTGCACCTCCTCTCCCTTTCCCCTGTTGAGAAGATAAGTACTGTACTCTTTGTCTTAATCAGAGTTGAACCTCAGTTAGCACTCAACAAAGAGTAAGTCATAATGATGAGTACCAAATCTAATTTGAACTTGGGGGGGGGATTCAAGTGGCCCCATATACTGGTGTTTGAAGGGTTAAATTCATCTTTGAAAGAGCTGCAACTATAGACTTTTTTATGTTCATGAAATAATTTAAATTATTCTGTTCTATTTTTACTCTGTGGATGGGCTGCAGAGATTTTCACACTGAAGATTACAGCCGTGGCTCTCACCCAGCTGAAACCCTAGCTCTAATGGGATGATCCAGACAGGACCAAACTTTACGAGAGAGAAATGTAGGGTGTTGCTATGGCAATTCCATTTGTTGGGACTTTTTTTCCCTTCTTTTTTTTTTTTTTTTGCTTCTCCCTGACATTACATTCTAAAAAAGAATCATTTGAAAAGGTGTGGTGGTGGCAAAGACATGCACACAGCCAAGGAGAGGGAACATTTCTCATCTTTCTTTCCCCAAAGAAAGTTACATATTGTCAGGTTTTAATTCATCACTAATGGAGCCACGCATTGTCAGGTAAGGTGCCATCCCAATGAGTGACTGAAACCTTTGTGTCTACTTCTTTTCTTTTTCAATACCTGTTTGCAACTGCCTGGATGGTCACTAGAGAAGACAGGCTAGAATAAGCTACAAGGTTCCTAGGCTCCAAATATGGACAACAAGGACTTCATCGACTGGATTTTAGTGGGGGTTAAATAGTAAAATATCTTTTAAATGCAGGTACAAAAAAAGAAATTTATATGTGTATAGACATGTATATATATTTACACATATATGTATATATAAATATACACACAACACGTGTACATATCTACAAACATACATAATTCATATATACATATACACACAGAAACACACCATAAATACATTCATACATGTCTATATGTACATATCTGTCTATCTATCTACCTGTCTATCTATTTATCTATCTGTCTATCTATCTATCTATCTAATCTATCTATCATCTATTTATCTATCTATCCCCAGGGTAAAAATTTGGACAGTCCTTCATAGAACAAGGTACCTTCACTCCTTGATCATTTTGTTGTTCTTCTAAACCAAAATTCTTCTCCTTTTTATGTCAGAAATCCCACTGAGAGTCTGGTGAACATATGGACCCCTTCTCATAATAATGACTTTGAATGCATCTAAGAAAATATATAAGAATATGAAGGAAAATGATTATATTTAAATGCATTTTCAGCACGTTAGTAAAATACAAATTCATGGGACCTCAGTATAAGAATTCCTATTCTAAACTATGCTTTTAATATCTCGGGGAAGTCACTTACAGAATTCATAGGTGGCATTCACATCTCGCATATGGGTTAGACCAGATGATCCTTGGAAGTCCCCTGCAAACCCAAGATTCTACAGTCTAAATATCTCTTGCTTACCTCATCCTTCACATATATACAATCAAATACTCAGAGAGAGATGGTCACTAAAAGAAGTATTCGCTCTACCCAAACAAGTAGGCAGGACAGTTACAGAAGAGAACAATGATCAATACTAAAATGTAAGATATGATTAGGAGCAGTTACAACTGATCCTTACAGCAACATCTTTTTAATTAGGCAATTATGATAACTAACATAGTGATAACAGCGTATATTTACATATATCTTAAGATTTGAAAAATACTTTATTTAGATGATATTATTTGATATGTAAAATAACCCTGGGAAGTACTTATAATTATTATTCCATTTTATAAATAAGGAAGCTGATGTTCCAGTTGGTTTTTTGTCCAGAGTGACAGGACTATTAAGTTTCTAAGGTGAGGTTTACATTTAAATATTGCTGATTCCAAGTCAAATACTCTTTCCGTGACACCGAACTAATTCTAGGTTTAGGACATACATTCTACTGGGATAAAAACAGCCTCCATAAGATTTTATGGTGGTATGTGTACAAACCAGCAGAGTCAAATGTACTCCTACTAGAAATATGTCAATCAGGTTTAGGGGCAGACAGAAGAAAACTAGACATTTCCCTTTCTTTAAATCTTTGAGCAAAAGATTGAGGCTCAATTCTCAGTAGCCAATTTTTTATGAGGTCCTTTAATAATATTTTCTTATATCATCAAATAGGATCTGCTTAAAGTAAGGTCATAGAAATTCAAAGACATTAGTTTATTACCTCATTACAAGGAGAAAGCTTTTGGTCATGAAGTTATGGATTTATTTCCTGTGATTTCTACATTGCTCAGACAATTTTAGTTTCCAAGATTCTGAATTATTTCCACTCACTGAACAGACATTAAATCCTTGCTAAGTTCAAGGTAGGAACAGCATAGCAGAGTGGATAGAGGGCTAGCTTTGAAGTTAGGAAAATCTGAATTCACATCTTGACTCTGACTCCTGCCAGATGTGTGACTGTGGGCAAGGCATTTATATCTGTAATCACCCAGGTGACACTCTACAACTACAAAATACATATAAATTGCCTTTTGGCATAATCAGAAGGCATTTCTACAACAGTGGAAGTTCCACATGATAATTGAAATCATGTTTCTGGAAAAAAAATACAAGGAATTAACATATCACAATTTTTGCCAACACTTTGCTAAGCACTGCCTTTGTACAAAGCAGTGTTTTAGATCAAGGAAAATTACAAAGGAGGAGAAAAACACAGTCCTGCAAAATTTAATTTGTAAACATTTGCATGGAGGAGTAATACTTACTGCTTGTTACATGTGGAGCCATATTTTTTCCCTCAAAGGAAAAATATTGACAAGACTCTTTTAAAAAATGTTTATTAATTGGTAATGGTAGAGTGAATATCTACACTGATGAAATAACAAATACCTTAGAACTTTTTTCTTTAGAGCTGAAGGATGGAAATGTTGTTTAGCCTGCTTTCTATAGTTTCAGTCATATTCATTCATTCTTTGGTTCATTCTATGTTTATGGAGCATCTACTATAACTCTGCTAGGCTCTGTGGTGGGGATGAGTCAATGACATGATACTCAGAAGCTTAAAATCTATATCTATCTATCTATCTATCTATATATACACACACACACACACATGCATACATACATATATACATATTGTGTGTGTGTGTGTGTGTGTGTGTGTGTGTGTATATATATGTATATGTATATATATATATATACGTAGATCTATTTGGAGAGGCCTTGGAAAGTGATTTCTTCTATGGAGGGCACTTTTGGTATGGAAACTCTCTCCACTGATGCAGATCAATAGCTCTATTGTCATTTATAACTTAAGAACTTAAATGACTTGCCTATGGTCAAACAGCTACCATGTTTCAAAGGAAAGTTTTTCTGACTCAAAGATCAGTTTTCTATAAATTAACCAACCACCAATTATCAAGCATTTCTTATATGCCAGGCATTGTGCTAAACATTAGAGGAAGAAGACAAAAATTTTGAGTCCTGGCTCAACAAGTTCACCATCAAGTTACAAATATTTTGTAACTGTTATCTGTGACTCCAAGAATCTGTAGCTTGGCCAGAGGCCACACACCAATAACTCCATTTTGGCAGATGGTCTAAACCAGGTAGAGGGTAACTAATGGGCCTCAAACCTTTCAGTTAATTAGGGGAATGTCTGCTTCAAGCTTGTAACAACTTCCCCTGGCAGAATAGGTGGATGAGAAAAATTTCTTCCAATGGCACAAAAGTGGCTTAAGCAGGTACTTGGTCAGATATTGAAGACACTGCATCCTCGGCCATTTCCAGTCATCTTGACTTTTGTCCTGCTACTGGACTTCTTTGATGGCTCTGGAAGAGAGAGGGAGGCTGATGACTTTGTGCAACTCTAACTCACTTAAAATCCAATTCATGCTCAACTTTGAAAATGAAGGAAGAAGAAGGAGAAGATGAAGAAGAAGAAGAAGAAGAAGAAGAAGAAGAAGAAGAAGAAGAACAATAACAACATTATCTAAATATATGCAATATGTTCACTACAAATAAAAGGTTTCTGGGGGTGGGAGTGATGAGTAGGCTCTAGTAACCCCCTGGAGCTCTCCTTGAATCTTCCCACATGATGCATTTGCCTGAGGCCATAAGCCTTTCAAGATAGCTTGGCCCAAATCTCTGTTACTAGCCTAGCCCTCCATTGTCCAGCTACCCCCCACCCTGGATTCTCCCAAAATATCTATACACCCTTAAACTAGCCTAGCCCTCCATTGTCTGTCATCTTCAGGTAGCCTCCAGCTATTTCCCACCCCTAATTTTATTTCTGGAGTCTGAACCTCATTTGACTCTTCCTGAAGATGCTCCCCAAACTCCTCCTCTAGACCACCCCTAGATTCCTCCCATGACATTTTTGTATATAAGATCCATCTTGCCTCCATGAAGGAGCTGGGAATTATCTAGCACAGACTTACTCTGTGTCAGATTATTCTGGACCGTTTGACCAATACAAGTGTTACAGATATCTAGGCTCCTTAAGAGTCTACCCATTATGGTGAACCTTTAATAAACTTTGCTTTACTTTTGCTGAGTGAAGACTTCAGTCTAATTCATTCAGCAGGACCTGGTGTGTTGGTATTTTGGGTTCTCGCACACCCCTAAACCCTACTCTTCTGCATTTATGGTTCCCTGACCTCAACAGGAGCACGCTAGTAATTTGTGGGGATCAGGAATCACTTCATGTAGAAGGTGGTATTTGACTTGAATCTTGAAGAAAATAAGGAATTTTTTTTTTTAGGTGAAGGTGAGGACTTAGAACATTTCAGGCATGGGGAAGGGTCAATGCTAAGTCACAGAGAATAGAAATGGAGTATGGGATGTGGGAAGAACAGAGAGAATTCTACTTTGGCTTAATCTCAGAGTGTGGGATGGAATATAACTATACTTAAGGTTGGGGCTGCACATTTAACAAGAAAGGAATATTACTTGAGAGATGGAGAGGTAGAAATGGAAACATTTGTCAACTGATTGGGTATATAGCATGAGGAGTCAAGGCCATCCATTACAATGTGTTATCTCTCCTAAAATATGGTGGGAAAATAAAACATGTACACAAATAGATACACAGCAATGCCATATATGATAAGTGTCCATTAGTGCTTTAAGTGGAATCACACAACTTCAGTGCTAGAGGGGACTAGGAAAGCATCCTATCTTAACTACTTAATTTCATAGATGAATATCCTGAAGCCCAGACAACTGAAGTGACTTTCCCAGGGTCAAAAAGGTATTAAACAACAACTCTGATTTTGAATTCAAAGTCATTGCTGTTTTGTTTTTAAAGACTGGATCTCATTATCTCAGAAATCCAATCAACTTAACCTACTGCATCTCTGGTAGCAGAAATTATTGGTGTGTATCACCATGTGCAACAATCAATTATTCTTTCAGCTATACAATATAGAATATGGTGACCTTGAATCCCAGACTTTTCAATAGTTTTGTTTTTACAAAGTGAAAGTATACCTTTAATAAACCTTTGCAAAAGAACGAAAATACAAGCACTATTTGTTTGGAAAATACAACTACCACTACTGTAAAGTCTGAGAGGGCAAGATTGTATCTGTCTAGGTTGGTCAGGGAAAGCTTAAGATAAGACAATTTGAGATTCATAATAGCATTCCCCTGAGGTGACTTGCTTTTTTATGTAAAGTTTTCTTCCAGCTGGACATAAATATCTTTGTAGTAGTATTGAATTTCTTCCAAAATAGGTGAAGAGTTGAGTGCATCAGTACTTCTAGGAATTCCTTTCTTCATTTGTAGAGAAATGCTTTAGATTGTTGAGATTTTCTATATTAGGTCAAGGACCAGGTAAGACAGTGGAGAAGAGGTCAAGCAGTGGTTGGGGTACAACTTAAGAGTCTAGTGCCAACCCCATTATGTCCCTGCCACTCACAGAGGATATTACTCTTAGTTACCCAGGAAAGGAACAGAAGATGGGATGCTGAAAGGTATACAGTAATTGCAGCATGGATGGCAGGAATTAATTAAGGATGGGGAGATAGTTGATCAAATAATATAAAATTATTTAATAGAATGTAAAGAATTAAATTAATTAACATGCAAAACTGTTTGTAATCCTTAAGGCACTACTTTATCCATATGTTACTATGATTATAACTGTGTTTATTGCTCTTATTATGGACTATTTTGAAGAATAAGGTCCCTTATAAAGGGGCAGGCCTAAAAATGACATGCTTAGTTCTTGAACCTCAGTTTCTTGAATATTAATGCATTTCCTGAATTGACGCCAGAAACCCAGTATTTTTAGTCTAGGTAACCCAGGTGGGGAACCTATGTATTTGGGGCCACATGTTGCCCTTTAATAAAAGAATCTGTTCTGTTAAACTTGGACTCAGTCAAAAGGCCACCCCTAAGGATCTAGAAGGCCACATATAGCCTTGAGGCTGCAGATTTCCCACCCCTGGCTAAGGTTTCCTTCATACCTGATATGATGATCTAAGTGGAAATCCCTACTTCTGACATGAAGCAGCTGATCCCACAATTGTTGGAATTCTTTGCCACCTCTATGATAGTGAGCCTGGTCACCTCAGAGGAGTCACTGCTAAATCTTTGACATTCAATCTCTTTCTCTCCATTACCGGTAATTACATGCTCTAAGGCTACAACTGTGTTTTTCTAGGAAAAACATTTATTTAGAGAGACAAAGAACATTTACAGAAATAACAAAAGTAAATTATAAATGATCAAAAGGCAAATCTAAAAAATTCTGTCCAGCAATTAGACTACTGACTCACAAGATTACTAAGATATCCTTATTAGCTAATTTCCAGGCAGACTGAGCCCACCATGAAGCAGTGGTATGTAATGGAAACACAGCTGGATGAATGAATGAATTAATCAGTTAAAAAATACTAAGCTCTTACTATGTGGAAATCACTACCCTCACCACTGGGGATACAAATAAAAATGTAAGACATTCCCTACTCTCGCGGAGACACCCTTATCTTGATTAAGACCTGTGTTCCAGTCCCAGCTCTGTCATTTAATTGTTCAAATACTCCTTACTGATTCTCAGTTCCTTCATCTATAAAATGAAAAGGTCAGCTGGATTATTTTTGGTTCCTCCTAGCTCTAAATCCATTATAGAATCATAGAATTTTAGATTTGGATAGTACATCAGTAGGGTATTTACTTTAACTGATATATGAAAAATAATAACCTTTATGAAAAAGCAGACCATTTTACTTTTAGAAAACTCTGATTGCCAAGAAGTTTTTTTTCCTTCCCTTATTAATGCTAAATTTGTCAGGTATGCTTCCTGATAGTGGGAGGCTGAGGCCATTCCTAAAGCTTAAGTTTATTTTCCACAAACTTTCAAATTTCTCTAATGGTGGTGGTACAGTCAGATCTACCCGGTCTTTTGATACCAGAGGATATAATTCATCTAGACATGATGACTTGAATTCACCAAGGATAGCTAAGTACTCTTTTACTATCTCCTTACTTATGTTGGCCATCAACTTCTGTTCACAATCTCATTATGTTCTTTGTAGTTCAAAACTCATTTTTGATGACAGAGAAAACATAAGCAAAGAAACAAAGTACTCTGCCTTCTCTCTCTGGTAGGTTATCGACATCCTATCCACCCTGCACAGTAATCCTATCTATTTTTCCTTGCTTCTCTTCCCTCCATCAGAGTTTCAAATTAATTAACATGAAAAACTCTTTGCATTCCTTAAGGTAATGATGGGGACAGGCTCTGGGAAACCCCTTGAACTCTGACAGAATCTTCCCACTTAATGAGGCATTTACCTGAGGCCATAAGCCTTTCTTTATAGATTGGCCCAAATCTTTGTTACTCTTAACCTGGCCTACTCCTCCCATTGTCCAGCTATTTCCCATCCTTGATCCTATCAAAATATCTATACTCAAATCTCTTACCCTTAAACTAGTTTAGCCCTCCCCAGTCAGTCATCTCCAGGTATCCTTAAGCTATTTCCCACCCTTAATCTCATTACTGGAATCTGACCTCAGTCCCATCAAAGACCCTCCCCAAACCTCTCATCCAGACTACCCCTAAATCCTCCCACACTCTCTGTATTTAATATCCAGCTTTCCTCTATGATGTGGGTTGAGAGTAATCTAGCGCAGACTCACTCTGTGAGATTATTCTGGCCAGTTTGTGTAATACAAAAATCACAGATGCTTAGGCTCCCCAAGAGTCTACCTTTTAGGGAGAATCTTTAATAAACTTTCCTTTACTTTGAGAGAAGACAAGTTGAATTCATTCAGCAGGACACGGCTGCGTGTTGATATTTTGGGGTCTCGAGCACTTCCAAACCCTAAACTTTAACAGTACTACTTTATTCATGTGCTATTACAAAATATTTTATTTTGGAGTCTAGAGCACCCCTGAACCTTAAACCTCAACACCATCATACAATAAGTCGGATAATTCCATTTTTTTTCCTTTGACATTATGTCTTCACAATTTCATTCCTAGGAGTTTCTTGCCCTTTCTAGACTTACTCTTAATATAAAATATTAGTTCAAGGGATTCTACTTTCCCTTCCTCTTAACCCTTTGAAATTTCTTCTCTTAAAAGAGAGACAATGTGACAGACAATGACCAATTTTCTTCTCTTCTATCACAAACTGAGGCAGCATACTGCTGCTATTTGATACCCAAAATCAGTATATTTCTTCCCAGAATGTAGTCATAGTTGATATGTACTTAGCCTAGTCAGGTCCACTGGGAAAGGCTTTTTTTCCTTGGGTTGTGATTTCACATTCATTTCACACCAATTAAAAATTTGTGCTTTGTACTCTAACCATCCTTTCTCACTTCTCACTTATCCACGGAAATTGGCCCTTATCTTGTAATAAGTGGCAACATTTACAAAGTGCTTTAAGAGTTGCAAATCACTCTAAAAATACTCTCTCATTTTATCCTTACAATAAACCTTGGAGGTAGGACCTATTTTTCTCCACTTTACAGATGGGGAAACTGAGGCTGGGAGAACTTAAGTGCCTTTCCCAGGGTCACACACCATTTTAGTGTCTGAGACTGGATGTGGACTCAGGTTTTTCTGACTCTATGCTGCTTAGCTGCTTATAATACAGCATTATAGATCTGTGTCATCCCAAAAGCACAGAGACAAAAGGAACTTTTTTTTATCTACAGAGAAGGCGAGAGGAAGAAGATGATCAGCAAAGGTAGTTCACAAAGTTGATATCCTAAGATACATCAGAGGCATCAGGCATCAGAAAAAAGTGGGGAACAACCAAGCAAGAAACTTTTCCAGTACCAAAACTGACATGAGGTGTGATGTAGAAAAAAATGGGCTCCCTAGTTGACCCTGTGGACTTCATAGACTTACAACAACAGTATTGGATGTGCATGTAGTAATACAGTAGCATATGGGAGGCAAAAGGCCTGGCAAGATTAGGGAACAAGAATCAGTGGGCAGTTAGAGACCTTTAGATGGAAATGAAACAGGAGAGAAAGACTGGCTCTAAGCCAAACTGTAAGCCAAAAAACCCACATACAAACGAAAAACCCAAACCAGTGAAGAGGATTAAGAGCAGCAAGGCTGGATAAATAGCTGCAAAACACATTGATACTGAGGGACACAGCAATGTTTTGTTTTGTTTTGTTTTCCCTAGTCCTGGGAGTCTTCCCATGTCACCTAAAAAAAAAAGCCTTTCCCTGTTGCCTCAAATCACAGGATTGCAAAGATGCAGGAGATCTTGGTGGCCATCTAGTCCAACCTGTGCTTAAATTCATACCCATATGGATTCCAACCCAGAATTTCTCATTTCAAAACTAGCAGTATATTTCACCAACATCAGTTGTTTCATAGAAAGCTTGAGTATTATTCTTTTCCAGTTGGAAATGTGTACCACCTACTTTGAATGGATGAAAGACTATTATATTTCCTTCTAGAAGTTAGAGAAAGGGAATTCTCTGAAATACATAGAATAAGTTTTCTTGAGTATAATAATATTGAATTGGACAATAGTAGCCATTCTAGGGAGCATGCAACAATTTCTTAATGTTAGATATGGAATATTGAATTCTGTTAAAGTTGAAAGAATAGACTGGAAGTCAGAGATTAAACTTGATAAACACCATTTATGAAATTTAAGTAGTCTGTCTTTTGGAATGAGATATAACTCTAGATGGAAAATATATAATAAAAAACAAAACTTGCTATTGCATTTAGTCTCAAAGTCTAGCCTTGAATTAAGGACCAACAAAGCAACGATATAAAATTTCACTGATGGTAAAAGAGATATTCACAACAGTCTTTTGCATAGAAAACACAAGAGGAATAACATGAAATGAAAACTACCAGGTACATTTTGAAAATCATATAAAAATCTTCATTGTATTCCAAGGCAGATGGTTGGAGGCCAACAAGCATTGACTTGGTTCACTGGCATAGAGCAATACTTAAGAATTCACACTTTATTTAATATTCATCAATAAATCAACTTTCCAAAAATTTATTGTGTTGGAAAATGGAGTTAGTCGTTAGCCCAATATGACCATAAGAACCCAAGAGAGAGAGTGAGGGCAATAATTAGCTCAAAAGTCCTCACTAAATTAATAATAATGATAATTAACAATAACAGAAATAATCGCTAATGAATTCACATACTTTCAAATTTGCAATGTGCTTTACACATGTCATCTTATCTGATACTCACGATAATCCTGTGAATTAGGTGTTCTTATTATCTTTATTTTATAGCTGAGAAAACTGAGGCAAAGGGATGATAGATGACTTACCCAGGATCACACAATCAAGACATGTCTGTGGAAGGATTTGAACTCAAATCTGGAGAGGCTGGCAGAATACAGAGAAGCACCTTTCCCAGTTGTCCTTTCCAGGTACTGCCACTTCAGATAAAAGTCACAGCTCTGTTGCCTTTTGGTGTACTCCAGTTTGGCCCCAATTGTAGACTTTGTGTTTTATATCCAATATCTAAATTCCATCAAGATATGGTGACGAGCAATGCAGTTGCAAAATATCAAACATGTATTGTCTTTGTTATGGCATGATTTGGTATTATAAGTTGGCTAGCATCGTAATGATGCCCATGTGTTCTGTGATACACCCCAGCTTAGAGAGGGAAAGATAATTTAGTTGATAAATTAAATTATCATCAGGAGCAGTGTTAGGGCTGAGCCAGGTCACAAGATCACACAGACCTTAGAGATGATCTTTTTATCTAGTCCAAATTTTTGTGCATGTAGGGCAGTGACCTAAGTATAGATACAGGAAAACAAGACTATAGTTACTAATACCTACCCTACATTTCCATTTTGCAAGTTGAAGTTCCAGTGTAATTTGCATGACCTTGGCACTATTCAGTTTTGAATGTATTCCAATATATATGTCATGAGGCTTTCCATCTCAGGTCTTCTGAGAGACAGTTCCAAATTTAGTAATTTTTTTTTTCTACTCTACCTCTCTCTGGCTCCTTGATTAAAATTTTTATCTTATTGATTAACTAATATGTGGCATTGCTAATAAATCTGCCAGTATTCTAAAGTCAGGGTAGTAGGGCCTGAGTGAAGCCCAGGCCATATATACCTTGTATGAGAAGAGTATAATTTCAGGTGGGAATAATGAGGAGGAATGGCAGAAGGCACTGAAGAGATACATTGGGAAATTTAGAAAACCAAGCTAGATCAAGAAAACTTAAGAGTCATATAGCAATACTCTGATATGACAGGTTCATGCTCTGATCTGGTATTCTCTAGACATACCAAAATAAAATTATAATGGAAAGGGTTATAAGAAGTAGAGGGCTTACATTAAGATCCCATTTTTGCCTTTTGCTACCTGTGTATCCTTGGTTAAGTAACTTAACCTCTTTGAACCACACACACAGTTCCCTCGTTAGTAAAACAACAGAGTTGAACCAGATGACCTTCAAGGTACCTTCTAGATCTAAATTTATGGTAAGCAATTTCCATCTCTATCTACTCCTCTGCCCAACTGGGATAAAAAAAGAAAGAAGATAAAAGAGGAAAATATAAGACCTACAACAATTAAGCATAACCAAGCAAAAACCATTGATTGTGTGCCTAAAACTGTGTACCTTACTCTGTATATTTGGCAATTTTTTTTTTATCAAGAGGGAGGCAGTATTCTAAATCATCCGTTTTCTGTAATTGTGGTTGATTATTACACTAATCAGTGTTCTCGAGTTTTTAAATATTTTTCATCAGTTAAAAGCAGGTTTTAAGTGAAACCCATCTCCCTATGATGACTTATTTATATAAACTTTTAATTGTGCCCCTTAGTTAAATGAAATAATAATCCCCCTTGCATTTCTTCCATTTCCTTTCTAATTATAACCTCTTCTCCTCTTCCTTTCCCTTTTTCTTTTGGAGATAACCAAAAGTTAACAACAAATCACTCTCAAACCCTCCTTCTTATATGATTTTCTTATGACTCCTACTGATATATCTAGAAGGATGCTTGTATCATCCCTCTACAAAAGAATAAAATCACTTCATTTTTCTAAAGTATGTTCTGATTGTATTCCTTTTATGTTTCTGTTTTAGTCATATATTTGCATTTCAAATTTTCTATTAAATTTCAGTCAATTCATCAAAAATGCTTGAAAGTTTCTTTTTTCTTTTTTCTTTGTAGGATTATAATCAGTTTTGTTGGATAAATTATTCTTGGTTCTAAAGCCTATATATTTTGCATTTTGGACTATCACATTACATTCTTTTTGTTCTTTTGTGGTGGTAGCTACTAAATCTTGTGTGTACCATAGTTCCTCATTAGTTAAACTCATTCTTTCTGGCTACTTGCAATAACATTTTTTTCTTTAACTTGGAAGCTCTGGATTTTGACTATGATTTTCCTGGGAGTTTTCATTTTTGATATTTCTTTCAGGAGATGATTTGTAGATTTATCTTATTGTATTATGGCCTCTTGTTCTAGGCAATCTCAACACTTCCTTTCCTGATTTCTTGAAATAAAATATCTAGAATTTTTTAAATCTTGATTTTTCAGGTAGTCCTGTGATCCTTCATTTATTTCTTGTTGATCTGTTTTCCAGGCCATTTAAAAAAAATGAGATACCTGCTATTTTCTTTCATTAAAAAAAACTTTTTGAATTTTAGTATTTCTTATAATCCTTTGAAGTTAGTAACCTTTATTAGTAATTCATCTTCCTAATTTCAAATTCACTTTCAGACACCAAGTGTGTGACCCTGGGCAAGTCACTTAAACATGTTTATCTCAGTTCCTCACCCATAAAATGAGCTAGAGAAGGAAATGTTGAACCACTCCAGCATCTTTGCCAAGAAAATCACAATTGGCATTATGAAGAGTCAGACATGACTGAAAAACAACTGAACAACATCAACAACAACAATCTCTGTTTCATCTATTTTAATGTTTATGGAATCTCTTGAGTAAAATTTTTGTACCTCTTGTGCCAATATATTAATTCTCCTTCCAAGCCTCTTCTCAATAGCTCCTCTCCTTAATTTCTTTTTCATTTTTTCCTCTATTACTCTCATTTTATTTTTTAAAACACCACTTAAAACTTTTTTTCCCGTGGTTTATACCATTTCTTTCTAGGAATTCTAATTAATCTTGTCAGCAAGCTGTGATTTTGTTTGAGGCTTTACTTATAGATGTTTTGGATTTGGATTCTCTTCTGGATTTATGTCTTAGTCTTCAATTCATATTTGCTTTTTATGGGTTTTGGGGGGTTTAGTTATTTTTCCAGTGATATATTTTGGGAAACTTGGTATTACTAATCTATCTGGGAGCTCTTTTTGGGATATCTCACTGCCTTGTATTGCTTTCCTGGGTAGTGACCTGTTTTGAGATTGTCTCTTTGTGGCAAGAACTAGGGTACTTAGTTCTTGATTAAGGTCCTGAGTTACTGGGGTTGGGGTGGGGTACCATGGGAAAAGAAGAATGGCACTGAGTCCATGTTCAGTTCTGGGCATTTTGTGCTCCCAACTTCATCTTAACTTCTCACTCTTAGTGTTATATCTGCCCTGGTCATTTACCTATAGATTACATTTGAGATTTTTGACTTAAAAGATAACCCACTCAGGTTTCTCTTTTAATGTCTTGATCACTGCTCCATCTGACATTCTTGATGGGGGAGCTAGGCTGTTCTGTTTTCACCCCTTCTGACATCTTGGCTAATCTCTGTTCTTATAAAATTCTTGGTTTAGATGATAGAGGAAAGAAATGCAGAAGGAAGATACACAGTGTGACTAGACAGCCATTTATGTGAAAAAGAGTTGGTTGAAGTTCAAGAGCTATAAACTCAAGACTATATACATATACACACACACATAAACATATCTATATGTGCATATCTGTCTATATCTCTGTCTATCTATCTATAAGACCTACTACGCATAGGACAACAAAGAAAGGTTTAGGGATACATAGACAACAATAAGATGATCTTGACATTTAAGGAGCTTACACATTTCCATTCTAATGAGGGTATTAACTCATATAGGGGAGTTGTGATCTGCAAAGGGCATGGTAGTTTATCAAGGAACATTAGTTATTAATGTATCCACAGGGCAGTCAGTTTTCATTCACTTTTAAAAATAGTTTTGATTGTATTGATGTGATAAGTCTTCCCTGTTAAGGGGTAGAAAGAGACCAGGATTACATCTGATAGAGTGGCAGCACATAGACTGACAAGGCAGATGCAAGATGCCTGCCAAGTTTCCTGGTGATACCTAAATAGGTCAGTTAGGAATGTGTCAAGAATAGGGCAACTGAGATGACAGAGGCACTAGAAATCATGTTATAGGAAGGTTGAAGAAATTAAAGATGAAAGGGGCATAAAGGGACATGATAATAATATTTTCAAATAAGGCTATTATGGGGGGAAAGGAATGGACCTAATCTATAAAACTCAAGAGGATAGAATTAGTAACAATGCATGGAAGTGAGGAAAGAAATAAGCATTTATTAAGCACCTGCTGTATGTCATCTGGAGAAGGAAGGGGCAAACCATTAGAATAACTTTGCCAAGAAAATCCCATGTGAAAAAAAAGTCCATAGGGCCACAAAGATTTGGACGCTAGTACATAACACAACAAGAACAACATGTCAAGGATTGTACCAAGCATCTTACAAATATCATATCTTGTGATCGTTATAACAACTCCAGGAAGTAGATGCTATTATTGTCACCACTTTTTAGTTGAGGAGACTGAGGCAAACAGAGGTTATGTGACTTGCCCAGAGTTACATAGCTAGTAAGTGTTTGAAGCCAGATTTGGACTCGGGTCTTCTCCACTCCAGATCCAGCACTCCAACCACTGTGCTATGTAGCAGCATGAACATTAAAGAGCCATATTTTTCAGTATAAGGAAGAACTTTCTATCAATTAAAAGTCTATAAATACAATTAAGCTACTATATGACTAAATAATAATACTAATAATAGGTATCATTTACTATAATTCAATTCACTAAACATTTCTTGAGCACCTACTATGTGCCAGGCACTGAGTTAAGCACTAGGGGTGGAAAAAAGGCATATATCTATATATATATCTATATATCTATATATATCTATATATCTATATCTATCTATATATATATATATATGTGTGTGTGTGTGTGTGTGCGTGTGTGTGTGTGTGTATATGAAATGAAGTCTCCTTGAATCCAACTATAGCACCATGCCTATATCTATTCAAGTAGATGCCAGCAATAACTTGTCATGCGTATGTAACAGCAGTGCTACCTGCAGCTGCTGTGGTATTTTATACCACATATATATTAAGACCAACAATGCCAGTACACAGGAGGGTTGCTAGCACAGGTTCTTTGATCTGCTTTTCTAAAGGAAAGCAACTCAAAAGCAACAATATTACTTTAACCAAACATATATATCATTTACTTAGTTCAGGGGAAAAAGTCAGCACCTTGAACTTCAGAGAAAATATAAACAAAAATTACTAGCAGAAATAATAGCATAAAGACCAACAGATGGAACTTCTAATTGTCTGACCAAATAATACATACATCACAGATCAACAGACAGATCCAGAAATCTGACCTTTACATATATACATAGTTACGAGGGAGAGAAGCACCAACAAAGCTTGGAGCTCCTTAACAGCTACCCAGAGTCTCATCTGGCTACATCACACGAGCACTTTCCCCATGAGTAAGCCTCAAAGCAAAATGCTAACCTCAGAGTATATATATACTTCTTTAGGATCAGAGGGCATCATAACCCTCGTGACCCACTGGCTAATTACAAAGTAACAAAATGTGTGGGCCTTCCTGGAAAAATATCCCCTTGCCCCCCAATCGAGCTTCTCTTGTTGGACTCCACGTGAGACCTATTAATGGGTGACGAAGATCTTCAACTCCCATTAACATTACCGGGTCTTACTGAAAAGAAAATTTGACACTCAAATGCAAGAAGCATGAGAAGGTAAACATGGATCAATTGAATAGGAAGAGATGATACTCTAAAAGGTGAAATTCTGAGCTGGGAGAGGATTAGAATGAGAGGAGACAGGGAGAGACAGAATGGGGTTAATCATCTCATATAGAAGAGGCAAGGGATAATTGTTACAATGGAGGGGAAGAACAGGAAGGAAAAAGGGAAAGGGTTAACCTTACTCTCATTGAATTTGGCTTAGGGAAGGAATGACATAAACTCTAAACTGGGTATCTTGCCACACAGGAGAGTAGGTTGGATGGGGATGAGAGGTGGGATGGTGGAGGGGAGGGGAG
>CM053584.1:335274237-335311464 GCA_028627135.1 Pseudochirops cupreus | reverse complement strand
AACCTTACTCTCATTGAATTTGGCTTAGGGAAGGAATGACATAAACTCTAAACTGGGTATCTTGCCACACAGGAGAGTAGGTTGGATGGGGATGAGAGGTGGGATGGTGGAGGGGAGGGGAGGTTGGGGGGGAGGGTTGCTGGAAGTACACACTTCTGTAAAGGGACAGGGACAGGGACAGGGTAGAGAATAGAACAAGGGGGTGCAGGATAGGAAGGAGGGACATATAATAAGTCTCTCACAATATGTCCATTGTGGAGATGTTCTACGTAATTACACATGTAAAGCCTGTATTTAATTGCTTGTCCTTCCGGTGGGGGTGGGTGATGAGAGAGGAAGGGAAAGAATATAGAATTTAAAGTTCTATAATAAAATGTTAAAATATACATATATTATTATTATTATTAACTATATCCAACTGGGAATCAAAATATATAGGCACTGTGGTAGGGAGATCCATGTTGCCCTACCGGAAAGTCAGAGGGGCAAGGGGGAGGACATAGGAGAGAGCAGATTGTGGGAGCGGTTATACAGTGGGACAGCTGTTTTGAGGTGTTGGGTAGGGGAAAGATGGGGAGAAAATTTGTAACTCAAAATCTCATGGAAATGAATGATGTAAACAAGAAAATAAATAAATTAGTTTATTAAAAAAACATTACAGGGTCTTATAGAGGAGATACCTCTATCAAGTTGGATATAAATTAGATGACTTACAAGGTCTCTTCTGGCTTAGGGATTCTTGATGTCAATGAGTTTGTTCAAATTCTAATATTTCAGTAATTTAATACAACACGATTGTATAAATGGTGTTGTCCTCTACTGTTAGTGAGAGGCATGAGAGGTAGAATGTGTGGCTGGGAATGAGGAAGGCTTAGATTTAAGTCCTATTTTTGATATTTATTAGTTGTACAGACTTGATCAAGACACTTCACTTTTTGAAACTTCAACTTCCCTCTCTGTAAAATGGAGATAATATCTGTATTACCTACCTCACAGGATCTTGGCCAGCTTCAAAGGAGAGAAAGTATGTGAAGCCTTTTCAAATTGTAAACTACTATAAAATGACTACTGTTCCTTTAAGGTTTTTTTTTTTTCCATTTTGAAACAGCCCCATAAAAGAAACTGATATATGAAAATATGACTTATAGTTATCATTATGTACATTTCCACTCAAGACTTTCACATGGATTTCTATCTTCTCCATCAATTGCTTCTAATTGTGATTTTTACACAATGGGATCTCTACCTCTCCTAGATAACTATATAGTACAAATAAAGAGAGAGATTGATAGAGATAGATATGGAAAAATATATAGACATTCATGTATGAATGTGTATGTATACATTTACATACACATATATGCTATACATACCTTTTCTGGACAACTATAGGTACATATTTATATATAAACACACATCCATATACACAATACATACATGTATACACACATGTATGTATATACATATATTGTGTATATATACACACAAGTACATACACTATATAAACCTCTGCTGGACTTCTGTGCACATATATACATAAATACATACATAATATATACAAGTTATACATATAGACTGTTCACTTTATTCAGCAATTATGTACTGCTTTTTGAATCCTCTCTTTTATCTCTAATTATTATTGAATTTTGATATTGTTAAATGTGCAAATGTGAATGTATTATTTTCCTAACTAGATTGCAAGCCCTTTATGATTCACAAGGTCTTATCCATTGTGCTTCCCAGAGTGCCTCATACAATACTCTCAGCACAATAGGTACTTTAACAACATTCAGCAGTGAATATTAGGGCTTTGCCTTTCACCTTTACCTGTTGTCCTCTTCTGCAACTTACCAATGTCACTGGGGATGAGAAAAGTAGCTGTTTCCTTGGCAAAATAGCTTGCTAATTTATTGTCTTCTCTCTGTGACGTCAGAAATCCCACCTCTTCATTTAGCCCAAGCAGTTAGCAAAAATTTCTCTTCTAAAAGTTGATAAATACTGCAGTAAAAAAAATAATAATAAATCAGATGAGCAAGATTGTGAATAGATATTTTTTTAATGGAGGGAAAATAGATCTGTTCTAAAGCTTGTGTCAAGGTTTACCCTGCAGTGAATTAGTGAAACTTTACATGTGAATTACAAACCAATAAATGTAAAATTTTATCTTGAAACAATGACAGACCCCTAATTATGAGCTAGATTTAATAAAAATTATATCTGGAAGACAGATGGGGTTTTTATTGAATCTTGTTCTACCACAGTACTAAAAGGTAGAGGTAAAATCACATATATTTTGGATAGGGTTGAGCATTTCTATTTGGGAGAACAAGTATTTGCCAGTTTCAAAGACAAACAGTTGATTTTGAGTTCAGGTCTGCAAATTCCTATTTGTTAGATAATTAATAGTTGAAGGTCACTTGAGGAGAAAGCCTCTAACGTGAAATCCTAATGTCTGAATTATATAGCATGCTCAATTCTATCATGTTAGTTATTCAGTCCTAGTATTCTCTGAATTATCTTGAACCCATGAGGAAAAAATTCTACATGTTAAATCTAAACATGATCAATGACAAAGTATCTGTTTTAAGCATAAAGTTTAACATATTTCTAAACCAGAAAATTTAGTACAGCTGGTACAGTAAATCAGCAGAAATACTCATTTGTAGGACCCAGAACATGAAATGAAAACTGGATTCGTAGGACATAGAAAACTTGCACTTTGAAATCCTGTTAGCCAGTCACACTTCGAAGTCTTTAAAACAGTATTCGGAGTTTGAAGAGTTTCCAAGAGGAAGGTCAGCAATAGGGAAGAATGGGTCCAGATAAAATCACTCTTAATGCCCCAAATTCTGACGATGTTGTTCTGAGTCCCCTACTCTGACAACAGCCAAATTTGAGTGTCCCAGAGTGCTGCAAAACCTAACTTTTCATCCATTTGGGCAAATGCAACACTTCCGTCCTGTCCTGTCAGAACGCAGGAAATCAATGAGATGAAGAGGTCACCTGTCATTGTCTTAGTTTCTCTTGCTCTATATCATTAGGAGAAAATGTAATTTTTGAATGGCTCTGAGCAGACAAGAATTTATGCTTCCAAAGGTGTAAATGTGTATTTTTTTTTCAGCAAAGAGATGCACTTGTTAGCATTTTACATTTCAGAATTGATGTAGCAAAAATAAATCTGGAGGAATGATCCTGGGGAGAATGGGGCTACTTTTTTTTTCTGCCTGAGAAGCCACTACGTGACCCAGGCACATTCTTGGCTCTTCTTTGTTGCTATTGGGGATGCTATTTTTCCCTTTTCCTTTAGTGACTGAGACTAAAAAAATCCCCTGCTTAACATGGCTTTAGCTCCACCTTCTTCCTTCTAATAGCCAGACTAGTTCTGTCATCAGCATCATATTAGACATTTAGCCTTTCCTTTCTTTCCCCTTTACTACTCTTCTATCAAAACCCCGAGGAGTTAAAATTATTTTTCCTTCTTTCCACAGGCTCATTTTTTGGTAATTCCCTAGCTCCTTACTTTTTCTGATAAACCATTTAAATTAAAATGATGGACTGTATTAGAAGTGATTATTTAAATTGCTTTAGTTTCATGAAATTACAGAAGACAAAGCAAATCTTCGTTCTTCCCTCCCTTGTCTTTGCAGCTGAGAGTCTCCCTACTCTGGACTACCAACCAGTCTGACCAGTGTCCACTAGATGACAGTGTTGTATAAGGACAGTCTTGTGGGGCCCTGCCTCTGACAATAACTAATTTTATCTTAGAAGCATATATATGTATATAATTAGATATTGTCAATGTCTCCCTTTTTAGATGAAACAAGCTTAGCATATCTAATTGGACATATCTGGTAACCTCAACTCCCTATAGTTTAAGGTAAAGCTACCTTTCTGGGTGAAAATATGACGGGGGAGAAGATATTTTTATCTATTTCAAAATACTCATGTTTTATTATTTTTATAATAGATGTGGTCTTTAGAATGTGTGTATTTCATAGATCAAAATGGATCTGATTACAGATTTTAAATTATACTTTAAATTGAAGTATTGATGATCATACTGGCAATGTTTGTTTTCCAGGATAATTTTTATTGTGCTAGTTTCATCCCAAAATAGCTCTTTTCTCTCTTCTTACCTCCTTCCTTCCCTCTGTGTTTCTTTCCTCTCCTTTCCTCCTTGATTCTGATCTAAGAGCCACTGATCTATAGTACCAAAGGAAAAAAAAGCAAAAGAAAAAAGAATAATTAATTTTGTTTAAGAGGCTAACAACAGCTTCTACACAAAATACTCGTTTGACTAAGAAACTTCAGCCTTCTAAAAAGCATAAGGGGCTCGACACATATATAATGCACCTGCACTGAGAGAGCCAATTGAGAGAAATCAGACTCCCTGAAATTGTATATATTTTCCAGATGAAGAAATTGAAATGTAAAATCCAGCATTTGGAGATGTTGCATAGATTTGTAAGGATATATAGAAAACTACGTCCTCTCCCACACATTCATTTTTCTACTGAAGCTTCATATTATGGTCCTATTAAACCTTCTCCTACTGGTCACAATTTGGAGGTTAATGCGACCTAGTTAACTAATGCCCAGTTCATTTGTGATTCCTGTTTACCTGGCCATCTAGGAGGAGGGATGAGCTCTACATGGAAATTACTCTGACAAATTGAGAGAGGCAATGGAAGTGTTCAGTGGCATGTGACATGTCTCACAGGGAAGTGACAGATATGTCACAGTGCTTTTTTCTCCCCTCCAAGCCAGAAAAGCCATAGCCAGGAAGACAATTTTTTAAAACATTCCTTCCACTTTGTTAAGAAACAGGCCACATACTGTGTCATACAGTACTCCAAACGGAATACATTATATCCCTGAGATTTTTATTAAAGTTAGAATTTGTAGTAACCAGATTTGCAAAAGGAAACTATCATTAGTGGTGGAATTTATTATTATTAATCTAGACTTCCATCAATGTGGGTAACTCAACATGAAGAAACTCCCTCTACCAGCAAGGATCAGCAACCCTTCTATCTCTTACAGTCTAAGAGTTGCCCGAGGTTAAGTGATTTGCCCAAGATCACTCAGACCGCATGTATCAGAGGTGGTCCTAGAAAGCAGGTCCTCTGGATGCCAGGGCCAGCTCACTTCACCTCAACTCACCGTCTCCGTGTTTATTATTACCATTGTCATGGTCATTGTTACTGTTTTTTATTATTATTTCCAGATGAGATCTTATCTTGTCTGAGGAAGTTCACATAGTTCTGGGGCAAAGCTACTATTATCTTTTATATTTGATATCCTTTGCATTATTGCACAAGTGGTTAAAAATAACTGCTTTTTGTACTGGCATAAAAGTACAAAGATATAACCTTATCATTGTATGTTCAATAAAAATGACCTTCCAGTAACAGAAAGGATTGCGGAGTTATATACATCCCATTTATCCCCAAATAATTTTGATTTCTTCCGCTAAGTTTCTATATGTTTGTTTGTCCCATTCTGCTTGAAAACTATGGATTTGCGGTAAGGCAATATCTAAAGAAAATATTGTTTTAATGGAAAAAAATGTTACATCTACGAGACTGCATATCACGAATCATTCAATGACAATTCCCTATTTTCAGTAGAGTTTATATGTTGTTTTCCAGGATATTTTGAAGTTTGTTTTTGTTGTGTGGAGTTTTATTGTCTGTCCATCCATGAAAGATAGAAAGATTCTGATGTATAATTCTAGCCTTCAGGTCATGTCTTGTTAGGTATTTGGTAGGTGCCAAATTATTTCTACCTGGAAAGTGACGTGATGGCAGTTTCTACCATTCTCTTGCATCAACTTCTTTTACCATTCAGTCAAGGTTCCTTAAAAAAAAAAAAAAGCCTTTTCTAATTTCTACTATCGATAACCTGGCCCTAAAGTGCCATCATAAACTTTGGTTCCATAAACAAATTAGCATGACAACCATTTGTTCAACTCTTCTTTCAGTGGATTCTTGGCTGACTTCATGTGGATTTTGCCTGTGGAGGGCCTTTTGATTCCACTCTTGGAACTTTGCCATTTCTTTCCATCTGGAGCTAAACTGCTTTCAGGTACATTTAACAAATCCAATGACATTTACCTCTTATCAGACTTTATTATTGTTTGATGATGTGCTCTGCTTATTCCAAAATTATTTGTATCAGTTAATGACCCGTTTATCATGTGCTCTGAGAATGTCTATCAATACTCTTTTTTATTTGTCTAGGGCCAGTTAAACTTTCTAAAGCTACCTTACTCTGACGCACTCTGTGTTTGTATGTATGGGTTTTTTGTAACTATTTTATGGTCTATTTTACAGTTCTGAAACTATACAGTTTTGAAACTATAGAACTATACATTTCTGAAAGTTTTAAAAGTATATATTAAAATTATTAGTATTGCTTGGGTGTTAATTACTTTAAACCTGTCTTTACCATATGGTTAGATTTCAGTATACTGGTTAACTTTCTTGAAATATTCAGTCATAACAATTTCCTTGATGCTTTCTGACACTTTTTGAAACTTGCATCAAGGGGCCCAAAGTCTTTGTAAGTATTGCCTTCTCATTGGTCAGGATTTAAGCTCAAAGCCTGTAGCCCATCTCTATCCTTGGCATATGTTATAATTTTACATTTATCTAGTTTTGATAATTTTTTATATTGTTGGGAAAAGAGTCTACAAAAGGGGGTTAATTTAGTGGGGATGGGATTTAGGAGGAGAGATGATGATGATCTCCCAAAAATTAAAAAAAGAGTTTTAATGGAATATGTCTAAGTACTTTGAAAGTTGTAAGAACCATGATCAATACAAGGACAGATGATGAAATTTGCTATCCAATATGGAGAGGTGATGGATTCAGGATACAAAATTATATGATGTGTGTGTGTGTGAACAACCATCAAGGGAATTTGTTTTGAATGGGCTTATTTTTTTTTTCAAGAAAAAATTTTTCTAATGGGGTGGGAAGGAGAAAAAAATAGACTTCTGTTCATTTTAAAAACAGATGTGAGAGGTACAATAGATACAAAATATTGCATGCACTTTCATATGAGGTATTATTAATTTTATTTAACTTCTACATTCTTATAAGCGATCTCTAACAAAATGGGGGTAATATGTAAGTATTTGTAATGTGAAAAATACATCAAAAGTTTTTTTTTTTTAAATACAGAAGAGAGCAGAAGGAAATTCAGACATGGAAACAAACAAGTAGGGATGGGTTGGTACTCTTGTGTTAAATTTAATCTGTACTTTTAAAAATAAGTTAAATGCAGTAGAGATCACAGTTTTATATATGATTCTCATTTTCATGTGCTTTGTGTAGAGAAATATTTATGTTTGTTAAAGTTTATCAAGGTCCTTGTGAAAAATAAAATGAAAAAAAAAAGATTACACAAGATGAAGGAATTGTTTGATACATTATTTTCGGTGGAGCCACATAGCTTGATATCATTCGTGTACTTCAAATGATTAATGTTATGTTTTGGTTCAACTCCCCCTTTAATCTGAAAGCCATATTTAATTCCATTTAGAAGAGATGATAATGGATTTGAGACTAGACAGAGCCAGAATGGGTTTGAAAAATCTCCCTGAAACATGCCATGCTTCATGTCAATTGTTCTTGAAATTATTATGTTGGCGGCATGTTTAAAACAGATAATAGTTTTGTTTGTACACATCAGACCCCAGAATGCTCAATATACTTTGGTCTATTTTATTTATATACGATTAGCCACGAGTGGAAAACTTAGTCAAAGGCTGTGTGATAATCAATAAGAGCACAATAAATCTATAGAACTTTTAGGAAGCTTGTTCAATAATTGCTTAATTGATAGTAAAAAGCTTCAAAAGCTTCCGGGACTTCTTGACACACTTTTACTCCTCAACTAATATATTGTTTTCTTACAAGTTTATGCTCCTCCACCCCCTTTTTAAGTGACACAAGTTGTGATTGCTTCATGTAAAATATATAAGCACAGATTTGTCCTATATGTGACTGGATTCTGGTGTTCTTATCTATTGGTACTTGATATGGAATTACTTCTGTTAAGAAAGATGAGATCAGGCTTGTGGCTGAGAGGAAACTGGGAAAATGCTTTGCTGCTATTCCATGCAGTGCTGTGAAGTGTTTGATCCAATAACCATGGATCTTATCTGGCCCAGCTTCTTTCCAGTTTACAAAGAAGTGTGTCCTTCACTGCCACAGACATAACTGTTCTATTGTTCATTTTATCAACAGAATACATTCACTCTGTTTCTTATTTTAGCTAACTTGCATTTTCATTACATTGGTCTTACAAACATATAGATGTATAGATAATGAAAAATTCTCCACAGCCTCCTCCTTTATGGAGAGGGGGAGGGGTGGGTTCACTCTTTTTTTCTTATTTCTTTGCTCCTCGAACCTGGGTAGTAAACTTGTTGATTGATGATTTTTTTCTTTAAATCAGGCTGCTAGGTTGCACAATGGGTAGAGTATCTGGCCTGGAGTTGGAAATCTGAGATAAAATCTGGTCTTAGACTCTAGCTGTGTGACCTTAAGCAAGTCACTTAAACTCTCTGGCCTCAGTTTCCCTCTATGTAAAAAAGAGATAATAGCACCTATCTCTTGGGGCTTGTTGGGAGGATCAGATAAGATTCTAATTGTCTAGCACTTAACGTAATGTCAGGCACAGAATGGGTGCTTTGTAAATGTTAGCTATTATTATTATTATTATTATTATTATTATTTCACTCTTTGCTCTGTTGATGGTTTGTGTAATTTTAAACTCCTGACTTTTCCCTTCAATTCTTAATTAAGAGAATCTAGAATTTTTGTTATCCTTTTGCTTTCTGAATGCTTTTTTTTGTGTTGCCTTTAAATGAGAGATACGACATTCAGATTTTCTACTGCACTTATTAGCTAATCTTCCGCTTCTCTCCCAAAGACTTTCAATAGTTTTTCAAGTCACTTCTGCCGTGGTTTTGTTTGGCAGTCTGTGTATATTACTTAGTAACTTTTTTTTCCCTAGAGTTTTTCCTGTGGCAATGGCTGTCTCATATATTGTTATGTCCTGAAACATTTTTATACTTTCATAAAATATTGTGGGACAATGCATTCATTCTTAGTGGCTATTGTAAAATCTAATTTTTCAAAAAGGAAGGAAAGAGGGAAATAAGCTTTTGTTAAGTGTTTGCTATGTGATAGGCACTGTTCTAAGCCTTTAAATAAACATTATCTCATTTAATCCTCAGAAAAATCCTGGGAGATAGGTGCTATTATTATTCCCACTTTTGAGTTGAGGAAACTGAGGCAGGCAGTGGTAAAATGACTTACCCAGAGTCATACAGCTAGTAAGTGTCTGAACACAGATTTAAATTAAGTTAAATTAAATTAAAATTTTACTAACTCCAGAGCCAGTGTTTTATCCACTGTTGTGAATATGATAGGCAGGCTGTTTTCAATATCAATATAGATCCTTGCTAAGATTGAACATTCTGGATATTCCTTGGTCAAGATAGGGCTTCTAAGGATCTACCTCACCAACAGTTCTCAGATAGGGGAGAGTCCATGGAGGCCATCTAGACTGAGCAACCTGCAATTTCTTATAGGGGAACTACATCAAAGGAGGCTTTTTGTTTTTGTTTTTATTTTCTGCATAAAGACTTTCAGTAAAGGGGAAATTTTTACCTCCTGATATAATCCATTAAACTTGTCACAGATTTAATTATTACAAAGTTTTCTTCTTTTTGCCAAAAGTCTGCCATTCTGGAACTTCAACCCTTTGCTTCCAGTTTTGCCCTCTGGAGCCAAGGAGAACGTATATAGATCTTCTCCCATTTGACATTCTTCAAGTACTTGAAGGGCTGAGATAGAGCTAGCATGTCCCCTTTAAATCTCCTCAGTTCCTAGATTAAGCATCTCTAGTACTTTCAGTTTTTAAGTATGTTCTCATATGGTGTGGATTTCATTGTCTTTCCTGTCTTAGTTACCCTCCTGTTTATGTGCACCTTTTTATCAGCACCCTTTTGTAAAATAGGATTGGAGTCTGGAAGATCAGTTCAAATCTGGCCTCAGATATTTACTGGTTGTGTGAGCCTGGAAAAATCATTTAAATTTTTCTGCCTCAATTTTCTCATCTGTAATATGGGGGATAATGATAACACCTACTTTTTGGTGTTGTTGTTAGTGTCAAATATGATACTATTTTTAAAGTGCTTAGCACAATGCCTGACACAAAGGTGTTTAATAAATGCTCCTTACTTTCTTTCTTTCTTCCTTCCTTCCTTCCTTCCTTTATTCCTTCCTTCTTCCTTCCTTCTTTCTCTTCTTTCTATTCCTTCCCTTCCTCCCTCCTTCTATCATTCCTTTCTTCCCTCCCTCCTTCCTTCTTTTCTTCCTTCCTTCCTCCCTTCCTTCCTTTTTTTTCTTCCTTCCTTCCTCCTTTCATTCTACATGGAGGTTTTCCTGATCCCCCCAGCTGCCACTGCCACCGCCTCAAAATATGCTTATATTAGGTTCTTTATATAATTTATATATACTTATATATGTTCATATTGTCTGCCTCAAAGAAATGTAAGTTCCTTGAGATGGCGTTAATTTTTTTTCTGACTATCACTACCTCCAGAACATAGTAGGCGCTTAATAAGTGATTTTTTGATTCAATAATTGATTGTGATCCTTCTATCCATACAAATAACCTTAATTATAGAAGGAAATTTTGTTAGACACCAGGGGAGAATCTCTGCCTAAAGTGACATAAGGTCCCAGAATAGTTATCATTGAGGAAGGGAATAGAATTTCCTTTCTTAAGTTTTAAATAAGATTTAAAAATCATAATTGAAGGTAGTGAGATGAATATCTCAACATATTTATATCTCAATGCCTAGAATAAATATCTTTTTAAAATAAATAGAATTCACCGTTTAGAACCAAAAAAAAGCTGAAAGCTTTTACGCACAAATTCATGTATACATAGGCATATACATATTGCTTTTCTCTGGCAATAGGATCATTTTAGTCTTACAAAAGAAACACTTAGCCAATTCTCCATGACATTGGCAGAATAAGACATATGGGACTACAAATTGATTTTACAAACATCCCCGTCATACACTGGTCAAGCTCGTTCATGAGATGCTGATTCTCAGCAACATAGTTGTAGTAACCTGCTCCCTATAAGACCTAGGGGACCAGATTTAGCATAATACATGGACGGACTTTTGCTACCTCCTCCGCATTTGACTTACAGACATCTGTCGGAGCGTGTCTTGGAGCACTGGGGCATGCTTCTAAGACTGCTATGAGGCCACAGCTGCAGCAAGGTGATTTTGGTGAATGAGACAACAAAAAGAGGTGGCTCATTTCAAGAAAAGGCAATATACAACCTGCGAAGGAAGGCAGCAAAACTATGAACAACTCCCATTCAACGAACCGTGGCTAAAGCCACTTGCCAGGCACTGGCTATATAGGAGTCATTTTCTAGATCACTTATCTTACACCTGGACATATCTGGTGTGGAAGGGAGAGGCTGAGATTTAGTCAAATCTCAGTCTGCTGGTTCATGTGTGATCAATAAGAGACTATCATTTTCTCTAAAAGGTTAATTTTAAATGCACAGTTTCCTGGTTATCCTAGGTCAAGTGAATTCTTCAGAGGAAGTCTGCCGTTGTAGATAGAGTGCTGAATTTGGAATTGGTTAATCATGGGCATAAATCCTACCTTCAACACTTACTAGCCATGTGGCCAAAGATAAGTCATTTAACGTATTTGAGTCTCAGTTTTCTCATCTGTTAAATGGGAAAAGTAATACCTATAATATTTTGCTCAGAGGATTGTTTTGATCCGGAATTGAGATAGCACACTTTGAAAACCGGAAAGTATTTTCTGAGTGGCAGTTGCTATCATTGGTTCAATATAATTCAATCAAATGAACTTTTATTAAGCACCTATTATGTGTAGCCACTGTGCTGGGGTTACAAAATCAAAAAATAAATAGTACCCAGTAATTTACCTTCAACAAGGGAGAAGGGAAATGTACAGAGAATATTTAATAATATAAATTATATTATCTATACATACATATTATACTCACACAAAAAATAATTTTCAGAGGGAGAATGCATTTTTAACATGAAGGGCAATTTGTTAATAGTAGAATGAGACTTCCATAGAGCACAACAGGATTCCAGTGAGAGGAATAGGGACATAGGTTGACACAACTGGGTATGAGGGCACCTGGATTATTGATGCAGCCCCAATTAACTGGATTATCACAACTTTCACAGATTTTTTTTTCAGTATATTACTATCCCAAAATGGAGCTGAGAATTTTGTAAATAGTAATTTACCTAACACTAAAATGAACAGGCTGAGGTTAGAAGGCCCTGTAGGTGGCACAGTGGATAGAACATTGGACCTGGTGTTGGGCAAAACCTGAGTTCAAAGCTGGCCTCAGATGCTTACTAGCTATGTGATTCTAGGTAAGTCATTTAGCTCTTTTGACTCAGTTTCTTCATCTGTAAAATGGGGCTAATAGCCTGTCCCTCCCAGGGCTATTGTGAGGATCAAATGAGATGATAACTGTAATGTGCTTAGCATAGTGTCTGGCACATTGTAGATACTATATAAATGTTAGCTATCATTATTATTATTAATTTATTATATTATTATCATGATTATCTGTTAAGAATATAATAGCAGGGATTCCTATATGGAGGAATAATCAACAGTGTGGAATAT
This sequence comes from Pseudochirops cupreus, assembly GCA_028627135.1. Classification (NCBI taxonomy): domain Eukaryota; kingdom Metazoa; phylum Chordata; class Mammalia; order Diprotodontia; family Pseudocheiridae; genus Pseudochirops; species Pseudochirops cupreus. The sequence continues at coordinate 335,298,727 of CM053584.1, read as the reverse complement.
TGAACCCTCTAGAATATAAACTTCCTAAAGGCAGGGACTATTTAATAAAATTTTGTTGAATGAATGAATGAATGAATGGCTTCAAAGGTCATACTTAAGATTTTCTGGGTAAATAGAGAGTACCTTAAGTAGACTAAAAAGGTCTCTAAGCACAGTTACTATGATCATTCTGACTGTGATTACTACACCATTAAGAAATTTTTGAGGGGTTGATTTAGGCCTATATTTTATTGGCAATAGCAACAGTTGATGTCCATATTTATCTTTGGGAGATGGAGAATTGGCCAAGAGCATATATTCTCTCTATTATTATACTTTTCCTTTGCTCATTGTATGATACCCCCTTTGGCTGATATCACTTTTACTTCAATTTTTCAAGGATCTGTGATTTTGATAGCTGGGATGCGATCCCCCTCCACAATCTTCCCCCCCCCCCCCTTTGCTGACACACCCCACAACTTCCTATGACTTTATTAGACACACCTCAGGAGTTTTGGTGGCTGAAAGATTGATCATTCTGCCCCCAAACAGCAGATAAGGCTGGCTATCACACAGGAAGAAAATTGCTACCGTACCAATATTTAAAGGTTCTTCCAACTGGTTGCTTGTTATTTAGACAGGAAACTACAAACCTTACTATGTGCGCCTAGGGGACTCTCTAATGCTCATCTGTAGTGGCCAGAGCAATGGAACAGAGCCAGATATGCCTTTGAAAAAGGGATTGAATTAAACATCTAGCAAACCCTGAAGAAAAAGGTGACACCAACAGGAATTCTGATTGCTCCTGTGGGAGGCCATTTGTACATCTTTAGGTCATATGCTCAATACTCAGTGGAACTTTCTAGCTGATACAGCCATTAGTTTAACACTAAAACACCAAGGACTTGCAATTTTGTCAGTATGGGAATGTCCTCCACCAACACAGAAGGAAACCCCTCTATAATGTACTAGTTTAGAGAGTTCTCACTCCAAGTTCAGCCATTCCAGCCACCATGTAACCGACTCTCCGTATTTAGCTGAATATGATGTTAAAATGTAAGAGGCTTATCCCTAAATCAAGTGCTAAATGCTAGAATTTATGACCGCTGTGGATAAAAAATCCCATGCATTCTTGATGGTCAGGTCTTAAGGACAAAAATGCAGCATCAGAGTAAATTGATTTTCACAAGTGCAACAGACTCTACTTCACACCGTGAGAAATGATTTCTTTATTATGCAAATCATGCTGGAATCATTCGTTATATCATCTGTTGTTACTGATGGTTATAAATGACATTCCTGGAGAGTTGATTGTAAGGAAATCTCATCCATTAGTCTATGAGGAAAAGCAGCATGATTTAATGGATAATCAGAAATGGAGTGAAGGGAAAAAGAGAAAGAGATCCAAATTCCAGTTCTGGGTTCTCACTCACACTTAATTCTCCCGGAACAAAACATGGGAACTTCTGGGAGCTATACAGGAACATCTATTGATTTCCCAGTGACTGATTCACTGTATGACCTTGGCTAAGTCATTTAGCCTTTTCCTGTATGGGCTCCATTTTTAAAAAAGAAAATGAGATTGTAAATAGCTGATACATAGCTAACTCACCACAAGGATGATGGGAAGATTAATGAGTGACACCTGGTATTATCCTGAAAGTTTCTTTGAAGAAAGGCTGTAGATAGGAACAGAACACAATCTATTGCATTTTGAGCTCCTATACTCACCAGACAGTGCTCTGAGATAGTCCAGAGACAAATACCTAAAACCCTAAGTGGATTGTGTCAGTTCCAATTTACTCCTTTGCTAGAACAAAAACTGTACCATTGAAGTCAAATAGAAAAATACACAACTGGGTTATTAGTTACCAAACATGCAGGAGAAGTAATTAAGGGGGAAGACCAGTATAAAGTGAGTGGGCATCTCAGTCATATTTGAAAAGGGGGTTAAATTAAAATAGTAAGGGCAGAAGAAGTCCTCTAAAGATAGATTTCAACAATGGAAGATGATGGGAAAGAATGCAATTAGACAGAGTTATCTGAGACGTGACAAGCAAGATGAACTTGGGTCCTTTAAGTGTCTAGATGACTTGTCCATAGTTACATAGATCATAAATGTCAGAGGCAGGATTTGCCATGTTCAGTTATCTTTCTCTTTCAGTACAACACCTTTTCTGCTTTTCAATAACTAATTGTTAGGGATAACTTCTTTATATCATATCTAAATTGACTGGCTTGCAACTTTCCACCATATCTTGTTCTTCCAACTGGGGCTAAGGAGAACATGTTCAATCCTACCTGCACATGACAGCCCTTCAAATACTTGAAGACATCTATTCCATCTTTCATCATTAAATTCTTCCAGATTAAATACCCCCTGTTTTTCTTCATCCAGTATTATATGGCATGATCTCAAGGCCCTTCACCATTCTTGCTAGCTACCTTTCTCTACACAATCTAAATCTTATCAAGGATCTTTGATCCCCAGAGCTTCTGGGTTATCTGTGGTTCTTAGAACTCAGCTCAATACTATAGGTGGGGATTGACTTTGGTGGAGGAGAGGAATAAGCATTTATATAACACCTACTATGTGCCAAGCTACGGTAAGTGCTTTTACAAATGTCAGAACTATATCTCTCCTAGGACCCTCATGGTGGAAATGATATTTTATTGGGTAGAAGACAGATATGGTCAGCTACACAATTAGCAATAACTAGCCAACTAGCATTAATAGAGCTTTGCAAATGTCTTCTTTTATCTTTATAACAACACTGGGAGATAGGTGCTATAACGATCTTCATTTTACAGGCAAGGAAAGTGAGATATGGCTTGCGCTGGGTCAAATAATCCTTTTACCAATTGGCTGTGAACCTAGGAGAACAGAAACACTGATGACCTCATCAGAGAAAAAGGGAAGTTTGGGAGAAAGTAGATTTTGGGGAAAATACATAATGAGTTCTGTTTTCAGCATGGTAAGTTTAAGATGTATATGAGACATTCAACTTGAAATATTCAACTTTCATAGGCATATCCATTTTTTATAGGAGCTATTATTACTTAGCTCTTTCTCTCATTCTATATTTGAGAAGTTTATAGTTTGGACCCAAATGTAGAACTTTACATTTGTACCAATTAAATTGTTTTGATCTATTTCTCTAGCCTTTGAAAATCTTTTTTTGGATCAAGTCTCTGACATTGAGTTCCTACTATACATCAGACATTGTGGTAAGTACTTTACAATAATATCTTGGTTTATTATAAGGAGGCTGTCATTCCCAAATTTTTATCTTTTGGAATTTGACAAGCCTTTTATGCCTGTGTCCTGTGTATTGGTAAAAATTGAATGACACTGGATCGAAAATAGGTCCCTAGCGTACTCCACTGGGCAACTTCCTCCAGGTTAGCATTCATCTAAATTAATGACTGCTCTTTGTATTTTGTCATTCAACTAGTTCTGAATATACCTAAGTATATTATTGTCTGGCCCATATCTTTCCATCTTGCCTACAAAAATAAGATGAGAGGCATGGTTAAGTGCTTTAGGGGAACCTTTGCAAATAACGGCTACAACCGCAAATCAGAAAAATGAGTTTTGTGTCCATGCAAGGTTGAAAGGATCGGTGATTTGTTATCTGTCTTTAGTTGACATATGCCTGCACAGACCGTGATCACCATCAACAGGAACAACTTTGAAGAGGAAGGACAACACTGTTATGTTCAGCTTTGGAAAGAGGAGAAATGTGGCTTATCCTTATTTGCTGCTCAACTCTAGACATAGAAGCACACCATCTCATTCGCCATTTATGAGATCAGTGTCTGCTTGGGTGGCATGAGTGACATGCCCACATAGATCACAGAAGAGGAGACAAACAGCTTTCTGCAAAGGTGACCTTTACAGGCATTCCCTTCTTTTGCAGAGCTGAAGCTTTGTGTCTCAGGCTTACTTGATGCAGAACCCAGTTTCTGGTTACATGGAGGCTTCATTGTTGCCCTTTCTTAAAAATTAAAGTCCCTTTCACCACATGAAGTGAAAAGTCAGGCTTCAAAGTACTGGACATCTAGGTAGTTGGAAACTTGTAGGAATCCACAGAAGTATACATGAGTTCATGCAATAAGGGAAGATCAAGATAAAAGGAAATTACAAAATCTTCTATATCCACCAATCTTTACTTTAAAAAAAAATGATCTTTAATGCCAAGAAACTGGGTCCTGCGCTCTCTCTTTAAATTGTCTGAGAGATTGGAATTGGATATGGGATGAAGGGAGGGTTAAAATGGAAAATAACTAACCTAGTATCTGTAAATTCATATAAAGTAAATGTTTTTCCTTCTTTTTTTTTCAAGTCCTTTTTTTTCATTTTTTTTACTTTTTTTTTTTGGAGGGCAATTGGGGTTAAGTGACTTGCCCAAAGTCACAGGGCTAGTTAGTGTATCAAGTGTCTGAGGTTGGATTTGAATTCAGGTCCTCCTGACTCCAGAGCCAGTGCTCCACTCACTGTGCCACCTACCCGCCCCTGTTTTTTATTCTTTATGCCACTAAGGAGATGTCAAGTGCCATCTTATTTTCATGCATGAGTGTCCAAGTTGCCTCATTTCTACTTCTTCACTATCTATCCAATATATTCCCTTCTCTCCACCCCTTCACTCCTGCTCTGACTGACAACAGTATTTGATTTTATACCCACCTCTCTTCGTGTACGTTCATAATATATCTTGTGTAATTGTTCTTCATGTACATGGCTATGTCTCCCTTAACAACTGTAAACTCCTTCAGGGTAAAGACCAAAATTTACTGTTCCTTTGTTCTTAGCCTCCACAGCTTTTAAAACAAGCACCTCAGTATGCATTTGTCAAAAGAGTGAACAGGGGTAAAGAATAACCAGTTCAGTCCTAATTATAACTAACATTCTTTCTCTCTGTCTGTTTCTGTTTCTACCTCTGTCTGTCTCTCTGTGTCTCTCAGTCTCTGTCTCTCTTTATCTGCCTCTGTTTCTCTGTGTGCATGTGTGTTTCTGTCTCTTTTTTTTCCTCTGTCTCTTTTACTATATGCCAGGCATTGTGCTCAATGCTTAACAATTATCATCTCACTTGATCCTCATAACAACTCTGGGCAAAAGGTGGTCAAGTGATTTGTCTAAGGTTATATACACAGTAAGTATCTGAGGATGGATTTGAACTCAGATCTTCCTGACTCTGGGACCAGCATTATCCCTACTGTGTCATCTAGCTAGATGCCAAGTCCTCATTGGAAAGCTGAGGTTTTGATTCTTGAAGTATCTGATTAAAGGAAAGAAAGAAGGATGGCTTATTTCTCTCTGCAGAGTATTGGAAAGAAACAGGTTTTTGAGAACCTAGGTTCACTATTGAGGAAAAAGGAGTAAATGTGAAAATAGCCTCACCTGGTTTCTGCTTTTTTCTTCATAGAAAGAGATGAAGCAGGATGGCAAGTCATTAGAGGCCCTATTAAAGCAAACTGTTACCTTTCTTTGTACAAGAGAAGCAAAAATACATTGTACCCTCTTTCCTAGTTTCTATATTCTGGAGCAGAGAATTAGGGCCACTTATGGGCAGCAAGGGGGAGGTGTGTCTAATGGATCTGTTTCCATTTGCTCTTAGGAGCAGAATTTTCTGTTGCTACAGCTGATGAGCCTCAATTGGATTATTAGCTCAAGACTCTTAAATACACCATTCTAAATGATAATGATAACTTGGCAAGGAAAAAAAAAGATAAAGAACAGTTGCAATTAAATTTCATTATTCTTTTAGATGGGATGGGCCTCTCCTAATGGGCATAAGAAAATAATTCAACAGATCTTTCCCATAGACCCCCAGTTCCCCAATCTAACAAACAGGCAGATTTTGATTTGCAATCCTGTCCTGGATCCCATTTGGGGAATCAGAAGGGATGTGTCTTTGCAGAACAGAAATCAAAACACAGGCTTGAAGAGCAGCAGTGGTAGTGATCCAAATCCGGCTCCTCATGTAAAAGTGATACAGAATGATAATGTAATTGTGCTGCATATTCAGTTTTGATATGTAACCTTTGAAATAAATTGGAATATTCTTTTCTCTTACTCTGGCACACGCCGAGCGATCATAAACAATCATCTCATAAAGGTCACTGGCTTGGTAAGCACGGCTCACGGCAAGAACTGCATAGGGCCACTCAGAGATTTCTCTCTCTCCCTCTTTGTGACTCCTAATTCATTCTTTTCTCCATTTTGAGGCTCCAATCAACACAAGCCTACCAGTGCCACTTGGGTAAGTGTAAACTTACACAATTTCTTTCATAGCTAATGGCTTCTTCTCCCTGCATCACTCACACTCTACACACATTTCTCGTTCCTCTTCCCCCACCCCCAGTCCCCAGAATATTCATTCACTGGTGGAAAGCAGACAAAATAGTTAGAGGGAAAAAGAGAAAAGAAAAAGGAAAAAAAACCCCTGAAACTGAAGTGGAAACTATGGATATAGAGTGTGCAATGCACATTCTAGAGTTTTCTATGTCAGCTATGTTTAAATATTTTTGTTTATTTTTGGCTCATTCTGAGTTTCAGTGTGGGGGAGGGTGGCATCAAGTAAAAATGATTGATATAAAAACAAAAGACAACAGTAAAACGATAAAAGAAAGAAAAGAAAAGACACCAAACCAGAAGAGTTGACTGATTTCATTAAACAATAAGTTAATATCTGAAACAGATAGTTGTTAGTTACCTTTTTGGCTGAATTAACCCTTGTTTTCCCAAATACTTTTGTGTACACAGGCACCCAAGACATGCCTAATTGTATTGCTTCTCAATTCAGTTTTATTCCATAAACATTTCATAATGATTAACCTTTATATAATGCTATAAATTTTACAAAATACTTTAAAAATATCTCATGGTATCCTTACAACAACCCTGGGAGGGAGATGTTAATATTTTCTTCATTTTACAGATGAGGAAAATGAATAAAATAGAGGTTAATTGACTGATCCAGAGTCACACAGCTCAGAACTGTCTGAGGCCAAAATCCTTGAAGTCGATTCTTCTCTTCTGAGTCTAGCACTCAAATCTTCTCAGCACACCTAGCTGCCTTTATTAAGCACCTACTGTGTGACAAACAGAAATGACAAATTCCTTGTCCTCAGGATTTTTCTTTCCATTGGGGAGACTAGGCTCTAATAGTACCCTACAGAACTTGTTGAAACTCCAAATATAGATTCAGAAAGTTACCAATAAATCCAATCTGAGGTTAAGAAATCTTTTCCACAGTGTCCTCCATTCCCCAAACACCAGCTATGAGCCAATATTTTGTTAAGACTAGGCTCATATTACTACAGTTGGTCTTTTACCCTTATTCATCAGCAAAATAGACGTAATCAATATCATTCTATTTGCAGACAATGACTCCTTTAAGGCAACCTCAATTTCATCTGCTTCCAAAGAATACCCGAGTCTATTCATCTTATTTGGTAAGGACATCAAAAAGGACTCCCTAACCACACTTGGTTAAGTCTTTCTGATGTCTTTAATACAGGTCATACCTCATGATTTAGTCTGGCAGAGAGGGTAGTCTTGCAGCTTTAAGTGGAAGAAAAAAAAGCACAGCTCTAATTCCCTAATTTAAAGCTGGCTTATTATAAAACCATAGATAGTCTTACAAATTCCTCAGTCTGAATGCAGAACTAGGCCGCTCACTGGGTTAAGTCAATATGTCAATGACCAATGATTTTCTCATCAGTGTAGATACTTTAATGTCCACTGCACACATCACAAAGTGCCTGTAGCAAACTTTTTGAGAGTTGCCCAAGGTTCAGAAAAGTTAATGACTTACCTATGGCCATGCAGCTATGAGGTGCCAAAGGTGGGATTAGAATCCAGGACTTTCTCACTCCCTGTCCAGCTTTCTGTTGACAATGTCACACTGCCTCAATATTTATAGGGATGAAAGCAATAAAATAAACCAGAATATTATGAATTCAATTTCATTTTTATGCTTTATTCTTTTTTGATTCTATGGCTTCAAAGTCTTGCTTTCAGATTATATTCAGGCAATGTTGAAATTATTCAGCTACATCTTGGCCAAACTGATAAGTATTACTGTGGTAATGCTTGTAAAACTCAGGGAAGATGGGAAGATGACCATTTCCTAAATGTACAGCTGTATTGAAAATTCTATTAATATTAAGATTCTACACTTTATAATTCTTTTCATGTCTCTTTCGCTGTGAACTTAAAAAAATGCTCATGGAATAGTTTAAAACAAAGGAAATGCAAATTCTAGTGGCAGAAAATGTCTTTATGACATGCCTTCCTCTAAGCTTGTTAAAGAAAAATGAGCATCTGTAGTGTGTTCATGCCACCCTGGGCCCCCCAAATCAGCAAAACAATTCTTTTGATGCTAAACTGTTATTACTGATCCTAAATGAAGGGCAAGACTTTTGACTCCTCTGAGGAAATGTTGGGAGAGTCATATGGGAAAGCAAACCTGTTACTTTCTGCCTGTCATTTGCACAAAATCAGTACTCAGGATGCTGATGGGGAATGTTTAGTGAATAGATGTTACAGTGTAGGCTAAAAGAAAGCAAATTTGGGACACAAAAAAGATCAAACAAGCACATGGATTTAATGAAAATTGCAAGAAGCAGCTTAAAGAAATTAAATAGGAAAACTGAATCTACCTGGAGGTGAGTTTTAACATATACAATTGGCATCATATTAAGAAAGACACGGACCATGACAACATTTCAGGTTTCACCTTTATGTACAGGTGAACTCTTTATAAACAACGCAAATGTTAGGTGACTGCAAATGTTTCCTGCTTTGCATCATAAAAAATGTTCACATTGAGGAGAACACAAGGGAAAATGCCCCATTAGATGCTATCAGAATATTCTTAGTTATGTCTCCTTTCTGTTGGGTTTTTTTTTCTTTTTGTAGGGGGAAGGCGAAGGGAGCAGAAGAGATAACTTGTGTTTTCATTGGTCTAAGGAACTCTAGATATAGAAATTCCCTTCAACAATATTGATCATCAGTTGCTCTTCAAACAAGACTTAGAGAGTTGTTTTGGACACTGAAAGGCTAAGTCCTTGGCAAGAGTGGCACAGACATTATATGTCAGAGGAAGCCATAAAACCTAGGCCTTTCCTGGTCCCTCTAGCATTAATGAATCCCCCTCCAAGGCTGCATCATTCCAACTTGTTTGTGGGTGTTTTGTATCTATCAATATATGCCCATGTTGCTACCTCCGTTAGAACATAAGCTTCTTGAAGGCAGGGATTTTCACGTTTGTCTTTGTGTCTCCAGTGCTTGGAACATGGTAGATATTTAAATGAAGGCTTGTTGACTGATTGATTCTGGACACTTAGGCCAGTTCCTTATCCACTATGCATGCTGCTTCCCCAAATTATCATGTCTATATGCCAATATGCTCTAAAGATCCAATAGAATGTAAGGTCTTTGGGGTCATGGATAGTTTTTCTTTTGTTTTCATATATACTCAGTGCCTAATACGATGTTAAGAACTTAATAAGTGTCTCTTGGACTAGATTAGATAGGAAAAATCAATGAAATGATCTCTCTTTTTAAGTAATTTACACTCTAGGTCAGGGATTGTTTTTTATTTATTTATTTTTGGTATAATGGACCACCTTTGGCAGTCTGGTGACGCCTATCCCTTCTCACAATACTATTTTAAATGCATAAAATAAAACATAGGGTTACGGAGGAAAATTATATTGAGATAGTTACCAACACACATATCATATGTATAGATAGACGGATAGATGATAGATAGATAGATATACATAATTTTTTTTTTAAGTTCAGGGACCCTACATTAAGAGGCAGCTGGGTAACATAGTGGTTAAAACACAGGATGTAGAGTCTGGAAGATCTGAGTTTACTCAGACTCTGCTTATTTCACTCTGGACAAATCACATAAACTTTTTGCCTTAGAGTCTTCATCTGTAAAAAATGGGAATTACAAAAATAGCACCTATCTCCAAGGGTTGTTATGAGGATCAAATGGGACAGTATTTATAAAGCATTTTACAAACCTTAAAGCACAGTATAAATGTGTTTATTATTATTATTATTATGTGACAAGAAGTGTATATAAGTAACTATAAAACAAAATGGAATGTACTAAGCACTTTGAAAGGAAAAAAGAGGCACAAAAATTACGAGAAGTGAGAGAGCTCGTGCCTGGGTAAGGGACTCAGAGGAAGCTTCTTGGAAAAGGTAACAGCCCAGCGGTGTCCTGAAGACCACAACGAATTTCAATAGGCAGGGATTGGGGGGGTGGGGAACCCCCCCAAAAAACTACTGAAATAGCATTTGGGCTTCTATTATCTAGCTCCTTCTTTCTTTCCTCTTTTCCTCCCTTGTTTTTTCTTTTCTTCCCTCCCTCCCTCCCTTCTTTCCTCCCTTCCTTTCCTCCTTTCTTTCTCTTTCCTTTCCTTTTCTTCCTTCCTTTCTTTCTCTTTTTCTTCCTTTTTTTCTTCTACTTATTTGTTTGTTTACTTATTTCTTGCTTTTTTTGGGGGGGGGGAAGGCAGGGCAATTGGGGTTAAGTGACTTACCCAAGGTCACAAGGCTAGTCAGTGTTAAGTGTCTACGCCCAAATTTGACCTCAGTTCCTCCTGACTCCAGGGCCGGTGCTGTATTCACTGCACCACCTAGCTGCCCCTATTTTTTTTTTAAATCAAAGAAACTCATTTTTCTACGTCCATAGCAAACAGAAATAAAAGAAAGCATACATAGAGGAATGTATACGAGATAATACACAGTGCAGGAGCTCTCTCATTGGCAGCAAGGTAACATAACTCAATGAAGAGAGTCCTAAATCTCACCCAAAAGGAAGTTCCCCAAAGTCTCCAGTGTAGCAAGCTGGGGATAGGGACATGATGGAGACTTCCAGTTCTTCCCATGTTGGCTTCTTCCCACAATCTTTTCCTTCAACAACCTGAAGTGAGGTTCTTATCTTCTATCTTTTTTGTGAAAGCTGGAAGTCAAAAGACTGGGTTTCCCTTTCTAGTTCAGGTTGAAAATTCATGGGGCTCTTCATGGGCTCAATCCCACACAGATCATAGAAAGTATCTCAATCTCTATAAATATTTCAGTTCTTAAAACTAGTAATTTAAATGAGTTTTGAATCTGTTTTTAAACTGGTAATTCCCATACTTCCATTAATGTTAGTGCCATTTATTTTTATAAGTAGAGAAACTTTGTCTTTGGGATTCTTGGGTTCTTTCCATAGTCCCTGTCCCTTTTGGTTGTTGTTGCTCATTTGTGTTATTTTTTTTAAATCAATGCATTTTGTTTATATATTTGATGATTATATCTCAGAGATTTTCCTCTCCATCCCTCTCCCCTCCTCCCCACCCCAAAAGCCATCTTTTATAACAAATAATTTTTTTTAAAGAAGGAAAAATAAAGAGGAAGAAGAGAAAAAATTCAGGAAAACTAATGATTAATTTTATTAAATGTGGTATTATATGCAGTGCTCCACAGCTAAGAACCTATTCCTCCCACCTCTGAAAAGGTGAGTGGGGACATAACTTTTCCTTTTCTTCTAGACTGGATCTCCCTATTTCACCAAGGCTGGAAATGCAAAGGCCACTCATGGGCCCAATTCCTGCTCTGTGTCCAACTAGGACCAGTTTACTTCTCCTTAGGCAGCCTGATGGACCTTCTGCTTCCAGGTGCTTACCATACTGGTGGTAGATTTTGTACAAACACTATTTAGCTTAGTACACTGGAGGTCAGAATTTCAGAGCTAAAGATCTGAGGTGGTGGCCTCAGTCTTCAGCAGAAATTACAAGCAAGAGCCACAACAGCCAGCATTGTCTACTCTAACTTTATCACTGTGTCCTTCCATTTCTAATCAAATATTTCCTGTGTGTATATAATTTCTCACATACAAATGATTATTGACCAATATTTTCGCCAATACAAGTCATTGTCGGCAAATTATTTGATGCTAACAATTATCCATCATTTTGATTTTCTTTTTGGTCTCCTTGAAGTTTTGATTCTTCAGATTATATTATTCTATGATCTAGAAATGCATGACATCACCAGAAAAATATTGGCGTTTACAAAAACTAGGGTTTTATATCAGGCAGGATCTTTGAGAATGGGTCAGAGTATTTACCTACACAATCCAGCTCAGTCTTTTTTCCTCCTATTCAATTCTGGAGAGTAGCTCATTGTCGACTTGCTTTGAGTGTCCAAGGTGTGTATGTGTGTGTGTGCATTTTTACTTATACACTTTCATACATGTCTTTTATTTATATGTACATAAGTATGCACATATACATATATAGGTATATGTACACACACTCAGTAGCTTGCACATTTGACTGCACATCATTATCTGGGCAATATAGATTTGTCATACATGCACACATATGTATATGTATGTGTATATATTATGGAGCAGATAGGTGGCACAGTGAAGAGTGCTGGGCTTGGGGTCAGGAAGACTCAACTTCTTGAGTTCAAATCCAGTCTTAGACATATGCTACCTATCTGCCAGTGGGCAAGTCATTTAGCCTTGTTTGCCTCAGTTTCCCACATATAAAAATGAGCTGGAGAAGGAAATGACAAACCACTCCCAGTATTCTTGTCAAGGAAATCCCACATGGGGTCATGAAGAATTGAACATGATTTAAAACAAGTATATATTATATACTATATCTATACATCTATACATCTATATCTATATATATGTATATGTGATGTTTGTGTATGTGTGTGTATACACACATTATGTGTGTATACACACATTGTGTGTGTATACACACATTATGTGTGTATACTCACATTATGTGTGTATGTGTGTATATTACAGAAAGCACTAAGGCCCAGATTTTGCAATGAGGTCCACCATCACTATATGCACATATGTGCATGTGCACAAGGTGTTGGTGGATCTCATTACATATATATGTGTTTGTAGAATACATGTATACATATGCAAAATTATACACACACACCATTCTACCACCAGCATATATGTGTAAATGTATATGTATGTGCACATATATGTATATATACACATATACACAAATACACACACACATACACACACACACATATATATACACATATATATATATATATACATATGTGCGTGTGTGTATGTGTGCGTTGTGCAGATAGCATTAAGTCCCTGAATACTACACCAATTGCTCAGATCTCACTGAGAAATTGGTGTAGTATTTAGGGACTTAATGCTATCTGCATAATGCATCCCTTAAATAGGGAAATCCATATGACCTGAGCATCTCTGGGGAATATGTTAAATACCGTTAGAAAGGTATGAACAAAGTGTCATGTGATTTTAGGGAAAAGAGAACTCAATTCTAGCGGAATGGTTTGAATGAGTTCAAGGGAGGTTGAGGGAAAGTATAATGCTAGGGCTAGCTAGTGATAACAGGAGACATATTTGGGCCTACAACTCTGTTCTCTCCTAATGACAGTACCCTTTCTACCAGCCCACACTGCTTCTCAGAAGGTTAGTTAATTGCAAGTAGATTCAGGTGCAATAATTACAGTGGGTCCAAACAGAGGCAACCTGGTTTTTTTTCCCCCTCATAATGTTTACATTTCCCCTTTCCTTAGGAAACCATGGAGGAATCTTATCCTTTAACTAGATCTGATTCCCAGTGCTATGAAGGAGGTGACACATTTGATAAGCCTGGAAGGAAATGTTGATGGTTACTGTTAAGGCAGATGGAATGTTAGTATATTTGTGCCGATATCCATATTCCAGTTCTCCTTGCTGTCACTGGTTTCTCTGAAGGGCTATTTTCATCCTTTGCCTAATTAAAAAATAGATAACTGTTAGATCATTCTCAATGGAGAATTACAATAAAAGCAAAATGTTCATTGAAAATTCTGCTCTGGTGTATCTGGAAATAGGGCCCTTTATTTGGCTCCATGTTACACAGTCTGAGAAACATCAGATTCAAGGTTGCTCCTGGTAGTAAAAGAAAATTCTTTCCCAAGTTTTTGTCCACTGTGGGCAATTTTCCTAGTGGGAGAAAACTCCTTCACCTGCTCTTCACCTCATCCTGTTTCCAAGCACCAACCTTCTTCTCAGTGTGCCCATAAATATCTTTATAGGAAGCTAAGCATACTATGAAAAATCTGAATGTGGAGCTTATACATTCCAAATGACATATTGGAACTGTGCTCATGTCCTATTTTTATGGAGAGTTTCCATTGGCATATTGGAAGATATTTTTCCAGGTAATAAAGGGGCTTTTATGACCATTGGAGTCAGGTTATAGAGAATGTGAGCTGCACTTTAATAGGAACAACAAAACAACTCACAGTGATGTGAATTATTTCTAATCATTTAGTAAATACAACATAACCTTCAGGGCTAGATTGCCAGTCACTACCCATTGGAGGAATGGGATTCCAAGAGAAAGTTAGGGCTCTTATAGCCCTTTCAGAATGTTTGTCTTCCTTCAAAGCTCAATGCAGGTATCATTTCCTCTGAGAAACATTCTATTACTCTCCCAATGGTTAGTGATCTCTCTCTTCTCAATTGACCTTGTATTATACTGATAGGTTTTTGTGTTGTATTTCTCTATTAGTACATGAGCTCCTTTATGGTAGGAACTTTGGAGTTTTGTATTATATCTCCGTCTCCTAGAATAGAACCTTGAAATTCTATATTTTAATGCATCTATGATTTCATTAGTTTAGGAAACAGAGTGGGAAAAATCCTTCCATGGATATAGATTGGTGAAGCCAATAATTTTTATAGTCTTAGAATTTCCTGGGGCATTCAAGGTAAAGTGGCTTACCCCCAGTCATGTGGCCAGTGTGTGTCCAAGGTGAGATTTGAATCCAGGTCTTCCTGACTCAAAGTTCCTATCAACTAGCTACTTCTCCACGCTACCTCTTGCTTTGTGTAAAGAAGGGGCTTGATAAAGGTATTTAGGATTTTGTTGAATTATCTAATAGGAACCTTTTGCAAACACTACAGGGCTTCTATATTTTTATTCCTCAGAGTCAGCTGCAAGATGCTTTGTCAATTAGCTGCCTTCTTGTAGTCAATTGAGGAAAAACATGACCTTACCTTAAATCTGAGAAATAGTTGTTTCTGTAGGGAGGGAATTCACATATAGAAAAGGGTTAGTGTGATTGCTTGAAAAGGATGAAAACTGAAAAAAAATGATATTTCAGTTAATGAACAGGATTCCTTGTCTTTGAGGATGAAATCATTTGTCCATAAGAAGGTGAAAGTTAATTTTCCTCTCTGGGCAAATGAAGACAATTAAAAGAAATGAGAAAACACTTTAAATGGATGTAGATGAGTTGCATACTCCAACAATATCACTTTTATAGCAGATCATAGATTGGAGCTGAAAGGAACCTTACAGGGCATCATGTCCAGCATAGCCATTTTGCAAAAAAGGTTGTTGTTGTTCATCCTTTGTTTGGGAAGAGGACCATGACATCAGGAGGGTGATGGCTTGACTTGCAAGTGAATTGGATTTAAGTGATGTAGGGCAGTACAAGGTCATTGACCTCACTCTCTCCTCCAGAGTCGTCAGGGTCCAGTGGCAAGAAAGATCAGGATGACTGCAGATGGCCCAAGATACAGTGGGGAGACGTTGGCCTTCTTAAACTATAAGAACTTTCTCAGGTCCCAGTTTTTCTAAGGCAACACACATTCAATGGTTAAAGCCTAGGTAAGAATGGAGGCAAAAGAAGGCCTAGTTTGACTTGACAAAAAAATCATTCTGGGAGGGGAAGATCACTAGAGTTTCTGGTCAGAAGAAAAATAATTGCTATTTATACTCACTCTGAGCTGTCAAAACCCAAACAACGGGAATATGAGGCTTGGACCAGGACCTAAGAAACTGATGCACAATGATCTTCAAACTAGTAAACTAGTGAAAAAAAAGGTCTTTAAACTAGAAAACATCTGATATGAGATTTAAACTCAGATCCTCCTTCCCCTAACTCTAGTGTTCTAACAACTGTTCCACCTAGCTCCGTGAGAGGGAGCTTGAAAAAGTGGGTAGAATGCCGGAGTTGGAAGTCACAGAGACCAGGATCGAACCCTCTATGCCTCAATGCACCTCCACACACCCACACACACATTATATGTGCGACAACGTCTCTCCCTTCACCTGCAAGATGAGAATGTGAAAATCTCCCAGACTAATGTGAGGTTCCAATGAGTGTTATGTGAAACTCTTTGTAAACCTTGAAGAACTATATCAATGCCAATTGTTATTTATTATGGGAGGAGAAAACCCAAGACCTATACAGGGCGAATGACTTGGTAAAGGAACTGGGAACTAATGGAACTGGGATTCAAACCTAGGCCTTCTTAAACTCCAGGGATCTTTGGTACAATTTTTCCTTTTGTTTATAAGCACAGCAAGAAAATTTTAGTTATGCCAGAAAGAGGAGTGCAGTAGTTTACAACATCACTGAAGCACTAAACAAAGTTAATCTGAAATATCCTTACTGCATCGTAAGGGAATTAGGAATATATTTAATATATTTGTTGTTCTGTTGTTTTTGACTCTTTGTTGAGCCCATTTGCGGTTTTCTTGGCAGATATACTGGAATGGTTTGCCATTTTCTTCTCCAGCTTATTTTACAGACGAGGAAACTGAAGCAAAAAAAAAAAAAGTTAAGTGACTTGCCCAGGATCACACAACTAGTAAGTGTCTGAGGCTAGATTTGAACTCTAGGTCTGGCACTCTATCCACTGTACTACCTAGCTGCCCAAGGAATATATAGGATTGCAGATTTAGAGTTAGAAGGACTTGGGAGAACATAAGGCATTATGGGAGAGCGGAAAGAGTGGTTCTAGACTCAGATGACTTGGCTTTAAATTCCATGTATGATGCTTACTGCTCATGTGACATTCTGACAGCCATTTATCACAGGAGAAAAGGGAAGGGAAGGGGTGGGAATAAGCATTTATATAGCTACCTGGTACCATTTTAAGTGCTTTATAAATATTTTCTCATCTGATCCTGACAATAACCCTGTAAAGTAGATTCCATTATTATTCCTATTTTTCCCTTGAAGAAACTGAGGCAAACAGATATTATGACTTACCCAGTGGCAGAAAGCTGGTAAAGGTCTGAGGTCACATTTGAACTCTGATCTTCCTCATAGGGATTATACATTTAGAACTGAGAGGAGTCTTAGAGGCTAGGGACTTCAACACCTTGAGTTTGTTATTCAGTTATTTGTTATTCATTTATTTTCAGTCATGTTTAATGGTTCATGACCCCACTGAGGGGTTTTCTTGGCAAAGGTACTAGAATAGTTTGCCATTTCCTTTTCCAGTTCATTTTGAGGAAATGGAGGCAAACAGGGTTAAAGTGACTTGCCCAGGATCACACAGCTAGTAGGTGTCTGAGGCCAGATTTGAACTCAGAGAGATGAAGCTTCCTGACTTCTCGCCTGATACACTGTCTGCTGGGCTTCCCAGCTCTCCAAAACTTCATTTAAAAGATGCAGAAACAGAGTCTGAGCATCATACAATAATTGTCTCAGGCAGGGTTTGAACCTAGATCTTTTCCAATGCCCAATCTACCATGTTATAATGATACTTTGTGCCTCGGTTTCCTCACCTGCAAATTGAAGAGATTGATACCTGAAGTTCCTTGCAACACATAGAGGTATGATCCTGTAGTCTGAACCCTTAATCTTACAGATGAAGAAACTGATGTGGAGAGAGGTTAAATGATTTGCTATAAATAGTAAAAGCTGGGTTTTGAACCTAATTCTTCTGCTGTCACATCTAGTCCTCTTCAACTCTACAACACAACTTCCATTCTTTTTCACACTCCCCACAGAGCATACTTCTGACACATCATTCCTTCCCTGGTGAGGACAGGAACATGCAAGATCAAAATTCCCCCGTGATTCCCTTATATTTTCTGTATCGAGTGTCCAAGGGAAGCATTCAGGGAACATCCATTTATTAGACCGCATGCTTGCAAAGGTAGTTTCAATAATATAAACAAATGAGCTTTTCGATGTTCAAGTAAACGTTGCCTTTTTTTGTTTTTTGTTTTTTTCATAAGAAGACATTGTCTTGCTAAGACTTTATCATTTTTGTCTTGTTAATATCTTGGTTTCCACTTGTTTCACTTGATCACAATAAAGCTTTTACTGGAAAAGGAAACGGGAAAAACGCACACACACACACACACACACACACACACACACACACAAACACACAGCAACGAAGAATCACTGCTCTTAAGGGAAGAGGGAGACAATGTCTGTAAAGGATATCAAAGTGGATAGCATGTTTTATGTCCGAGTTCTTCCTGCTGCCATTTTATTGTTGCTGAAATAAAGATTGGATGCTGAAGCCTTATGAAAGTACATAAGTAGCCACATAAATCTGGCTATGACTACATAATCTATCTTTTTGTTGGAGAAAAGGACCTGCAAGATTTGTGCAAATCTGCCTTTTCCAGTTAGAAATTTTTGCAAGGGGGAAATTAAGGGGGGAAAATTACGGAAGGGTTTTCAACTATTTTTAAACTATGTAATTGGACTCGATTTCATCCCATCTCTCGATGTCACTGCTGTACAGATTGTTCAGTTATTTCACAAGTGTCAAAGTCATTTTATTGAAAATTTTCAAAACATTTCATTTGGGTGAGCCAAAAGCTTCACAGTGCTCACAACAAAATACAGCAATGACTTTGTTCCCCCAAATAAGCACTCTTCAAAAAATCATTTTGAAATTCTTAAAAAAAGACAGAATATTTCTTTCCACATGCAATTGGAAACTTTTCCCTCAGGATTATGTCTAATGCTTTTGTTTGATCCTGCCCCTCCCCCTAGAAGAACACTGTAATTCCAGGATCCCAACCAAAGTGGCAAGATACATCAGGTAATTGACATGAACTCTCTACACCCAAGTTTATACGTAAAATAAACAGCTGAAAACCTTATGTCACTGGTTTATTTAGTGAATAGAAGCAGTCTGACCTTCCGCCATTGCATGAGGCAATGGGAAAAGGGGTTTGGTTTTTAAGAAGGTTCACTAATATGGAAATATAGCATTGATACGTCTATAGAGAAAAACAGAAATATTTGTACATTTGCTCGCTGGGGGCACACTGTATGAAGGATATGGAAACACAGAGACTCAAAATAAAGTCTTTAGTTTTAGATCATTTTAGATCATGAACTGCAAAGACCTTTCTATATATACAGAGCTTCTGGAAGAACAATGAATTTATAGAATTTCTCGTGCTTTCCATTTATCTTTTGTCTACATTGTAATCATGGATTCTAAGCTGCAAGGGTTTTTCCCCCAGATTTTTTTTTCACTATTTCCTATTTTTTTTTCTGATTAGCTTATTACTCGGTAGTTCCAGCTGTTTCATTCTGTAACTCTAAAACCCAATCGCTGGGGAGTTCTCTGTAATTGCCCATAATATGCACCACATTATCCATTTCAGGAACTGTGCTGAAAGACAGCAGCAATAAGGGGGTTTCTAAAGGCAGTCTGGTTTACACTAATGGACCTAACAGGAAGGAAATGCAATTTGAAAGAAGCTGATGCATATGTTCTATTGCTGAATATAATGTTTGATTTAATTATTAACTGCCAGTGATGGAAAGGCAGATCCTGCTCCATTCTACTTAGAATTTGGTGCTCTGCTATCCAAGAAAATACAAGGTAAAAGTTTTGTCTTTTGATTCCTGGGAAATCAGGAGAGCCTCACCTTTACTTTCTGTGAAAATACTCGTTTGAATTTTATCTGCCGTATATAATAACAATAATCACAACTGACATTTATAGAGTGCCTTAAGGTTTGCAGAGTGCTTTACATATATCATCTTATTTGATCTTCATAATAACACAGCAAAAATGGGTGCAATTATTGTGGCTATTTTATAGATAAGGACATTGAAAGCTCAGAGATGCCAAGGGATTCGTCTATTGCTGCACAGTTAGCAAGCTTTGGAGGTAGGATTGGAGCCGGGTTCTCTTCTGACTCTATCCCTCACGTTGGTTTCACTACATCGTGTTGCCTCTCCACTCATTCCTTTCATCCCTTGGTCTATGTGATCTAGATGATCGATAAAACAATCAAGTAAAAAATCGTGGCTCCCATTTCTCTCCTTTTGATCAGTGCTATACACAGGCAGCTATTTATCGGTAATGTCTATGAAACAGGGATGGGGACCGAACTCCGGGAGGGCAGAGGTTTCTTTTTTTTTCTTTGTGTTCTTTGGCCTAAAACCATGCCTGGTACATTGTAATTGGTACTTAATAAATGTTTGTCGATTGATTGGACTGTAATGCACTGACTACTGGAAGGAATCTCAGCAATGGAAATTGAAATGTACAGTGTCTTTGCTTTTCATCTCTTTCTCAGAAAGAGTGACTTGGCACTGGGTTGTCATCCTTTTCTGTTAACTGGCATTTCATGTTTGATAAATCTCAGAGTGGCACTAAAAGGTCCTAATTGTGTGTGTGTGTGTGTGTGTGTGTGTGTGTGTTTGCGTAGAAGAATTAAAGAACAATTCATTAAAGACTAAGGAGTAGTGGCTTTGTATCTTACTAGTTAAACTTGAGTTTCCCTGATTCGTACAAGATAGCCTGATATTAAAGGAACATGGACACAAACACAAAGATGATGTAATTCTTAAGGGAACCTAAAGTATAAGATGCACATTTCTGTTAGATTAGCCAGCTGAAAAAAAAAGTGTTTTAAACATTACTAGTAAATAAAATAATTGAGCCAGGCAATTTCAGTTGTGTATTTTGTATTCTGTCTGGTGAGATTATTATCTTTGACACTAGCCTAGGCAGATGCAAAACTGGGGTTGAAATTAAACAATAGTGATGATATTTGGAGCTCATCCAAAATGTTCTCCATTGTTTACGTAAGTGGTTCCAACATCATTATTTGATCCATAATTCCTCTTTTTTTATTACACATATGTTCTTGCATATAACAGCATACAACATCAGCTCAGTGGGACGCATTTTTCTTTATGATTTCCAAAGGAATTGTTTATTTTTGTCATGAGGATAATAGAAAGCAATGAAGCTTCCTGGAAATACAATACCACAATTCAAATGCCTAATTGATTTAGACAGATTAAGGAAAAAATATAGGGCCAATCTATATTTTTGCTCTCTCCCTCTTAGTCTGAATGGCTTAAGAGTTCCCATTCTTATGTGGGGCTGGGAAATTTACTACATTCGTTTTGAAAGGCTGGTCTAGTCCATCTTGAATCTATTAAGAAACTGAAGGAGTTTCACGCTAATGGCCTCAGTTCTAAGGAATTGAGAAGAATACAGTTGATCCTTGGAGCTTCATAGAGAAAGGAGTACTTGATAGCTTACAAAAGATTTAAAAACTCTTTTCCTTGCAACAGCTCTTCAATAAGAAAGGCAGAAGTAATCCCCTTCCCCATTGGCGAATTCTTCCCAGAACCTTCCTTTTGAGGAAGGGCCCAGACTAATCATCCCTGATTCTGGGAAGTACTTCACCATATCCCCATACTGCTACCTCTCCTGCATCAGAGCTCCCCTTTTATGTGGTCTTCCTTTATTAGAATGTGAGCAGTGATTGGTTTTTTTTTCTTTGCCTGTATTTGTGTTGCCAGTAGCTTAGAAAAGTGCCTAGAACCTAGGTAAGTGCTTAATAAATTGTTATTGACTCAAATCGGCTCATGAATTTAATGAAAATGATTGTTCTCCTGAGATTTTTAATCCTGAGTTTGTTGGTCTCCACCCCTCTTCAGATCCTCAAAGCAGACTTCTTAATAAGATTTAAGAATTTCCCTTTGCTCAAGAAAGACAAAAATGCATGCTTTCACAAATGATTAGTATGCATATGTTAGTATTAGTTCCTTTTAAATTTGGAGTCAGGTTCCATTTGAGTAATTTAAACTCTTTATTGAAAAAAGTGTTCTTGCCTCTTGCATAGTATCATAGAATCATATATTTTCGAGCCTGAGAGGTCTTTAGAGATAATATAATCCAATATCTTCCTTGTACAGTGGAAGTAACTGAGGGCCTGGAGAAGTTGTGACTTGTGAACTAGTCTAACACCAGGGTGGCTTCTAAGTAGCAAGTGACACAGTTTGGATTTGAACCCAGGCTTTTTGCCAATGTTTATATGCTTATCTGAATTGAAAATATTGTACGTGGAAGGAAAATTTACAACATTACAGAATAAGAGAATCTTAGAATTGAAGTTTCAGTCTTTCTAAAAAACATTTACAATGTATCAGATTATAAAGAAATTTAAAAACTTCCTCAAGCCTCAGGGAGCTCACATTGTAATGAGGGAGATAACATAAAAAATTAGGTATGTTATAGAGGTAGCTCTCTCTATGTGCAATACACATGTGTGTGTGTGTGTGTGTGTATATATATATATATATGTATATACGCACATATATATGTGTGTGTGCATGTATATATATATGTACATATATATATGCATATGTACATGCACACACACAGACACACAGACAATAGATGGAAAGTCCCTAACTAATGTAGGAATCCTTTCTACATTGTCCCTGACCCTTTTTTTAAGTACCTCTAGTGGTGGGACTAATTGTTAAGAAAGTCTTGCTTATATTGAGTTGAAATTTGCCTTTCAGTCACTTGTACTTATCGTTCCTAGTTCTGTCCTCTGGGATCAAACTGAGTAAATTCAATCCCTCTTCCACATGACAGCCCATCCAATAATTGAAGACAGAGATTATGTCCTCTCTAACTTGTTCATTTGGACCATGACTTACCTGTCTTTTCTGGTGACCATAAATGCTATATACAGTATTCCTTTTCACCTCTTACCAAAGGGTAACATTTGTCTCTGCTTTGCATAGTTTCACACGCAGAGAGCAAAAAATCCACTTGAGTGTCCACTGTGGATGCAGAGACAGCATGTGAAGCCTGCTTACAAATGCAACCTTTGTAAAGAGAGGTGATCAGTCAGCCAAATGGGATTGAAGTAGTTTCCATGAATACAGTTACAGAGTTTCAGCATGATAGGGAAATGTGCATACAAACACTAAGAGCTGTTTATAAAATACAGTGCAAATATTTGACTATGCAGGTGTATCTTCATTTCTAATGTGATTCCTCCAGGCAGCAAAACAGGTGTGCTGGCTGCATGCTAATCAGTAAAAAGAACATCTGAAATATGCATCTGCACACTGACATCTGGGCAGAGATTGTCCGAACACATTCTTGAGAGCAGAGTTTCAGAAAAAGGCTCTCTTTTGTGCTACTGAGCGCCAAGAGGCTTATTTTGCATGAGGAACAACCCACATCGCACATCCATTAGGGAC
Source organism: Pseudochirops cupreus (assembly GCA_028627135.1). Taxonomy (NCBI): domain Eukaryota; kingdom Metazoa; phylum Chordata; class Mammalia; order Diprotodontia; family Pseudocheiridae; genus Pseudochirops; species Pseudochirops cupreus. Next base: position 335,275,416 of record CM053584.1, on the reverse strand, counting down.
TGCTACTTATGGGTCTCTCAGACCCACCAGAATGAGTCAACGGAATAACAAACTGGTTGAATTTGAGACAACTTTGGTGCAAGTTTCTTTCTTTTTCTGGAAGGACAATTAGTGCCTTGCTACGGGTATCAAACCTTCAAGAAGGTGGGGCTCAGGCCTTCTTGCAAGGGAAATAGGTACACGATACGTGCAGAAGTTTCCTACCATGTTTCACTGCGTAATCATTGCAGTTTTAATGCCAATTATTTGCAAAAAAGTAGGGTGCGACCATTATGTGAAGCTTTTAAAAACTGTACCAGTGTTACTTAAAAATCATATGTTACTAAACTGTCTTTGGTGCCAGATTAGGATGCACAGAATACTCATGAATATCCTTAAAATTGGGAAGATGCAAGTCTTACCGTATCACGTGACTTACTCATGGGACCTTTGCTGGCCTGCTGTTTCTCTCGTGCCTAAGGCTTTTCATTGGGTTGAGTGAAAATACTTTCAGCACTGTAGCCCTCTAAAGAAACCACACGAGTCTGCTTTCCAAAATATATTGACTGCTCCTGGGCTGAGAATTATAGGCTTGCCGCCATGCACAAGATAAATGTGTATTCATATACCACTGGTGAATACATTGATACTCTGTTTACCTTTTAATTGACATGATGAACAGAATTATACCATGCAACAAAGGTTATAAACCAGTTTTGGACTGGAGAAAACACAGGGTGCAACAATTATGTGATGATATATGGTATTTGGGTTGTTTTCATTAATTTATCCTCTCTGCTCCCCTCTCTGTGTCTCTCTCTCCCTCCCTCCCTCCCTCCCCTACTTTGTTGCCCCCTCTCTGTCTCTGTCTGACTTTCTGTCTGTCTTTCAGGAAGAGATAGCAATGAGAGTATAGTCAGATTCAGGAATAATTTGAGTTTTACGAAGTAAATTTGAGGCATGTACTGGACACAACCATACTTCCTGTTAGGAGAGACTATGCTATAATAGGGGGAAAAAATTAGACCAGAAGTCAAGAAACTATGATTCTAGTCCTAACTAGCACTCCAATCTATGCCTGATGAAATTCTTTTTTTTTTATTTTTTTTTTATTTTTTAATTTTTTTTATTTACTCATTTACTTTTAATTTACAAGATTCAGTTCCACAATCACTTGAGTTTCAGATTTTCTCCCCTCCC
>CM053584.1:335251450-335273737 GCA_028627135.1 Pseudochirops cupreus | reverse complement strand
TAGAGTTGTCTTTAGCTGTGCATTGTTGAGGATAGTCCAGTTTATCAAGGTTGGTCATCATATGTATGATGTGTCTGTGATTGTGTACAGGTTTTGCCTGGTTCTGCTCTTCTCACTTAGCATCAGTCCGTATAAGCCTCTCCAGGTATGCCTGATGAAATTCTACTTAGTCTTTAAACTCCCTCCCCACTGCCAGACAAAGATAACCCCCTGAGATGAATTACAAAACAATTCCATACAACCATGGCTTCATCTGTAAAATGAAATGAGACTATTTGTCCTGCTTTACATGGAGCTGTTGGGCACATAAGCTGAGTCAATTTACAAGAAAACTTTCCCCCAGTAAGCCCTCCAGTGCACTTGTTGACTGAATGAAAAAAAAGAGAGTTTGAAAAATGATTGGGATTATATGAAATTGTCATTTTAAATAATATTTCTGAAATTCTCTTCCATCTATCAGAAAAACACAAAACAGATGACAGTGTAAATTGGAATCTTTTTTTTCCTTACTGACTGTTTACAAATTCCTAGCTTGTCTAAGGTCAGCTGTTAAAGGGCAGAACTTTCAGGCACCTAAACTAAGGTATAGGTCTTGACTATGGGATGGATTCAGTTCAGCTCAACAAAGTTATTAAATATCTCCTATATTTAATGCAAAAGGAGATAGTATAGCATTGTAGAGAAATAACTTCTTTATCCTGAAGACCTGAGGCTTACATCCTGTTTCTGCTGGCTTTTTGATCCTGGGCAAGTCTTATTGCTTCCAAGTGTACCAAGAAACTCTCTAAGATTATAAACTGTGAAGTTGTAGATTTACATTAGTTCTGAGAGTTTTCTTGTAGGAAGAGCTCAGTGATATCAATGAACCCAAGGGTCATCATGTTTTTTTTCCCCCTAAACCCCACAGCTGCAGCTAGCAGTTATATAACATTTTGAGGTTTGTGGGACACTTTACAAAAAATACCTCATTTCATCCTTTAACCCAGGGAAATAGGTGCTATTATTATTCCCAATATTAGAGAGGAGGAACTGAAACAAAGAGAAATTAAATAAATTGTTTAGGAGCACACAGCTAATCAATAATTGAATCAGGATTTGAACTCTAGTCTTTCTGTCTCCAAGTTCATCACTCTAGCTTATTAAAAATATTTATTTATTTTTAGTTCACAACATTCAGTTCCACAAGCTTTTGAGTTTTAAATTTTCTCCACCTCCCCCCTCCCCAAGACAGCATGCAATCTATTATAGGCTTTACATATACGTTCGCATTAAAGATATTTTCACATTAGTCGTGTTGTAAAGAAGAATTATAACTAATGGAATGAACCATGAGAAAGAAGAAACAAAACGAAACAAAAAAGAGAGAGAACAAATAGAGTGCTTCAATCTGCATTCAACTCTGTAATTCTAGAGCAGCAAGCACCCTCCCATATCCAGGGTGGCTGCTAGCACAGGTTCTTAGACCTGCTTTTCTAAAGGAAAGCAACTCAAGATGGGTTAACAATCTTACTTTAATCAAACAGATATCATTTACCTAGTTTAAGGGTAAAAGTCAACACCCCGAACTTCAGAGAATACAAACAGAAGTTACAAGCAGACAAAGAAACAGATCAGCAGACGGGCTTCCAGTTGTCTGACCATCACATCCATACCTAGTCAGTTACCAGAGAGGGAAGCACCAACTGAAATCTGGGTTTTCAAAGCCAAGGGGCTTAAGGGCTGCCCAGAATCTTGTCTGGCCAAATCACATAACTCTTCCCAAAGTGAGCTCCAAACCCAAACCTCACATCAGGGTGTATGTATAGCCTTCTCCTGGATCAGAGAGTGTCACAGCCCTCTTGCCCCACTGCCTAATTACAAAGTAGCAAGGTGTGGGCATTCCTGAAAAACAAGCTTCCCACCACAGGCTCCATGTGACCACATTCAGCCTATTAGGGGGCAGAGTATATTTTCAAATCAGGGAAGGTTCTCAGAGTCACTTAAGCCTATCAAAGCGCCTAGGGGCAGGGAAGATCTTCAGATTCACATAACAAATTCTTTCTCTGGATATGGACAACATTTTCCATCCTGAGACTTTCGGAGTTATCTTAGAACCTTGCATTGCTGAGAAGAGCTAAGTCTATCAAAGTTCATCATCACACAATGTGGCTGGAACTTCCATCACTCTATTTACTGGGCTACTTAGCTACCAGAAACAAATAATTAAGGTACTATGATAGGATTTGGGGATAAAACAAACAAAAAAACAAACACTCTTCTCAAGGATCAAATTATTGGAAGGGATATAAGATATATATGTATATATAAGACGTGTGTGTGTGTGTGTGTGTGTGTGTGTGTGTGTGTGAGTGTGTGTGTGTGTGTGTGTGTGTGTGTGAGTGTGTGTAAATAATAGCAAGTTATTTCAAGAAGGAAGGAGGGCCAACAAATGTGTAGATGAGAAAAGATTTTTGTGAAGTGGAATGTAACCTGTGCTTTGAAGGTAGCTAGGCTTTCTGGAATGTAGAGCTGAAGAGAGAGTAGAGTCTAGACATGGGAGTTACCTGTGGAAAAAGCATGAAGATGGGAAATGGAATATTGACTAGAATGGACGGTGCTTCAAGAGGAATGATATAAACTAAAGCTGGAAAGGTAGATGGGAGCAATAACATGCCCGACGTGATGAATAAATCAGTGATAGAATCCTAATCAGCCACTCAATTTCTCTTAACAATCCTACTTTTCCCCCCTCCTCTTTTTAAAAAAGGAATGATAGAACCTTAACTGGGATTTCCATATTCCACTAAAATAATTAGTGTTGAATTATTATTTCTGTGGATCCTTCAAATATTGCAGTGAATGCAAAATTGGTTATTAATTTAATGGTTGCTCTGGATTTTTTTTTACCTTCACAAATTATTAAAAACATTTTCTTTTGAAGTTTTATTTTGTAAAAACCTCATTCTTAGATGATGTGTGAAAAGATTTCAAGTTTATAGGAAACCTGGGAATATTTTTATAGCAGCTAGCACTGATAAAGGCCTCGTTACACAAATATGTAAAGAACTAAATTGAATTTATAAGAATACAAGTTATTCCCCAATTGATAAACAGTCAAAGGATAGGAACAGTTTTCAGACAAAGAAATTAAATCTACCTATATTTACATGGGAAAAAATGCCTTAAATCACTAAGATTAGAGAAGGATAAATTAATACAACTCTGAGGTACCACTTTACACCTATCAGATTGGCTAATATAACAAAAAAAATGATAAATGTCGGAGGGGATGTGGGAAAACTGGCACATTAATGCACTTTTGGTGAACTATTCTGGAAATCAGTTTGAAATTAATCAAGTTTCATCCAGCAATACCACTACTAGGTCTGTATCCCAAAAAGATTTAAAAAAGGAAAAGAACCTATATCTACAAAAATATTTATGGCAGATCTTTTTGTGGTGGCAAAGAGTTAGAAATCAAGGAGATTCCCAACAATGGCTAAATAGGCTATGGTATATGACTGGAATGGAATTGTGCTATAAGAAATGACAAGCAGGATGATTTCAGGAAAAAAAAAACCTGGAAAGACTTACATGAACTGATAGAAAATGAAGTGAGCAGAACCAGGAGAACATTCTACACAGTAATAACAGTATTGTACGATGAAGAACTATACATGACTTAGCTATTCTCAGCAACATAATGACACAAGACAATCCCAAATGATTCACAATGAAAAATGCTCTCCACCTCCAGAGGAAAAAAAAAACTGATGTCATTTGAATACAGACTAATACTCTTCTTCCTTCCTCCCTTCTTTCCTTCTTTCCTTCCTTCATTCCTTTGTTCCTTCCTTCCTTCCTTCCTCCCTTCCTTCTTTCTTTCTTTTTCTCTCTCTCTCTCTTTCTTTCTTTTTCTTGCAGATAATGACTAATATGGAAACGTTTTGCATGACTGCATATGTATAATCTATATCAAATTGCTTACTGTCTTGGGGAGGGGGAAAGAGTGGAAAGGAAGAGGTAGAATTTGGAACTCAAAACTTATAAAAATTATTTTTACATGTAATTGGGAAAAAAGAAAATGTTATTTTATAAAAAAAGGTCACAGATTTAGAGCTAGAAGTTGTCTTGGAGCCTATATAATCCAACACCCTCATTTTACAGACTGAGCCCGAAAGAAGAAAAACGACTTGCTTAAGGTCACACAAGTTGTAAGTGGTAGAATTAGGATTCAAATTGAGGTGCTCTGATTCCAAATCCATTTCTTTTTCCATTGTACTATATTTAAAGGTTTGAACTTATATCTTGTTGATATAGAATGCAGAATGAAGAAAAAAGATGACTTTTGACTGTAGCTGATATTAACATAAGGAGAACACCTTGGGGAAAATAGCATGTTCGCCTTATATTTTTTTTTAAAAAGTAAATCTTCATTCATACCCAAGGCACACAAGCTTAATAGAGAATCAAGAGAACACTCTATTAGTCTGTGCATTTCATTTTGGTCTTGACATTTCTTTTCTGATCAGGAATTCTAGTTGCTTAGACGAGACACCATTTTAGCATCCAACTCCTAGGTACAGTGTCCCCTGGAAGCTTAATAAATGCTGGTGAATGATAGTCCCCATTTCTTTGGCTATTGTATCTATTCCAATTCTATTCCACATTCTTATATAAGGGGTGGGTAAAATGTAATGATAATGATAAGGCTTTCATTTTTATATGATGCTACGATGAGTTTGTACAGGCAGCGTATTCAGTTGGTTGATTTGTACATCTATCATGGGCAGGTATCACAGAGGAACAAAAATAAACTGGACTCATAATCAAATTGAAAGAAGAGATTAGGCTAGATGGCATTTGGGATGGGACATAGTGGTTTCACTGATTCCATGCTGCTTTTTCACACAATGATCCAATAAAAAATAAAAAAATGGAAATATTCTTGCTATGATGATATGTCTGCTCATCTTGAAATGCCAGAATCTCAAAAGAAGAAAAAAAAAACTTGTAGGGGATCCAAAAGATAATGGAGAGAGATGGATGGTGGCCATAATTAGGCTGTAGCATATTACCAATGATTACTTGCATGCAAAATGATATAAAAGTTATTATCCAGGAAATGTATGATCAGCTTAGGAGGTAGACTGGTCATGAAACAAGAATGAGAGATAACAGATGGCCAGCCCAAGTGCTGTTCTGATACCCACAGAATGTTAAAATATCTAGAGGAATGACTTGAGGTCATTTGATAAATTTCTGTGGATGATTAATGAGAAAGCAAGGTCAAGAATTGTAAGGGATTAGATATATACAGTTTGCAATCTGCGCCACTGAAATGAGTACCTGCACTGATAAGACCAGAGATCAGTAAAAACATTTTCCAATTGGCAAAAATGCTTATAGGGTGCTTACCTTTTTAACAAAAAATTACTTTTAAAACAATTTAGTTCTGTGACTGTGGGCAATCAATTAGCCCCTCCTACCTTTCCAAGTCTTCTTATACTTTATTCCCTGACACATACTCTTCAATTCAGTCACATTGGTCTCCTGGCTGTTCCACAAGCATCTTTTAGCTCTGGGCATTTTCTCTAGCTGTCTCCTATGCCTGGAATTCTCTTCCTTTTCTGCTCTGACTACTGACCTCCCGGGCTTCCTTTAAGTTCCAACTAAAATCCTATCTTTTACTGGAAGTCTTCTCCAATGCCTCTTAATTCTAGTACCTTCCTCGCGTTAATTATTTACTATATTGCTTGCTTGGTGTGTATTTGTTTACATGTTGTCTCCCTCATTATGTTCTAAGATCCTTGAGGGATGGGGATTGTCTTTTGCCTCTTTTTGTATCCTGGCATGCTTAGCATAGTATCTGACACATAGTAGGTACTTAATGAATGTTTATTTATTTATTAATGACTAACTTCTCTTAGCTTCAATTTCCTCATTCACAAAATGGAGATGACAATGACTGTTTCATATACTTCACAAATTTGTGGTGAGCATCACATAAATCTTCCCATGGCTCCAAATAGAGCACTCTTTCCACCATGTTACGGTGCTGCCGATTTATTGGATTGTAGAATTATAGAATTTCAGATTGAGAAGGGAAGTCAGAGGCAACCTAGTCCTGCTCACACCTGAATAAGAATCTCTTCCCTGATAAGAGACCATCACTCTTTTCTTGAAGATTAATTCAAACAAGTCTGGTCTCAAGGATCACAATTACTCCTGAATGAATTGACCACTGAGATTTCAGACTTCCCAAGTTGAGAAAGTGGTTCACCACCGATCATGAGTGCAACAAGATATTGCAACCTATAGAGTCACACCTAAAGAAATTACCAGCCATCCAGATGCAGCTAAGTGATACAGAGGATAAACTGTTGGACTTTATTGGAATCAAGAAGCTTTAAGTTCCAGTCCTCTCCCATACCTTTTTTAGCTGTATATGGTGGCCATAATTAGGCTGTAGCATATTGCCAATATACTATTAATATTTGTGAAGCACTTTACAAATCTTAAAGTGCTATATGAATGACAGCCATCATTATTATTAATCCTCTGTTCCACCAACAACAAAATAGAAATAATAATGGTGACTTCCCTATAGGGTTGTTGTGAGGATCAATTGAGATAATATATATAAAATGCTTTGTAAACCTTAAAGATTTATATAAATGTTTGCTATTATTGTTATTCACCAGAATTACAAGTGCAGATGAAGAACGACCATTTGGTCTCAATGAAGCTCAACAAAATTCAATCTCAAAATATTGGCAGGTTGAATTTGTACTTTTTACTTCCACTAAGAAGGAAGAACTTTTTCTTTTCCAGACCTGCAAACAATGGCTTGCTGAGGCTTCCTCGTGTTTTAGGAGGATTAACCAGGGTTTTTGTCCAGGTCTCATGAAAACATGGATATTAAGGAATAGCTGAATCATAAATGGGAAATGGGGGAAGGAAATAAGGAGCATAAAGGCAGCCCACAATTCATGAAACCTTGAGAACACAAATTCATCTTCCTAGTCATAAATCCTATAATCATTTCCTAAGTGTTGCTACTTCTTTCTTTGACTCCTTGGCCCTAGTTTTTCTGCTATTTTGTTTCTTGGAAAACCCTGCACTTGGCTTCTCTTCAGTCGCTGAGTGATCTCATTATTATTTCAACTTCATATTAACATCTCCCCAAATGGGGAATGCCTCCTAAATCTCATCATAATAGTTGGTTCTTGTACCTCTTACTTTGCTAATAACTGCAGTACTTCAGAAAGATCTCCAATTTTTGTGACAGGGATCCCCCATATATCGACCAAGATTATGCCCCATCAAACCTTAGCAGACAGTTTTTGTGGGTTGTTATACCAAAAGAACCCCCAAATAAAACTTCTTTACCTGGTAGCCAAGTGTCTAGGGATGAAACTTTTAGAATTTAGCTAGGTTACTCTGTGAACAACAGGCATGAAATACTTGCCATGTCCAAGTTCAAAGCCAAATTACAAAAGATAGGTATAACAGGGTTTAGTCCCCTTACATATTCTTTTCAAATTGTTTCATAAGTAACAATGAAGGAAATAGTTTCAGAGAAATCTGGGAGGACTTGTACGAATATTGTAATAATGAACAAATTGGAAAGACTTGAGAAATTTGATTAGTGAAATGAACAACTATAATTCCAGAGGACCCATGACTTGGCATGGTCCCCATCTCTTGACGGAGAGGGGATAGAATAAATACATAGAGTGAGATACACATTTTTGGATGTGACCAATGTAAAAGTTTGTTTTGCTTTACCATTTGTTACAAGGGTTATTATGTATGACAAAGCCAACTTATGATGATGAAAAGGTGTTAATAAGATCAAAGAAATCTGACAAGTAAGTTGAATTTGGAATCTGAGTTATTTCAACTAATCTCCTATGCTATCTATCTCATTCTCAGTGTAGTGATGATTGCTCACAATTTTCCTTTAACTGTAGAAAAGTGTGTGGGTTTTTAAGAATAAGGAAGAAAAAAAAGATTTTTATTTTTCCCTTAATGAGAAACAATAGCAGCTTTTGAGCAAAACATAAAACAAATCCTGGCAATAAGAACCTAAATGATAATATTCTATCTCCTGGGATGTAATATTTTGGGGCTTGAATCAGCAATAGCATTGTCATCGGCAAATAGAGTATTTGGAGGTCTAAACATCTATAAGGAATCCTTCTAATTGAATCTTTGTGCAGAATAGACAGTTATCCATACTTTTTCACAAGCTCAGGTAACCCTAGAAAAATGTCACATACCATGAAAGTAGCACTTTTTTCAGTTGTGGCTTATTTCTTTTTTCTTTAGAATATCTCTTTTGGAGCAAAAAATACCCACACACGTGTATAAACATCTACAGAAACTCTGATAATGGAAATAATTTTAAAGACCCACTGTGAATTGGACCTTTCAAAACAAACATGGTTCATACTTAAATTCTGATCTTATTGAGAAAAACATGCCTAAATAATCATTGTATTTTGTGTTATGGTACATGAATGAGGAATAATCTGGAGGGGAAAAATAATGCAATAGATAGGTCAGTGGTGATGCATCCTAATGGATTTATTAAAAATGAAGAAATTTTTCATAATCTGAAAAAGAAGCACTGGTAAAAATTGTCAAGATGTTCAATCAAGGTCGTGATCACTCTAGGTGCTATAGATTTACCTTCAGTAAGTAAATCATAAATAAACATTTTCTACTATTTCATTATTTCATCTTGGCTTTGCTATATACATATGGGGAAAGACTCCCTTCAGAATTGTAAGAAAGAGCTTTGTTTCATGATGGACTCTGAAATGAGGATTTATTCTTTGTAACAATTTCAATACGAGAAATAATTAGGATCAATATCTTTTTCCAATTGATGAAAAAGTATGTGTCACCATTTCATACAAAGAATTTTTTGTTTTTGCTCTTAAATGTTAGTTCAAGAAGATTTAACTATTCATCCAAAAATTAGATTTAAAATTGTGGCTATAATTGTATGACATGCATTCCTGTAATACCTGATGGTTTGAATAAGTTTTATCATCTGCAGATTATAGTCATTAATTACTGAACATTTTCCATAGACTTTGCTAGCTTTCCAATTGTTTGTATATAATTGAATATGACTGTTTCATTCATCCAAATTTATTGACATGAGCTCAAAGGATAAGCCTTAATAGATTATCCACATCAGCAAATCATCTTCAGGGGAATGGTACTGTTAGACTCTACCAACCACCTCCCCCACGACTTCCTCAGCAACCACCTTGCCCTTCACACTAAGAGACCACACCTTGGTAAACTGTACTCTTGGCCCTTCTTTATTAATTGGTGCCTAGTTCCCTGATAGATTTTTCTTTCCTCTTTTCTCTCCAGCCACCTCCTCCACCTCCTCATTACCAATTATTTCATTGCTATATATTTACTGTTTTCTTCTTTGCCTCTACCCACCCAGTTCTGGAACCCTTGAATCATTATCAAATTGTTATTTCTAGATGGAGTATGGCTTACTGCCCTATGACACTACTCACCATCCCTGTAACATTCCAGATCAAAGTGCTCCTTCCTGATTACTACTTTTCTATGTAGTTTTTCACCCTATTACAATGTAAGCTCCTTAAAGGCAGCCCCTGTCTTTGCTTTTTAGTTTGATTCTCCAGTGCTTGCTTTAATTTTTAGGATATGGTAAGTGCTTAAAAAATCATTTGTAATGTGGAGCCAAGATGGCAGATTGGGGTAGCCACCAATTGAGCTCTCCCAATATTGTCCACCAACTAACTTTAAAATAATGCCTCAAATCAAATTTTGGAGTGGCAGAGCCAACAAAAGATCAGGTTGGGACATTTTTCTGGCCTAAGAAAACTTAAGAGAAGTCTATGGTGCTGAAGTGGAGGCCTGTCTTAAGCCCCCACATACTTGGTAGCAGCAGTAGCAAAAGTTTTGGGAGGTCTCAGCACAGAGCCAGTTAGGGGAATCAAATAACTGATCAGAAAATGCTTGCAGCTTTTGCTGGAACTGAGTACAGCTGGGACTGATTGGCAACACTAATTCTCATACACAGTTCTGGGTCACAGTTCCAGGGTGGACAAGAGCACTGATGGTCTGTTATAAGAGAGCAGAGGTCTTGATTGCAGTTGAAAGGTTAAGAGGAGCTGTAGTACATGAGGTGGCAAGGGAAGAGGACACTTTCTGGGTAAACGATAGAGAACAGACCAGGGCAGTAGTGACCATACCTCTCCCAGGATCACAGCACCTTGGAAGCACCAAAAACATGCAGAACCTCAGAACTAGCTGTGAAAATAGCAGCAGCAGCAGCAGCAGATGCACACCCATGCACACGCGCGCAACACACACACACACACACACACACACACACAACCCTAAAGCTTGAGATGGTGCCTCACTACCCCAAGGTGAACAGAGCCCTACTTTCACATAAAGCTTGAAGTCAAGAAATAACCTGGAAAAATCAGCAAAACAACAACAATAAATAATTTGATCATAAAAATATACTATGGAGACAAGGAAGAGCAAGACATAAACTCAGAAGAAATAATGTGAAAACAGCTTTCAAAAAAGCGTCAAAGAAAAATGCTAATAGGACTCCAAATCTTCAAGAATTTCTAGAAGAGATTAGTGGTAGAGGAAAACTTGGGAAAATAATGAAAGTGATGTAAGAAAATTATGGAAAGTGTTCATTTCGGCAGCACATGTACTAAAATTGGAATGATACAGAGAGGATTAGCATGGCCCCTGCGCAAAGATGATGACATGCAAATTTGTGAAGCATTCCATATTTTTTTGGTTTTGTTTCTTCTTTCCCATTGTTCACTCCATTGGTTACAACACTTCTACGCAGACTAATGTCCAGTGTGAAAGTATTTGCAGATCCTATACTTGATTGCAAGCTGCCATGGTCAGGGGAGGGGGAGGAGGAAGGGGAGAAAATTTGAAACTCAAGGGATTGTGGAACTGAGTCTTGTAAACTAAAAGTAAATAATCAATTTAAAAAATAAAAAATAAAATAAAAAAAGAATTTCTTGAAAAAAAAATATGGAAAGAGAATTAATAGCTCCGTGAAAGAGGCACACACACACATACACAAACACATACACACACAAATTGAAGGAAAAAAATGCCTTAACAAGCAATATTGGCCAAATAGAAAAAGAAGTACAAAAGCTCACTGAAGAAAATAATTTTTAAAAAGTAGAATTGGACAAATGGAAGGCAATGACTCTATGAGACATCAAGAAACAATAAAAACAAAGAGAAAATAATGAAAAAAAATGTGAAATATGAAAAAAAACAACTGACCTTGAAAATAGAGGAGAGATAATTTAAGAATTAATGGACTAGGGGCAGCTAGGTGGCACAGTGAATAGAGCACTGGCTCTGGAGTCAGGAGGACCTGAGTTCAAATCTGACCTCAGACACTTAACACAAAAACTAGCTGTGTGATCTTAACTCCAATTGCCCTACCTTCCCCCTCCAAAAAGCAAAAAAAAAGAATTATTGGACTACCTGAAAGCCCATCATCAAAGAAAGAGCCTAGAGATCATATTTCAAGAAATTATCAAGGAAAACCATCCTGATATCCTAGAACTAGAGGGTAAGATAGAAATTGAAAGAATCTAGTGATATTCTAAGAGAGACCCCAAAACAAAAACTCCTAAGAATATTATAGTCCAATTCCAGAGCTCCAAGGTCAAAGAGAAAAAAGTTCAAGTAGTCAGAAAGAAGCAATTTAAATATCATATTCCAGAAGGCAAAGTAGCTAGAATACTAAAAATGACATTCCCAGAAAAACTGAGGATAGTCCTTCAGGGGGAAAATGGATATTTAATGAAATTGAGGAATTTCAAGTATTCCTGATGAAAAGACAAGAGTTGAATAAAAATTTGACATACTAACACAGGACTCAAGAGAATCATAAAAAGCTAAACATGAAGGGTAATTATAAGAAGAAACAAAAGAAAATGGAATGGAGGGAAATATATAGTAATCATAAATGTGATTGTGAATGGGATGAGTTCATCCATAAAATGGAAGACAAAAGATTAGATTAGAAACTGCTATTCAACAGTATGTTTAAAAGAGACACCCTTGAAACAGAAGGACACATACAGAGTTAAAATAAAGGGTTGAAGCAGAATCTATTATGCTTCAGCTAAAGTAAAAAAGGCAGGGGTAGCAATCATGATCTCAAAGCAAAAGCAAAACACAGACCTAATTAAAAGAGATAAGCAGGGAAAGTACCTTATGCTAAAAAGTACCATACACAGTGAAATAATATAAACAATTTCCACAGCAAATTTCTCTGATCAAGGCCTCATTTCTTAAATGTTTACTGAGTATAGAACTGAGTCAAATGTATAAAAATAAGACTCATTCCCCAATTGATAAGGGTCAAAGGATATAAACAGATAGTTTTAAGAAGAAATCAAAGCTGTCTACAGTCATGTAAAAAAATACTCTAAATCACTACTGATTAGAGACATACAAATTGAAACAACTATGAGATGCCACATCACGCCTGCTAGAAATGACAAACACTGGAGGAAATGAGTAGGAAAAATAGGTACGCTATTGAACTACTGACAGAGTAGTGAAGTGATCCAGTCATTCTGGAGAACAATTTGGAACTATGCCCAAAGGGCATACAAAATTCTGCATGCCTTTTGACCCAAGTGATACCATTTCTAAGTCTTTATCTCAAAGAGATCAAAGAAAAAGGAAAAGGACCTATATTTACAAAAATATAGCATATCCTTTTTGGTGGCAAAGAATTGGAAATTGAGGGGATGCCCATCAATTGGGGAATGGCTGAACAAGTTGTGGCATATGATTGTAATGGAGTAGTATTATGCTGTAAAAAATGATGAGGGGTGGTTTCAGAAAAACATGGCAAGACCTATACAGACTGATGAAAAGTAAAATGAGAAGAACCAGGAGATCACTGTGCATAGAAGCAGCAATGTTATAATGATGATCACCTGTGAATAACTTAGCTACTCTGATCAATAGTGATGCAAGACAATTCCAGAGTACTCATTGATGAAAAAATGCTATCTCCAGTGTAGGCCCTGAATTAATACAAAAATTAATATAAAAACAAGTGAAACAAAAGACAGCCTTTGACTTGAAGACTATGTTCTATGGAGAAAGACCAGATATGAAGGGAGTTAAATAGAGGGAAGAGGAAAGGTTTGTAGCCAAATGAAAGGGAATATTTTGAAAGTCTGGGAGGCGGGAATGTGGTGGGGAACTGATGAATTGAGTACACTAAAGTATACTTTTCCCATTTTCTTTATTTTTCTTGCTATTTTATTAAATATAACAATACCAAAATATGTTTTGCATGATTTCACATGTATGATTGATATCATATTGCTTGCTTTTTCAGTCAGTGGGGGAGGGGGAGAATTTAGAACTCAAAATTTAAAAATAAAAAAATATTTTAAAGGAACGAAAGTGTTTTGAAAATGATTTTTAATTCATTCATTTACACACAGAATGAATCAGACATTAGATAGTATCTGGCTTCAGTTGACCACAATAAATAGAAAACTGAAGATATATACTCTGCGTCAGGGCAACCTTCCATCTTTCAAACAGGTACTTGATACTTTGATGCATCATTTGATGCCTAAACTCAATAAGATTATTATCTCCCTATTAATTTAGATCACAAGCTATTCATGGTATCCACCTAAATCCCAAAGCTAATATAATATATGGAGATTATCTAGAATTTTTTTTCCAATGAAATCAGAATGAAACAAGTGGCAACTTCTGTCGTGACTTCAATTTGACATAGCACTAGAAATGCTGTCTACAGAAATTAGAAGAAAAAAATTTCAGGGGATAAGCACTGATAAAGAAGAAATAAAATTACCATTTTTCGGATACTATGATGGTGTACTTGAAGACAATAACTCCAAAGAACTTGCTAGATATATCCATACAACTCATCATTAAGTAAGTGGTTTACTGGTTAATGTTCTGGGCTTGGAGTCAGGAAAATTTGAGTACACAGTAGATACTACATAATGATATCTATTATTATTCTAATAAAATCCAACAAAAGAAAGAGAAATTCCATTTAACATAACCATGGGATGTATAAAATCTTTCAAAGTCTACCTACCAAGATAAACACAAGAGTTATATAAATGTAGCTACAAATCTCTTTTTAGCAAAATAAAGGTAATCCTTAATAATTAGAAAAATAACAGTTGCTTATAATAAAAATGACATTGCCCAAATTATTTTACATATTTGACTCCATATTGAGGGGCGGCTAGGTGGCACAATGAATAGAGCACCAACCTCAAAGCCAGGAGGACCTGAGTTCAAAACTGGCATCAGACACTTAATACTTACTAGCCATGTGACCTTGGGCAAATCACTTACCCTCAATTGCCCTGCCTTTCCCCTCCAAAAAAAAAAAAAAAGCAAAAAAATTTCTATATAGAACTCGAAGAAAATAACAATGAAATTCATATGAAGGAAGAAAGGATACAAAAATATATTAATGCTTATTATATAGTAGGCCCTGAATTAATATAAAAATTAATACAAAACCAAGTGAAACAAAAGACAGCCTTTGACTTGAAGACTATGTTCTACAGAGAAAGACCAGATATGAAGGGAGTTAAATAGAGGGAAGAGGAAAGGTTTGTAGCCCAATGAAAGGGAATATTTTGAAAGTCTGGGAACCGGGAATGTGGTGGGGAAGTGAATGAAGGAGGCAAAAAAAGGTCTAGAATCTCATGGGAAATAATGAAAAAAAAATTAAGAATTGAGTAGTGTAGCAATGCCAGATTTCATACTTACACTAAAATTTGTAACTTGTTAAAAAGAGATAGATTGATGAGTGGAATGATTTAGACACACAACATGCAAAAGCAAATGTATCTAATAGTGAAGTACTCAATGAAAACAAAACAGGAACACAAAAATCACTATTTTAAAAAAAAAATAAGTCTTTATTGATAGATTTGTTTTACATTATCATAGATTCCCCCATAGCCTTTCCTCTCCCTTTCTCCTCCCAGAGAGCCATCCTATATAATAACTATTTTTGAGACAGGAGAAAGAAGAAAAAAAAATCAGCATAACTGTTCAATATACTGAAAGAATCTGAAAATATGTACAAGTACAGATTTTGTGGATTTCTAAGCTCTACACAGGGTATGGGATGGAAGTGTCTTTTTATATCTTTTCTTTCATATCATACTTTTTCTTTTTAATTTTGCAACATTCACTTTTTTTTCTGGTTGTTCTTTCTGTTTATATTGTTGTCATAATATGTCAATAATTTTCTTGGCTCTGCTTTCTTCACTCTTTATCTCTTCTCATAGATCTTTCCATGTTTCTCTGTATTCATTACCTTCATCATTTCTTACAAAAAAATTAAAATTTAGCAACATTTGTATACCACAATTTGTTTAGTCATTTTCCAATTGATAGGTTCTGCTTTGTTTTCCAGTTCTTTGTTGTCACAGAAAAACCTGCTATAAATGTGTGTGTGTGTGTGTGTGTGTGTGTGTGTGTGTGTAAATTTCTTCTACTTGATGAGCTCTTAAGGAAATTGTTAAAATAAAATCTTTGTTTGGGCTTTTGTTCTCAATAATGAAGCAAACTCAGGTAGAGAAAAGTAAAAGAAATTTATTTAAAAACATCAAGGCAGACACCATTGATGAACCAGCCGTGAAGAACTAACCCCAGGGATTTCAAACATGGGCTATTTTAAAAGACAATAATTGGTAATAAGAAAGGTAATCCTGATAGGTTCATGTCTAAGCTCCTCCCCCAATTGCAGCATCATAGGGAAATAAGATTAAAGGTACAAGAGATAGGATTTGAGCACATGTGACTAATGTGATTAATAGGTAGGGAATGATATCAAAATTCATCCAGTAGACTTGGTGATACACCTCCCAACACACTGATTAACATTACAGTCTCTAAACTGAGGATCACTACATAAATTTTAATAGTATAAGGCTAGTAATGCATCTCTAAGTCAAAGAGTATATACCTTCAAGTAATTTTGTTTTTACGATTCCCAATTGCTTTCCCAAAATTTTGCAAATTTTTAGTGTGTTAAGTGAAAGTGTGAGGTTTTTAAAATTTGTGTTTCCCTTAGTGATTTGGATTATTCTGATAAATTATTTTGGTAAATTCATTACCCACTACCTAAGTGTTCAGTGGATATTGACAAATAGTTCTTAAAAGAAGAATTACAAAGTATTAACCAGTATATGACAGAATGATCCAAATATATTCTTTGTTTATATGTATTAGTATATACACATACATTTTCTATAAAGTATCCCTTTAACAGTTTGATTGTTATAGCATGAAAAAAAATTTGGCGATTTAATTTTTTTTATTTATTATTTTATTATTTATTTATTTATTTATTTATTATTTATTAATTAATTTTTAATTTAATTTTTAGTATATTGGCCAGACCCAGTGATAAGTACTGGTTATTTCTTCAGGTAATTAACTTATTCTTCATTTCTTTAAGGAACATTTTGTAATTAAAATTATACAAATCTTTCATGTGCTTTTGGTAGATTGATCCCTACATCATTTATGCCCTTTATAGTTATTTGGAATGAAATTTCTTTTTCTAGCATTTCCTCTTAGAATTGTCATTATCATCCTTA
This sequence comes from Pseudochirops cupreus, assembly GCA_028627135.1. Lineage (NCBI taxonomy): Eukaryota > Metazoa > Chordata > Mammalia > Diprotodontia > Pseudocheiridae > Pseudochirops > Pseudochirops cupreus. The sequence goes on along the minus strand of CM053584.1, from coordinate 335,257,055 downwards.
CCACCATCATCATCTGCAATGCTGCTGCTTTTTGAGGGTTTAATTTGTAGCATACAACTTAACTGATATTATTAATTTTCTCAATTACTATCTTTGCTGGTACCCTAGAATTTCCTAAATAATCCATCATATCATCAGCAAAGTAGGGATAGTTTTCTCTCCTCTTTGCTCATTTTTAAGTCTTTATTTTTTTCTCTTTTCTAATTGCTATTGTTAAATTTTCTAGAATTATATAAAATAATGGAGATATTATCCATACTTTACTCCTATAGTTTTTGATAAAGGTTCTAGAGCATTCCTGTGTCATATGATGTTTTCTTTGGATTTCAGATAGACCCTCCACTGGGCATAACAGGAAATATCCATTTTTTAATAGGGTCCAAGGCAACCTGAGTAGGATGGTCTATCCCCTCTGGAGTAGTACCAATTTCTTCTGAGATTTTTACTTTAGGTCACATATGATGGGAACCAAATTGAACCAAATGAATTATTTAGCAAATCTAGTCAATGTGGTGCAGGAAAACTGATGTATGAGCATCAGAGAGAAGTACTTGCAGGTATTTACTGCGCAGTTTGAGCAAAGGGAATAAGATGGTCAGAGCGTTTTGTCCAGACTCTAACTGTGGGTCAGACACTGTGTAGATTCAGGTCTTTACTACAGTGAATAGCTATTTACCCAGAACAGGACTTTTCTCATAAAAGCCGCCTTCTCGTTCCCCTAAAAGCTCATAAACTCAATTTGAGCTGTCAGACAATATGATGTGGTAGACAAAAAAGAGTCCATACTCAGGCTGAATTTTCTTTGCCTGCTTTGGCATTTGTTCTTTTATTTAGGTGAAATAAGACTAGTATCTCAGGGCCCCAGAATCTGAGCTCTGCAGACAGCTCAGTGACAATACCCCCAGGAGAAAGGAGTGATCTTTGCAAGTCACATTTAGGACTGAGTCCCAAAGTAGCTGAGACTGCTAATCTAGTAGTCTTGCCATATCCAGACATGAACTTTAAAGGAGCAATGTTTCATAGGAATAGATAACTAAGTTTACATGCCTCAGTGTGGGATAAAGGAGAGTGTTCCCCCAAATTGTTGGGAGGAAATGTTTTAATTTTAGTTCTTATTATATTTTGAAAATGAAAGATAAAAGCTAATTAATATCAAATGGTTAAATGAAACATGGACATCATCCACTGGCACCTTATAGAGGGAGTTACATAGACAGTGCCAGGCTCAATCTGATATCAGTAGAGAAAAAGTAAACTTTCAAATTCTCAAGGAATTTGAGAATCCTAAGGGAGCAGTGTAGCCAGCATGGCTCTATGGATAGTAAAGCAAAACAAAATTCTACATTGGTATGTTCAAAGTTCTGTATCTCTTTCTGCACCCTGAAACCATCACCTCCTTATAGGGGGTTGGTAATATGCTTCTTCATCAGTTCTTTAGAGAGTCAGGATTGTTGATTACATATATTAAAAGTTTTCAAAACTTGTTTGTTTTGGAGAAAATACTTTATTATTTATTGATTTTTAATGTAGCTTTATGTGGCTAGATATTGTTTAACTCAGAATATGTGGTGGGGGGTCATATGGACCCCAGGGATCCTAGAGATCCTGCTGCAAGAAATACTTGAATTCTACACAGATTTTTTTTTGACTTCCCTCAGGTCTTGGGTCCATCCAAAATTCTTATGTTTTTGGGTCTGCCACACAGCTTATTTTATTGCAATTGCAATATCAACTTTTATTTAATGGTTATACTTACCTGCTGATATATGTCTCAAGCAACATTGGGAAACTGGGCTCTTTGGAAACTGCCTACTTCAGGCCCCTTTGCTTGTATCCTTCTTTGAAATCTATATGATGTAAAACTAACAGAGAATTGAGAGGAATGTTGGCCACACCTTATCCATTTCTCATTCCTCTGCTGAAGGACTAATATAATTTATTTCTATAAACTTTTTGGTTTTCAGGTTTTGTTCTTAAACAACATAGTTTTTAAAGAATTTCTAATGTTTCTCTTAAAAGCTATCAGTCCTCCAAATTTCTGTTTCTTTTTAAAAATTTTCTAAAAAATATATTTATTTATTTTTAGGATTGATTCATTTGTTTACTTTTAGTTTACAAGATTCAGTTCCACAATCCCTTGAGTTTCAAATTTTCTCTCCTCCCTCTCCCCCCTGCCATGGCAGTATGCAATCAAGTATAGGATCTGCAAATACTTTCACATTAGACATTACTCTGGTTGCTAAGGAAGGTTGTAACCAATGGAATGAACAGTGGGAAAGAGGAAACAAAATCAAACATGAAAAAGAAAGAGAGTCTGCTTTTAAACTCTGTTCTTCTAGATCTTTCTCTGAATGTAGACATCTCTTTCCATCCTGAGTCTTTTGGAGTTGTCTTATAACCTTGTATTGTTAAGAGGAGTCCAGTCTATCAAAATTGGTCATCACACATATTTTGTGTCTGTAATTGTGTGTAAATTTCTCCTGGTTCTGCTCTTCTCACTTAGCATCAGTTCGTATAAGCCTCTCCAGGTAAATATGAAGTCCATCTGCTCCTCATTTCTTACAGCACAATAGTATTCCATTACATTCATATACCACAACTTGTTTAGCCATTCCCCAATTAAGGGCATCCCCTTAATTCAAATTTCTGTTTCTTTTGAAGGTACCTTCAAGCCACTCGGGTTCAAAAGCTCAACCCTTGACTCTCCCCCATCACTATATAGAATCAGTATTTCATTCTGTTCTTTCTCCTTCTAAACCATCTTTTATGTTTGTCTCACTCTCTATACTCATATGGCCTTCACTCTTCTCAGGCTAATACCCTCTCACAATACTGTAATCATTTAATTGGTGTCCCTGGATCCTATTTCTCCACTTTCCTATCCATTCTTCAGGCCCCCAAAATGACAATATATTATTTTCATCACTGATGATGGGAGAATTTTCACATTTGTCCTATTAATACTTTGATCACTGATTTGCTATCTGAAGAAATATCATGAAAGCAGATGAAGATGGGAAGAGCAGCTAGATAATACTAAACATACATGAAAGAAATCCATTCTAGAGATGACATGACTTTTAAAGAATCAAAGGATTAATTTGAAGATATGTGAAAAGGAGGAAGATTTCAAATGACTGGAAAAGTGATAGATAATATTACTACTAAAATAAATTATAAAGAAAATTTTAAAAAATTACTGACAGAAATGCCTGTTTATTTACTCCTATGATGTCTTTTTGGAAATGATACACATGTGAAGGATGAATGTGGTAGGTTAGTAGAAAAATGTTGAATTTAAAACTAGAAGATGTGAGACTATGTTCTAGAATTCTTATTCTATTTGACCACAGAAAAGATGTTTAAAGTCTTTGGGTCTAAGTTTATTTTTCTATAGAATGAGAAGCTTGGGCCAGATAACCAATAAGGTCCCTTCCAGCTCTAAATCCATACATAGAGGTATCCTTGATGAAGATATAAAATGGAACGAAGTATTTAGCAAATTATTTGCTACAGCAGAGCAGATCTTAACAAGCACAGAATTAATTGAAAGGGCTAGAGAAGCTAGGATCCCATTGATTTTATTCTTATTTTGATTGTTTTTAAAGCTTTGTTCTCAGTAGAGCAAAATACAGCCTTACCAGACCCCTCTCTAAAATATCTCCCATTTATTTACTAAAAGGATCCTATAAGATTCCATAATAGACACAATCACAGATATAACTTTGTTTGAATTATCCTATAATTATCAATTTTGAGCAAGACATAAAACAGGAAGTTGTATATTCACTAACAGTATCCTTCAGTGAATAGAGGATAATAATAAAATGATTAATAATAATAAAGGATTTCTAATTCATTGTCCTTTATCATGATAGCTTTAACATTCATTCCACATTATTACTATCTTAGCATGGGTGGTCTTTATTATCCACTTTCCTTTGTCTTTGGTTTCTACTGCCGTGGTCCTCTCTCCCCATTTCTGAATGCCTTGACAAACTACTCTAACACACATGTCTTTCTGCCCTGCTTCTAGGTATTCAACCTTGATTTTCTGCCTCACAATAGCAGGACCTCAAAAGACCTTTCAAATTCTTAAAGTCCATGATTCTATGACAGTGACAACTTAATGTATTTTTTTATATATAAGAAATAGCAGTGTCTCAAGTGCAAATTGTCATTTACACAGCAAGCTATGATAGTTTTCATTAAAGGCTAGTGCTAAGCCATAAAGTATGATTTTTCACAAATGCTTTTGCATATTAAACTGTTATTTTATAGCTCTATGTGCTTTAATTCTATGTATAAAGAAAACCAGAAAGAACCTGGGCATTTGTAATGAAAGGCTGCTGCATGAAAGTTTGTGGTAAGCACTGGAACTTGCAACCTTCTCATAGTACACAGATATAACCACCCAACACAGTGTTTCCCTACACTGATTCAATACTGTACATGTCCCTTGATGGTGTTCTAGATGGGAAAACTCCCTATGAATGGTGTGGTAAGTTAAGTTCCATGTGCGTTCAACTCCTGGCCTTGGTGCTGAGGTTCCCGAAAGAATGGCAAGTATGTTGGTGCTGATGACTCTCTTCCTCTTTAATGATCTGTAATATCTCTCACCATGGATGCTATTCATCTGAAATTTGGTCAAAAAGCAAAGCCTTTGTTTGCTTGTTTATTTGCTTTATATCTAGCTTCAGACAGGGAGAATGAAATTGGGCAAATACTTCATGTATGTATGGAGATTGACTTCTCTTATATTTTTACCAAAAGTCTAACTCTAATCTTAGAGCTTTAAGTAGATTTTTTTTTATACTCAAGGTAAAATGCAGGTTTTTGGGAATAGGGTAGAGATGGAGATTACAGAGTATTAAAGATAAGCAATCTTTTAACAGCATAGGTATGGAACCACTTGCAGAGGGGTTAGGAGAGCAGGCATAAAAGTAAGGCTTAAACTCTGAAGACAAATTTGACTTCTTCAAATTATGTAAACACATCTAACCCATAATATCTAACCCACTCCACATCTCTAACCTACCCCACATCTCTCTCTGTCTCTCCCTGTCTCTGTATCTCTCTGTCTGTCTGTCTCTCTCTTTCTCTCCCTCCCTCCCCACCCCTCTGGTTTTTTCTTCCTTTTCTTAAGGATTCTCCTTGAGAGCAGGGGAGATATTTTGTTGACATTTGCACTCCCAAGGCCTAGCACAGGCTGTGTGCCATAGTGGACACTTAACAAATACTTTTTCAAATTCATTTATTCCTGCAAGGCATACATGCATTCATTTGGTCAGAACAGTCCAAAGCATGATGGTATATTCCCTGGATATTTGATTTACTACTGTACTCATTGTGGTCCTGAAAATCTGGAAAATCTTGAGAAAATGATAAATAGAAGTATAAATAAATGAAAACTGACATATCCATGCTAAGGCAGGAAAATGAAGTAATATGTTTAAAAAACATAATCAGTGAGTTTTGATCTATCACCTGGTCACCAGAAAATCTAATTAATTTGACCTCTATCATTTTTAAAGCCTCTTTAGAATCTTCACTTCAGCACTTTTAGCTAGGCAAAGCTTAATTTAGACCTAAAAAGGAATGTTGA
>CM053584.1:335239045-335251350 GCA_028627135.1 Pseudochirops cupreus | reverse complement strand
ATAATGCAATATGATATGGCATGATATTATATAATATAATATGATATAATGCAATATAATTCATATAATTTATAACATGACATTATGCAATATAATTAACATAATATAATAATACAACATGACATAATAGTATAGTTTATTTTATTTGAGTCTTCTTTAAGTTTTCTTTAAATTTGCCTCTGTGGGGTAATTGTGAACATATTTGCTCTTAGCTGAGGTTTGCATTCTATTAGCCTCTGAGAATGAGGAAAGCCTACCACAAGTAGAGTAGATGCAAATTTTTGTTGCCCTAATGATTTTTGAAAACTAGGTTCTCAGCAATTTCAAACAACTTCATGGCTGCACTTGCAAAGCTCCAATTGTCTGAACCCAATGGGTGATGGGTAATTTAACATGCAAATTGCATCAACAGTCATGTAGTTCCTCAGTTGGCATGTACAAATGCAGAATTTTGACTGGATAAACTTTCTTTGCCTGTAAATGCCATGAAGATGCCTTGAGAATCATTTCTCATGTCAGTTTCTTGCCCTCTCTGATTTTATTATGCAACATTCTCTCAATAAACAATGACAAACATGAGGTGGGAGACTTTTTTGGAGCAGTTAGAAAATTTACTACACATGCACAAGAGTCAGTTTATTAAAAAAATTCTTTAACATTCTTATTTGAAGTTTTGAGTTTCAAATTCTATCTCTTGCTCTTTCTCCTCCAGCTTCCTGAGATGGTAAGCAGTCAGATATAGGTTATACATGTACAATTATATAAAACATTTCCCTATTAGTAATTTTGTATGAGACGACTAGAATAAAAGGAAAAAAAAGAAAGTGAAAAATAGCATTTCAGTCTGTATTAAAAAATCAATTCTTTCTCTGAAAGCAGATGATATGCTTCACCGTCAGTCCTTTGGGATTGTCTTGAATCATTGTATTGCTGAGAATAGCTAAGTCATTCATAGATCTTCATTGAACAACAATGCTGTTACTGTGTACAGTGTTCTGGTTTTGATCACTTCACTATGAATCAGTTCATGTAAATCTTTCTAGGTTTTTCTGAAATCATCCTGCTTGTCATTTCTTATTGTCCAATAATATTCCATTACACTCATATACCACAGTTTGTTTAGCCATTCCCCAATTGATGGACATCCCTTCTAGTTCCAATTTTTAGCCATCACAAAAGAGCTGCTGTAAATATTTTTGTACAAATAGGTCCTTTTTCCTTCTTTTGGGATGTCTTTGGGATATATACCTAGCAGTGGATCAAAGGTGTATGCACAGTTTTATAGCTCTTTGGTCATAGTTCCTAATTATAGGAGCCAGTTTGATAACTGACAGATGATACTGTGGCTTCCTGGGGGAAAATGGTCAGAAACGAAATGTATCACCTGAAGGGGCAGACTTTTATCCAAACTTCTGTTTAGTTAAGTGCTTGACATCAGTAGACCATATTTAAATAAGTTTAGAAATATCTCCTCTTCTTCCCCCTTTATTCACTACCTGCCCCAGTTATAATTAACTCAAGGCAGATGTGAGAAGAGAATATACTCAGAAAGAAAGTGGAATATCATGTATGGTGAACAGCATGTATCCATTTTGCTAGAATGTAGAAAGAATAAAAAAGTTATCTATAATAAGGCTGGAAGCTTCATCTGAACCCAGGCGATGAAGTACTTCAAAAAACCAAATGGAGAAGTTTGAAATTTATCCTACAGGCAATTAGGAATTCTTATAGTATGTTGGACGGGGAGATAACATGGTCAGAACTTAACTTTAGGACTCTATATTTAATGATTGTGTAACAGATGAATTGTATAAGAGAAAGACTGGAGAGGAGGAGACAAATTAGGAGGCTTTTGTAAAACTTCAAGCAAGAAGTGGTAAGGGACTGAACTAGGGTGGTGGTCATCTGAGCAGGCAAAAGGAAAAGAATGAGAGAGATGTTTTGGAGATTGAAGTGTTAGGATTTAGCAACTGACTGGATATAAAATTTATATCCATTGATGACTATGTGTCCTGAAGTATCCTGGGAAGTATCTCTGAAGTATCGTGGGAAAGGGAAGAGTTGAAGATAACCCAATGTTGTGAACCTGAGTGACTGATAGGAAGGATAATGGTACCCTTAAGAGAAGTAAGGAATGTAGGGAGAGGGAAAGATTTAGAGGGAAAATAAGCGCGTGTGTGTGTGTGTGTGTGTGTGTGTGTGTGTGTGTGTCTTGCCTTTTTATTAAGATGATAGATGGACCAATGAAAGTTGAAGAGACCAAGAAGAGAGAGAAAAGTAAAGGAGATGAGAGAAGAGGAGAGGAGAAGAGAGCCAGGAAAGAACAGACAGAACCTTTGAAATTACTTAGAGATGGGATATGGAAGACAATTCATCAAAGGAGATATTGAAGGAATTGATAGAAGAAAAATCAAGAGAGAAAACCCATAGAAGAGTGAATATTTATGAGAACCGCAGTGTCAAATGCAAGAAAGATATGTACTGAGAAATGGCTATTGGATTTGGAAATTAGGAAATTATAATTAATCTTTGGATTGGCAATAATAATAAATGTAATAAATGCTTGTGAAATGACATGGAATTTCCTTATTGACTAAGAGGTAGAATGGGCAGGATATGGATAGTCCAACGAAAACACATCAACAATTCTAGAAAACAATAGTAGGTGCCCAATAACATGGTTTTGCTGCACAAAGATGGTGAAATGTCCATATTATACAGAAGGAGTCATTTTCACTTTGCAGTGACAGAATAACATTCTTATAGACAGTAACCTAAAATATATACATATATATTTTGCCAAGTCATGGTGGATGTAATTGTTTTCAGGGAGCAACAAGGGGTCCAGGACTACTTCTAAAACATCTGCTGCCCCTCATAAGTGAAGCATTTGAGTGGATGCAAACAATTGAGCAGGTGACAGTCTTTCAATTATCCACCCACAAATTAACAAAGAATGTAGCTTAAATCTCCTTCTCTGTGCAAATCAGGATACTTCAGGGATAATGGACATTCCATCATCAATGCATGTGTGTTTAGAAAAATGCCAACTACCATAACTGTAAGATTAGGCAGAATAAAGTATCCATAGGGAGTAGGTCTATTTCATCTATCCCCACCCTGTATACAATGCATTCCCAAACCAGATGGAAATAATTTGCAGATTCTCTACTGTTTTAGACTCTTTATCCTGCTGTTCCCATCTATTAGCACTGTTGATACCTGGCTGACTCCCAGGCTGCCCATGAGAACAACTGTCAAGTTGGTCTGTTACCTACTCTGTCTGTGCCTCTTCTCAAACCCCTGCTTCCCTTCAATTCAATTCACCTTCATTTAATTCAATAAACATCCTTTGATTTATTCCCTTACTTCCCTCTCTCTTTATGCCTTTCTGTCTCTCCCATGAAGTTCCTGCACTACATCTCCTTATTCAATCTTGTCCTAAAATGATTCCTTTTATGCCACTCACCTTTCCTTTGCCCCATGAAAACCCACCATTCTCTGAGTGCCCTGAATTGGATAATGATAATCATATTTCTAAAGTATTCTGCCTGTGGCAACCCTGTGAAGTAATATGATAGCTCAAGAATCCAAGCAAAACGGACCAGGCTCATGTTCTGGGAATTTGCCTAACTAAAATGAATTGAGATCAAAACAAAGGATACAATGAGGAGATGTGCACATCAGTAACTATAACTGCAAGTGATTCTGAGATACACTGTTGTACTGGGTCCCACCAGGAACAAGTCAGTTACTCGGCTAAAAGACTGGTCAGAGTGACCCTCTATCTGACCTTCGACTCCTAGAGACATGTATTTCATTTTTTAAAAATGCATTTGAAAGCAAATGAGGTTCACTTTACAAATGAACCAATTTATTGTAAGAAAATAGTTATTTATTTTTGTTTCAACTTTTGGACAGACCCTATGATTTCATTAGTTTAGATGAGGGAACTACTAGAAAGGAAACTTGACTAATTCAGGTCTGCCAGCTACTCCACAATTTATAATCCTAAAGAATTGCCTGGTAGGTTAAATAGCTGGATTAGCTCTGAGAATGACTTTCTATCCACTATACTAAAGTAGGGGCCTTGGCCTCCTGGAAGGCTGTATACCCTGACACTAAGGAATGCTTGATTAACCAATTAGAGGGGGAAAGTGGGTTCTATTCCAACTGCCCTGTGATAGCCAATAACAGTGCTTGTCTTCAAAACAACTCCATTGACCCTTATCTGGAAATACACTCCAAGGCTGTTGTTTCCTATACTACTCAAGATCCAACCTTCCTCCATTTTGAACTAATATTATTTCCTCAGGGCAACAATGATCAAACTGTTAGGCAGTCATGATAGCAGAATCTGAACAGGTATCACTGGGAAAATTCTCTCCTCATCCTCTTCAGTCCCTGTTTCCCACTCCTCCCCACCATAAAAGACATTCCTTTGTGGTAGAGTGGATCTATGGAAGTGATTAATGAGTAAGTGATGTGCCTCCTCCCCTAATATTTCAGGTACAAAGAATAAGCTGCCCAGCAACAAATGCATTGTAATCACAATCACAGGTTTATCTTTTTTTTTACCCAAATATCTTCTCTATTATTTTTTTTCTATTATTGTTGAAGGCATCACCATCACTCCTGTTATGCATGCTTACAACCTAATGGTCATCTTCAAGTTATTACAGATCATATAAATCGCCAAATATTTTATTCCCACCGCAATAAATAACATCACTCACATCTGTCTTCATATCTCTACTTAGATATCTGCTCCCTTAGTTCAGGGACTTACCACCTCTTGATGAAACCATTCTCAAATGATCAAATGAGATGATAGTTGTCAATCACCACAATGCCTGGCCCTTTGTGTGTGCTTGATGAATCCTTGTCTCCTTCCCCCTTTCACTATTATATTAGGCTCTGATTTGGTTTCCTTAAGTGACATCTCAAGTCTTCCTTTATTTCAATGCATTATCCATTCACTACTCTATTTACTAAACTCAAGCAATTCCCTATTATCTCTGGGATCAATTATCACTTCATTTTTATCTCATACTTTTTTCTTCTATTTTTGTATGAGTTTTATAATGTACCTAATTATTAGGATAGCACTACATATACTTAACTTATAAATAAGTGTTCATTATGGATATTGGAAGCACATACTCATTTTTTAACTGCTAGAGTACACAATCAACAAATATAGAAACCAGATTTTTACATTTTGAAATGTCAATCAAAAATAAGCCTCTTTAGTGGTTGGTACAATTTCTTTAGTCTCTAGTGGTTACATTTTATAGATTCAATATTCCCTTGGGCTATTTTTGTAATACATCCTCTGTTTCCTCTTGGAGACAATGGCAGTCTTCAAACATGTACCAGATAGATAATATAAATATTATTATTCCTACTTTGCTGATGGGGAAATAGGACTAGAGATGTTACAGACATTAAATATTACCACTGGGATTTGAATCCAAGACAAATAATTATAAATAAAGGGCTCTTTCTTCCCTATAATACTATTTCTCTGATAAAATGTAAATTATGATGAACAATTGCTCACAGTTTTTCAGAAGCATTCTATTTTATAGGAGCAGAAGATCATAGGTCAGAGATGAATTTCTTAAAAGTAATCTGGTCCAATTTCTTACTTTGTAGATGAGGAAAACAAAGCCCAGAAAATTTAAGTGACTTATCTAAGGTCCCAAAAGTATTAATGGCAAAGTCATGATTTGAAATTCTCTCATTATAGAGCATGTGCTCCTTCCATAAAGAAACCTTATATTGGAAGCAAAAGAAATATCTCTCCAACAATTGACATTCTTTACTATGACACTGAGAAATGTGTGACTGAAAAACAAGACAAAGTGTGAATCTATTAAGAGTCAGAGATAACCAAGAATAGAGAATCCATTTTCTGGTGTCGTACATGGGGGCACCCTTCCAACTTGTAGAGTGGGTCCCCCAGAGAAGACTTCTCTGAATTTAAAGTACTCTGTATATCCACAGTCACTCAAAATCATAGCACACATACACTCACAAATATATGCACCTTAACAGTCAGACAGAGGACACAATTAGCTCCAGGAAATGAAATTTAATAAAATCTCATAGGAAGAAGAATAACAGTAAAATAACCTCCCCCCCCCAACCTGAGATAGACTGTCCCCAAAATATATATACCATTAGTGGGAAGAGTGGAAATATGTACAGGACAGATGTGAAAAGGCATGTAGGTGGAGAATGTATGTGATTAGAGTGCCTAAATACAGGGGCACATTTATAGGCAATAAATATGATCACAACATATATGTAGAAGCAAGGCACCTTCAATTCTGTGGGGCCTTTGGTATCTTCTAGTGATATCATCAAATCATTGCTTTTGAATAGTTAAGGCCAGCTCCCACACTTCTCTGCATAGCATATTGCATCCACAATACTCAACACTATTCGACACAAAGCCTCTGCAAGACAATGTTCCATCGCACATGTTGTTTTCTGTGTGTTACTTTGATAGACATGTAGTCAATGCATGAAGCTCCCAGACACAGCCTCAGTGGCCATATGGCTCTGTAATTTCTGCCTTCCACTTATGGATTCAGGTAGTTGGTGGCTCAATGGATAGAGCACTGGGTCTGGGTTCACGAAGATCTGAGTTCAAATCTCACCAAACACACTAGCTGAGGGGACCTGGGCAAGTCACTTAACTTCTGCTTCTCTTGGTTTCCTCATTATAAAATCAAATATAGAACCTATTTTCCAGGGTTGTTATCAAGTTTGATAATTTTTGTAAAGCACTCTAATGTTAATGAAATGGGAAGATCTTTCCCACCCATTAATAGGCCTATGTGAACTGCTCCGAGTTCGGGCCCAGCTGACTGCTGTGATGGAGTCTGAATTACATGTTTCTTGAGCCACATAGAGCCCATGGTGAAAGTAGCTTACTGAATAGGGAGCAGGAAGGGTGGAGCAGGAAGAGAGAGTGAGGCAGAGCTGAGGCAGAGCAGTTGGTGTGAGTAAGAGAGGGACGAATTTTGCCTAGGGGGGCTTGTCTGTGTGTGTGTGGGGGGGGGGAGGTAACAGAGGTAAGGCTTGGGGATGTTGGTGCTCTGTGGATTGGTTATGTGTATAGCCTTCTTTATTACCATGGTGGATTGGCTTTCTGGTATCTGAATAAATATTTTGGTTTTGCCTCTGAGGAAGAGAGTTATTTATATTTTGCAAATTTACCCTGGAAATATGCATGCATATTCATAGCTACTTCTATAGGTATTGCATTGGCAATATAAGTACTAAGTACAGTGCCTGGCCAATAGGAGGTATTATATAAATCCTTATTCCTTTCCTCCCTCTCTAATTTGAAGTCCTTGGTTTTAGTGTTATCTTTCCTTCATGGGAATCAAGGAGTGGGTTTTCCCATGCTTTCAGTCTCATAGATCTGAGGCTTGCTTTTTTTTTTTTAATATAACACTTTTAGAAAATCAAGAGCCCTTGTCAGTCTTAGGATAGACCACTGCTTATAATATTTTCTTTTTTCCTTGAGGAATGGATTGTGTTTTCCATACTGAGTCTTAGGTACCAGCCCCATATTGCTTTGAGATTCTTTGCCTTTTTTGGACGAAAGATTAGAGATACTCCCACTGAAATAGCTAATTCCTTCATACTTAATGTTTTCTTTAGACTTAACTTTCTGGTCTAGGGATGACTCTCACTAATTAATGATGAGTATTCTCTTGGTCTCCTGATTTGAATCCTTAAAGATTAGAAAACATCTAATCATAATCCATGTAGGGACTCTTCTATCAATACACTTGCAAGGTTCTTGGGGTTTGCAGAGAACCTATTTTTCACTCCATATTGATTTCTGTGGTTCTATCTATCTATCTATCTATCTACACACACACAAATATGGAGAAAGAGTGAAAGAGAGAGAGACAGACAGAGAGACAGAGAGAGTGTTTGTAATAGAGAGTCATAGAGAGAATGCGAATCCTTAGACAAGGTAGTTGTCTCTCTTACTTGCTGAACTATAATTCCTAACCTTTTATATTCATATTCAACCAAGAAAGCCTTAAAAAAGTATTTCTTCTCACATTTATATTTGTAAGGGTTGAGAGTTTGAAGATAATACCATTCAGGAACATCCCATGATGCACTATCATGCTAAGAACATGCTTGAGGGGTCCATAAATAATAGTATCACTGAAAATGGCAATTATACTCATAACTCTGGGGGCTTGATACAGGTGATTCAGGATACTTAGCAAAAAGGTAATGGGATGTGGTGTCCTACCCTTCCTCATCTCGGTTGATGTAATAGCAAGAAGTCACATATGAATGGTTTTAATATGTAAACAAGATGAATCTATGCTCTGCCTTCCTTATGAGTTATGAAATTCTCTTTGATCAAGCCAAGAAGGGACTAATTCAATTTAACTGAGAAAAAAAATTAGCTAAGCCTCTGGGGAATTTTTCTTTTACTTCCCTCCTTTCTTTCTTTTTTATTTCATCAACCCATGGAGTCTGCTTTCTGGTGGGTAAGGTTAGGCTTTTAGAAAGCATGAAAATTTAGATGCCAATCAGTGAGTGAGGATACCTAGTACCTTCTTTGGGAGTTGTTTTTAGAAGAAAGTGAATAATTGGGTAAGACTAAGAAGTGGATATTAATGTTACTTTAAAATTTTTTTTTCACTGAACAAACATTTATTCTCCCTTCCCCACTTTAGGAGGAGGACTACTACCATTCCCCCAAAATGGAATGGGAAAAAACCCTCTCTCTCTCTCTCTCTCTCTCTCTCTCTCTCTCTCTCTCTCTCTCTCTCTCTCTCTCTCTCCCCCCTTGGGCTTTGGTAAGTAGTAAAAAAATAAAATAAGGTAGGATTTCCTTCATTAATCAGTACTATTACTGGGAACAGAAGGCTTGAAAGAGTATCCACTACTCTGATAACAAGTCTAAGACTGGGCAATAGAGCACAAGATATTTTGGTGGTAGGGGGTGAAGAAGTCTCTCATGGTATATATTAAGTACTTAATTAATACCTGATGGCTGACAGACTGGTTGACTTTCATCTCAATTTGGGTATTGTGGTAAAGGAACCATATTCCCTGAGATTTAATGAGGTAAAGTATCTGTTGACTGTTTATCCATTCTCATGGGTAGTTCCTTTAAATGTGATTGGCCCAATGAAACAGTAGAAGATCAAAGCAACTATTAGTGCCCCTTCACCTAAACAGGAAGTAGGGTATTTAAAGTGGGAGTTTAACTGGTCCTGTGGAAGCATTTGGACTTAGTTCAGTTCCCAAAGCTATAGAAAAAATTTTTTTTCATATCTAGTTAAAGTATGGGAAGCCCAAAGGCAATGTCAATGAGAAGAAATCAAGAATAGTAACTGAAAAGAGGTAGAATTGGAGCAGAGAAGTGAGAAATTGAAATTCATCAGTGGGCCTCTGCAGGCATCTTGGTATAGAGGACCTTCTACCAAGAAGGTATTAGTTTCACTCACCTCTTTAAGTAGTAAGGGAAATTCGACTCCTTCCCCATCCCAAAATGTGTTGTTTCTCCAACTTCTCGGTTACCTGTCCAGTAATAGTCATTATAAGATGTTATTTGTGCAACTTTTGCCTATGTACTTCCTGCATTATCATCTTGCCTCATATATGGAGGAAATAGAGGGATTAAATGACAATGAGCAAAATTGAATTAGAGCAGAGAGCCGAACCTCTGTCTGAATGTTGGGAATTTCTTAACTGGGGTCTCTGAGCTATTATGATTGTGCCAATAATTTTTTTCCTGATAAAAACTTGATAAATCAACAGAAAAGGTGACTGCATACACCTGAGGACAGGGATAGGATGGTTGTTTTTTGTCCTTCATTTTTTGAAGAGGACCAATAACATCATGAGTGATGTCTTGACTTTTACTTGAATTGGATTTAAGTGAGGCAGAGTTTCACAAAGTCATTAGCCACATTCTCTTCTAGAATCATCAAAGTCTAGTGACAAGACAAAAGTCAAGATGACTGGTGATGGCCTGGGTTAAAGTGGATGACTTTGGCATCTTTGATGTCTCATCAAACTCTAAGCCCTCCACAGCACCAACTTCATCTGCCTTCATGGCTATTTGAACTTCAATTTGTTCTCATTGGCTCATGCTTTCTGCCGGAAGTCTTAGATGCTTGGGGTAAACATCCTCCTAACTCACCTATGGGTTTGAGGCCTGCCAATTACCCTCAGCCCGGTTTAGCCCATCAAAAAGTTTTTGCTTTGCTTGTTTGTTTTTGTTTTGTTTTTTTGTTTGTGTGTTTGTTTTTTTTTAACCAGGGTGTGGCTGCTGCTTATGCTACATTTTCTTGGAACCATAGGTGAGAGCTGGGAAAATCAGATGGACACTAAAGATGGATAAGCATCCCGGAAAAGGACTTGGCAAGCCCTCACATCCAAGGTGCTAGTCTTCCCTGAACACCCTATATATTTCATAAGCTGGTAAATGTTGAACAATTTTTTAAAAAGTATTCTAAATACACTTTATGTTTAACTTGTATATTGACTTTTTTCTACATAACTTAATTCTAGAAAATCAACAAAACAAATCAGGTCCTAACTTGTGTGATTTCCCAATTTCCAGGGTGAAGATAACCACACTAAAAATTTTACATGTTTAACATGAGGTTCCTATACTCCCCAAAATGCCTCTTTACTAAACTGAGAGATTCATCACAGTACCAAGCATTTTGTCAGAGCTCATTTGATGAAGTCCTTTACCATTTACCTTATTTTTTTGGTTGCTGTTTTGGTTTGTTTGTTTGTTTTAGTGGATTTTGCCTCTTTTGTCTTCATGGTCAAATAGAATATCTTGGGGATGTTCAAGAAGACCATGGAAGAACTGGAGAACAGGCTTTGATAATGCACTTCTGAGTGTCTAGAGCACTTGGAGCAAAAAGTATGATGATATGATTCTTTTAACTGATAAAAACAAGAATTTTTAAATTTTTGAATGATTTTTTAGACTCCTCTACCATTTTCTTTTTCTTTTCAATTTTAATATTGAAAATCCCTGGCACAATCCAAATAAGAGCCATGCACGTAAAATTTTTTAAAAAGTAAACTAAGAAGTTATAGATATTCCCAAAGGAAATAATTTGAAAGTAATTATTTTATAGTACCCCGAGTGATCTGTGACAAAAAAAAAAAAACTAACTTCTATCTATTCCCAATGAATGGCAACACAATGACTACATAAAAAGCACATATTAAGGAAAGAATACCATTGTCAGATCAATGTTTCGATGGGTCTGTGATCTCAGTTATGTGGGCACTCCCTCAGTGACTTTGAAGGAAGTACTCCATTCATGCTTTATCCGGTACATCTGCCTTCCATATTCTCTCATATCCACCCAAAATGTTAAGTCTCTTGAGTAAATGGAGATCAAAACAGTTCTAAGGATGTCCACCTGCCATTTCTCACTATTATTAGTTGCCTAGTCTACCTCTTTGGTACTCTTACATCTCCTTTATGATTTTTGAAAAGACACTCTTCAAAGATAATTTAGCACAGATAACATGTCACCGCTCATTTATACCCACAATACATGGCTCCTTTGTACTTATGGTGATGAATAATCTTGATATCTCAGAAACTGTGAAATTCTATAATGATAACTGGCATTTATAGAACCCTTGCATTAAAGTTTGCTGAGCACTTTGCATATATTATTTCATTTGAGCCTTATAGTGCTTCTATCATATAGGTGTTATTATCCCCCTTTTATAAATGATGAAACTCAGACACAAAATGGAACTACAGATGAGGTTTAGGCAGCTAGAATAACTTCCTCTTGATTAATGCAATAGATGAAAGTCAAAGGGAGAATTTGAACCCAGATTTGCCTGATTCCAAGTCCAGAGCCTGATCCATGAAAATCATGCTTCTTAATGATTGACAGCCTAATGTTATAATCAGAAGAATATTAGTGTTAAAACAATATAGGCCTTTATTTCAGGAAGATTACTGGAGTTATTTAAATCACTGTACAATTACCTAAAGACAGTTCATTTCATTTACTTAATCCTATGCAATTCTAGGCCCTGCTCATTGTATATCTGTAGTGTGTCTAAGATTCTTCCTCTTCTTCTTAATAATAATGATAATAATAAACATTTATATAGCAATTTAAGCTTTATAAAGTAATATATATATATGTATTTCTTTATTTCTATATTTATTGCTGTATCTATCCTCAGGACAACCCTGTTGATGTTAATATTTCCAATTTTAGAGAACAATTGTTCATTTCATTAATCAAGGT
>CM053584.1:335216432-335238545 GCA_028627135.1 Pseudochirops cupreus | reverse complement strand
TAGGAGAGAATAGACTGGGGGAGGGGGGGAAACACTGGGATGGCTGTTTTGGGGTGGTGGGCGGGGGAAAGACGGGGAAAAATATGTAACTCAAAATCTTGTGTAAATGAATGATGCAAACTATAATAAAATTCAAAAAAAAATAAAAAAAAATAAAATTAGGCTCTTGTGCCAGCTTATAAGGAAATTAACATTTATTAATGTGTGTGTGTTGACAAGTGCTAGCTATACAAATACAGATAAAAAGAAAGAAAAGTCTTGCTCTCAAGAAGCTTATATTCTAATGGGAGAAGACCACACATAAAAAGGAGCTGAAAAGCAAGGGTTTAGTGGAATAGAGGGAACATATACCTGGATGGGGAAATTGTGGCAAAATCCCAAAACTGAAGAGCATGGATGGAGGGGAATTAAATGTGCTTGGCCTGGGTCAATTCCCCAAAATAGAGACCTCTGGAAGGAACTCACCAATGAGTGAAGGGAGCTGGCATGGTGGAGGGATGTCCAAAGATGAGAAGGTCTCAGGCCATGAGGGATATTCTGGTGTGAGAAAATAGCTAAATCATGATGTTCACTTCTAGAGAGTCAAAATAACCTCTGGGAGGGCATAGTTCCCACACAATTCCCTAAGTGCAACTCAGTCAATTCTAATCCTCCTGTTCAATTCTAAGGTTTACGAAAAGAGAAACAGAAAAATATACTGGCATTCTCAAAATATCCTTGTAATATCTCTGGAGAAGAAAAAAAATAAGTTAACCATAGCTCAGGACTAGAGTTTCAGAAACTTGTGATAATTGTTGGACGTTTCATATGACAGAAGCAGAAACTATCTTTGTTCATGCAGGTTTTAATATTTCTTTTAA
This sequence comes from Pseudochirops cupreus, assembly GCA_028627135.1. Classification (NCBI taxonomy): domain Eukaryota; kingdom Metazoa; phylum Chordata; class Mammalia; order Diprotodontia; family Pseudocheiridae; genus Pseudochirops; species Pseudochirops cupreus. The sequence continues at coordinate 335,237,685 of CM053584.1, read as the reverse complement.
AATATCAGGGTACTTAACAATCAAAATGAGAACTATCAAGGAAAAAGCTAAGTGAAAGGTAAGAATTGTTTTTAGGTGTGAATGTTCCATGTGATTCAATGGTTGTTTGTTAATTTTTTTTTAAGGTGCCACTCTAGTAATCCAGGTCAATGGAACAGCCAAACTAGAGACATTACATTAAAGTTAGTGTGTGTGTGTGTGTGTGTGTGTGTGTGTGTGTGTGTGTGTGACATATAGTGCTATGATTTTACTAGTTTTGAGAAACCATGATGAGGGGCAGCTAGGTGGTACAGTGAATGGAGTACCAGCCTTGGAATCAGGAGGGCCTGAGTTCAAATCTGGCCTCAGATACTTGACACACTTACTAGCTGTGTGATCTTGGGCAAGTCACTTAACCCCAATTGCCTTGCCTTCCTCCCTCAAAAAAAAAAAGTCATGATGAGATAACTCTATCCTTACCTTCCCAGTCACTCAGACTCACAACATAGGTGTCATCTGAAATTCCTCTTTCTTTATCACCTCTCACCCCACTCCCACCATATACAATCTGATATCATGTCCTATTGTTTCTTTTTCTTAACATTTCTCATATATGTTTCTTCTCTCTTCTGACATTGTCACCACTCTGGTGCAGACCTTCACTACCTCATACATCAACTATTATAATAGTCTGGTGGTAGATTTTCTTGTCTTGTCTCTCCTCATCCCATTCTCCACTCTGTTATCAACCTGAATTTCCTAAAATACAAGTCTAACCACATCTTTCCCTTTATAATCAGTCAATAATCATTTTGAAACACCTTCTATTGCCAGAAACTATGCTAAGTACTACAGATATTTCCCCCTACTCCCAAGAAAAAAGCCACACAGATAAAACCAATTCAGTCCTGCTGTTAAGAAGCTCACAGTCTAATGGGGGAGACAACATGCATATTGTTACGTACAAACAAGATTTACACAGGGTAAATTGGAGATAATATCAGAGGGAAAGCACTAAGATGAAGGAAGACTGGGAAAGGCTTTACCTAGGAGGCAGGACGCTTGCTGAAGTTTGAAAAGAGCCAGGGAAGTCAAGATATGAAGATGAGGACAGAAAGATTTCACGGCATGGGGGAGACTCAATGAAAGTGTCTTAAGTCAGAATGTAGGGTGCTGTAATAGAAAGGAGGCAAAAGTCACAGGATAACAATATAGATTGTTGTGATAAGTAAGGTATAAGTAGACCAGAATGGCAGAAAGGGGGTAGGTTATAAGGGGCTTTAAAAGTAGGTAGTTAATAAATATTTGTTAACTTGACTCTGCCAAATCATACTAGTAACTATTCTACAATTTATGATCCTAGAAAATCGCTTGAGGCACAGAGAAGCTATACTTGCCCAGTATCACAAAGTCAATGTATGTCAGAGAGGGGGTTAGACCATATCTGTGTGACCATAAGTCATGTTCTTTATCTACCCCAATCATATTACCTCAATTTAAGTAAGCAACATAAAATCAAACTCTAAAATCTTTGCTTCATTTAAAAATTCTTTTCTGAACTAAGAACAATTTAAATGTGACCATAATAGGCCTCAATTTTTAGGTATTTTTCTTTTTGGATCACTGCACAAATCATAATAGCGTTTTTTCTTTGGGGTAGGTTGTGTTGTGGAAGGTTGTGTTGTGGAAGGCAAAGACTACTGGGTTTGGGCATCAAAGAACTTAGGTTCAAATATCACTGTTGCCTCTGACTACTTGTGTGACCTTCAACAAGTTACTCACATCTCAGTTTTTTTCACTTCTAAATTGAGGAGGTTGGATGATACCTTCTTTTATGTCCTTCTGTATCAGCAATGCAGCATTCACAATGCCTACAGTAACTATAAGTATGCTGATATGGTTATTAATCACAAAATGTAACAGGTTCTCTACATAAGAAATATAGCTAGAGCATTTATTTAAATACCAGAAAACTGAGTCCCAAAACCAGAAAGCCAAAGCGAACATAGTAGTTATGAAGTTGGCACATGTAGTTAAAGTAGTAAACACCACATTCTCGAGCCTTCAAAACAGGATAGGCTACCTCAGGTAAAGATCCTCCTCTCCTCACTCACAACAACTGCTCAGTGTCCAGGCAGCTTGCTCCCAGAAGCTCCAGGTGACCCCCCCCCCTCCTTTCCTGCCCTCCCCCCTGCAGTTCCTGTCCTTGGCAGTCCTCAGCAGGATTCCTTAGCAAAGATTCTGGCCGGCTCAAAGAAAAAGAAGTTTGCTGCCACTGCCACTGCCTCTGCTGCTGCTTCCAGTCAGCACCGCGGGGATGCTAGCTTGGTTCCAGCTTTCTCTTGCTCCACCCCTTCCTGCTAAGTCAGCAAGTTCAAGGGGCATGGAAGATCTTCAAATCCCAGTATCATTATACCTTCCTAGATATAAATCTCGGATAATATGATTTCATCTCTTCATGGAAGTTTCAGAAGTAGAAACTACCTTCTCTGATGTAGAATGGCTACCTAAAATCTTACAGATTTGTGGGTGGGTAATTGAGGGAATTGACTGTAGTCACACAGTGGATATATGTCTGAATAAGGACTTGAACCAAGACCTTCCTAGCCCTAGCCATTACATTATTCTGTCTCTCCATAGCTTTGGTATTAGCTTAAATAACACACACAAAATCAAATAACAAGACCTGAAATCATTGAAATGTATTGAACCTACAGATAAAAGCACTGGACTAAAAGGTAGGAGACCCAGATTCTGGCCATAGTTCTGTCAGTGATTCCTTGAATTTTAATACGTTATTTACCCTCTCTGGTTTCAAAGCCCCCCTCTATAATATTGAGGGATTGGACTAGATAATCTTTAAGGTTTCTTTCAGCTTTAAATGTCTTTGTCTAAAATGTGCAAAATGCCAGACAGTTCCTCTGTATTTTTTTATATTCATGTACCTGCATTTCCCCGCTGCCCTCAATGGCATGTAAGCTTCTTGAGAGCAAATGCTGTCTCACTTTTGTATCACACAGTAAGCGTATAATAATGGGTCAGTGAATGGATGGCTCTCATATAAGCATGCTAGCCACTCAGGGCTTTATTCTTTTTCTTTTGTTGTTGTTGTTGATCTTTCATTCTTGAAAAGGACCAATGACATCATGAAGATAATGTCTTGACTTGCATGAGAATTGGATATGAATGGGCCAGAGTTGTGCAAAGCCAGCAGCTTCACTCTCTTCTTCAGGCATTGAAGTCCGTTCAGTGGAAAGGAAAAAGATGACTGGTGGTGGCCTTCTTTTTGGTAAAGCAAAGCTACATTTGAAGAGATTCACTGTGGTTGTGCCTGATCTTTAAACCAAAACATTTTAAAACTCTAAGCACCGTCCTTTTATCAATTTTGTGTTTCAAGCACAATTGCAATCTTTGGATGTTTCTTTTAGAGAATGGGTTCTTAACGTAGAGCGCGTGGTCAGATTGAAATATAAATACGCATGTGTGTATAGACAGAGAGATAGTTATATATATGGATAAAATTGAAATACAAATATGTATGTGTATATATGAACTAAATGTAATTGGTTTCTTTTGTACTCCTATATATTTTGTACATTTAATAGCATTATTGGAAAAGGGTCCATAGGCTACAACAGACTGCTTAATGGGGTTTATGATATAACACACAAAAGGTTGAGTATCTGCTTTAGAATAAACACAGACTTTTTAATCTCTGCTTTTCCATTATAAATTCTATACTTCACTCTACTCCTTCCACTCTATGAGAAGGCAAGAACAATAAAATATATTACAAATATATAAAGTCATTCAAATAAATTTCTGCATTAGCCGAGTTCCTTACCAAAGCAAGAAAAATAAAGAAAAAAATATTCTTAAGTCTTTATTCTGAGTCCATCAGTTCTCTGTCTGGAGATAGATAATATATTTCATCATGAATCCTTTGGAATTGTCATGGATCAGAGTCACTAAGTCTTTCACAATTGATTATCTTTATATTACTGTTGGTACTGTATAAATTATTCCAGTTCACTTTGCTTCACTTCATGTAAGTCTACCCAGATTTTTCTGAAACCATCCCCTTCACCATTTCCTATAGCATAACAGTATTCCATCACATTCACATACCATAATTCATTCAAACATTCCCCATTTGATGGACATCCCTTCAGTTTCCAATTCCTTGCCACTATGAAAAGAGCTGCTATTAATATATTTGTAATATGGATTCTTTTTCTTTTTCCTTCGATCTTTTTGAGGTATAGTTCTAATATTGCTGGCTCAGAGCTTACGCACAGCTTAACTGTCTTTTGTAGTTCCAAATTACTTTCCAGAATGGTTGGACAAGTTCACAGCTTCACCAATAGTAAATCAGTGTACCTGTTTTTCCACATCCCCTCCAGCATTTGTCATTTTCCTTTTTTGTCATTTTAGACAATCTGAAAGGTATGAGTTTGTACCTCAGAGTTATTTTAATCTGCATTTCTCTAATTATTAGTGATTTAGAACATTTTTATATGTCTATCGATAATTTTGATTTCTTCATCTGGAACTGACTATTCATGTCCTTTGACCATTTATCCATTGGGAATGACTTTTAAAATACATTTTAAAAAATCTCCAAACTTATTTTGGGTATATCTATTAATAATTTTGATAATATAGCTATTTATATTCTTTACTTGGAGATTTCTGATACTACTAATTGATATTTATATAGTTCTTTAAAATATATACAGTGCTTTATAAGCATCATCTCACCTATTCATAACAACCCTTACAATGAGTTATACAAATATTATTTTACTTATTATATAGAGGAGGAAAATGAGACTCAGAGAATTAAAATGACTTTACTTTTTTATTTTTTATTTTTATTTTTGCTTTTTGGAGGGGGAAGGTAGGGCAATTGGGGTTAAGTGACTTGCCTAAGGTCACACAGCTAGTTTTGTGTTAAGTGTCTAAGGCCGGATTTGAGATCAGGTCCTCCTGACTTTAGGGCTGGTGCTCTATTTGCTGTGCCACCTAGCTGCCCCTAAAATAACTTTACTACGACCACATACTTACTAAGCTTTAGAAGCCAACATCAAAACTGTGCCTTCCTCATCCCCCCAGTTGAACATTTTACTGTGTAAGCCATGCTGTTTCCCACTACTAGACAGGTTTCTACATTTCAGATTGATGCTGGAGAGCTAAGAGCTGCTAATAGCTAGCTTCTCCAAAATTAAGTTTCTCCTAAAAACCAGTGCTGTTTTAAATAATAAAAGGTTAATAATACTTATCAATACTTTGTTTGACTGCCTTTTATAATAACCAACCCCTTTAAAGGTTACTCTAATAAAAATCTCTAAAAGTCACTCAAATCAGCGGTGAGAACTAGTTGATAGCATTTGGAGTAGAGAAGTGCTCAAGATCACACAAATGAACCCTAAAGGCCTTGAAATGGACTTTATTTATATAGTCACTTCAGACAGGAGATAATTTTTTAGAAAACATAAAGCAGAATGTCTATATATGCTAATTGTGTGACAAATTCTAAGGAGCTTTCACTGAAAAAAGTCTAAAACAAAAACTCCAAAATCAACTCATTAAGACTGTTCTCTCCCTTCCTCTCCCCGCAAAAATTCAGAACTGGGAAAGAATCAAAGATGGAGCTAGACCCACTAAAATTTCCTAAGGGAATGAGCAGGCAAAATACAGAATGAACTAATGTTAGCAAAATAAATTTTAAAAAATAGAAACTTTTGCAAATACATGAAGGGAAAAGAGAAGGTTAGAAGTACAGAGAATATAGGCTATTAACGAATGATGAAGGGCATAAAATTTATGCCAATTCTAAATGACTGAATCAGCTATTCCCTAATTTCTTTAAAGGAAAATGGAAAAGGAGACTCAGGGAGGGGCAAAAAAACCTAGATGAAAAGAAAGAGAAAGTGAGAAAGATTTAAAGAAAGGAAATGAGAGAAAGAAGAGATAAATTTAGTGAAACATGATAACTGGGAAGACCTGCAGATTTTGCACAAAGGCTCATTGAGTAAAGACAGGTCAGGGAATACAAGGAAAATTTGAACACATAAATCAGCAAGGTTGGAGGAGGTATACTCTCAGGAATTCAGAGAACTGGCTAGAAGCCTTACTGATCCCCTTAAAACAATTTCTAAAATATCTTCATGACTGTAGGCAATGACAGAAGGCTGAAAATAAGAGCAAAAATGATACAAACTTCCAGAATTATGAAAAGTGATCTTAATGATTACTGTCTGATAAGCCTAAAATTAATGTGGCAAAATGTTATGAGGCTAGCTCTCTGAAAGTAAATTGGATTACAGCCTAAATAAGTCATAAGGTGCTGGAAATCTTAAAGAAGAAATGTCATCAAGCCTGTAAATTTAGAATATAATTAAAGACTTGGTGATAGTAGCCACTTACTGTGACCATGTCAGGAGATGCAAAGAATAAGTGCTCAAATTATGTAATGTGAATAAATAATGACTGGAAAGTAGTCAATGCTTTTGTTAATTGTGTAATGAATTGTAACTGAGTAAGACTTGGCAGATCTGGATTCTAGTCTCACCTTCCACCACTTACTACCCATGGAATTTTGGACAAGTTGCTTAAATTCTGGGAGCCTTGTTTCCTATTCATTAAAATATAGAGACCCTATTATCAGTCCTCCCTATAACACAGGATGGTTTCCATAAAAGTCCATTCAATATACCTTTGTTAAGCACCTCTTAAGTCTAAAGATATGAAGCATTGTAGTATAGTTGATAGAGATGCCAACTTTGGAGTCAGAGAAAACATGGGTTCAAGTTCTGCTTTTGACATTCTAGTTATGTGACCCTTTTCACATCATTTAACCTCTTACTGCCCTAAGCTCTTTTTAGTTTAAAACAATGAATGGATATAGTTTATCGAGATTTTGATAGAGCTTCTGATAAAGTTTTTAATGTTATTCTTACTAAGAAGAGAGAAAATCATGGACTAGATTATAACAATTAGATGGATGTGGAATATTGTACTCCAAGAGTAATTGTTAATGTTTCAGTGTAAATATAGCAGGACATCTCTGGTATAATATCCTAGGGAGTTGTGTTGGATCCTGTGTTGCTTGATACTTTGAATCGTTGACTAGAAAATAACTAACAAACTGGAAGACAGAGTTAGGAAGGAACTGCCCAATACTTGGAATTGTTCTAAAAATGGGATAGGCTGCCAAAAGGGGTGGTGGGTTTCCAATCCATGGAGGTCCTTAAATAGAGGCTGAATGATTATTTGTTGGGTATGGTAGGATTTCTTCCTTCTGTGGGATGGATTAGACGATTGTGGATGACTCTTCCAACTCTAAAATTCACTGATTTTATGAAGTTGCTGAAAAATCATAATGGCATTTGTAGAAGGAATGTTGTTACGAGGAGTTGAGAAAATCATAGCTACAGACCAAACAGAGTTATTTAAAAAGTATAAAGCACTATATGTCCCCAAAGTCTTCATGCAATGTTAAGCTACTAAAACTTAAAACTGTACTAGGACTTTTAGGACCCTTGTATAAGAGGCAGCATGGCGGGCACATATAATAATTGATTTTTACTCAGAATTTGAACTTCTGCAAAATGTTTTACATATCTGATCTCATTTGAGCCTCCAAACAAACCTGAAAGGTAAGTAGTGAAGTTATTATTCTTGCCATTTTACATTTAGGGAAATTTAGAGAGATCACACATCTACCAGGTATAATGAAGGAATAAAACCAAGGTTTTCCTTGCTATGATTCTAGCACAGAAGCATTATATTGTTATAGAAAAGTGGATTTGGAGTTAGGAAGTCTTGGCTTTGAGTCCTTCTTCTAATACATACCGCCTGTATGAATATGGGTACATCATTTCACTTCTCAGTGGTCTATATAATTCTTTGAGCATATGAATTATGGATTTACATTGATGGAGAAAATTTCCATATGAGGAGTTGCCCCACACAAGTTAAATTATAGGTTCAGACACTGCCACTCGCAGCACAGGAGCTTTGGTCTGTCTATCTGTCTCTCTCTCTCTTTCACACACACACCCACACCCACCCACCCCCACACACACACCTACAGTCCTTATTTTGAGAGGTACAATAGATAGTGATTAGGACTCTGATCCAGAAAGATCAGGACTTCAAGTTCCATCTCTGACACATACTGACTATATAATTATGGGCATGCCATCACCTCTAAGCGCCGTAAGCCACTCTAGTGGATGATAAATTAAAGAGAAGGCACTATTCTGCTTTGGTGGAGATTTTCCTTTCCTGAGAGTTCCTTCGTGTTGGTAAAATCACAATCTCTAATCCCTAACTCACAGGGTTGTGAGGCTTAAATTAGATATGGTTCATAAAATGTTTGTACACTTTCAAGTGTTAGCACAGTGTTTGGCTCAAAGTAGGCACTTAATAAATGCTTCTTGACTAGCTCTATTAATGTCAATTATTATTTTTTAAAGTACAATATAGTTTTATCTAAATATGAAACATACTCTGACTCAGTCATTAAATTATATCCCTTCCTAGACCTATATAAAGATAAGGAATAAATGCACCATGTAAGATGCTTCTTTAAAAGAACAGTATTAAATTAAGCTTTTCCCTCTGGCTAACATAACATTCTGTGCCTGGTGCTATTTGTGCCAAAAGGTAGAAATCATGCAGCTTCATAATCATCCATGAAGCAAGCAGATTGGAAATAGTGTTTTTAGAAGACTTTTATACAGCTTACATTCTAAATATCTCATACAATAAATTTTAAAACAATAAGCAATTAATAACTCCAAGCTCACACGGCCTTATACATAAGGCAATGTACTTTGAAAATCTTAAATCATTAATGTTTTTATGTCCATGTTTTTACTCTTATATGAACAGGTCTGCACTAGCCTGCGTTAATTAAATTTAAGTAGGATTTCTGAGACCAGATCATCATTAAGTCTGTGGCCCTGATTTAAATCTGCAGTAAAACATTTCTCCATTAAGTCCTGTGCTTTTGTGTCATATTTCATACACTAGTTGTCTCTTAATTAAATCGATGATGGCCCACCACCACAGACTATTAAAATAACTATACTTTGCACTTGACATATTTATGAGACAGATTCATAAGAGTATAGACTGATACTTGAACTACTCACTGAGAAATGCTAATAAGATTATGATGAAGGTGAGATTAGAACATTCCTCTCTTTTCTCTTCTTTCTAGAGATTTATTTTTATAACTGCAGCTCACTTCTTCTATTTTAGGATCTTTGATTTTTCCCTCAACCAGATGAAAGCTCTTTCTTTGTAAAATAACTGCAGATTAATAGTCAATGGAAAGCTAGCAAACTGCTAATTTACATCACATCATGAAAATATATAAATTGGGTTGTAGTCTCCTCTAGCCAAGTTGAATGTTGCACAATATTCATGGTTACATGTAAATAAGTTAGTCTGGATATATGTTTGTTGAGCCTTTAGGTACTCAGACCTAGGAAGAGAATTTACAGGGGTTGAAATTTGGAAAAAAATATCTGAGTAAGAAAGCACTTAACTTTTGGATGGGGTGAAAGGAAGATCGCGTATTTCAAAGTAAGATATGCTGCATTTTTAGTCTACTCTTTGTGTGCATGTATTTGCGTGAGTGCATGCATGTATGCATGCACACACATAAATAGGCTTTTCCTGACTGAGATTACAGTTTCAGAATATAGTACACTGGACAGTTCCCATTCCCTTCTGATTTTGTGGTGACTGATTGGACACATTTTTTTTTTTTTAACAAACCAGTAAGGTAGCGGGTGTGTGTTGGGTACAGTAGGTGAAATGGGACTAAGCATCTTTACCAGGATAGAAGTTTCTGCTTGCTGGACATGGTGTAATAGGCGAAGTGAAAGCCAGAAACAACAGATAGACTCTTCATTAACCAATCCAACACCCACTGGTGTGATCTAATACAACTAAGGGGAGAAAGTTCCGACTGTTGAATTCATTTATCTGCTTCTTAGTAGTATCAGCAGACAAGCTGAAGTGTTTTAAATAGAGCGACATAATTTATCATTCCAATCTAATTTTCTTCAGCCAAAGTTTAAGAAGTCATTTCAAGTCAGACTTTCTTTCAAATAGTAAAACCCTGTCTCAGCATGGTGCCAAGCATCTGAACAGTGCAGGTAGCAGTCCAACCCTCCTGACTTGTCAAGGAAGCTGCTCCAGCTCAGGCAGCTTCCCTAAACACATTAACTCTAATAAAATCAGCCGCACGTACTCCTGACACTAGTAGTAATTAAAATAACTTGTTTCAAAAAATTGGTCCTATACATGAATACTTATTGGCAATTATTTCTTAGTTCTTCAAACCAAAGATAACATAATTTGATTCTCACACAATTTTCTTGTAAATGTAGTTCATATTGGGTTTTATATGCAGCTTAAGACTGTTAATTGCCATTTTGAGCCTCACAGTAAAATAGAGTTCAATATGTCGTTTTTCTCAAGCATGGAGAAATGTTTGAGAAATGCTTGTCTTAGTCTAATGAACTGTGAATAATTTACATTCTGAGGCCTATTTTTCAGCATAAGTGGTCCTGACTTTTCCTAAAGCTTGTAAAGTCTAATCAACTTGTTACATTCATCTTATTAAAGAAATCTGTGGCAAAATAAGAGGTAGGAATTCAGATCTTTGCGACTCTTTTTTTGTTTTTATTTCTTTTTTTTTCCTCCCAGAGGTTACTTCTTAACTCTGGGACCTTTTTCTCTTTACCATTATAGAGAGTCTCTTCTGAACTAATTTATGTGCCATCAATTGCGGAGGAAATGTCTCTGTCTTTAAATATTTTCAAAATCCCCTACCTCCTGGCAGGCATGCTGTATTACTTTCCAAATTTATTCAAGTAGAGCAGTTCTATTAAAAAGAGAAAGAAGCTGTTTCAGGTTCTAATTTTTTTTTTTTACAGGATGACAAATACAAAACCTAAGGCCAGCTAATTCTCAGCATATGCATGCCACCCATACTGGATTTTGGACAAGAAGAAGACAGTGTTCAGTGATCACTGAAAATTATAGCTTCGGTTCAGAGATATGGAAGGGTGTCTCTGTCATTTACTCTTATTTTCAGACTTGTGGGAAGCTAATATTCTGGCTTTAGATTCAGTATATGTTCTGGGACATATTGATCCCATGTCCCAAAGCAAAAATCTGGACACATGATCTGACAAAGAATCTCTCCCTTGCCACTCCTCCCTTCCTGCATAACTTTTGCATTTATTATATGAGAAACAACATAGCATAGTATATGGAATATGGATTTGGATTTACTGAGATATCAAATAAAACTAGACCTGGGACACCTATTATTAATAATGGCCATGGACAAGACAGTTACACTAAGACAGGGAAACCTGTATTATTTCCTTCACATGGTTGTTATGAGGATCAATTACATAATACACGTAATTTGCTTTGCAAACTTTAAGTTACTATATAAATCAGCTATTATTGCCGTGACATCACTAATAACATCTGATTTACAATTAAATAATTTTGATGATGAGTTCAACAATGGAAAGAATTTGTGAGATTTTTTCTCAGTCTGTAATTTTGCATGGGGAAGGAACTCAACGCAGATCAAAACCTTGCCTGTAATTTATAACCTTAGAGAGTCCTTGTGTTCCTTCAAAGATTAAGTGACTTGCCCATGGTCATACAGCTATTATGTGTCATAGGCAAAACTTGAATTCACATTTTCCTGATTTAAAGGTTGTCCTTCTACCTAGTGTGATGTACTAACCATATACAATAAAGCCCATGTGGTGTCACCCTTACTGTTCCAAAACCAGTTCAAACACTAGAAAATGAGGTAATGTATGCAAAATGCTTTGTAAATCTGAAAACACTATGTAAATGTCAGGCATTGTTGCTATTATTGCTATTATCACCTATCTCTATGACCTTAAGAAAGTTACAATTTCTGTCAGCATCAATTTCCTTAACATAATGAGGTTGGACCAGATGAGTCCTAAGGCCCCTTTAAACTCTAACATTCCAGAATTCTGTGATCTATTTTTAAATTAATAGATATAGACTGAGTGATAGGGAAAGCAGAAGAAGGGATCAGGAAGAAGATATTCCTGCAATAGCCATAATTTACTTTGCCTGCTATAAACCAGAGAAATATTCTTCATGCTACTTTTCTAGAAATGAACGTAATTTCTTCTTCCCGATCCATCCTCCTTTCAACTGCTTTGCATGTGAAATTACCCATGTATGGAGATTAAATCATTTAAATTTGTGTTAAACTTAACTGTGAAACTATAAGTTAAATGACAGAATGAAATCTCACTCTTTTTCATAAATATGGTTCATTTGTAGTCTTCATGTGCACATTGACAATTAGCACAAGTTTAGAATATTAGCCAGTGAAGAATTAGCTAAGGTAGTAAATATGAACCAGAAGAAAATCTCTTTTGGTAGAAATTAAAAAAAAATTATTAGCAAAAGTGATGAGGGAAAATGATAGTTGTTCACATTTGCATAGTATTTTCCCAGTTTCAAAACAATTTTCTTCATAACAAGTGGTGTGTGTGTGTGTGTAGAAAATATTTTCCCCTCTTCCTACAGATGAGGGAATTGACACTCAGAAAAGTAGACTGACATCCAAAGTCAACAACTAGTAAGTGAAAGGCACTGGGACACAAAATCAGTTACAGGATTCTTTCAATAAATTAGCCCACCACAGGAGTCCTTTGTTATTTATGGAGAATAAGGAAGAAGAAAGAATGAAGGATGGAATCCACTAACTCAGACAGTAGGAAACAAACATGTGAAAGTGAAATACAGGATGCAAAAGATCTCAGAAGCCTGGATGTTTTAAATAAATGGACATAATTTGCCATAGCCCAAACTATGTGGATCTCTTTGCCCTAAAAATGTAGGATTTTGACATCTTCTGTATGTAAAGGTAACTCTTTCTTGCCTTACAAACAAAATACAAACATTCTTTAGGCTGGATACACATGCAGAATTTAGGCAGCTAGGTGGTGCAGTAGATAGAGTGCCAGGCCTGGAGTCAGGAAGACTCATCTTCTTTAGTCCCATTTTGAGACTTACTACTTATATGACCCTAGGCAAGTCACTTAACCCTGTTTGTCTCATCTGTAAAATGAGCTGGAGAAAGAAATGGCAAACTGCTCCAATACCCTTGTCACAAAAACCCCAAATGGGTTCACAAAAAGTTAGCCATAGTTTAAAAACAACTGAACAACAACAAAAACAACATATGGAACTTAAGCAGAAGATTTAGTACAGTAGAAGGGACATAGGATCTAGATTCAGACTGTCTGGATTAAAATTCTACTTTTAATGATTACTATCTAACCTAGAACAATTCATTTACTCCTTCTGGGTCTCAGTTTTTTCTTTTACAAAATGAGAGGGGTGTAGCTCCAACACAATATTCACAGTGCCAACAGCCACTATAAATATGCTGGCATAGTGTTCAATCACCAAATATGACAGACTATTCATATAGAAGACAGAAGCGTAACATTTATTCAGACATTAGAAAACTGAATCCCCAAAACAGTAAGTTGATTCCATCATAGTAGTAGAGAAGTTAATAACCCATAACAGTACAGAGAGACACAGCATTCTTTAGGCTTCCCACAAACCAGCATTTATTCCACGCCTAACTGTCTCCCTGAGAAGTGTCCTCTCTCTCCCCTCGTCTAGCTGCTTTGACTCCCAGTTTCCTGTGGGCTCTGTGCCACCCTTCAGCAAATTCCTCCCACTACAGGCTCCATGTGATTACATTCAGCCTATTATGGGACAGGGTATATCTTCAAAGCAGGGAAGGTCTTTCAAATTCTCTTAGGCTTATTAAGGGGCAGAGAAGATCTTAAATTACCATTACCATTATAGGGGGCCAGATCAGATACCTTGTGTGATCATTTCTAACTCTAGATTGCTTAAAGCAAAGAATCTTTACTTCAATTACCTAGATTTTCTATATAAAGATAGTATTTGGAAAAGAAGATTAAGTTGCTGGATATTTATGACTTCATAAATACCCATGATTTAATTACCCTGGTACTTCCCTTACTAGGACAAATCAAATACCTCATTCCCCACCATAATGAATTTCATGAATTGCATTGGGAAAGAAATACATTTTATTATGGACAACTGTTTGGGGATCAGCCTCTCTGAGGCTAGTCAGAGTCATCCTTGGATGAAAGACATCATTAGATTAAAAAGTCAAACCCTAGGTCATGAGATGGCAACTTTGTAGGACTTGAAACTTTTGCTATACTGTCATAGCTTTCAAGAATTCAAGGCCATCTCTACAGATGACAAAATAGAATAAACTTGGGAAGAGAATAAATTTTTGATTTCAAATTTAATATTTCCTTTAATGATACAACTCAATAATGCTGGCCTGGCCTGTGAATCTCTCATACATATCAACTTATAAGTTCACAACAAGGAGTCCAACGTACCCTGGCACCATTTCTTCTTTTTCCTGATGGTGTGAGGATATCATATTGGTGGAATGATATGGCTTTTTACCAGTTATCCAGAACTCCTAGCACTTGATCAGACAATTTTTGTTCTTGATCATACATTTTTCTGATCACATTGTTTTTTGAAGTTCTTATTTTTTTTTTTTAGTGAGTTTGTATGCATTATAGCCTGTTCACAACCATCATGTACCTTCCTATTGCCCTCATTGGGATACACATTTTTCCCTGGGAGACTTTCTGTTCTTACTTAATTTACTTACTTTCCTCATAGTCATACAACAATAGTGATGGAATATTGGCATTAAAATATGGGATCTTCTTTTTGGGTGCTTGAGGTCATTAGAGTAGCTTCATTGTATTATGAAGGTTCCTTCTTCCACAATAATTCTGGATCTAAGTTTTGTTCATTCACATTTCTACATGATATAATTATAGGTATTGATATAAAATATATAGAGGATCTCGATATACACAGGGAATCCCCCCTTCACTTCTGTGCTGAAGCTCTTCTCGCACGGAGGCAAATTCTTTGACAAGCATACATCTTCCTATTTGGTCTAACCTAATATTTTGATCAAAAGGTCATCAATCAAGTTTATCTCTATTTTTATAGCTTTAAAAGAATCTTAAATATTTTTGACATATGATTGGCAGACAGTGTTGGGGAAAAAGTCTTTAAGGCAATGTTTTGTTCTATTGAATCAAATACTTCAAAAAATTGTAGCACTCCTGATGGGCTACTCCCTCAACTCTCAGTTGAGACCATAGCCTGCCCTCTTCTTTGTTGCCAGGGTTTATGTTCTCAAAGCGGTTTCCTCCCACAACTACATTTCTGTATTCCTGTCTATCTCCAGAGAGTGATTTTGCTCCTTTCACAATGCCTCAAACTCTTTGATGGGCATTTAAATTGCTCAATGGGGTATCTCCCTTTGAGTAAGTAGTTTCTAGATGCCCTAGAGAAGGGTGGAGGAAGGAGAAAGAAATCCTCTTCTTCCCCATGCAGGGATCTTCTTCATAATATCTTTCAGGGGTAAAATTCCCACAAAACCACCAGGCTTAAGTGTTTGTTGACTCACTGACTAGCTTAACTATTTACAGCTCCTATGGTAGGTCTAATTTTCTGATCAACCAAAACCTTCCCTTCTGACTTAGAGAGGTGTTCAAATATTTTAAAGAGATTAGGGCATAGATATAACTTTACAGGTAGTATAGTACCTCATTGCCATCTTGTGATTATGTTCTGTGTTTTCTGGGTTAGGGAGTTAGTCAAAGATTTATTGTCCTATATTATAAATTACAGCAACAGCAACAATAACAACAACACAATGGAATTTAATGTATAGAATACTCATATCTTTCAGTCATTAATGTGATAGAAAAGATGTGATCTATTGTTTAATATTTTGTGAAAACCTGCTCATTCTCTACCAATATGCATCTTAAAAATGTTCCTGATGCATATATGAATTATTCTCATAAAAATTATACATGCATATGCACATATAAACATATGTAGGTTCATTTACATACACACAGACTATATCTATATCTATATATATCTCTATAGATGTTAATATCTTTGGGGCTTGGAGGTTTACTATAACAATGAGTTCAAAATTTTTTCTATACCTTTGGTATTGTGCCCTTCTTCAGGTACTTTGAAAATTGCTCCCTCAATGCTCTTCCAATTCTGTCACCTTCAACAAGGATCTCCTCTGTGAATATTTGGTCTACTGCAGTTGATTTTCCTATCTTGATTCCATTTAATACCATGTCTATGTCCTCTATAAGGTTATCTGGTACTGTGGTTTTAGACTGTGTGAGCCTGCTACATTGTCATTGTAAAAAAAAGTTAATTGTTAAAGAATTTATAGAACTTTTCCCTTTTATCATTAGTTGCTCTTCTTTCATTTTATCTTTTTGTTTCTTTGGAATGATTTTGTTCATTTGGATCTCTTGAAAAGATCTCATGAAGCTGGTTTTACCTTCCACTTGCTTCTCTGCTTTATGAGGAAATACTTCTCAAAGATTCCATCAGTCTTATGAATAAAAAGCTAAAAAATGATGTTCCATTCTAAATCTTAAACTGGTGTTACCCTGAGATGTCATAACTCTTCTACTAACATACAAATCAGTATATATAAAATCCTTTTTGATATAGCAATTGATTTATAAGAAAAATAGGATAGCCTAATGGATAGACAGCTAGACTCTTCTACCAGTCCTTAAAATCAAGCAACTGTACCAACAATTGAATAAGATTGAATTAATATTATTGTCACTTCTCAGCATCATCAATTTATGGTACTCATTAAGGCATTAAGAATAGATTGTGACTGAGAATATGGTAGTTCCTTTGAAAGTATATGATTTGATAATTTCTCAAATACATTTAAGATAGTTTTTTGTTATTGTTATATTTCCACTGTTGAATTCATGTATGAGGATAAAAGCCCTGTTATAGGGTACCTCACACAGATTCAGTTATACTTACGATCATATGAATGATGTATTACAAATAACACTGGATTTGTCTCACCCATTCTCACCCCTATTCATGTCACTTCTTGAAAAACACATATAATATTACCAACAAAATTATGTGTCAACATCTGTTACAAAAATAAGGAGGCAAAAAAACCAGACACTAAATTAAATCCATATATACTTTATTACTTGTTGATATTAATATAAAAGTAGCCAAGAATAGAACAAAACAAAAAAATACTTTGCAGCAATAGTTTAGGAATTAGGAACTAGAGAAGCTAAATATTTGTAGCCTACACAGGAACATCATGCCCAGTTTTATTTTTTCCCCAAGAAGAAAGCCAAGATTTATTGGACATGGTGATTATGCCTTACTTTAGTATTTCAATTCTTTGATCATAACAAAATGGAGTTTATCATATTCTTATATTATGAATGTGGAGTTATTTTAGCATCAACTCTATCTAGATGATCAGACCAATGACTTTGTAGGGTGAAGATCAATATTAACACTAAATTAGAAAAGAGGATAAGACTATAAAGAAATGGCACACAATTGAGACCATTCCAAACTGACCAACGGACAACAGAGGGGCACATGGTGGGTGTGAACATTTTACCAATGAGAAAGTGCAAAGGATAATTCTCATTAAACACAATATTTTGGATATGGATTGCTCAAAAAGCAAGTGCACTACTCATGTAGAAAGGGAAGTGAGGAATAACCAATAGATAGAAGCTGGACATATTGCTGCATTCCTAATGTCAAGAAACCTATAAAAAAGGCTCTTGCAACAATGAATGGGCCACCCATTGAGTATTTTATTGGAAGGCGTGGATAAAAGTTGTCCATGATGAGAAGGATTCTTTTCTGCTCCAGTAGATAGAAGTGGTCATAGCAGTGAGACAACTAACACATCAATGTAGGGTAGAAATGCAGTCCTACACTGGATCCAAAGAGTCAACTTCATGAGTATAGCATGGGGGAGATAGACAGTTCTTGTGAAAAAATATTTGAAAATTTCAGATAACTTCCCCTTTCCTCTATATCTTGAGGATGTATCCTTCGGATTGCTCAAAACTGTGTCCTCCAAGATGAAACTTCTATACATATATTTGTTTTGCTTGTGGTTGTTCAGTCATTTTTCAGCCATGTCCAACTCATGATCCCACTTGGGATTTTCTTGACAAAAGTACCAGTATGTTTTGCCTTTTCCTTATCTAGGTCATTTTACAGTTGAGAAAACTCAGGGAAAGAGGGTCAAGTGACTTACCCAGGGTCACATAGCTCATAAGTGTCTGAGGCCAGATTTGACCTCAGGAAGATGAGTCTCCATGACTTTGGGCCAGCACTCTGTCCATTGCACCACATAGCTGCCCCATGGTTTGATTGAGATCCTCCTAAATAAAGGAAAGAATTGTATCTTGATTGAGAGTCCACCACATTTCTCTGAACCTGTATACTCCATGTAATACTTGATATTGTTAAAATGAAAAGACAATGATTGTTTCTAACCAACATACTGCTGTCCCTTTCTGCTTCTTGCCTCTAGTAATTGCTTGGTGCAGGAACTTTGTATTATCTAGGAACTCTTACTTTATATGCACTTCTGTTGCATAAATTTTTCCCTGGAGGATATGTGTGGCTGTAGAATACACAGACTACCCTCTAGGGAATTAGAGTCTATGTGTTTTCAACTAGCTTCTCTCAGGCTGCCTCAGTTTAGGTTTCCTCTACATTTCTGTTCAATGTTCATCTCTAGGTTTGGTAGTCATCATTTCAAGACCTAAGTCCAAGGGGAAACTTAGGTATAAGGCAAGTCATAACTCAAATGTAGTGTCAAAGGGCCTAAACATTTTCAGGGTAAAGTGATTTCATGCCTTACAAAGGATTACAGAACAAAGGCCTTTCTATGTTAATCTTTTAAATGAGAAATTGGCATCAATGACAAGGAAACCTTTCTAAAGGGACTCTTATAAGAGGACCTTACCACCCCCTTAATATTTTTGATCACTATAAATTATAACAGAGTTGTAATGGTTCAGTCTATAGGCATTTCCCAGGTCAATGGTTCTTTGTAAGGTCCAGACCTTCCATGAGTAGGCATCTCAGATATGTACATTTATCCTCAACATATCATTGTAAAATGAATCTTAAGGTTTTCACCTGACTTTCAAATTTGGCCCACTGCAAGTGCATAAAAGTTAAATCCAAGATGAAATAAACTGCTGCTAAATATGCCATATAAACATAAAGTAACTAGCAATGAAAGCATCAAGCATGGAATAACAACAAAAATAAAACAAAAAATAAAATATATTGTAAGAACTCCACAATTGTTATCTATGCCAATGAAATTCATTTAAAAATTATTAAATGCCTAGTATGTGCTGGGCATTTGTAGCACCAATGCAATATTTACAGTACCAATTGTCATTATAAATATACCTCCATAGTGCTTGATCACAAAATATAACAGATTCTCCATATGGAAGATAGAAGCAAAACATTTATTCAGACACAAGAAAACCAAATCCCAAAACCAGTAAGCCAATTTTACCATAGTAACAAAGAAGTGAATAAGCCACAACAGCATAGAGAGCCACAGCATCCTTTAGCCTTTCCATAAACCAACACAAGCCTAGCTGTCACAGCAGGTAGCAAACACCAATTTTACTCACAAACCTGTCTCCCTTGGATGCATCCTCTCCTCCCACTGTGTTTGTTGCTCTGATTCCCAGCTTCCTGTGGACTCTGCTCCACCCCTCAGCAAACTCCTCCCACCACAGGCTCTATCTGATTACATTCAACCTATTAGTATTACATTAGGGGGCAGAATATATTTTCAAAGCAAGGAGCGTCTTTCAAATTTCCTTAGGTCTATTAAGGGAGAGGGAATATCTTTAAAATCCCATTGTCATTACAGCATTGTGTAAGTATTGGAGATAAAAAGGCAAAAAAAAAGAGTATCCTTTAAGTGACTTATATTTTATTAGGCATGTAATTTTAAGAATTATTTCTTGACTTGTGCTAAGTGAAACAGAGGATAGAGCACTGAGCCTGGAATCAGGAAGAATTGAGTTAAAATCTGGCCTCAGACTCTTGCTAGCTGTGTGACCTTGGGCAAGTCATTTTACCTTTTCTGCTTCAGTTTGCTCAGTTACAAAATGGGAATTATAGTAGCATCTCCCTCCTAGGGCTGTTGTGAGGATCAAATGAAATAATTTATGAAGTAGTTAGCAAAATGCCAGCAGATAGCAGGTACTTAGCAAGTGTCTTCTTCCTTCCTTCCTTGCTTCCTTCCTTCCTTTCTTCCTTCTTTCCTTCCTTCCTTCCTTTCTTCCTTCCTATCTTCCTTCCTTCCTTCCTCCTTTCCCTTTTCTTATATTGTTTGATATAGAATAATACATCTTCATGAATGAACAACCTTTTGGAAAGATATACAACCATACTTCATTGAAGTTGAAGATAACAATGATTATCTATCATCAGTCCAATCACCTTGTTTGGCAAAATGAAGAAACTGAGGCCCAGATAGATACAAATGTTTTCTCAAGGACATATCATGATATCAC
The DNA here is from genome assembly GCA_028627135.1 of Pseudochirops cupreus. Taxonomy (NCBI): domain Eukaryota; kingdom Metazoa; phylum Chordata; class Mammalia; order Diprotodontia; family Pseudocheiridae; genus Pseudochirops; species Pseudochirops cupreus. The sequence goes on along the minus strand of CM053584.1, from coordinate 335,217,118 downwards.
ATCTGAACTGGCACTCCAACTAGGCTTCCTCTCTCATGCCAATGTTCATTTCATCACCTCACAAAGCTTTCTATCTCCTTATCTATTTCATTTTTTTAGTAACCCTTGTTATTGGAAGATCTTCTTTATACCTAACTAAATGCCCTTGTTCTTTAATCAGAGCTCCATCCATTTATTTTTCTGTACAGATTTGAGATGAAAAGTTCACCTTCATTTTATTTATACCATAATCTTTCTGGCCGAAGATTGGTACTAGATTGCCTCTCAGTCTTCCTTTCTCTCAGCTTTATTCTGATTCAGGTATTTAATTTTTTTTAAAGTGGAAAGCCCCATTAAGAACAAGGCAGGTTAAGTATTATATGCTACCTCTTTTGAATATGTCCTCTGTAGGGGGCGGAGCCAAGATGGCGGTGTAGCAGCAGCAACACATCGCAGCTCTCACATAGCCACCCCAAAATACCCATAAAATAGGACTCTAAACCAATCCTGGAACTCCAAAACGCACACAAAGATACTTCCCACTAAAGTCAGCTCGGCTACGCAGAACCATATCAGCACCGCAAACTGAAACCAGCCTGGCCTGAAGCCAGGGCTGTGCCCCGGGGGCGGCTGGATGGGAGGAGCGGATGAGCTGAGAAGCTTCAGGTGAGCAGATTAGCGGCAGCTGTGAATGGGATTTGTGAAAG
>CM053584.1:335191516-335215932 GCA_028627135.1 Pseudochirops cupreus | reverse complement strand
GCCCTACCAAAAAGTGACATAGGAGAGAATAGACTGGGGGAGGGGGGAAACACTGGGATGGCTGTCTTGGGGTGGTGGGCGGGGGAAAGACGGGGAGAAAATATGTAATTCAAAAAAAATTTAATAAAATAAATTTATTATTAATTTAAAAAAAAAGAAAAAAAAAAGAAAATGTCCTCTGTAAAGCTAAGAAGAAGCTCAACATTTCAGAAAGCCATGTGTGATTAATGTGGAATGGCTGGCCACCAGGGTAATAGTGTCTAATGTTGTCTATGACAGCCATAAGCCTGTAGTGATAGATGCAAATGAATAATCCTCAATGCAGAATTGTAATTACCTGAAGTTCTGGATGCATTTCATGAGTTTTTAAGTTTCAAATTAGATAATCTCTATATTTTATTTTGAAAAAGGAAACAATAAGCAACTCAAACTGCCCTCCATTCCGTTTTATCTGAAACCATGCAAGCTGAAGTTGCCAGTGTTTCCACTTAAATTTCGAAAAGTACAAAGTGTGTTGGCACCAATGCTAAAATTTATTGGCCCACTTCAGTGAAAAACAAAAATCTACAGATGGACTTATAATATTTCATTTTCTTTCTTATTTTACATAGCTGGACTCCTGTTTAAGTAGGAGGTGTAGAGATTAATTATTCTCTTCCCATGTGTACCATTCTTGATCTGCTTCTGTCACCAATCTGCACACCATGGGATTTTATAACAAGAACTGGGCCTTTGAGCCCATATTGGTAACTGGACAGTGCTACAATCTAGTTTAGTGACTAGCTAATTTTCTACCATGTGCCCAATTGACTCTGAAGTACAGTGGTCAGAGAACTGGTCTCAGAGGCTGAAAGATCTGGGTTCAAGTCTTGCTTCTACCATGCTGGTTATGTGCCACTGAACAGCTTACTTAATTTCTCACTCTTCCCCAAAACAATAAATTTCAAAGCATTTCTAATCTGTATTGGTGGAAGTTTCCTCAGCAGAGGATCTCCCTATATCAATGAAAACAAAAGTCAAATTCCGGATCCCACAACAACAATAACACAAAAAGACAGTCTTTTAAGAAAGATATTTTGTCACATTTTTTCTGAAATAGCAAAGGACTGAAAATAAGGTAGATGCTCATTGACTGGAGAATGACTAAGCAAGTTGTGACATGTAAACACAATGGAATATAGCAATAAATGGGAATAATACTGAGAAATATGAATGTATAATATAACAATTAATATAATATAATGCAATATAACACAATATAATGCAACATAACATAACTATATAACAATATAATATGATAATCTAATCAATATAATATAATCTAACATAATATCAATAATCATGCATAGAACATTAATGCATACTAAAGTAAACAGGTTGCTTCTTTTGAATATTGTTACATGGATAAAATCAATATGTCAATCTACACAATGAGTAAAAAATGTTAATGAAAGAACAAAGCAAAAGACATTGGGTTCTAATTATAGGGATCAAGTTGGCTCGAGGAAGAGATAAGAAAATGTACCTCCTTTTTTTTTTGGTTTCTTTTTTGTTTTGCAGAAGAGTCCACCAAGATTCCAGAGTAGAAGCTGAAATGCCAGGAAGTGGAGGGTTGAGAAAGGAGGCCTTGCAGCAGTTAGTTCTCAGTAAGGAAAGGCGTCGTGGCATACAGGTGGTGGTGCTTGTCCTTTGTTTTCCAAGAGGACATCAGAGGGTGCTATCTTGACTCCTACATGAACTGGATTTAAGTGAGGCAGAGTTGCACAAAGTTGTCAGCTTCACTCTCTTCCAGTCAGTGAAGTCCAGCAGCAAAACAAAAGTCAGGATAGCTGGCAATGGTCTGCGATGTAGTGGATGTCCTTGGCATCTTTGATGTCTGACCAAGCTCTGAGTGCTCCACAGGGCCTGCTTCAGCTGTCTTCATAGCCACTGGAACAAATTATTTTCATCTGCCCATTCCAACTGGGAATGTCTTCACATGCCTGGGTAAGTAACCCTCCTACCTCATTGACAGGTCTGTGGCCCTGTAGGTTACTCTCAACCTGGTTTAGACCTAAGAGTTTTATCAAGGTATGGCTGCTATGCACATGACAGCTTTTTGGATAAACAGGTGAGAGTTAAATGATGGGTAGATGCCAAAGGTAGATGAGCAGCCCTGAAAAGGGCTCAGTAAGCCCTCATACCAGAGGTGCTATTCCTCCTTGAACTCCCATACAACCCCTCACCCCCATGGCATAGTGCTGGATGAGGAATCAAGAAGTCTCTAGTTCAAAAACTCCCTCAGTTGCTTTATTGCTGGTTGGTCTTGTCCAAGTCACCTGATCTCTCTGCACCTCATTTTGCTTATCAATAAAATGAGATTTTTAGCTTAAAGCATTGTCCTGGGTGTCAGATGACATAACAAATTTAAAACATTTTGAAAGCCTTTCAAGTGCTATACAACTAGGTCCCAACTAGTAAAAATATGCAATAAGGGATCCCTTGAATGTCACATGTTTTTGAATTAGCACTATTTGCCATCATAATTATGAAAATATGGCCATTAGTTCCAGCCCAATGGAAAGAGTTCAAATAAGGCAACCATTTTAGAGTGATTCTTTATTCACAATAATTGGGACCTAGTTGTGTTTATGCCAGTAATTATTATTAATGGTACATATTCAGAACTTTCAGAAGTCACTCAAATGCCTAGTTTTCCATTTTTAAAATGGCCTTGTGAAAGTCATCATGGTAACCATATTTTGAGATACCTAGATTAAGTTGCCAAGTAAGTTATATCGTAATGATTCATTACTATCTCTGAAGGTGACAGATGTTTATGAAAAGTAAAATCCAAAGAGAAATATGGATGCAAATGATTATATCATGGTTTACTGCCTGTGAAATCACAAAATATGATAGGAAACCCAGAACTCCTTTCAACCCAGCTCACTGGATTTTATGGGGATATGTTTCTGGTCAGCGAGAATAAACAGTTTTTGGAGAGGTTGTTTATATCCAGAGCCCAAACCAAACAGTCACACTGACAGAAGATGAAACACAGAAATACATCATATAAAGTACATTCTGTATTTACAAGGCATACATACTCCCCAGCAGCTTCTAGGACACCCACGCCTTTTGCCTTGCTGACAATTGTGATTCAGTACATCTCGAAAGAGATAAGGCTGCAGGAATTTGGGAGTACATAAGGTTGAATTTTTCCCCAACACAGGATTTTTTTTTTTATGCAGGGTACACAGAAGTCTTTCTGTATTCAGCTGGTCTCTTTGCATGTGGAATTTTGGTGTTGTTGTTCCGTCATGTCTGACTCTTCATGACACTATTTGAGGTTTTCTTGGCAAAGATACTTGGATATTTCCTTATCCAGCTCATTTTACAGAAGAGGAAACTGAGGCAAATAGGGTTAAGTGACTTGCCCAGGGTCACACAGTTAGTAAATATCTGAGGTGAGATTTGAACTCAGGTCTTCTTGACTTCAGGCCCAGTGCTCTATCTGCTGCTCCACCTTGATGCTTTTTGTACACTGGGCTATTCAAGTCGTATTTCATGAGAGCCTCTCTAGCTCCTTAAAGCAGTCATTGAAAAACCCAGGGATGAACTTGTGATGCCCTTGAAGACATGGGTCTATTTACTTCCTATTTCCATCATGCATCTTTGCATATGCAAGTACAAGACTCTGTTCAGCTCCCAGAGAATCTTCAGGGCAAATACACAAAGACCATGAGGAGTGTTGGTTGAATCACCCCCTCTAGTAATGTTGAGTGAAATCCAATATAAATTTCTGGACTTAGAGTCAGAAAGATTTATGTATTCATCCTGCCTCAGCCACAATTTGTGTGATACTGGACCTCTTTGAGACTCAGTTTCTTAATTTGTAAAATGATGGTTATAATGACACTTCTCTCCCAGGATGGTTATGAGGATCAAATGAGCTAGCATGCAAAAGTCTCTGAAGTACTAATAGCACCTTAGAAATAAGAGATGTACTGGTAGGACGTGAGTGTGAGGGAATGCTCATTGAGTGACTACAGAAGGCTCACACAACTAGGAGGTATAAGATTTGGGAATCCAATGCAGGCCTTATTGTCTGCAAAACCAGTATGCTATCCACTGATCCACATTCTCTCTACTGAATATTGTTGGATGAATAAGGCTGACTGGCTTTTACCATTTCAGTTAAAAGATAGTTAATAATAGCCATTATTTTTATAGTGTCTACTATATATCAGGCTTTATTCGTCTGATCCTAAATAAACCCTGGGAGGTAGGTACTATTGTTTGTTTCCATTCTACAGTTGAGAAAACTGAGGCAAAGAGAGGTTAAGTGATTCGTCCAGGGTCATATAGCTAATATATTTAAGAGTAGATTTGAACTCAGATCTTCATGCCACGTTGCTGCCTAACTTCATCTCAGCCCTAAATCCCAAAGCATCTTCTTATGGGATTTTGCAAGCTTTAAAGCACTTTGCAAAGGTGAGTTGCAGCTGGTGTTTTTATTGTTATAGCACCTGTCAGGATTCATTTTACAGATCAATTCAGTGCGTGATTATATATTTAAGGAGAAGTATTTTCTCAAGTACTGTTGGTTTCATCAAGTGGGTGGCCAGGCTTTGAGAGAGCACTAGGTGCCTTTTCTCCCAACTACTGAATTTTCATATAATTAGTCAAGAATAATTGAGGTTTTTTTTTTTAATTTTAAAACACTTTTATTTAAAGTTTTGAGTTTCAAATTCTATCCCTCTGTCTCTCCCTCCCCTCTCCCTTCCCTGAGACTGTAAGCAACTAGATATAGGTTATACATGTGAAATTATGTAAAACATTTCCACATTAGACATTTTGTACAAGAAGAATCAAATAAAAGAAAAAAAGTGGAAAGCAGCATGCTTTAGTCTGAATTCAAGCAATATCTGTTCTTTCTCTGGAGGTGGACAGTATGCTTCATCATTGAGTCCTTTGGGATTGTCTTGGAAGCCAGAGGTGAGGAGAGAGAGCATTCTAGACCCAGGGGACAACCCCACGTGAAAAGGCAAAGTGTGTGGGAGATGGAGGGGCATGTTTGAGGCATATCAAAAAGGCCCATGTCACTAGATTAAAGAGATCGTAGAGAGATGAGAAGTGTGAGGAAGACTAAAAAGGTAGGACAGGGGCATATTACAACTTTCTTAATATAACCTAATACTGCATTATATTTCTTGGCAGTCAAATTACATCATCAGAGAGATGTGACCTCTCAAGTCCGTTCCCATTCTAAGATTTCATTTTACTAGATGATGATGGGAATGATAAAGAAGTTAAAACAGTCTCTGAAAAAAATTAAATTTGAGGGACTTAAGCAAAGTAACTCATAATTTCAGGCAACAATAGACAGGATTAATTTGGGCAGTGCTAAGACACTCTAAGGTCAAAGGCTTGGCTGGTGACAACAGAGGGCAGTAGTGGGTGGTTCTTATCAAGTGATGTTCATATTCTTCTGCTTACTGTGACACAGGGATTTCTGGCAAATGTGATGGCTGCTACAATGCACTAATCAGAGGCCTGTGAGGTAAGAGGTAACTTTGGTGACTGGTGGGGCCTCTCAGCCACACCTATACTTGTATTCTTAAAGGGTCAGATACTTATTGATCTCAGAACCTAACAATAATAATCAAGTGGACATTTGAGATTGTATAGTGGTCTCACTCCCATATACATTATATCCTATTTTATTGGATTGCATTGGATTGCGCTATTTATACCTATATAAATAATATATTTTTTATTATACCTAATAAACAAATATATTATATTTATAATATATCATTACATTCTAGGAGTAGGAGATAGGGATGAGGTTTTTGCTGTCACTGGTACAAGCAACACTGAGAGGAAGAAACTTTGTCTACCAGAACAGGATGGCAATTTCTCTGTAAGTTTTAACTTTGAAGGGACTGCCTAAAACACACAGTCTGAAGCCCACAACACTCCTGAGTGGGGCCAAACCAGATCAAGATGAAATTAGGAAATTTTTGATGAAATAAATTAAAACATAATAAAACAAATACAATTTTATATGTGGTTTTCTAAGTCAATATGTGCTCTAAGAGATACTTATGTGTAGTTTAGTGGTCCTGACTTCTATTTTAGTTTGATGCCACTGGCCTAGAGTTCCGAGAGGGTAAATGACTTGTCTAGAGTCACACAGTTTGTATGTGTCAAAGGAGAGACTTGAACCTAGAGCTCCTGGCTCTGATACCTGGCCCTTTAGCTTTTGCTTCTCTGTATTGTATCTCAGCTTCAGGGATTTGTCCCAGATCAAGTGTCAGAGCTGATGCTCAAACCCACCTTTTGGACTGAAAGTCAAACATTCTTTGTTCTATACAATGTTGCCTCTATGCTGGAAATGAAGTAAAGAAATATAGATATTTATGTTAGCATAAATGCTAAGAAAATATGGACTGAAATGTTACTAACGAGTGTCTTCAGGGGTGACAAGCACCTGCTGTTCCCCACCCTCCCCCACGGTCATTAGTGACAGAGCAAAGTCAGACCCCAGCTGAGAAAGCCTCACTCAGATATATCATGGAAATGATCAGGACAAGGAGCAACAGGCACATAGAGAGAAAGCGTAGAGCTGTTTGGGGCCACCTGGAGCAATATACTTGTCTGGGTAGGTGATCATACATAGCATACCAAAAACACAAGTGTTCACAGTTTGTTTGCACCAGTGAATTGTTTATATGGACACCAGAGTGATTCTGAGACCAAACACTGGAAACATCACTTCAGTGATGCTTAGGACTGGTAAGTTGAAATACTGGCCCCCAAAGCCATATGAGGATTAGTTTAAGGCTGTGTGGGAGCGTAGAAAAAAGGAGAACTCTTGGGGACCATCTTTAAATATTCAAAGAGGTTTGATAAGGAAAGTGTTTGGTTTGTTCTACTTGACTCTAGAGGGCAGAATCAATAGTAGTATTCAGAAATCTTAGAAGCAGGTTTTATTTCAATTTAAGGGGAAAACTTTCTAAAGATAAGAACTGTCCCAAAGCAGAATGGGCTGTCTCAGTGAAAAGTGAATTTCCTATCGGTAGAGGCCTTCAAGGACAAGGATATATATATAACCCCTTGTAGGGGTTGGTGTAAGTGGGGTTCATGCTTTGGGCTTGGATTGGGTGGTAAGTGCTCTACGATTCATTTTAATTCTGTAGTTTTCTGATGCTGTCCTAACATAGGCTTTCTTTGTTTCTAACCCCAAGGTTTAAATTAGACCTGTTACATCCTCATCAATTAAATGATTCCAATCAATCAGTTCTTTCAAAAGAAGCTGCAATATTCCATGAGGTTGGAATTATGACCTAGATTTCTTGTTATAATTCTAAGAATTTTCCCCAAAAGTTGTACTTCTGGACATAAGTACTACAGTTATCTCAGTGAATGTGCACTCCAAGTCATAGGGTTGTAATGGAGCTCACGGTTTGGGGCATAAAAAAAAAAAATCACTGCTTTATATCCTGATGGGTGTAACAGGTCCAACTGTTGATCCTACATGTCTGCATAATCTTGGCACTCAGAGCAGCATCTCTTCAGCAAGCCATAGCATAAGGCTTTGCCCCTTGGGTATCCCCAATGTCATGTGAAAGAAGGAAATGAGCTTTGCTGTACCTGTTGTTTGATGTAATGGTTGTTAGGGATGGATCCACAGAGAGAAATTTCACATAGCTCAGAGACATTCAACATCTGCCATAAGCCTTGACCCTATTCTACAACAGTGTCTATAAGCTTTGGGGGACGTGCTGTTGATGTCTGCCTGAATTCAAGAATCATCACAGCTGTCACTGGGGTTTATTCCATCATCTCACTGGCTGATATGCTTATCATAAAACTGCAAACCTTATATCACCTCCTGTACAGATCTTGACTGCTCCCATTTTACTAGAAAGGTTTGGAAAATAAACACTTGAAGTGGTTCCAGCTTCATGCTTTTTAGAATGGCCTCGAATAGACATCAAATGAAATATCTCCTTTCTCTCTTTCATCCATCTTTTTGTCCACTACAACCCCAAACCTCACCAATAAACAATTCATTGAGTGTCAGATCATAGAACTCTATGGTCATGTCACTAATGGCTGAAGATTAAAGGTGCTATTTTTATTTAATGCAGAAGTAAATCAGCAAATGATCATGGTCCAGGGCCTAAAAGAAAATAGGTCAGCTCTAGAAAAAAGCACTCTTAGAAAGTAAGTTTAAAGAAAAATAGGCATAATGTCATCCAGAATAAGTACTCTGCTGATAATTGGCTCTCACTTCCACTGTGGTGGATCAAGATGATAGCATACTGATCATGGAAGAGCTAGATAAAATCTTGGTGACTGTGAGAAAATCCCTTGTATTTATCTTGCCAGTTCTACTTCTACAACTTATATCAATCTGTTCCTTTCCCTTCACACAGCCACCACCCTAGTTTCAGACCTCTTATCACGCCTTGTCTGAGCTCAATAAATCAATATCAATTAATAAACATTTTAAGCATGTGCTGTGTGCCAGACACTGTGCTAATTGTCTCCCCTCTCCAAGCCATTCTACATGCTACTGTTGGACTGATATACCTTAAAGCAAAGTTCTGACCACATCACTGTCCAATTTCCAATTACCTCTGGGATCAAATACCACCTGCTTGATATTTAAAGGCCTCTGTAACCTTGCTGCAATGATCTTTCCAGCTTTATTAGTTATGATTTACTTTCATGAATTCTTTGGTTCCATTCAAACTGTCTTCTTGTTCTGCCCACAAAATACTCCCTCTCTCATTTGTGCCCCTTTGTACTAGCTGTCACCCCATGCCTGATTTCCTTCAAATACCACTTTTTAATGTGCCTTTCTTGTCCCCCCCCACTGTTATTACCTTTATCACCCCCAAAAATATTACCTTATATCCATGTTTAATGTACTTATTTTGTATATGTATACTCCACAGGGCTGAGTCTAGAGTCAAGAAAACTTGAGTTCAAATGTAGCCTCAGACATTTACTAGCTTTATGACTATGGACATGTCACTTAATCTCTGTCTGCCTCAATTTCCTCAATTGTGAAATAATAAAAATAATAACAATTACCTCCCAGGGTTTTGTTGAGGATCAAATGACTTAATATTTGTAAGTCACTTAACGCAATGTCTGAGCATATAACAATATATAATATATGAACTTCCTTCTTTCTTTCTTTAAATACTTTTAAATGTTTATATTATTTCCTCTGATAGAATATAAGCCCTTTGAAGGCAGGGGCTATTGAATATATGCCTTTATATTCCCATTGCCCAGTATAGTACTTGGTACAGAATGGTCTCTTAATCAAAATTAATTGGGAGATCCTTGGCCAAAAACAGATTATGTACATTCATTGGTAGGCCTATTTCTTTGCTGGTTAAATCCTCAATTACTTCTGGAACAGCCTGGCTTGGTCATTTACAGAAACATTAATGAACCCTTGTCCCAAGACAGAGGAGCTAAACATTACCCCCCTGAAATTCTAAGGGTTGTCACTGGCTCCTTGACAACTACTTCAGGGAACGCCTCTTAAGATAGATCTGTGTGCCCCTGCAGAGTGTGGAGTTCAGACTACATTTTCCCTGTTCATAGATAAGTAAATTGTGCAGGACAGAAGTCAAAACCTTGCTAAAGTCAAGATAGATTGCATTTGTTGCTTCCTCTTCATCAGGCAGGATTTCACTCTGTCACAAAGGGAGATTGGATAGGTCTGACATGGATATACCAGTCTGGTAATTACCTTGTATCTGATTTTTCAATAGGTTTAGAAATTGATTTTGTGATGATTTCCCCACTATTTCCCCAGGTATATAAGTTAACAATCCAACTTCCTTCTCCAGTGTTAGAGGGCTGCACGGAGGAGTTTTTGGTTAGCTCTCTACTATTTAGAGTCTTGCCTTAAGCTATTCTATTACTCTTTAATATCTTCATCTAAAATCGTATAGGGCATTTTAAAAGAGCTAATGCTCCAATCAATCAATCAATCAACATTTATTTAGTGCATATTCTATGCTAAGCAGTCTATTTCATTGTTTATTACAACCTAGAGTGAAAGGTAAATATTCTGGATTGTGAATAGATTTTACGTAAGTAAGGTTTCTTGGTTCCCCATTATCATGGTATGAATTGATGGTACAGGTAACTCATCACACAAGACACTGCAGCGCTGCAATGAAGAAGTGCTTTGTTGGTCTGATTACCATGAATTCCTTATAATGTAACTGGATTCAATAAACACATTAAAGCTCAACTATGCACAAGGTGCTATTAGTACAGGCCAATCAATAATAATATATAAGAGCTGTCTCTACTCTTTGAATATGTAACAGTCATCTCCCACACACAGAGTCAGGTTGTTTTTTCTGGTTGTTTGTTTTGGAAAGATCTTAGTTTTTTGTTCCTAATAACTCTTTTGTTCTATTATCAAAAATGAGTTCAACGAATATTTATTAAGTTTCTACCGTGTGTATCATTGGGCTAGGATGTGAGCATACAGAGACCAAAAAAAATGGCTTCTGCTGCTAAGGAGCTTATGTTCTTTTGGGGGGACATGGCATATACATGTATGTATACATATATACATACATACATACTATATATATTAGTAAATATAAAGTATGTCAGAAATTATATTTAGGAGGGAGAAAGAATGAGTAAGTAAGGAAATAAGGAAAGGTATCATATAGATTAGAGCTGAACTTTGAAAAAAGTAAGGGATTCTCAGGGTTATTAAAAAAAAGAAGAAAAGAAAAGAAAAAAGAAACCAGTCCCAGCTTCACTCTTGTGTTCTGAGATCTCTTCCAGGACTCTCTGCATTCCTTTGGAGCTTGATGTAGTCAGCAGACTGTTACCTGCAAATAGTCATATCTGCAGTAACTCATAATCTACTGAGAATCCCTCTTCAACTTGATTTTTGTGCTGAATCTCCTCCTTCAGAGTGGTGAAAAACTTGAGCAAGTACCATATATATATATATATATATATATATATATATATATACATATATATACATATATATATATATATGTGTGTGTGTGTGTGTGTGTGTGTGTGTATTCACATACATGGAATTGGCATACATATATTCATACACCAATATATACATATATGCACATACACACAAATGTATGTATGTGTATATGTGTGTATATATGCATATATAATATATATGCATATTCTTCTCCTTCCCTAGCCCTCAGATATACTTGTCTCTATCCCCACTCCCTTCCAAAACTTTTAAAATTCTCAATTCATGGACCAAAAAAAAATATCAGAGACCTCACAAACATTAAGGAATGAGAAGGAAAAAAGGGGTGAACAGAGGGTATTCTCTTCATATTACTCTCATTTTTTCCTGGGGGGCAAATTTCCCTGACTGGTGAGTAAAGACTTCTTCACCTAGCTCATTATCTAGATGGCACCAGATCATTCCTTCATATCCTATCCACCTAGGACCTTTGACTATCTGCCTTACTTTTGTAAATTCCCTCCGCTTCCCATCACTGCCCCCTTCACCAAATTTCTACCTCATTCTCTGGGAAGAATAATGAGTCAATACTACGATTTCTCATGTAAAGGTTGTAACAGATGATTGCTTTATATATCCCTTCACCATTCCTAAAATCATGAGCTCAAAACTCTACTCCTTGGTCATCACTTCCCTAAATCAGATGCCTCCCTCTTTTATGACTTAAGCTCCTTGTGGTCAGGAACTGTATGGCCTTTTTATTTATCACCCAAGGGACTAACAAAGAGTGTCAGGTCAGGAGGAATTTAAAATCAACCCTCCCTCCCTTCCTCCCTCCCTTCCTTCCTTCTTTCCTTCCTTCCTTCCTTCCTTTCTTCCTTTCTTCTTTCCTTCCTTCCTTCCTTCCTTCCTTCCTTCCTTCCTTCCTTCTTTCCTTCCTTCCTTCCTTCTTTCCTTCCACTATTGGTGGAGTGGGTTAAAGCATTTCAAAGATTATCCAATCTCACAATGAACATATATCAATTGTACTGCAATGCAAAAGGAAGAAGGGTTGAAAAGATGCCCATACTGACAAACTTTTGCTTTGAGAAACCCTAATTAATTCTGAGAAAATGGAACTTTAGAGTGAACCATCCACAGAAGAGGTTGCTGTCCATTCCTCTGTAATGCAGCATAGAGCTTTTGATGAATTGTGAGAAGACCATCACTACCAACCACCATGCTTCTAGCTGTTGATGTAAAGAAATATAAAGACTTGCCATGGGCAAGACAATACAAAGACTAGCAGACTGCATATTGGGAAAAGGTCATTTTTATTGATGACTCTTTCACACCTAAGGCTATACCAAAACTATGATCAGAAGACCAGGTAAGTCTGTAAGATAGGGAATTTCCATAAGATTGTATAACTTTCATCCCCAAAAAGCTTTAGGAAAAAAATTATATAGATATTGATAGATATATAGTTAGATATAAATACATGTATAGATAGATACATAGATACATAGATATATGCATCTGTGTGTATACACATATGTTGCAGCTAGTTGGCACAGTAAATAGAGCACTAGGTCTGGATTTAGGAAAACTTATCTTCCAAAATTCAAACCAGCTTCATACACTTACAAGCTGTGTGACCCTGGGCAAGTCACTTAATCCTGTTTTCTGCGATTTCCTGAGCTAGAGAATGTAATGGTAAACCACTCTGGTATCTTTGCCAAGAAAACCCCAAATGGGGTCACAAAGAGTCAGACATGATTGATCAACAAAAACTCTCCTTCCTCTCTCTGTATATAGATACAGACCCATGCATATATACATACACACATTACATATGTATGCATGTATAAATATATGTATGTATGTATGGTCTAGAAGTCTTGTTCCCATCAAGGGAATGAAGAATTCTGGGAAAATGTGTGTGTGTGTGTGTGTGTGTGTGTGTATACACACACGTACACACACACACTCATATACATTAAGATGAGATGCAGAATTGTTAAAGAATTCCATAAATTTTCAATGTGTAGGGAATATTGCAAAAATCACTTTATCACATAGTATTAAATTTCAGAAATGTGTCCAAGATTTAGAGATGAACAAACTTTAGTGGCCTGAGAACTTACGTGATTTATGCCCAGCAGTGTGCCAGAGCCAACTTAAACCAGCTCACAAGAGGCTGGTTGAATTTTAATTCTGCGTATTTACACCTTGGAAATCAGTGAAGGCTCAAAAATAGGATTGGATTTATTGTTTTGTTGATTTTTCTAGACTTCAGAGAAAATGTTAATAATCATGTTAAATTTAAATGCATTTCATATACACATTTTTTTCTGGAGAGCTGGTTGTTAAACATATGGCAGTACACCACTATTTACATACCATTAAAATATGGGTTATAAGAAAGACTAGAAAAAGAAAAATATCCTATTTGGCAAGGACATAGTTAACATCCAATGTGGTATAGTTTCTTGATGAATAATTAAACATATATATCGCAATCTTGTAAATTTGATGTCAGATCATATAAAAACAAGTGGCTGCAGTAAAAATAAGGCAAATAGAATTTTAAGAGTTCTTTTAAGTTGTAAAAAAGTTGCAGAATTTATTTTAGGTCAGAGAATATAATTATCTTACTTTGTCCCAGTTAATTTGCTCAGTACCATAGATTTAAGAGAGGAAAGCATTTATTTCATACCTACTATGTGCCAGTCATTGTTCTAAATGCTTTAGAAATAAAAACAAGGGTTTTGTGAGAATCAAATGATATAATATTTCTAAAGCATTATTATACCTGTTTTATAGTTGAGGAAATTGAAGCAAACAGTTTAAGTGACTTGCCTAGGGTCACACATCTAGTAGGCCTCTGAGGCCACATTTGAACTCATACATTCCTCACTCCACATTCAGTACTCTATATATTGTACCACCTTGCTTCCTCATTCTATTCTCAATTTAGGGTTATTTCAGGAGTGGTACTTTTCTAGGTACAGGTTTAACCTCTGAGGTTCCTTATGGTTCTAATGTTCTATTCTTCTGAGTTAAGTATGCAGTCAACTATATATTTTACAAGAAGCAACATAAATACATTGTCAAGGGCACATGTTACTAGAAAAGTATACTGGCTAATAAGGATAATATGGGCACCCCAAGTACTGCAGCATTAGCTCTTAAACACTCACACACAAACTTCAATTTCAGATGAACTACAAGTAAACCACCAGTGTTTTAGATGGATTGTCTATGAGCAATTTACTGAAAGATACAGATACAAATTAAAGTGGCTTATAAGTCAGGGACAGTGACTTACTTTGGTGATAGAAGGATACTACACTAATTATATCAGAGATGTATGGAAACATTGAAGTATATCATAATTTATTCTCTCTTTTGTATCTGCTCAGTGGTTGTGTGTGGTTTAAAGAAAAAACAAAATGAAACATTGACTTTGCAGGACCATTCTAGGGGAACAACTCCTTTATCACAGTGGTTATGACTCAGATTGCTACTGGTTTTATCCCCAACTAGTGTTGCAATAATCATAGCCTTGTAGCAGCTTTCCAAAGCACAAATTGCCAGACTATTCTTTCTTACACTATGTTTGTATTTGTTGGGGTTTAATTTAAGGAATTGGGAACAGGAGTAAATCCTAATTCAGTCAAGATCAGGTCAAGATAACAAGTATTTATTAAGCCTTAACAGTATACCAGCAGCTATGCTAAGCATTGGGGATAGAAATAAAGGGGGAGGGATAGACACCTGTTGTCACAGAGCTCACAATCTAATGGAAAAGACAAAAAGAAAACCTATGTGCAAACAAGAGATAGATAATTTCTTTGTTTTTTGGAGGGGTGAAGGCAGGGGAATTGGGGTGAAGTGACTTGCCCAAGGTCACATGGCTAGTAAGTGTTAAGCGTCTGAGGTCGAATTTGAACTCAGGTCCTCCTGACTCCAGGGCTGGTGCTCTGTTCACTGCACCACCTAGCCGCCCCTGATAGATAATTTCTTGCATCCCTCTTCTCTAAAGTAACATATTGTAGTCTCTTTCATTACAAGCTTTTAATACCTTTCATCTTGACTACTACAATAGCATTCTAATTGGTCTTCTTAGTTACGGTATCTCCAATCCATCCCTTATCCACCTAGTTTTGGAGCTTGAACTGATATTTCTAAGACAAAGTTCTTACCATGTCATTCCTTTATGTCTTATATCTTTAGCAGCTTCCTATTGCCTCTAGGATAAAATTAAAAATGCCCATCCTGGTATTTAAATCCCTTCCTAATCTGGTTCTCACTTGCCCTTTTTCTGTTATTTGAAATTATTCCTCTTATGGCATCCTGTGCTCTGGTCAACTTGTCTTATTGGATATCTCTGCATCTCTACTTCTTAGCATAGTGATTTGCACAGAATTTTTGGATTTAACTACATATCAATAAGAACTTCACTAAAAGGCCATTTGGTAAAATACAGAATTTCCTAAAAGGAAAGTCCTTTTAAAGTCACCATTGAATGGTGTTTTGTTACTTAAATACCAAATTGACATTTTTAAACCTTGATCTTTATTATAATGCAAGTTCTCTTCTGGGGAGACTAAAGACAGATTTTTAAAACAGTCAGTCTTTTGTCCTAGATTTGTTTGGGGGCTTCCTGAAGGTTATAATTTCACCTGATAATTGTTTACCCTTCCTTTAGAAGAGAACCAATGACATCATAGGGTGATATCTTGACTTGCCTGTGAATTGGATTTAAGTTGCACAAGCATCAGCCTCACTCCCTCTTCAAGTCATCAAAGTCCACTGCAAGACGAAAGTCAGGACTACTGGTGATGTCCCTGGATGCAGTGGAGGACCTTGTCACTTTCAATGTCAGACCAAGCTCTAAGCACTCCACAGCACCTGCTTCAGCTGTCTTCATGGACTTTTGAACAAATTGTTCTCATTCTCCCATTCTACTGGGTGAAGTTTTCACATGCTTTGGGTAGATAGTCCCCTACCTCATCAATGGTTTACACTCAACCTGGTTTAGTCTGCCCAGATGGTTTTACCAGGTATGGCCACTGTGCCTGCTACTGCTTCTTGGGGCCACAGGTGAGAGGTGAGTGCCAGGTAGATACCAAAGGTGGATGAGTAGCTCTGAAAAGCATCTGTCAATCTCTCATTCTAGGGAGGCTAGTCCTCCCTGAACACCCCATTTATTCCTTGCCTAATCATTAAGGCATACTGTAATTGCATTTTAAGAGTTATATAGAGAAAAAAACTCAAAATGGTGGAGCTCAAAAGGTTACAACTGAGAATGTACCAAAAGAACTATTTTTAAAAATCCATGTTGAATTTCAGAAAAAAAGGAATTAAGTACAGTTCACTGAATATCAGAGTTACTTTCTGATCCAACCCAACTATTTTAAAGCTCTGACTATTCCTAATTTATAAATATGAAAACTATAATAAGTATGCACAGTGAAAGGTAATATAACTTATTAAATATAATTCATAAAAGGAATAACCTTATATGTATTAAATTATTTTTTAATTCATTTCAACCAATTAGTTGAAGATTTTTTTCTTCCTATGTAACTTGGCTTAGCTAGTCAAAGAAATTTTTCTGACTCTATGACTTATTTTATTACTCTGCTAGCAGAATCCTTAAAGCTTCAACAGCATTAGCTGTGATCTCTAACACTCTACTTTTTGTAACCTAGTTAAGACTTCATTTATTTAAGTAGATTAAGAATGTGTTCTCTTTGATAAAATCTTACTATGTAGAAGCATTATATAAGTAATATAATCTAGGACATGATAGATGAGAGAAAGTAGATGGGCATGTCATGTAATGAGACTGAAGAAGAACAGAGCAAAAGGCTGAGTATGGCACTTTGGTCACAAAATGTAAAAAAAAAAAAAATCACCTGGAAGGAGCTCTCCAGCACACTGGGAGGCTACTCTGTGAAGCATTTCTAGAAGGACCTCTACAAGAATAGCACAGGATTAGAAAGTATGGATGGTTTACAATATGTACTGATCAAGACAATATCTTCAATGAATAGATGAAACTTCCATCAAAACATTCGTGTCGTTTCCTTTTATGTTTTTTAAAAATTTATCTCATTTTGTCTTCCAACCCATGAGTTCATTGATACAGAGAACACTTAGTGAGGAATGCAGCTGAGCAACTGGTCTGTAACTTATTGTCAGGAAACAGTGGACCTTCTCTTTAGCCTACTAGCTATACTCTCTATGTGTCATTCCAAGGCCTTCCTCTGTATGTTGGCTTAGGTGGTCCTTCAGACTACAGTGGATTCCATACCATGTAGTATCCATAGCCTCCTTCAAAGCTCAGTTTAGGTGTCAAGGCTTCTCCTGACCATTACATTTAATAATAATCATAATAATGAATTAAAATTTATATAACACTATGTGCCAAATGCCATGCTTTACAATTTAATGATAACAGAAATAGCTAACGTTTGCACAGTGGGGGTGGCTAGGTGGCACAGTGAATAGAGCACTGGCCCTGAAGTCAGGAGTACTTGAGTTCAAATCTGACCTCAGACACTTAGCACTCACTAGCTGTATGACCTTGGGCAATTGCCAATTGCCCTCCAAAAAACAAACAAAGAAACAAGTAAACATTTGCACAGTGCTTGCTTTATGCCAGGTTCTTTACAATTATTATCTCATTTGATACTTATGGCAACTCTGGTACCTACATATTATTATTCTGATTTTACAGTTGAAGAAACTGAGGAAAACAGCTTAAGTGACTTGCTCTGGATCACTGTTTGAGACTGGCTGGATTAGAACTCAGGTCTTTCTGATGGTAGGCATACTGTCTGCTTTGCTTATCTATATACATAGGCTGAATCATCCACATTTTAGAAGGTAAGCTCCTTCAAGTCAGTAGATTTTTTTTTTTGTTTATCTCTGTATAACATGTCCTTAAAAGGCTCACAATCTGTGTCATCCTTAACTCCACATTACCTCTCACTCCCCCCCCCCCAACCATATGCAATCTATTGCTATGGCCTATTTCATCCTTGCATCATCTCTTGAATATTCCTCTCTCTCCTCTGACACAGCCACCATCCTAGTACAGGCTGTTATCATTTCACACTTAGACTATTGCAGTAGCATATTGTGAATCTGCTCACCTCTAATCTCTCCCCACTCTAATCTATCATTCATTAAAATCCACAAAAGTGATTTTCCTAAAGCACTAGTTTGACTATGGTACCCCTCTATTCAATAAACTCCAGTGGCTCCCTAACAAGGATCAAATGCAAAATCCTCTGTGGGCATTCAATGCCCTTTACAACCTAGCTCACTCCTACCTTTCAAGCTTTCTTGTATCTTAAACATCTTCATGTACTTTTTGATCCAATGACAATAACCACCTTGTTGTTCCATAAATGACGCATTCTCTGAGCTCTGGGCATTTTTGCTGGCTATTTCCCACGCCTGGAATGCTATAGGTCCTCATGCCTTCTTTGTCTTCCTTCAAGTCCTGAATAAAATCCCGTCTTCTACATGAAGCCTGTCCCAACACCTTTAACTTATAGTGCCTTCATTTAAAAAAATATTTCCTTTTTATCCTTTATATAGTTTGCTTGTTGTCTTCCCCCATTATATTGTGTGGTCCTTTAGGGAAGGGCCTGTCTTTTGCCTCTTTGCTTTTCCCTGTCACCAAGCATAGTGTCAGGCACATAATAGGCATTAATAAATGTTTATTGACCAAATAGCTTTGGATTGAGAGGAGATAGGAAAATATGGAGCTAAAAAGAAAGGCAGAAGGGGAGTCCACTATGCTTCCCTATCAAAAACTGGCAGTAATATTGCACCAGAATACGAATGATGTTTGGAAGCACCTAAGCTTCTCCAGATTCATTAGCATCATCATCTACCATAAGCAACTGGAGGTGAATACAGCAAGAAGAAAGATAAGCTTTTCCGCTCAGCTGTAAACCTATTGAAGTGAAGGGAACCATCTTTATCCTCCCCTTTACTCCCTCCCATCCTTTTGAGGGAGATTTAACCCCAAAGTTGACTATTTGCTTTATGTTATAATGACTCTTTTTTTGTTAAGTCTGATTCAGTTCAATAAAAATGTGTTCTTTAATTTTGATAAGAATATGCAAAGGTGGGGGAAACTGTCTCTGAGTTAATTTTTCTATCACAGATTTTGTAAGCTGGTACACTCCCATTATGCTCGCATGATATAGAAACCACCTGAAGGGAAAATTGAATTAATATTTTAATTTTAGTAGCAGTCCAATAAATTTCTGTGGCAGGGAATTTTAAAATAGAGTCCAGTGCTTTGCTTTTTCTCTTGAATAGGGGTTCTTATCACGGAATCCAAAGATTCTCAAATGATCCACTAATATATTCTAAACATCTGTTGACTTGAATGGGGAAAAATAAATCTTTATATTCAATAACTAATTTATCATTTATTTCAATTATGGATATAGACCACAAACTATAATTTTGATAAGTGGTCCATAGCTTTCACCAGATTACTACATGTGTACATGACATAATAAAGATTAGGAATCTCTGCCCTAGATGAAATTTTTATTTTAATTGTAAGTGTGATTCAGGGTCTTAATTTTAAGCATTTTTCTACCTTTGGCCTTAACAAAAAGTGATCAAATGAGGGGTGGGGAATGGGACTGTGGCTAGGAGAGAGAACCAACTAGCAAGTCCACAAGAGGTCAGAAACAGCATGGTTTGGAAGAATTTCATCTGTTTCTTTCAGAAATGCTTACCCTGGTGCCTGCTACAGTGACATGTAGGGGTTACGTTTGTAACCCTAGCACCAAGGTTCATTCAACTGTTGTTGAATGCGATCAAATTATGTTCCCAGTGATTGGAGGGTGACTGAATAAATCATGGCATATGAAGAAAATGAATATTGTTTAATCATAAGAAATGATACATATGAAGATAAAATTAAAGCATGAGAAGACAATAAGTGAAGAAAACAGAATAACAACAAAATGATATGTACAATGACACGAAGAGAAATGAAAGGCAATTAGATATACAGAAAATAACATCAAAGCTCAAATAGTTCAGATGAGGACAGAGAAAGAAAAAGAATTACTCTATTCATACTTAATGAAAGTATACTATTTGGAATAGAATCTATGTAAATAACAGAGTTTTTTATATATATTTGTGTATATATATACAACCATTTAAAATACTTTTTTGTTTTTAATTTAATTTAATTTCTATTTCAAATTAAAGTATTTTTATTTCAAATTTAATATTCTTTAATAATGGAAACATTTCAGTATTTAAAAAAAGAATAAGAGAGAGGATTAGTAATCTGTGGATTTTTTTATTGTTTTATTATTTGCATTTTAAATATCTTAGAGATTTTCTTCTTAAAAAATATTTTTATTATTACCAATAACCCCCACATCCAAATTGAAGGCCTTGATTATAACAAATATGTATGGTTAATCCAAACAGATCAAAATATTGACCATGTGTGAAAATGTGTACCCCATTCTGTACTTCTACTCCACTGTCATCTGTCTTCCAAGCAGTATATAGAATGCTTCAGCAATCATAGAAAAAAACCTGACTAGTCTTTATTTTGATAAGAGTTCTTCAATATTTCAAAGTTATTTCCTTTATATTAATGTGCTCAGCATATAATGTTTCCTTGGTTCTGCTCATTTTAACCTACATCAGTTCTAAAAGTCTTCTTCATTTTCCTGATTTCATCATAATCATTTTTTATGGCAAAATAATATTACATTGCATTCATATACCACAATTTATAAGTCATTCCCTAGTTGATGAGTACCCTTTCTTATGCATCAGTTTTTCATACCATAAAAAGTTCTGTTCAAAATATTCTTGTCTATAAGGATTCTTTCCCTCCATCCTTAATGTTCTGTGACTATACGCGAAATAGTAATACCATTAGGTCAAAAGATGTTTACAATTTAGTCAAGTATACTTTTGCATTGTTTTCCAGAATGATTGGACTAATTTATGGTTCAACAGAATGCCTACCCTTCTACATCACCTCCAACAATGGCTATCTTCATCTTTTGTCTTGTTTGACAATCTGTTGAGCATGGATTGTTTATGAGAACACTTGCATTCATCTATGGGAGTTAAGATAAATGTTAATCTAAAGAGATACAAGTATTATTTTGCATTAAAGATGGAAGACAGTTAAAATAAAACATCAGGTTTTGGAATGCAGAAATAACATATCTATATCTATCTACCAACAACAAGAAAAAAGTATTTTAATTTAAGTCTCCCCTCTATGTCTTATTCAAAAAATGATCCCTTTGAAGAGGTGCTCAAAACACATCTGAAAATATTAACCACTTAGTAAGAACTCATTGAAAATGTTAAGCTTATAAAGAATCTTCAGAAAACAATTACATCCCTGTTTTTTATGTCTTTGCACAATCCACATTCATTCCAGGAAGAAACAACATAGAGAATGAAGGACAAGATTTTTCCTTCAGACTGACTAGTGACTTTATGTCATCATCAGATTAAAGAGAACTAGCTATTAGTAATTCCAGTTTTCCCAGAACACAGAATTCTTTCCCCTTCAATTCACATTAGACTGTTATGACCCTATCTAAGCCCTTCTTACTTCTTCCTTGAACTATTTTAATGACCTTCCCTTATATCTCCCTCCAATTTCTTCCCTTCAATTTACCATTTGTTTTCCTCCCACATTGACCTTCTTAATGTGGTACTTTTTTCTTATCACTTTTTTGGTTGAAATGCTTTGTTGGCTTCTCATTTTCTATAAAATAAAGTCCAAACTTCCTATCCTGGCATTCAAAGCCATCTACATATTTTCCCTGTATAATTTGCTACTGCTCTCTATATATGCTATGCTCCAGTCAAACTGATCTATTCAACAATTCCTCAACCTATTGCAGACTTCTCTATCTTTATTCGTTGTAGTCCTTTGACCTAGAATACCCCTTACTTTATTTAAATCTGTCAAAATCCTAGTTCATCAAGGCCAAGATCAAATACCACACTATCTTCTCTATAAAACTTTCCCTGATGAGCCCTCCCTGCCTCCCTGTCTCCCTCTCCCTTTCCCTCTCCCTCTCCCTCTCTCTCTCTCTCCCTCTCTCTCTCTCTCTCTTTCTGTCTTTCTCTCTCTCACTCCCCTCTCTCCTATAGTAGTATGGATCACGCTTATGACACTAGTCATATACTTACTTCCTTTTGTCACAAGTAAAACCTTTACATGCATGTGTTATTATCCTGTTTAAATGCTTAGCTTTTTGAGAGCAGGAACTATGTTTCATACATCTTTGAACTGAAGCCAGGTAATCTGCTTAAGGTCACAGTGGATATTAGTGGCAAAACCTAGACAAGCAATAAGCACTCTCCATGATAACATGTCTGCTTTTCCCAGCAAGCCCTCGAGAAATACCTGCTGAACAAATAAATGAATGATTCATGGCTTCCTCAAACTTTTATTGAGAATCCTAGCTTTTTTGGACATAAGGTTCAGACAATACTTTAGTCCAACCCTGTCCTCTAAATAGCTGGTAACATGGTCATCCTATGCAATATCAATCCTCTCCATCTGCGGGAACTCATCAAACATCTTCTGCTTGAACATCTCTATTTGGAAGAAAAGCTCTACCTCATCAAAGCAATCTTTTCTATTTCTAGGCAGACTGAATCATTCTTCCCTATATTGTGTGATAGGTGCTATTTCTCTTTTGTATCTTCTACCGATGCATAGAGTTAGGTCCCTAGAATCTGATAATTCAGCTAACTATTTAAGGAAAGGACCTAAGAACAATTCTGATTGTAGAAAACAAGTCAACTGATAACTCAAATGGCCAAGATCCTGGACCCAGTTTTGACTAGTCATTTACAAAGAGATTCACACTCTAAAAAAGGCAGTCTATAAGAATGCTTTTCTCCTCTGGACATATGAAAGAAAAGAGTTCCCTTCTTTGAACAGTTATCAGAAATCATGATCAGAAGTCAGAGAAAAATATTTTTCATAATGCCAAGCATGAAAAAGCTAACCACCAGGCAAGGGGCAGGAAGCCTTGATGGATCAGGTTTTATGATCATAGAATCATAGATTTAGAGTTTCCTAGAGCTATTACTTTGAATAAAATTGCATGGATGCACACATGCTGAAATGTGAAATAGTGATAAGAATAAGATCAGGATAACTACTAAGAAATTTTTCCATGCATATTATGTGTGACCTTACTCTCACTGCCAAGGGACTATATGGAACTTTCACGCAACTATGCTAGCAAAATTTTGGTTGAGGAATGCTTTACTTCTTTTTTTAATGTTACTGAATTAATTCCTCTGCATCTCAGTTGGTTCCATACAAAAACTTACCATCTTGTCACTAGTACTCAGTAACTTCAGGAAGCCAGTCCAAACAGACTTACTAAACACTTGCTATGTACTAAGCAGCGTACTAATTTCTGCGGTTCCAGAAAAAAAGGCAAAAGAGGGGCGGCTAGGTGGCACAGTGAATAGAGCATCAGCCCTGAAGTCAGGAGGACCTGAGTTCAAATCCGGCCTCAGGCAATTAACACAAAACTAGCCATGTGACCTTGGGCAAGTCACTTACCGCCAATTGCCCTCCAAAAAAAAAAAAAGACGAAAGAGTCTCAGCTCTGAAGATGTTCATAATCTAACAGGGGAAACAACACAAAAAAAATTCTGTATAAACAAGAAACATACAGGATAAATTAGCTATAATCAACAAAGGGAAGCCTGTGGCATTAAGGAGGATGAGGGAAAGATTCTCATAAAAGATGAGATTTTAGTTGGGATTTAAAAAATGTCAATGAAGTCAGAACACTGAAATGAGGAGGGAGATTATTTCTGGTCAGTTGGTGAAAATGTTCAGAGTCAAGAGATGGAGTGTCTTGTTTTGTTTTCTTTTAATTTTTTTTATTTACTCATTTACTTTTAATTTATAAGATTCTGTTCCACAATCACTTGAGTTTCAGATTTTCTCCCCTCCCTTCCCTCCCCCCCATGGTGGCGTGCAATCATGTATAGGATCTGCAAATACGTTCACATTGTGAAATAGTTTGGTCATGTAGAAGGGTTGTAACCAATGAGTGATCACTGGGAAAAGAAAAAAAAAAGCAAAACCAGACATGAAAGAGAACGATAACGAGTTTTGTTTCAGTCTCCGTTTAAACTATAGTCTTTCTATATCTTTCTCTGAGTTTAGGTATCTCCTTCCATCCCGAGGCTTGTAGAATTGTCTTTAGCTGTGCGTTGTTGAGGATAGTCCAGTTTATCAAGGTTGGTCATCATATGTACGATGTGTCTGTGATTGTGTACAGGTTTTGCCTGGTTCTGCTCTTCTCACTTAGCATCAGTCTGTATAAGCCTCTCCAGGTAATTATGAAGTCCATCTCCTTCC
>CM053584.1:335157754-335185033 GCA_028627135.1 Pseudochirops cupreus | reverse complement strand
GGTCAGATGTAAGAAGACTTGGAAAGGTGGGAAGGTGTCAATTTGTGAAGGACTGCCAATCAGATGTTATATTTGATTCTGAAGAATAGGGAATCCCTGGAGTTTATGAATGAGGGTGGGGGAGTATAGGGTGATCAGCCACAGATGCACACATTGAAACTTGGCTTTAGCATAGTGATGTCATTTTGGTCCTCTTTGAGAATGAAGGACAGCAACCAACCAACCACCAGCCAACCACTGAATGGAGGATGACATGGTCAAATCTCCACTTTAGGAAGAGCATTTTGACAGCTGAATAGATGATGAACTGGGCTGGGGAGAAATTTGAGTCAGAGAAACTAACCAGCAGGCTATTGTAACAGGCCAGGAGTGAGGTGATGAAAGTTAAGAAAAAAGTGCTAGGAAAAGAAATGGTGGCTTTAATTACAGAATGCCTTCTCAAACTGCTTAGCCACAAAAAGGAGAAGAGATAGGGGATGACAGATAATGGGAATAGGCAGATCAAGTAGGGATTTTTTTTATTATTATGGAGGAAATATAGGCATGTTTGTAGGAAGTAGGGACTCAATCATTAGACAAATAGAGACTAAAGTGAGAGAAGGAAATTTAAGAAGGATCATGGATTGGAATAAGATTGCTTGATCAGTGCCAAAGGTGGGGATCTGGAAGGAGACACTTACCTACTCAGCTAAAGTTTACCTTCTAGGTGCAATAAGTACCTTATGCTTTCTTAAAGTATACATAATATGTATAATACTTCTTTAACATAATAATCCTTCAAAAATTTATAGACAATTGTTATATTCCAACCTTGCCTCCTGGAAAATAATATTCCCTCTTCATCGCTAGTTCCTCTGATTCTTTCAAGTATAATAAACGTTCTAGGTTATTTAGTTACTATCCTGATCAATCTCCTCTGGACAATTCCAGAAATGAATTTTAAAATTTACTGTAAAAAATGGACTATAATATTCCAAATATGCATCATTATAGCAGCCCAAGATATGATAGGACATTTTTTTCTGAACATGATTTATTTGTTAGTGACATCTAAGGTCATATCAAATATATTAAAAATATTGCTATGCTTTGTTTTACACCACAATGTGGTATAGGGAATAGAGGATGGGCCCTAGGGTTAAAAAGCCATGGGTTTGATTCCTACCATTGAAAATTCTGTTTTGAAACCCTGTGTAATCATTTAACCTCTCATGCCCTGTAATGGCAAGCAAAGAAGTACTTAGTGCCTTGTTTCAGCTATTTAATTAGCACCTTGTTTCAGTGCAAGTTTCTTTTGAGTCTTCCTGATTGTATTAAGTCTTTTTTAGAAACAGAACTTTTGAAACCGACATTGGGAGGAACTTGCTGATGCAACAGGAAGGGGTGGAAGAGGGAGGAGCTAATGACCATATATAAGGAGAAGCCCAAGCTGGGAGAAGGCAGAACCGAGAAGGGGAATGGTTGGGGGGAGGCCAGCACTCTGTTTTTGTGTTCTGTCTGTGTTGATTTCTGTTTATGATACTTTGTACAGAAGCTGTAGGACCTTAATGGAAGCTCTGGAAGAGGATTTTCTTGTTGTATGTTTACAGAAGTCCTGGAAGAGGGTTTCAGAGGTTCTGGGAGCATACTGATAATGTGTGTTGAGTTCTCAGACCTCATTGACCTTGTCTGTGTTGATTTCACAGGCAGATAATGAATTGATGATGGTGCTGGCAATGTTTATCAATGTTATTGTGGCTCTATGAAGCTTTGTCTTCCCAGAAACAGAAACTGTGAAGGACTTGAGGTGAACTGGACACTGTGAGCTTCAATATGGAATGCAAACTGGACAAAGAACTGGACAAAGAGCTGGATTAAGAGCTGGATGAGAAGCTGAGAGCTACCTACCTTTGAATCCAGGTGACAGTTGGGTAAATTCAGGCAAAAACTGGGATCATGGAAGAGGAATCATGGAATTTGGGAGACAGTCTCGAGTCAAGATGAAAAGACATCTCCTTGGATACTTAGTGCTGATTGAGAAGATCATGATTTACTTTGGCCTAGAGGTGGGAGAACTTTGTACTTCAGAGATTAAGACAATGGGAGGTAGGGGTGAAGAACTTTGACCTTTGTACTTTGTGTCCCTTAAAGAGGCTTGCTCCTTAAGGGTGACTGAATTAAGGACTTGCTGAATTACATCTTTTGCTTAAAACTATGTGGCTACTTTAGTGATAAGTTATGTTATAATATTGTGAATGAGGTACTTTGGTTTCTGTGAATGTTTTGCTTTAATTTACTGTTGAATAAATAGAGAGGTCACTATACTATGTAATCAGAACCTTAGTGCTATCCACAGCAGCTGTCCTCTGGCTTTACATGCCCCTAGACAATTTTCTAAGAGTACAAGTTGTTGGGGCAGGTGGAAGTTTGGGTTGAAGAGGGTGTTTCTTTATTGGAAGTTCCCTATACAATGAAATCATAGGTACTGTCTAAATTATTACATAAACATTGTATATTATATATTATATTATAGTATATTAATATAATATTCTTCTACGCTATACTATATCATATATGTAATATATTACCTACATGCTGTAATGTATATATATATATATATATATATATATATATATATATATATATATATATGGCCATATCACATATAAAACGTATTTCAAAAAGTTTTCATAACTATGCAAATAGAAGCTACAATATTTATAACTAGCATTTGTATAGCACTTTAAGATATACAAAGCACTTTTACATATGTTAATTCATTTGATCCTTCTAAAAACCATTTTATAGATGAGGAAAAAAAGATAGAAAATTGAAGTGACTTGCCCAGGGTCACATAGCTTGTAAAATATAATTTGAACTCAGGTCTTCCTGACTTCAAGCCATCCACTTTGTCTGCTGCACCACCTCATTGATTTCTGAAAGAATGAAGTTATTATTATATATTGGTAGCTCCATCAGTAATAAAAGCACAGTAGTAGAAGAGAAGAAACTTAAGATCTCTTCTCAGCTTTGCCACAGCACAGCTTTGTGACCTTGGACAATTCACTTTACATCTAGAGGTTTCAGTTTTCTTAACTGTAAAATGAAGTAGTTGAATTTGACAACTCCTGAAGTCCTTTCCAGCTTCTAAGCTGCTCATTTTAATTCTCATTTTACAAATACAGGTTACTTGAATAGATTTATTGTCTTGGTTTGCTCCTTGTCCCCACCCTCTCTCTAACTTTATGTGAATGAATATATGGGTAAATATAAAAAAACTATAGAGAATCCTGCTTAAATGTTACCAAGACCAAATATTTTTTTTAGTATTCTTTACTATGCTTCTAAATATTTAATAGATTATTAGTAGATGCAAACATAGGAGACACTATTTCACATTTGCATGTTAATGAAAATCTATGAATTATACATTATTTGCTCTGTACAGGAGTAGAAACAGTATTCATTTTTTATAGCCATAAAAACTTAGATTGTCTCCTGAAATACGAATCAAATCCCCTTCTGAAATAGGGCCAGGGAGAAAGATCTGCAGACTCTCTGAAACAATTGTCGGGTAAATTGGATAGATTTGTTTGTGCTGCTTTGCAACACGCGAGTGTGAAAGTTCATTTTAAGCAAAATAGTTTTAATAATGTCATTACTAATGTATATTTGGTCATCACTAAAAAATGGAGTTTTAATATGAATGCTTCATTTTAATAAACGGCAGAGGAAGCAGGTTGCCCTGAGTCAGCAGGAAGTGGTTATACACCAGAGAACAGACTGATTGTGTTAGATTCATCCAGAACACTGAACAGCACACAGACAGTCCAAGAAAAAACAACTGGCTTTATTCAAATGATTAGACTTACTGCTGCTGGGTAGTGAGATTCACACATTCGCCTATTATTTTTTGACCTTGTGCCAAAAACTCCCACTTACAGTAATAATTAGAATTAGTGTTTCCAGTGCATGCCTCCATCTTCCTAACAAACACTGAAGAAATGTGGCTTTTTTCAAAATATGCTGTTAATTAAACTTTTCTTTATGTGGTTGATTAATACAGTTCAATTTTCCTAACTCTCTACCAATATGCCCATCTATATCCACCTTATGTTGCTAAATTAATTTGAATATCATGAGTAGGACTGTCAATCCAAAAGCTTAAATAATAAAAAAAATCCAATATTTTCTTCTGCCTCTCATTAACACTGAAGAATCTATTTTTTTGACAGGGTTTCAGATGTAGGGCTTTCTTTGACTGCTGTCATTCTGAAATTGGAGCATTTGTGGTGTAGTAAAGGAGAAAACCATAAATACTTCAAAGGTTGAGTCACAAATGCTTTAGAATTAACATATAGTACAAATTGAGGTGCCAGCTATTTTAATGAGAAACACGGTTTCCTGGATGGGTCCAGAAGGGGCTATAAAATCTTCATGGGTAGGAGTGGAGTGCTTGCCTACATTGTCTATCTGACATACCACCCCATCCCCCTCTGCGCACTCAGCCAATATGGCCATGACAGGGCTGTGCCAAGGGAGAGGTGCACCATATTTATGTATTTAGTGATTCCTCTAGCACCAAAATTATTACTATGCAAGAAAAGCAATAATACACACCCATGGAGTTTACCTAGAAATGGCAAGACCCAATGGGAAATCACACTAGAATCACAAATTGTGGAAAAACAAATGGGATTTTTTTAAAAATCAGAATTTAAGGAACCAAAGTTTCAGAGAATAAATGCGATTATTGAATTAGGTATAATCTTAATATCTCACAAGAAGGGTACATCAGTAAAAGTTAGAGTTCTGTATGATGGTCTCCATAACAAAGACCGTTGTTAAAGACAAACCGTAGCCGAGGCAGATCTGATTGGGAAGCTATAATGATAACAGCGGGCATTTACAGAAATACTTTATGATGATAAAGTGCTTTAAAGATATCTCATTCAATCTTCATATCAACCTTGTGATGTGTGTAGCATAAGTATTATTTTGTACTCATTTTACAAAAAAGGGGACTAAGTTTTAAAGAGATTGATTATTTGTAAGAAGCCATACTGCTGGTAGCTGGCCCCTAGAATTTGAATTCAAGGCTTTTGAATCCAGATCTAAGCCCCTTTCCATTATTCCACATCCCTTCTCTATATATGGAAAACTTTTCTTTTAGACTCTTTCTTTCTGCCTTCTCCTAACCTAACTCTTGTGAGAACTCCTCTTTTCTACTACAGTAGACTCAGCGAAGTACCTTCATGCTGACTCCTCCTTGACCAGGGCCCTACATTATTGTGACTGGTCAGCAAGTTAGGAAATGTAATTCTCTAATTCTATAACTTTTCTCACTCCTTGGCCCCCATCAAAGTTTACCTATCCAAGGCCACATTTCCTTAAAAAGCTATTCTATTTGAGGGGTGACTGCTCTCTGATCTGATCAACCAAATGTTGCTAACATACCTATGTTATCCCTCCCAGATTTATTGAAGCTGTGAGATACAAAATGCTGTACCTGGAATCAGGAATACTTGGATTTGAATCCTGTTTTGAAAAGTTCTAAGCTATGCGGCATTGATCAAGTCACTCAAATTCCCTGAACTTCATTTCCTCATCTGTAAAATTAAAATGATTATAGCACCAATTTCACAGTTGGGAGGGAACAAGTAGGTTGATAAGTATAAAGTATTTTTGTAATCTTTTTAAAGTATTATATAAATTTCAGCTATTATTATTTTAACTGTGGCCTTTTGAGACAGGAAGTCTAATGGTGGAATTTGATAGTCCATTAAGAGAGGCCTTGGGATAGGTGAGGCTTTGGGCACCTCACA
Organism: Pseudochirops cupreus; assembly: GCA_028627135.1. NCBI lineage: Eukaryota > Metazoa > Chordata > Mammalia > Diprotodontia > Pseudocheiridae > Pseudochirops > Pseudochirops cupreus. The sequence goes on along the minus strand of CM053584.1, from coordinate 335,179,229 downwards.
AATCAAACTACATAAAATATATTTACTTTACCCTGTACTGACCTATCTATCAACTCAGTTGTCCATGGGATTTGTGGTCAGATAGCTCCCAAGTAAGTCAATTTCAACATTTTATACAACTCTATTTCCATTTTTAGTAGTGTTATTTAATGCTTTTGTTTGATGTTAATTTTAATCATTAGAAGGTTAAAAAGTTTATGATTAATGAGGAATCAATTTTTCACTTCGTATATACAAGCCAATAGCAGACAATAGTGTTAATCACTTTAATAGCTATCTATATACTAATATATGTGTAGATAAACAAAGTTACTGTATGATAAGAGAGTTTGTGTGAATAAATGGCTACAATTTAGTCTTCTGTATGACTTTTATAGGACTCAAATCTTATAGATTACAACAAAGAGCAAAAACAGTGATTGCCTTAGAAAAATACAGAAGCTTAAGAGATCAAAGCTTAGAAATGAGTAGATATAATCCTGAAAAAACTCCTATATTATAGCCAGTTTTAATGAGTTATTTCATTACCATTGAGGCGGTCTTTTAGAATAATCAACCAACTACCAGAAGAAGGGGGGAAAAATCCCTGACAGCTCAAAATCTGTGGCTCAGCCATTTTAGTAATTAACCACAGAATTTCCAGATGATAAGGCAGGAAGCAAGTTATATTGTGAAGAAATTGCCCTCTGGAGAGAAGAGGGAAAAAGCGATTGTGAGCTTGACAGAATAACCTTCCGCCAGCATGCACCGCTTTCTTCCCCTACTAGTTTGAGGAATTCCAAGCACCCTTCTGTAAATCATCATCTTCAATCTATTTATTATCTTCCAGGCCAGTGCACAACACTATCTGTTACACATGGGTACCAGCAATATTACAAGGTGGGCTCCAGGGATAAGAGACAGCCGCCTCTGTACACATCTTCTGGAAGAGTCACATCATACAGAAAGGGAGGTTTTGTTCAGGCTGTACCTGCTGTTGTCAGTAATTAACGTGAAGATATTAGGTTTAAGATCCAGATTCCTCATCCTTCCCCCAAGCAACACAATTCCAACAATCTAGTCTCACGTGTTTTTCCTCAAAGGCCTAGGGGTCTATCTTGGAACACAATGGATCTGAGAAAATATCATTTTCCTTCCATTGGCTTCAAAGAAGCAGTTCAACAGGGTTTTATGATCAGTGACATAAATACCATGAACAAAATTGATGTTTTTTTCTGCCCTGTTGCTGACAAAAGATGAGTACTGGTTTTGTGTTACCCACAAACCAACTAAAAGGGGATGGGACCTTCTGGCTAATGTACGGCACCAGGTGTCAGATTCAAATTCAAGGAACAGTTATTAAGTTCTGATCAAATACAAGGGAAGGGTGGGGCATTAAGGGGTATTATAGAGAAAAAAACTGAACATTCTTTGCCTTTGAAAAGTTTACATTTCCTTGAATGGTATGCCTCAATCAACCAGAAAGCCTGTATTAAGCATGTGCTTGGGCCAGGCACAATGTTAGGCACCTGGTGAAGCAAAGACAGAAGTGTGAGTCCCGGGCCACGAGGAGCTTATGTTCTATCTGAGGAAATAAGATTTGAGGTGATTTGAGGGGGGAGTCACTACCATCTTGGGGATTAGGAAAAGCTTCATGAAGACAGTTATTCTTTACCTGAGTCTTAAAGGAAAGGAGACATGAAGGGGAGAAGTGAGTGTCTTCAAGGCATGAGGTATAGCTAACAAAAGAAAGGATGGGGGTGGGAAATGGAGTGCTATGAATGAGGGACAGTCAAGCCAAGTTTGATTGATAAGCCTAATACAAGGTGAATTGGGGCTGGGTAGAACATCAGCAAATCAAAATATGCTGTTTCCCTTGGAGCCAGGAAGTTCATGACAAAATATAAAGGTGAAAAAAAGAGCTCTTCAAAATGAAACCACATTCTTAGCTGCATAAAATCTTCTCATATGGAATATTGCACCCATCTCCCTGATCTCCCTGCATCCAGGCTTTCCCCTTTCCAATCCCACCTCCACCCTTGGCAAAATAATGTTACTGTACATGGCTAACCCTGTCACTGTCTTGCTTAACAACCTTCAGAGACTCCTGATTGTCTTTTGGATGAAATTAGAACTCCTTAGTCTCCCCACAATATTCCTCCATTATACCCTTCCAGTATTTCTCTTAGTATGCCTGTGTATTCCAAACATACAAAAATTCTAGCTTTTTTCCCCCTCAAACTTCCCATGTGATTTCCTGCCTCCACACATCTAAATATTATGCATTGTTCATCTCTGTCTTCCAGAATAATTATGCTTCCTTTAATGATCACCTTAGCATGTCCTACTATTCCAGCTTAAAAGATCCTTTCTTTCCTCAAATTTTCCTTGAGTATTTTTTTTATTTTTCATTACTCACTGTCAAACTTTTATCTTTTGTATTTATTATAAACATATAAATAAATATATTCTTTATTATTATTATATATTATTCTTCTCTTCCCTCTAGTGAAATATTAACTTCTTGAGGACAGGAACAGCGTTGCTTTTATTTTTTTGTGTTCCTACTGCCTATCATAGTACCCTGCACATTGTAAACCCTCATAAATGTTCTCAAAAAGAAGCTCGAATTTTGTCTTCACCTGAAACTAATATTAATCACTTGTATTTATGTAAAGAGGCAGCACTTCTGCTCTGGGTGAGGGTAAACAAAAGGATAATTGAATTTTATAGCTAGAAGAGGCGTATGCTGGAGCCAGCTCTAACCAACCAGCTCCCAAGAGCCAACTGTTATATTTCCAGTGTGAGCATTTACACTTTGGAAATCAGCAAATGTTATAAATCAAGGCTCAATTTATTGGTTTGTTGATTGTCTAGACAAAGTTATGGAGCAAATATTAATAATACAGATTAAACTTTTAAGTGGGTTGTACATGCAGGTTTGTTTTTTTTTAAAGCTGGTTGATAAAAATTTACCAGCCCACTCTGCTGGGAGATAAGTCTAAGGAAAGGAATACGGCCCAGGTGCTCAATCCAATCTTTTTGTTCCTGTGTGTACTTCATTTTTTTGGCAGTCTAAGAGTATCATGGAAGCAAAGTGAATATTCTTATCATAGCTTCCTATGGGAATATTTTTCGGAGGAGGGCATGATCCTTGAAATAGATTTCAGTGGCAGAGGTTTACAGTCAATATTTCAGTGATAATTACTTGGATTTATCTAAACCTAAGTTGGATACTTGTCTGGAACTACAAATGTTGAATTAGAACCAAAGAAAGGGGAGGTTAAAAAGAATGAACGTTTTGCTATTAGCTATATACCCTAAGGAGGTTTGTGGACTGAAATAAAAGACATAAATAAAGGTGTCTTATATACTAACATACCCACAGCAGCACTTTTTGTGGTATCAAAGAACTGGCAACAAAGTAGATGCCCACTGATTGGGGAATGGCCCACACATGTAACAAAATGTTATTGAGTCATAATAAAGGATGAATATAAAGGATTTAGTGAAGCATAGGAAGATATGAACTGATGCAGAAACATTAAAACAATAGATTTGGTGACTACAATTATGAAATGGAAAAAAATGGATCTTTTATTTTTTCACTATGTGCAGACATAGGGGCCTCGGAGTGTGGGGTATTGTATATTCTCTCAGATGTGGTTGGTGGGTTTGTTTAGTTATTTTTTCTTTCTTTTTATTCTTTGTTATGAAAGGTAGCTCTCTGGGTATAGGAAAGAGAAAGGATGAATTCAGAAAAAAAAACAGAAAATATAAATATATTTTAATATAATTTACTTATTTTTAGTTTTCAACATTTACTTCCATAAGATTTCAAGTTTTAAATTTTCCCCTCCTCCTCCTCTATCCTCTTCCCAAGATAGTGTGCAATCTAATAAAAGCTCTACTTATACATTGATTTTAAACATGTTTTGACATTAGTCTTGATGTAAAGAAGAATTAGAAAGAACTAACAAAACAAAACAACCAATGAAAAGGAGAGAAATTGCATGCTTCCATCTTCATTCAGACCCCAAAGTTCTTTCTTAGCATTTTCTATCATGTGTCTTTTGAAATTGTCTTAGATCCTTGCATTGCTGAGAAGAGCTATGTCTATCAAAGTCAGTTATTGCACATGTGGCTGCTACATTGTGCACAACGTTCTTCTGGTTCTGCTCAGTTCACTCAGCATAAGTTCATATAAGTCTAGATTTTTCCAAAGTATCTGCTCATCATTTCTTATAGCACAATAGTATTCCATTACATTCATAAACCATAGCTTGTTCAGGCATTCCCCAATTGATGGACAACCCCTCAATTTCCAATTCTTCATCACCACAAAAGGAGCTGCTATAAATATTTTTGTGCATGTGGGTCCATTCCCCATTTTTTATGATCTATTTGGGACACAGACATAGTAGTGGTATTGCTGGGTCAAAGTGTATGCACAATTTTATAGCCCTTTGGACATAGTTTCAAATTGCTTTCCAGAATGTTTGGATCAGATTGCAGGTCTACCAATAATGCATTAGTATTCCAATTTTCCCACATCTTCTCCAACATTTCTCATTTTCCTATTTTGTTATGTTAGCCAATCTGATAAGTGTGAAGTGGTACCTCAGAGTTGTTTGGATTTGCATTTCTCTAAATGAACAGTGATTTAGACCATTTTTTCCATATGACTGTAGATAATGTTAGTTTCTTCCTCTGAAAGCTGCCTTTTTATATCCTTTGATGATTTATCAATTGAGGAATGACTTGTTTTCTTATAAATTCAACTTAGTTCTCTCTATGTTTTTAGAAATGAGGCCTTCCTTTATCAAATCAATATATTTTAAAAGAATATGACAGTACTACAGGTTGTATACCAACTGTTCCTGTAATTATTAAATAGATTGGTTTAAAAAATAGATTTAGTCTCAGCCTAGGGGCATTTTATCAACTTTTGTTGGTTACCTGACCAATTGTGGTAGCTTATTGTCCTTGAGACTGTGTACTGAGGTTGTGGGCTTTCTAGGATTTGAACTTAGTACATCATCCTGCCTCAAACTGCATCTGCCCTAGTAGAAGACATTTATAATTTGTTTTGAAGGATATCAATGAAATTGTGATCTCTCTCTCTCTCTCTCTGTTATCATTTAGCATACTGCATTGTACGCTGCAGGTGTACAGCAAATATGTTATATACAAATAAATAAATGAATAAATAATTGCACAAGTAAATAATTAAATATATACATAAATAAATGATTAAATAATTAAATGAATAGATGAATAAATGCATGAATGAGGGAATTGGATGGAAAAACTGCAAACACTTCCTTTTCTTCTTGGGTATGTTTGTCATAGAATGCTATCTGTAGAAAATTTGTCTGTGTTGGTGCAGGAAAATACTTGGGAGGTGTGAGCATCAGGGAAAACTGGCAGGGGAACTGTGAAGCTATTGGAGCAACCAATCAATATACCCCCGATAATCTCAGTATACCCTCTATGCTAGTTGTGTCAGAATAGTTCCTTCTAAGGATGCTTTCAATTCACACCTATGAAGAGGATAAAGTGAGCCACAGCTTCCCCTCTGACTTGAACTGTTTTACCAGGCTAACTGATGATGCCCTACCTCAATGTTGAAGTCACCTTTGATTCCTCTAACAGATTTTCATTTATCATATGTAGTTTTCTTTTTTTCAATTGTCAATTTTCTGTCTTAGATGTGAACTTTCAAGGTTGTTATTATCTTCTTCAGTGATTTGGAGCATAGTTTCTTATGATTGTTAAGAGTTTAAAATTCTTTTGGGAAGTATGTTCCTATCCTTTGTCCACTTATCCATTGGGGAATGACTTTTTGTTCCCTGTATTTGTATCCCTACATACCTTATATATCAGTCATTTATCCAAGTCATTTGATGCAATTCACATTCTCTTTTCCCTAGTAACTGCCCTCTTTTAATTCTAGTTGTATTAATTTTGTTTATGAAAAATTTTTTCAGTTTCATGTGAGATTTTTGTTTGGTCATTGTCTCTTCTCTCAGCCATAGCTTGTTAAAGGTAACAAATTTAGTCCTCTTTAAATTCTTTTAATAACATGACCTTTATTGCTTGTGGTATAAAGTGGAAAATGTTTTTATAAACTTGACTTCTGCCAGTGTTTTCTATTTTCTTCAACAATTCTTGTGAAATAGAAAGTTCTTACTCATGAAGTTTTTGCTCTTGAGTTTACTGAACATTGAGTTACTAAGGTCAATTGTTGATGCTTCTTCCTCATTTTCTTTGTCCCACTAATAGAGTTTTTTATATTTTAGCCAATACCAATTTGTTTTTAAGATTTCTATTTCAGGGGTCAGCTAGGTGTTGCAGTGAATAGAACAGCAACCTTGGAGTCAGGAGGACTTGAGTTCAAATCTGACCTCAGACTCTTGAGATATAGTAGCTGTGTGACCTTGGCCAAGTCACTCAACCCCAATTGCCTTGCCTTCCCTCATTCAAAAAAAAAATTTCTATTTTATTGTAGAATTGAGGCCTAGAAGAACCATTATATAATAACTGTCTTTTTTTTTCATTTTCTTCTCATTCTATACCATTTTTTGTTACTATTTTATCTCCTAAATATCCCTTTGGCAGTTTGATTGGTAAAATAATAAATTTATGAAATTATTTGGTAGTATTATAATTTTTATTGTCATGGTCCATCATTGGCATTTAATATTACCCTTCACCTTCACTCCCCCCCTCCCCCATTATTAATCGTATCTATACAAGTCTTTGTTATATGTTGATCCATTGACTCTCAGATAGTTTATGTATTTTGAATGGAACTTCCCTTTCATTTTGTTTTCTGGCATTTTTTATTTGTTATATAGAGTTTCTATTGATTTCTATGGGTTAATTTTTCTTTCTGTTCTTTTGTTCAGTCAATAAATTTTTTCTTTCCTGGTTCTCTAGGACTTTCTAAATAAGTCATCAAATTGTCACAACAGAATTTTATCTCTGCCTGTTTTCCTTCCCTTTCCTTCGGTTTTTATATTAGTATTTCTAGAACTATTTAAAATCATGAGAAAATGTAGGACCTGGACTTCACCCCCATATTTATTTGAAAAATTTCTAGTGTTTTCCTAATATATACAAGAATAACTTTTGGTTTTATATACCTAGTTTTGTAGAAGCCAGCTCCATGCTCTCAGGCACACATGGCCTTTTATTCCCTACTTATTATTCCTAAAACCTTGGTCTCCTTCGTATTGAAGAAGGACAAGAGGAAAAACTCCCAAAGAACTTCCTTGCTAAACCAGGGGATCAATAATAAAATGTTTCTGTGTCTCAATGTTTGACTATGTATGAAACATGCATGATTGTGAATGTTTGTGCATATTTGCATGTCACTAAGTTGAATGTGGCACCAAGATTGATCAATCATAGAAATTCTCCAGGAATTCAGCGGATTCTTACTGACATGCATCCCAGTTTATTGATGTAAAAAGCAGGAAGGTCATTTAAGTGGGTAATGGGATTAGCAAACATGGCTTGGGGCAATGAAAAATTTGCAGCTCAAAAAACAGTTTCTGTGACATATTATTGGTCTTAGGAGTAATACTGTTAGTTCGTACAACTAAATCATAATGGTTATCTAGTAAAAAGCTTTGCCTGATGTCCTTTTCAAAATCTCTGGCATGGTTATTTATCTATCACTTATTTTCAGTCTCTCACTGTCTATTAACTGTTTCCCCACTATCTACAAACATGTCCTGTCTCCCTCCTCAAAAGACTCTCACTTGATCCTTCCATTCTGGCTATCATCCTACATCTCATTTGCTCTTTGTGGCTAAACTTTTTGTAGAGGACACCTATAACATATCCTTCCACTTCTCCCTTTAACTCTCTTTTTAATCCCTTACAATTCAACTTCTGACCTCATTGTTCCTCCAAAAGTATTCTCTCCAAAGTTACCAATGAGTTGCTGTAATGGTAATGGGAATTTGAAGATGTTCCCTGCCCCTTCGTCTCTTGACAGGCTTAAGTGAATTTGAGGACCTTTCCTGACTTGAAAATATACTCCGCCCCCTAATAGGCTGAATGTGGTCACATGGAGCCTGTGGTGGGAGGCTTGTTTTTCAGGAAATTGGGCAGTGGGTCATGAGGGTTGTGTTGTTCTTCGACCTTGGAGAAAGCTATATATACCCTGATGTGAGGTTTTGCTTTGGGGTTCACTTATGGGACAATTTGTGTGATTTGACCAGATGAGACTCTGGGTAGCCATTGAGCCCCTGGCTTTGAAAACCCAGATGTTGGTAGTTCTCTCTCTGGTAACTAATTGAAATGGCAAGTCTTAACAGAGTGACCACAGAGTCCAAATAAAAAGTTTTAGGAGCTTTTATTAGCCAGCTGGCGGCTGTCCTTCTCAGGCCAATCTGAAGGAATCAGCAGCTATCTTAGAGATGCAGAATCATTTATACAGTAAGATTCCATTGTTAAGAGGTACAGGTAAGTTGCTGAGGCAAGGGGGTTGTGATTACAGGGCATGACGATGGAACAAGAAGAAGAATAGGCAAGGGGGGAGTTTGTGATTACATCTGTAGGTACAGGGTTGTTGGTAAGCCGGGAGGGGCACAGGGCATGATGACAAATTACTCTAGGCCAATTTCTTGACTCCTATCTTAAGTCCATGAAGTTTCTACTTAACTAGTTTCTGGCCACTTCAAATTAGTTATGGATGTAAATGGTCAGACAGCTGGAAGCCCTGTCTGTTAGTCTGTTTCTCTGTCTGCATTTTTTGTCTGCTTGTAACTTCTGTTTGTATTCTTTGAAGTTCAGGGTGCTGACTTTTTCCCTTGAACTTGGAAAACGAAATATGTTTGATTAAAGTAAGATTGTTAACCCTTTTTGAGTTGTTTTCCTTTAGAAGAGCAGATCAAAGAACCTATGCTAGCAGCCATCCTGGGTATGCTAGAGTACTTGCTGCTATGCTTGCCAAATCTAATGGTCTTTTCCCCATCCTCATTCTCCTTGACGTTTCTGCAGTCTTTGACACTGGTTATTACCTTCTTTTCCTTGATAACTTCTGTCCAGGGTTTTGCCACACATGATTCTATTCTGTCCTATGTCTCCTATCTGACTGTCCTTCTCAGTCTCCTTTTTTGGATCTTCTTTCAGATCACACCTTCTAGTTGTAGGTATTCCACAGGGTTCTATCCTGTGCTCTCTTCTCCTGCTATACTACTATGTGTGATCTCATCAGCCTCCATGGATTTAATTACTATTGTTGATTCTGTTACAAATCTACCTATCTTGTCCCCAATCTCTGTCCTTATCTCCAATTTCACATCTCTAACTGCCTTTCAGACATCAAAAATGGGATGTGCCGCAGACATCTTAAACTCAATGTGTCCCAAATTGAACTCTGTCTCTCTATAGCCTCCCCCTCTCTTCCTTTCCCTACTACTTTTGACAGCAATATTATCCTCTCTGTCCCTCAGGCTCACAACATAGGTCTCATCCTCGACACCCCCCATATAATCTGTTGCCAATGTCTGTTGATTTAACCTTTGCAACGTCTCTTCAATATGCCCCTTTTTCTCCTCTGATACTACCAACCAACCTGGTACAGGCCATTATCACTTCTATTGTACTATTGCAATATCTTGCTGATAGCTCTGCCTTCCTCAAGTTTCTTTTCCTCAAGATCCTCCATTCAGCTGTCAAAATGATTTTCCTAAAATGCAAGTCCAACCATATCACTCCCCACCCCTTCACAATAAACTGAAGTGGTTCCCTATCACTTGCAGGATCAAGCACAAAATTGTCTCTTTGCATTCATAACCTAACCTCTTCCTCCCTTTTCAGCCTTCTTTCACCTTACTTTGCACCACATGTTCTTTGATCCAGTGACTCTGGCCTCCTGGCTGTTCCACCAAAAAAAAAAACAAAAACAAAAACAAAAAAACCTCCCTCTCTTGACCCTGGGTATTTTTTTTTTGGCTCTCTTCTGTGCTAGAACATTCTCCCTCCTCATCTCTACTTACTGCCTTCCTTGACTTCCTTCAATTCCCAACTAAAATATCATCTTCTACTGGGAGCTTTTTCCAGCATCTCTTAATTTTAGTGTCTTTTCTCTGTTATTTCCTACTTATCCCCCAAATAGCTTGTAGTATATTTGCTTGTTTATCATCCTCCCCTTTAGATTGTGTGCTCCTGGAGAGCAGGGACTATTTTTGGCCTTTTTTTTTTTTTGTATCTTCATAGCTTAGAATAGTGCTTGAAAAATAATACATGCTTAATAAATGTTACTGACTGAATATCTACATAACTGAGGTGGTGATAGATTCACTATCTAAGAAGATCAAAATCACAGAATTAGAGCTGGAAGAAGATTCATATTTAGTTCTAACCCCTTATTTTCCAATGAAGATACCTGTGCCACATGTAGTCAAATTATTTGAAAAGGTCGTAGCAGAGGTAGGATTGGAATCCAGATCCTCTCACTCCAAAACCAATAATTTTTCCACTGAATCATTTTGTACCAAGTTCAACAATATCAACAAATTTTTAAAAAAAGATCCAAATCCTCAATAAACTATAAAATTGAAACTTCCTATTAGTAAAATAAAAAATGTAAACTTTGAATAATTAACAATAAGTTATTTATCATGTGACCTTATGATTTCTTTTGTTTCGTCACTTGTTTTTGTTAATATTAGTCAAAGGCCTTGATACATTCTTCTTCTGGCTCAGGCTGTTCCCTATGATTGAAACTTCTTTGCCCTTAAATTAATGAAATTTTTAATGCCTAATTTCCCAAATTCATCCCTCAGTCTAAGAGTTTGCAATGACCTCTTTTGGACTTCATATTGTATTTTGTACCTCTCTAAGGATTTTCCAGGTATTATTGTGCATTATTTATGTGCATATGTCCTCTCTCCTTATTGGACTGTAAGCTCCTCTATTCAGTTACCCATGGGAGTTTGAGAGCCCTTATGCACATTTTAGAGGAGATAGAGAAATGGAAAAAGTAAAACTAAACTAATGGCTTTGTAATGATTAGCAGGAAGTCGTATTAGACAAGAGAGGAAAATGAAAGGAGGAGGAGGAGGAAGAGGAGGAGAAAAGCCACACATCAGCTCTGTCCTAAGCATTGCCTATATCTGGAAAGGTTTGTTTATGACCTAATTGGAAAAAATAAATGGTAACTCATGGGCACCAGCAGTGTCTGATGGGTACCAAGCTGGGAGCATAGAGGAGGAAGCCCAGTAAGGCATGTGGCTCTTCATCTGATTGTCAAGCTGAATGGAACAGATATGAATTTGCCTTGTTATTTTAGCCTGCAAAACAAAAACGGTCAGGGGCTTTCTTGCTTTCATTATGAAAATGTTAAGGAAGCTGATTTTAGAGGTACAAAGACTTGGATATATGCCAGAGTAGTAAAAAAAAAAATGTCACATTACAAGATCCATTCAGAGTTCTTGGCAGGATTTAACTAGTGATCCTTTGGGGTGATTACCTCTTGTGCCTACTGATTGAGCTACGCCTACATGATGATGGAACTAGTATCAATATTAGTAAGGAAATATATACACATACATATATGCATATGTATACATAGAGATAGCTATAGAGATACTCATATGTGTGCGCACACACATGTACACTCATATTTATATACACATGTATAAATACATATACGTGTAAACACATATTTGTGTATGTATGTATGTGTATGTGTGTGCATATATATATATACATATATATATATATATATGTATATGTATGTATGTACGTATACGTATATCTGTAAAATTCTGAGGGATTTCCAGAAATCTCAAATAGATTGTGTTATCATTTTCATTGGCCCTGTTGTGTTATCAATTTTTTTCACCTTCTTTGCCAGCACTATACTGACCAGAGCCGCCATAATGAAAAAACAAACCAAAACAAAACCTAAACCAGAACTGCAGTGGGTGTCAAGAAAAGAGGATTCTATGGAACCGTTGACTTCTGCTACTAACCAATTGTGTGACACTGATCACATCAATTTATTTTTCTGGATGAGAGAAACACAGTATCTCAGAGTTAGAAGGGACCTCAGAGGCCATCTAATCCACCCTGTTCCTGAACAAGAACCCACCCCATCGCGTAAGAGACAAATGATTTTTCAACCTTTTCTTAAGACCTCAAGACAGAAGCCACTATGTCCTGAAGCAGTCCAAGCTACTTTTATATTGATGTAATTACTGGAAGTTATTTCCCCTAGAAATCATGCCTAAATTTTTCTTTTTGCAATATCTTCTCTTTGGTTTCTAGTTCTATCCTATGAAACCAAGAAAAGAAAATATAAACTCTCTTGCCGGTGACAGATTTTCAAATACTTGAAGGCAACTAACACGTCTTCTTCAAGAGCTTAATAGTAATAATGATAATAATAATAGCAATGATTACTAGCTATCTAATATTTAAGATTTATAAAGCACTTTGGAGATAATATTGCATTGCTTTTTCCTCATTCTAACTCTTGGGCATAACTGATATTGTCACCCTCATTTTGTGAGAAATGATTCATTTAACCCCTATTTTAGTACAATCAGTATTATTCAGTTTAGTGTGATTTCATAGAAGTAGTGATTATTTTTGTTAAGCTTATCTATTAATATACATTTAGTCAGTTTAACCAAGTAATATTAATACTATATGTCTTATAATGGGATAAAACTAGATAGATATATCTTATATTTAGAGATAATTAGATATGGTTTCATAGATTCTTTCTTATATTAGACCCCAAAATTTAAATTACAAGTTGTAAGTCACTTGCTTAGTCACAGGGTGCTGACTAGAAGGCCTCTACCCTTTGGGCCCAATAAGTGAGGGATCAAGGTCAGTGTGGGTAAGAGGACCTCTGGGTCCCCTACCCTCTTTTGCCTAAATATCATGACCAAACCTTGCAGGGCAGAGATAACCTTATGATATGGAAAGTTCCCTAACTTATTTTTATACCTCCAGACCACCCTCTACTGCCCAACATGTAGAGGCACCCATTCTCTGGCCACTTAGGGGAGATGACCTTTGCCTTGCCTATCATGTGACCACCCATGTTTATGAGTCTTCTCTGGTCCTTTAGGAGAAGCAAGGTATGTGTCTATCAACCAATGAGATTCTGTATTATACTGTGCTTCCTCTGTATCATCCTGGTATCAAGTACTATAAAACTAGGGCTCTGGACATAGGGGGCATCTCAGATCGTGAGGAAGATCTCAGGTCCCATTCATTAAAGTGGGCTATGTCCCTTTAATAAATGGTTATTGGTTCAGAGCTCTGCCTCAGTTATCTTTTATTGTAGATTGGACATTTCTGAGTGACAAAATCAAGATAGATAGAAATTAAGTGACTTCCCTAGGGTGACACGGTAAATAAGCAGCTGAAACTCAATTTGAATTCATATCTTCCTGACTCTAGATCTAACATTCTAGCCACTATAAAACCTCACTGCTTCATTTCATATGCTAAACATTACTGCTGCCTTTAAGCAGGACTCATTGCATGAGCTCAAAGTCATCCTAGTTCATCATCCTGGTCTCTCTTTGGAATATTCTATAGTTTATCAATGTCCTCCCTAAAATGTGCTACCCAGAACTGAAAAAAAAATTGGGGGAATGTTATTTTCCTAATCATTAAAATAAAGAAACTAGGTGAGATGATATGTAAATTCACTTCGAGTTACAGAATTATGATTCTGGGGTGGCTAGGTGGCACAGGAAATAGAGCACCGGCCTTGGAGTCAGGAGGACCTGAGTTCAAATCTGGCCTCAGACACTTAACACTTACTAGCCATGTGACCTTGGGCAAGTCACTTAACCCCAATTGCCCGGCTTCCCCCCCCCAAAAAAAAGCAAAAAAAATAAATTTAAAAAAATAAATTAAAATTATGATTCTTTGACAAATGCAGAAATGACAAATGCTCATGTAATGGAGAAAGGAAATGTTCTTTTTAGGTTAATAATGTAAAACTGAGTGCCAGCAAGTAGTGCTTAGAGGGCTGACTTGGAAGTCAGGCAGATCAATGGCTGAAGGCCGACCTCTCCCTCTTAATAACTGTAATGGGAATCTAAAGATCTTCCCTGCCCCTTGGCCACTTGATAGGCTTAAAGTGAATCTGAGAACCTTCCTTTGTTTGAAAATGTACTCTGCCCCCTAATAGGCTGAATGTGGTCACATGGACCCTGTGGTGGGGTGCTTGTTTTTCAGAAATGCCCACACCTTGTTATTTTGTGATTGGGCAGTGGGTCAAGAGGGTTGTGACTCTGACCCTGGAGAAGGCTATCTATACCCTGATGTGAGGCTTTGTTTGGGGGCTCACTTTGGGAAGAGTTGTGTGATTTGGCCAGATGAAACTCTGGGCAGGCATTGAGCTCCCAGCTTTGAAAACCCAGATGTTGGTGCTTCCGTCTCTGGTAATTAACTAGGTATGGATGTAATGGTCAGACATCTGGAAACCTTGTCTGCTGATCTCTTTTTTTGTCTCTATTTTTCTGTCTGCTTTTAACTTCTGTTTGTATTCTCTGAAGTTCAGGGTGCTGACTTTTCCCCCTGAACTAGGTAAATGATATGTTTGATTAAAGTAAAATTGTTAACCCATTTTGAGTTGCTTTCCTTTTGAAAAGCAGATCTAAGAACCTGTGCTAGCAGCCACCCTGTGTATGCTAGGGTGCTTGCTGCTACAATAACCAGACAGGTCATTTATCCTCTTACTACTTGAGGTAATTCACAAAAATTGTAAGTTAGAAGAATTGACAATCTGTATGTGTCAATGTAGTTTTCACACCAGGAACTCCTTAAACTGATAAGATGATAGGACTTGAACCATCATCTCCCCCAAAATATGTATAATATACAAATACTAAGAAAGAGATATATAGATAGATGAAATCACAGGACACTCCACAATAAATATATAATTTATAGTGGCATACAAATTACTTGGGACCAAACAAAATAAATTTGGTAACAAATGCTATAAACTGGAAAAATATTTTGCATCTTTAAAGTAGAATATATAATATATTTACCTTTTGCTGTAACCAACACTTGTTCTATATGATTTCCCATTGAGTTTGTGTGATTTTGATACATATTCTTTAATTTTTCATTATGAAGTCACACTTTTACCATACTAGATAGTAAACTTACCTTTGACAAATAGTCCATTTTTCCAAGTCTAACCTTGATTATGACACAGAGGTTTTTAACGGGGTTGAAATCATGTGAATTTCCAGTCTTTAAAAGCATATTTATTTTCATCTTTTGGACAAATTTCTTAACCTTTCTTGATATGTCATTTTAACATTAAAGTTTAGTATTCTATCTATAATTTCAGGATAATTCTACTTGTCAGTGTATCAATATAATTATCAGATTTATCATTCTTTTAATGAGGACAAGACTAACAGGTGTATTGGAAATTTTAAAAAATCCTCAAATTATTTTTGAGGTTGATGTTTTATAGTCTAATGAAGATTCCCAGATCTTACAGACTTACTTGGATTTCTTATGAATATAATTTTGAGATAACCTTGAATGGAAAAATCAGTTTCATAAATAAAAAAAATATCCTTTTCCAATTTTCAGCACTATAATCTTTGTATTGTCTTTGTATCGGCTAGTACCTAGTCTCTTTACTTTTTTCAATTTCAAGTATACTATAGAGGAGTTTGTAACCATACCTTTAGCTATCAGGTTCCTCTGAAGGCCCTTGTTTATTTCTAGGGATTAATAAGGCTCTTTTAAAAGAAGTAGATAGTGCTTGGCACTATTTTTATTTGCAATTTCATTTTCCTTTAACTTTCATGAGACTGATCGTATTTCATTGTAAAGTTAAATGATTTTTGAAATGCTGGAAATCCCCACACCAATTACGATTGCAATATCTCTAACAGTGATTGAAGTGTACTCTTTAATAGACAGAAAATTTCAATGTTTCTTTGGAGTAATATATATTCTTTAAAAAGCAAAGAAATTAAAACACAGCAATGGAGCACTGAAAAAAAAAGGGTATGCCATAAAATCCAGCACTTGGTAGAAAACTATTTAAGGATGGGAAACCAGCTAAATTCAATTTTATCTGTGTAAAGTAAACTATTCTGAAGTCAATCTAACAGCAGTAGAAGGAAACATACATGGCAATTGCTTTCCCAAAACAAAATTATAACAAAATCACTCATTGTCCAAGTGATTTTAAAATACATATTTACACATAAACATATGTATACACATATATAGCTACATAGGTATGTATGTACGTGTATATACCAGGACACTACATGTATTCATTTTTTTACTGATGAAGAATATGTGTGTATATCAGAAGAGTACACATACATATATAATTAGCAGAACATATATGCATACATACATATATACAATGTATCCATTCATTTGGATGTGTGTGTACATATATATGTATATGTATATATTACCAAAAAGTTTGTAGTAAAGGAGAGAAAGATAGAATGATAGTTTTATGGTAGTGGTGGTGGTATGGGGACAGTGTGAAATGAAGGATTTGTTGTTTTAGTGTAAGAAGACCCTGAAAACATTTATAGGCAAAGAGTAAAATGATAGTTGTAAGGGAGAAATTTTAAGAGCAGTGTGAGGTAGGTGAGAAATCTATGGAATAATGTACTCCAGAAGACAGAAGTGGATGGGATCAGAGAAACAGGTGGGATAAATACTAGCTTTGGTGAAGAGGAGAGCTAGACATTCAGCCACTGAGATTAGAAGGAAGGAAGAAAGAATGGGAAAGACCCAGAAGTGTGGAGGAGGGGAGATCAGCTCACAATAACCACCTCAATTTTCTCAGCAAAGTTGGAGGTGAGGTCATATGCTGAGAGAGTGGGGAGGGGGGTCAAGGTTAAAGGCTTATTTCCATATAGCTTAAAATGAATTTACTGTCACTTTTTCCACTGGGTTTGCCATGGAAACAAAAGGTTTAAAATTACTGCTCATTTTTCGGTCTGTCCTCTTGGGTGTTTTCCTCTCTATGTCTTCAGCCAGTAAGACAAATAAACTTGCTTTCATAGTGCTGCATGTGCTCAGCCCCTGGAAAGCTTGGCAAGTGGGGGGCAGCCACTTTCAAGTAGATTTGTCTGAGGAATAGAAGGCCCACAGCTAGTTGAGGTGCTGCAGACACTATATCACCGGGGACTCCTGCAGAGAAAATATGGTTCCATTTGAAAACAGCCTTTGTCTCACAGTATGCCTCCTCGAAATTACCTTAGGGCATCCTCTCAGAGACATAAATACCGCCAAAGGACCTCTCCACTGGGGGTAAGGGGTGAAGGGAAGCAAGCACAAAAGGAAAAGGGACTCTCTCCACTGGAACTCCATTTCCAATTAGCTGAGTAGGGTCCCTTTCTCACCCTCTACCACTCCCCTGAGAATTGAAGAGAAAACTTAAATTTCCTCTACTGTATCAGATATTTCCACCAAAAAGATTACTTTCCTAAGACAAATTTGGCAGTTAGATTTTAATCCTCTGTAAGGAAGTGAGGGAAAAATATGAGAAAACTTTGATATCTCTCATAGAGATTGAGGATGAGAAACCAGACTTCAGATGACTCCCTTAGGTAAATTACAGTGTCCCCAAATTCCCTTCACTTGGAACAACCAGAAAATAATTCATTTGAGTCAGATTTGAATGAAAAATTGCAAAGTGCAAGCCTAGGAAAAGGTTTTTTTCTTTTCTTTTCTTTTTTTCTTTTTTGGTGGCAGTCAACAAATTGCTTTAACCAAAAGGTTGTTTGGGCTCTGAATCAACTTTATTCCTTGCCTTTTTTTTTTTGCTCTTTTGAAAATAAAAATCTCATTTCCAGCTCATAAAGGAACATTAGTTCTTATTATTCTATACATTAGAAGTCAACTGGTAATTTGTTCAAATTAAATTAGTGATTTTGCATTTAATTTAGTGATGAGAAACCCTGGAATTCAGTAGCTTTTCTCTGATAACCTTTAAAATATATTAATTTCACCAGTAATTTACATTGGGCTTTATTTCCCACTGCTCCCACATCATCTTCTAAAGCAGAAATGCCCCCATGGTTTTTCAATTTGGTACCTAATCAGTCCAATATATTCCTCTTTTTCTTCCTTTCATATTGTCTCCTAAATTTGATACTTCAATATTTGAAGAAATTGCACTAGGAAATCTCACATGGCTTTTTCCATTTCTGTGAACTTGTATGAGAATAAACATAGAAAAAAAATATTTCATTGAAATAGGGATGTTACAGTACAGTTGGTAGGAATAAAGAATCTAAAGATCATTTTAGCTGGATGACTTTTAAAAATTCTAATAATTATAGTAATTGGCAATATAAAAAAATGATTTCATGAATCCATCAAAAGCACCTAATCTTAACCTTATATCAGCCTTCCCTGAAAATTGGCTGAATAAAAATAATTGGAGGTCTGACAAGGAATCAGGGCTTCAGAAATCCTAATAAGGAAGAAGTGTCATGTCTTTGTACCATTAGGAAAGCAGAGACCCTTCCAGGTTAAAGGGTTGGTTAATATTTCTTTATTGGTTTGGTATAAAAGAACTTAGAGACTTGTCAGAATTGGTCATTTTAAAAGGGGTAGTAGCTGCTGATGAGAATTCACCCCCAATGGGGTTCCTTTATTAATATGTAACTTTAAATGTTTCACTAGTAAGAAAAGAGTAAGTGATTGTATATTAGTTTCAATAAATAGGCTTAGGGAAGAAGGAGTGATTAGTATCTTCTCTCCCATCCCCAAGTAAAGCTGGGGTGGTGGAGAATCAAAGTTCTGAAAAAGGAAAGATGGTAGTAAAAAAATCAGAAGGGGGTGGCAGGGAGTCTAGTTTAACCCATGGATTATACTAGGAATTGAGTGGGGTCATGAAGCAAAGCATAGGTTGAGTATTCAGAATCAGAAAGAAGATTGGTCAAAGAATTTCTATAAGGAAAACTCAGGAGCCAGTGACAAAGTTGTGATGGTCAGATTCCTGTGAAAAGACCTTGTGTTTTCTTGCAGGTCATGGATCTGAGCTCTAACCCCACCACCTTGCTAGAGAGTTATAGGAATAAAAAGAGATGCTCATTCATATATCATCATCATCGTCATTGTCAGCATCATCATCAAAAATAAGTAAACATATTTTAGCCAGAATAGTTTAGTGCATAGAGTCCTAAATCTGGAGTTACAAAGATCCACATTCAACACCTGCTTCTGAAGCTTGGAAAGACCTACATGAACTGATGATGAGTGAAGTGAGCAGAACCTTCAGAACATTGTACACAGTAACAACAACATTGTGCAATGATCATCTATGATATACTTAGTTCTACTTGGCAATACAATTCCAAAAAACTTATGCTGGAAAATGCTATCCAAAATCCAGAGAAAGAACTATGGGATCTGAATGCAAATTGAAGCATACTATTTTTACTTTTTTGTGGTTTTTCCCTTTTGTTCTATTTCTTCTCTCACATGAGTAATGGGGAAATATGATTAACATGATTGCACATGTATAATCTATATCAGATTGCTTGCCATCTTGGGGAGAAAGGTGGGAATGGAGAGAGGGAGAAAACTTTGGAACCCCAAATCTTATTAAAAATGAATGTTGAAAATTATATTTACTATTGGAAAAATAAAGATAATTGGAAAAAATAAAGATACTATTTTCATTAAAACCCTGCTTCTGACATTTATTGGCTATGTAACGAGTCAACTTTTTTGAACTTAATTTTTTTTCACGTGTTACATGCAAGTAATCCTATGTGGGCCCTAGATTATAGGATAGTCATGAGGGTTAGATGAGATAATATGTGTAAAAAAACCTTTGTGATCTTTGACTATTTTATAAATTATAGTTGTTTCTTATTATCAAATAGTATCACTTCTCTCAATATCTTTTTTTTGTTATATAGAAAAAAAATGGCCCAAGAACAAGTTGCTATTCAACAAATATTCCTATATATTTTGTTTTGTGTATTATTGTTCAAGTGGACAAAATGACTTTTTTTTCCTGAAATGTTTGCTGAGATGTAAGGTTATCTTCCATAGGCTCACTGAATCCACTGTTGGAACATCTCCAGTATCATATAAGCCCATAATCTTGACTTACGCCTTCTACTTTTCCCAAATGATTTTAATTTATTCTGTTAGGTTTCTATTATTTTCAAAACTTTTCTTTCTATGAAATTTATAAAACATGAATATTTGGTATGGCAATAACTACTAACAATGTTCTAAATGTTTGTGGATCTCTGTTATGCTTGGGCAGTTATAGGTGTAACCTGAGTCCCAAAGCCTATTAGTATGGGACTTTCTTCTTATTGGTGGATAACAACGTCCTGTGCCTGCAAGAAGGGCAGGCAGAGTTGCTTAGAGGTGGAAAGAGGATTCAGCCTTTTTCAGCTCTTCAGTCTCTTTGGACTCTCCAGGTTTCCAGCTTCAAGAAAAGAAATGGAAGAGAACAACCCCACTTCATGTTATAGAAGAGAAAATAACACTCTGGGAAGATGTCAACCTGGGATGAGTTGGTTAGTGGTCCCTATCTCCAGCTTGCTACAGTAGAAACTTCTAGGATTTAGCCCTTGGATGAGATCTGGGACTCTCTCTTTGGGCTGAGTTACCTTGCTCCCAATGGGAGAACTCCTTCACTTTGTATTGTCTAGCATACATTCAACTATGTATGTTTTCATTGATTTCTTATCTACTTAGATAAATGAGTTTCTTTCTTACTTAGTAGCGTTTTCATTGTTGAACTAATATTTGGTGGGAAAGGGGTTAAGCCTTGGATATAAATCTTGAGTTGACCTTTCCCCATAAATCAACAATGATCAGAAGTTTAGCTTGAACCTAAGAATCACAACCCGTAGATGAATAACATTTAACAGAGCCAATTGGTATAATTTGAACTACATACAGTGTCTTCGAGAAGACAGCAGAATGACCAAGTTTCTGACCCTAACCTCTTCAACCTCTTGTTTCTCCTCCTGGCAGGACAAAAAAGTCTTCTTCAGAAAAAGGGAGAGGAGAAGAGAGTAGAAATGTCTATTCTGCCTTCCTGTGAGCCATGAAACAATACTTCCACAGTATATGTCAAGGGGAGGGGGGAAGTTTTACCACACTGGCAACAGTTGTTGATCATAATTTTCTGATTCCAGTATAGTGTGTTGGTTGAATGCTCAGGGGTTGTTTAAAGACGTTTTCAGTATGAAAATTCATCATCTGTTAGTTTATAAAGAATAGTGAGCTTCTAGTGAATAATTCTAGCCATTAACTATTTGGGAGGCATTAAATTTTTGCAACCTGTAGTGATAGTTTGCATAATTTTCATCATTTCATTGCATAATCAGTACCAATCAATAAGTGTGTCCTCTTTAAAAATGAATGAAATAGCAATTTTAGGTATTTAATTATCTCCACTGTCTATTGAATATCTCAACCTTGATGTCCTGTACATATCTCAATCTCAACTTGTCAAAAA
>CM053584.1:335125273-335157254 GCA_028627135.1 Pseudochirops cupreus | reverse complement strand
CTTTTTTGTTTTGTTTTGTTTTGTTTTTTGTAGAGAAAGTAGAAGTGTGGCCATAGCCAACAGGGAGAGAAATGAAAAGATTTCAAAGACCCAGGAACTGGGAAACTAATGTGGTCAACAAAGAAGCCTGATTGGAGCTCAAGAGCAGGAAAATTCATTTGGAGCCAATTCAACTGACAGGCCACTCACCAACTGCAGCAGAATCTTTTCATACCATCTATAGATACAACTTAATGATCAAGTTTCTCATAAACTTAAGGTTGAATGCACTACTGAAACTCAGTATCTTCCACCAGATTTTCACACATAGTTTACAAT
Source organism: Pseudochirops cupreus (assembly GCA_028627135.1). NCBI lineage: Eukaryota > Metazoa > Chordata > Mammalia > Diprotodontia > Pseudocheiridae > Pseudochirops > Pseudochirops cupreus. The sequence goes on along the minus strand of CM053584.1, from coordinate 335,156,936 downwards.
GAATTTCAGTCAATACCCTTCTTTTGGAGGCACTGTAATGGCAAGCAAAGTAGTACTTTGCTGCTTGTTTCAGCTATTCAAGTGCCTTTGAGCCTTGCCTTTGATTGTATCAAAAGTTTTTTTTGAAAATAGTATGTATCATGTTGCCCTTAATAGACCTAAGGGAGTTTGGAGACCTTCCCTGCCCTTAATAGGCCTAATACCATTGCATGGAGTCCACAGTGGGAAGAGCTTGCAAAAGAGCAAAGCAGAGAAAAGCTCGAGTGGAGTTGAGACCAAGTAGAACTGAGAGGGAGAATGCTTGTGATTTTGGCACTCTGTAATACTCTGTCTCTTTTGGTATGTTAGACAAAAACATTCTGTCTGTTGTTTTTAGACAGAAGTACAGAAAGAGGACTTTACTACTGTTACAGAAGCACTGAAAGAGGGCTTTACTGTTGTTACAGAAGCCTGAAAGGGGACTTTTCTGCTGTTACAGAAGTCCTGGGACTTTACCATTGATTTGTGTTTGATTTCTCAGACACAAAGTGAATTGAAATGATTGTGCCAGCAATGTGTGTAAATATTGTTGTACTTGGTTAAGATTTGTCTTCCTAGAAACAGAACTTCAAAGACCTTGGAGTGAAGCAATAAATTGAAGTATGAAACAGGAGTGAAGAGCTGCCTACCTGTGAATCCAGGCAAGAGTCAGGTGAATCCAGGCAGGAGCTGGGAGAGGTCAAATTGTGGAAGAGGAGCTGTGGGGTTTAGAAGTCATCCTTGAGTTAAGATGAAAGAGGGCTTTACTTGGGTACTCTGTATTGACTGATGAGCTTGTGACTTACTATGACCTAGAGGTGGATAGTATTTGTACTTTGTGCTACCCCTTAAGAATGAGTGGCTTAAGGATGATTGGAAGCCAGCCTTAAGTCAAGATGAAAGAGCATTTTACTTGGATACTGTATATTGATTGAAGAGATTGTGACTTACTGAACGATATGTTTTGTTTAAGACTATGTGACCACCTTAGTAATAAGTTGTTATGTTATACTGTTGCTTTAGTTTTTTGAAAGTTTTTCTTCAATCTATTGCTGAATAAATAGAGAGTTCACTATATAGTGTGATTAGATCCTTGAAGTTATTCACTGCAGCAGTCCTCAGGAGAGCTGCTCGTGATTGGTTTTACAGGCACTTTGCCTCCATGGCCTTATTTGACTCTCCCAGGAGCCCTATGAAGCCAGTACTATGTGTAATATTATTACCATTGTAAAGGTGAAGAAAACTAATCTAGAGAGAGATGACATGACTCAATCCTAATCACAGGGGCAATGAAGTATCAGAGACATGATTTCTATCTGAAGTTTCTGTTCACTCCTAAGACTTGCGTCTGTTAAATGTCTTGTGAAAAAGTTGATTCATGCTGTGCTAAAAGAAATAAGAAAATAGGCAATTTCAGAGAAAAATCAGGAAAACCTGCATGAACAATTTTGAGTAAAAATGAAAAGAATCAGGAGAAGAATTTACAAAATTACATTATATAGAAAAAAACTCTAAAAGAATTTGGCTAGAATATTGCTGAGAGTTTTCATTTTGGGATCTCTTTCAGGAAGTGATTGCTAGATTCTTTCAAGTTCTATTTTAACCCCTGTTTCTGGGATATCAGGGAAGATTTTCTTGGAAATTTCTTGAAAGATGATATCTAGGCTCTTTTTTGATCATGGTTTTCCGGTATACCAATAATTCTTAAATTATCTCTCTTCAATCTATTTTTCAGATCAGTGGTTTTTCCAATTAGACAGTTCAGATTTTCTTCTAATTTTTCATTTTTTATATTTTGTTTTACTGTTTCTTGATGTCTCATGCAGTCATGAGGTCCCATTTGTCCAGCTTTTAAGGACTTATTTTCTTCAGTCAGCTTTGGTACTTCCTTTTCCATTATTATGCTTTTAAAGAATTTCTTCTCTTCAGTGAATTTTTGTATATCTATTTCCATTTGACCAATTCGGTTTTTTAAAGTGGTTTTTCTCTTCAGTGGATTTTTGTGCCTCTTTTACTATCTGGCCTATTCTGGCTTTTAAGGTGTTATTTTCTTCATGTTTTTTGGTGTGTGCCTATTGTTTCTTTTTTTTTTTCCACAATTTTCTTGTACACCTCTCATTTCTTTTGCTAATTTTTCTTCTACCTCTTTTTGGATTTTTAAATCCTTTTTGAGATCTTCCAGGAATTGATTTTGGACCTGAGATGTATTCAAAGTTTTCTTGGAGGTTTTGGATGTAACAGTTTTGACTTTGTTGTCTTCTTCTGAGTTTGTGCTTTGTTCTTCCCTGTCGCAACTTTCTATGGTCAGGTTCTTTTTTTTAATATTGACTCATTTCTTGAGACTTAACGTTATATTAAAGTTGGGCTCTGCTCCCGTAGTGGAGAGGTCACTGTTCCAAGCTTCAGATTTGTGTGTGTGTGTGTGTGTAGCTATTTTCAGGGCTAGTTCTAAGGGTCTGTAAGTTTTCAGTCCTTCCAAGGTGATATGTGTTTACTACTCTATTGGCCTGCACTTTGGTCTGTGAGTGACCACAAACTCTCTTTTCCATCCTGTAACTGAGACCAGGGTCCCTGCTCCCATGAAGCTATAAGCTCTGCTGTGTTACTGCTCCTCTTCTCCCTGCAACTGTGATTTAGGACTGCAACCTAGATGCACATATGAACAATGCAACAGAGTCCTGCACCCAATGCCACCAAAGAGATCCCCATAATCTTCCTCTGACCAGTTGTCCAGCCCCCTTTCTGCCTGTGGACTGAGATCTCTGGAAGCTATTGGTGATTCAGTGGTCCCCAAGGTCTGCTGCTGTTTTGCTGGGGTGTGACTTATGCTGAACTGTGTTCCACTTTCACTCAGGTACAATCTTTGGTTGGAAAATTGTTTCACCCCTTTCTTTTGTGGGTTCTATTGCTCTAGAATTCATTTTGAAACATTTCATTGACACATAAAAGAGAAATAAAAATGAGTGATGTGGGGAGAGATGTCCTGATATTCTTAAGCAGATCCGGAAGAGGAATCCAATATGGTCAGCCTTGTAGTCTCTCCAAAGTGGAAGCCCCAGGAAGAATTTACCAGTGGTAGAACAGGGCTACAGTAGCAGAGGAATGTTTCAGGGTGAGAAGGCCCCATGGGCTGAGGTAAGTTCTAGAATGAGAAGGCAACCAAAGCACTGTGGTGAAGTCCAGGGAATTGGAAGCAGAATTAGGAGGGGAATGAAGCATGTCTATCCTGTATCCCTCCCCAAAATAGGGGTCCCACAAGGATCTCACCAACAGCAAAACAAGATTGTAGCATCAGAGCAATGTTATTAGATGCTTAATAAATGCTTATTGATTTGACTGATTTTCCTACATTTTAGGTAGCATCATGCTAGATAGTGGGAAAGATGCAAAGTTTAGTTATTAAACTGTATACACATTTTATTGAAACATCCAGGGTGTGTGTGTGTATGTGTGGGAAGAAGCAGAGTGGGGTGGTTTGTAGGTTTTGTAGCCTAACAGGTGAATGAACTGATCCGTTTTTCATAATCCTATGCAAGGCTAAAATACTATAAGACAGTAGTTGGAGAAAAAGAGTGAATTTAACATAGGCTAAAGAAATGTGCTTCTTTTTCATTTATTATAGAGAATCATACCATGGTCTAGTACTTAAGGAAACTGATCTGAGAAATAAGAATTCTGAGCTCCACTTAAAATCTCACCACTTAGATTTCATGAGGCCTCAGGCAACTACTTCCACTTTCACTTCTCAGTTTCTCTTTTTGGAGAATCTTCTAAATGGAATTCTTTGGGGGGATATCTGTTTATCAAGTTCTATATGGAGATTCTGGGCCAAGCCAGTTCCACCAATGTTGCTGTAACATAAACAGTTCCTCTAACTTAAAGATTAAGTATACCCAACCATCTCTTCCAGATGTGTCAGACAATCATCAGCCTGTTTGTAGCTGGGGGCAATGGAAGAATGCCTCCTTTATGGGCAATTTGGAATCATGAAATCTCCAAAGTTATACAATTTGCCTGCCTGAGATTGCAGCATTTAGCTATGAGCCAAGGTAATATATGCTAGAGAGAAGAGAATGGCCATGAGAAAAGTAGAAAACCATCCTGTACCAAATGTTGCCATATATGCAATATACGGAAAAGGGAATAAAGGGGAGAGAAATGCTAATACTTGAAAAGTACTTTGTTAAATTAAAAAAAATCTAATTTATGATTAAATATCAACTCCTTTTTCAGTTTATCAGCATAGCTTATGAAGAAATATCAGATTCTGTTGTCTTTTGAATGGGTCCATAGGCCATGTGAGAAAATCCTTTCCATTTCTGGACCTGCAGAGATAAAATTCTCTTAAACATGTAGGTGGTACATGTCTGAGACTATTTAGTCAGAATAAGCAGGACACTAATAATGGAATAATTTAAAACTGGCCTCCTTGTTAGTATTTTATCTCCTTCAATTCAGTGAAATTGTTATTCAAAAAAAGAAATCTGTTAGTACCCAGCACAAGAATCTTCCTTTTGCCTCTAGGGTTCAATAAAAACTCATCATCCTGGCATTTAAAGTCCATCACAGTCTGCCTCCAGACTCCACGCCCTTTTCTTACATAATTCTCTCAACTCTCTTTCATGCACTCTCTGATTTAGTCAAACTGTTCTTTTTGCTGTTCCCTGACCTCAGCACACCATGTCTTTCCCCTCTGTGTCTTTTAACAGATTGTCTCTGATGCCTGGAATGTATTGCTTCTCAACTCCGCCTCTTAAAATGCTTCACTTTCAGTACAGGTGCTACCCCTTTCTTGAAACCCTTTCTGATAATTCCCCCACACATTACTGCTTTCTCCAATTGTATCATCTTGTCTTTACTTTCCTGTATAAATGCATCTTTGAAGTAGAGTCTGAGATCCCTGAGGACAGGGATTCACAGTTTTGTTTTGTTTTTTTAATATCCATTGCCTGCAACAGTTCCTTCCACATACTTGAAAGCACAAAAGATTTCTGAATTCCTTGATGTATATTTTTCCTAGTTTCCAAACTCCTTCCATCAATGCAGATGACATATCATAACCTGTCTATAACTTAGTTGATAAGTCCAAGGGAGTTATCTGTGGCACAAAAGGATTAAATGACTGGCCCAGAGTCACACAGATAGTAAGAGTCAGAGCTGGATTTGAACTCAAGTCTTATAGTTTGCAATTTCAGCAAGCTATGTAGTATGAAATACTTCCTCTCCTCTCACTAAAGCATATAGTAAGTAAAATGCTTGTTGGACTGAATTCAATTTGGAGGTGAAAGGATGAGGGAGAAGCTAATTCTCTCAAATAGGTTGTATAGTTGAACACTGAAATTTTCTTTAATACATCACTTAATTGTATAAAAACACTGATACTGGCATTTATTCTACCCTGTCTCTCTATGATGAAAACCACTCCCTTCCATTTAAAAAATAAGTAAGGGAGATGAGAGTGAATTTAAAGTCTGAGTAGGCAGCAATTAAGGAAATCAGCAGCTTGGGTTCTGCCTGGGTGTAATTGGACTCATGGACTATTGCCTGCAACAACTATGATAATTACACTTAGTACTTTCTGTGTTCAAGAAACTTTGTGAAAAAAAAATATACTCAAGCAAGCTTATGACTTCAGCAGTGCCATGCCCCACCCCTGTTGCCAACCTGTGGGTACTTACCATTGCCTTCCTCTGCTGCGGACTCACATTTGCCTTTACCAGGGCAGTGTGTTATGGGTTCTAGGTCTAGCCCCATAATTTTGCAGATGAGGAATGAGTCCCAGGTAGCTTCAGAGACTTTCCCATAGTCACACAGGTAGGCATGAAAGGCGAGTTTTCATTTTAGGCCCTCTGATTCTAGGGCCAATGGCCTTTCTATTATATTACTTGTTGAGATGGGCTCAAATGCCCCCCACCCCCCTAAAAAAAATCTTAGCTGATTATTATACATATGACAGGCTGTGACTGTTGGAATTGGAAATAAAAGCCTACACTCAAATCCCAATTTTATTTCTTTCTACATACGTGATGTTGGGCACATTACAACATTTCTGGAGTTAACTTCCTTGTATAGAAAATGAAAGGGTTGCATGAGATAATCTCTATGGCGCCTTCTAGCATTATATTTGTGATCTTAATTCTGCTCAGCTCTCTGTACTCTTGCTGGGGAGTCTTGCCATACCTGAAAGTCAGAGCAAAGAGAACACGGAACAGAAATTCCTGCTTTTTATTGAGTAATACATCTGCTTCTGCTACAGGGTGGGGTGGAAGGACCAGGGACTACTCATGTCATTCCAAAATTCCAGTTCTCTTCAGCACTGAGTTTGTGCTTGACCCGAAGCAGACCCCAAAACTCCCAGGGGGGGGGGGTCTAACAGAAATAAAAAGACGATATTGATCATATTCCATGGGAAATTCTCCTTCCATCACAAAAGACCAAGAATAGAGGTGGTGAACCTTTTACTTTGAGGCTACGCATGGCCTTCTAGGTCCTTGGGTGCCACGTTTTGACTGACTCCAAGTTTTACAGAAAAAAAATGTTTTATTAAGGGGATTCATTCTATGAAGTTTGGATTCAGTCAAAGGGCCGTACTTGAGGACCTAGAGGGCCGCATGTAGCTTCAAGGCCACAGATTCCCCACTCCTGCCCAAAAATGTACCTTACTAGGGAAATAATAGCCTTGCCTTCAGTCTTAGTTTTCAATCTTGCATACGTAAGAATCAGTTCATAGGAGCAATATAACGGTACTAAGGTCTACAGGGTTGCTGCCTTTATGGTCAAAAAGGTTTTCTTTTATATTAAAATTAGGAACACATTTACAATACTGTCTAGCCTTTACAATAGTTTCTAACATTGAGAGAGAAGTTTGGGTCCCTGTCCGAATTCTCATTCATAACAATTTCTAATTATCCCCTTGCCTGTTTATGGTTGAAGTTCAGATTGCTAGAAACATCATGGTGCTGAATCATCAGATTATGTTATTGTGTTTACCTACAGTCAGGCCCTAGGAGGGGATGTTTGAAAAAAAATGAAAAACGGAAACATTTTCACTATATATTACTCAGTCCTTCAGGAGGTGGATACACTACATCCACCTGGGTCTTCTGCTACAGCTCTCTGTAGGACTATTGACCCTCCTTAATCTTTCTTTCCTCTGCCACTTCTCAGTCCTAATATCTATTTTTCCTTTCTTTAGCTACCCCTGAGTCTCCATTTCCAGCTCAGTTTAGTATAATACTTATTTTACCTCTCTACTTCTAGAATCTTAGAATTGATTTGGATATAAGATAACTCCAACTTTCTATACAAATTCCTTAGGGCATGATGAAATCCTTACAAGAAGCAGTTAGGTAGTGAAATGGATAGAGTGCTGAGCCCAGAGTCAGAAAGACACCTCCTCCTCAGTTCAAGGTGGCATTAGACACTTAATAACTGCATGACCCTGGACAAGTCACTTAACCCTGTTTGCCTTGGTTTTTCATCTGTAAAAATGAACTAGAGAAGGAAATGACAAACCACTCTAGTATCTTTGCCAAGAAAACCCCAAATGGGGTCATGAAGAGTTGGACATGACTGAACAATAAGTCTTTAAGATAATGACTTTGATTGATTCAATCAAAAGGTCTTATTCACATTTGGCTTGGATTGATTAAATCAAGAGGTTTTCTAACTTATCCAAGGTAATTATTTTTAATGTAATGGGATAATAAATGAAGGCCTAATATTACACTTAGAATTCTGCATAAAAAAGATATAAAACCTGCTGGGTCTCCCAAAAACTGTAAAAAAAGAGGTTCTTAAAATTTTTTCATCATTCCTTTGGCAGCATGGTAAAGTCTAGGGACTCCTTAGAGTGTATATGTATATATATATATAGATATATATATATACATATATATATCTATATATACACATATATATGTGTATATATATATTTTAATGCATAAAACAAAGCATATAGGATTAAAAAGAAAATCAATTTTTTTAAAATAGAATTATCAACAGATTAAAAAACAACCAAATTCACAACCTTAGGTTGAGAACTCCTGCATAAGGATTTATACTTATACCATTATCCAAGGTTTGTCGGGGAGTTCAGTTGTTTTACAGTTGTGTCTGACTCTTTTTGACCCCATTTGTGATTTTTGTAGCAAAAATACTGAATGCTCCACTGTTTCCTTCTCCAGTTCATTTTACGGATGTGGAAACTAAGGCAAATAGGGTAAAGCAACTTGCCCAAGGAAACACAGCTATTTCTTGAGGCAAGATTTGAACTCAGGTCTTCCTGACTCCAGGCCCCATGCTCTATCCACTGTGCCACCTAGCTGCTCATTTGTGGGTGAGGGATACCCAGAAATAATTTTGAAAGCATAGTATTAAACAGGGAACCAAAATAAAATTTTAGGGAGCGGGTTTCTAGTGAAGAACGCAAGCCCAGTTAGCTGGAAATACTATTAAAAACAGAATTAAGCTTAATACCACGTGTTGGGGAGAGGCCCTGTTCTATATTCTAAAGAAGCTGGTAACTGGTACAAAGAAATGAAAACCTGTTGAAGCCAAGGCTAAACCTGAATTATTGTGCTTTTTTGTTTTCTCTCACAGGAAAGTTCCTTACCCTTCTCCATCATTATCTGATAATAACATTCTACCTTTTTCTCTTAAAATATTATTTGTGGGGTGGCTAGGTGGCACAGTGAACAGAGAACCAGCTCTGAAGTCAGGAGGACTTGAGTTCAAATCCTGCCTCAGATACTTAACACTTACTAGCTGTGTGATCTTGGGCAAGTCACTTAACCCCAACTGCCCCGTCCTTCCCCCTCTCCAAAAAACCAAAATACACACAAAAAAAATTTGCTTATTTATTTTTTAAAAAGTGTATTATCTCTCTCTGTCACTCCCCTCCTCCACTGAAGAGTTTTAAAAATGAAATAAAACAAAACAAAAAAAATAAACCCTCATAACACTCCATATGCATATTGCAGCAAAACAAATTGCTACATTGGCCGTGACCAAAAAAAAAATCTTTTCCTGCAATTTCAATCCATTATCTCTCTAGAAAGAGGTGGATGGTGTGTTTCATCTTCAGTGCTCTGTACTTATGTTTTATCATTGCATTGATTAGAGTACTAAGGTCTTTCAACGTTGTTTTTCTCAATAACGTGGCTGGCATTTTGAAACTTGTAATTCTTACTTCACTCTGAGTCATTTATACATTCCAGTTTCCTCTAAAACTATCTATTCTGTAATATCTTCTGGCACAATAACATTCCACGATATTAATTTAGCACAATTTATTCGACCCTGGCCCATAGGTGAGGGGGCTCTTGCTTAATGTCAAATTTGTAGCTATGATGAAAAGAATTGCCATAAATATTCTTAAAGTGCTTAGTATTGTGCCTGAAACATGGTAGGTACTAAATAACTTTGTGTTCCTTGCCTTCCCTTTCTTTGGTCTCTTTAGGGTATAGAACTAACAAAAGTATAGCTAGGTAAGGTGATACACTCAATAGAGAGTTAGACTTAGAGTCAGGAAAATCTGAGTTTGAATCCAACCTCTCCAAAACCTACTTGCTACGTGATCCTGGGTGTTAGTAAAATGAGAAGGATGGAAATGACGATGGACTTCCTTTTCATCTCTGAATCTATGAACTTATAAACTTTCTACCCAATAGAACTAAACCTGTCTGTGGCCAAATGTCAGTAGATCAGTCCCGAGAAGCAATTTCAGTCAGTCAATCAATAAAAATTTATTAAGTGCCTACTATATGCCAGAGGGGTAGTTAGGTGGCACAGTGGATGGAGTGCTGGGCCTGGAGTCAGGCAGACCTGATTTCAAATCTGATCTTAGATACTTACTAACTGTGTGGCCCCGGGCAAGTCATTTACTCATGTTTGGTTCAGTTTCCTCATCTATAAAATGAGCTAGAGAAGGAAATGGCAGAGTACTCCAGTATCTTTGCCAAGAAAACCCCAAATGGTGTCACAAAGAGGCAGACACAAAAACCACAATGATAATAACGATATGCCAGGCGCTGTGATAAGTATTAGCATACAAAAAGAGGGAAAAGATGACTTCAGAAGACCATGACAGGGACATTCACAATGGAGACTACCAGTGCTGAAAAGATATGTCCAGAAAATCTAGGGGTGATCACAGGTTTGACTGACACTACGAGTGTGGTCAAGATTCAACAGGTCCAGCAAAGATGATCTGTCTGTAAGGACCAATTATTCACCTGGCAGACACTATGCACCAAGAAAAACACCCAGGGAGCCAGGCTTGAGGGAGCAGCATGAGCACTTCACCAGAATGCATCAGTGGCCCTGCAGTGTTAGAGGTGGAAGTGCTTGGGACTCAGCTACACGTTGTATCTAAATCCATTCGTGCTACTAATGATATGTGTATTTGTGGCAGAGTGTTTCACCCTTTTAAAAGGGAAATACTTTATTGCTATCTTACTTATTTATGATTTCATAAATACCTTGGTTTTGAGCTTATTGTGTCCTGTGGCTGACCAGGAAAGGTAAACATATCATTGAGAGTTTCTGTACTCTTTTTCCTTGCTGTTGTTTGTGGATGTAGAACCATAGAAAACCTTGAATGGGAGGTAATGTTGAGGAACCCACTTATGAATTCAGAGGTGTCCCAAAACTGTATTACAGTCCCCCCATTAGGAGTTTAACTAGGAATCATCTGAGATTCATTCCAACTCTTTCTTAATTATGTGATCCTTCCCACAATGCTTTCAAACAAGAATAAAAAGATGTACCAATAACTGTCCTCAATATTTTTTTTTCTTTCTATATGACAGTGACTTATGTCTTTACTGATTGGTATATATGGTATTGTACAAGTATCCTTCTCCTATAGACTTAGATCAAAGGGTAATGTGAATCCTTTAGAAAAAAAATCCTCAATAGTTTTGGAAATTGGAAGCAGGTACTTATTATTTTATTGCTTTCCTTTCATCTTTAACCTTCTGATGTATGTGCTTTTCCTCCTCCTTGATGACCTGGCAATAGAATGGGACATTCAAATGAGATGTTGCTCAGTCCAATCTTAGTAAGGAATTAACTCTTCCCTTCCTGTTACATTATCAGCACAGTCTACTGCTGTTTTCACAATCTATGACAAACAGGTTAGACAGATAGATAGACAGCCAGATAAACAATTCATTAAGCATTTGCTATGACAGTGCTAAGCTCTAGGGAGACAAATAATAAGATGGTCTCTATTTTCAAGGAGATTACATTCTAAAAGGTGAAGACAACATTAAGGAATCTTGAAAGAGGGAACAAAGGGGAGGGTTCAAATTGTTTCATGATTCAATACTGATTAATTTCATTTTAAAAAGACCAACTTTTAGAAGAAGGAATTAAGAAGAGTTAGCATGCCACAGTTTAAGGTTTTGAAACACTTTACACAAATGATCTCACTCTGATCATTGCAACAACCCTGTGAAGTAGGTGATATAGAGTAGAGGCTCTTACGGGGAGTAGTGATTAGAGGGCTAAACTTGTGGTTAGGAAGATGTGTTCTAATCCTTCCTCAGACAATTACTTGCTGTGTGACTTTAGGCAAACCACTTACCTTGTCTAAGCTTCAGTTTACTCATCGGCAAAGTGGAAATAATAATGACATTTACTTCTCAAAGTTGTAATGAAGACACGAAATGTTATCTCAAGTAACATCATATATGTGAAGCTCTCCCCCATGTTAAAGTAGCGAATTATCCTCATATAAAGAGAAGGAAACCAAGGCACAGAGAGGTTATGTGACTTGCCCATGGGTACACAACCAGTTGGTCATTGACAGGTCTATCCCTATTTAGACCATGAGTTACTTGACAAAAGAGGCCGGCTTTTTTTTTTCTTTGTTGGTTTCCTCAGTGCTTAGCACTAGGGCTAGCATACAACAGGTACTTTGTCATAGGTATGACTGACTTGAAACTGTTGCAAGTGAAATTCAAATCCAGGTCTACCCTGCCTCCACATACAAAGTTTTTCCTACCATATCATGTTATTTCTTGACTAGAAGAGGAAAAACAGAAGGTCTCTGGATGAACTTTTTTTTAATCATCAATGATTCCCTATTGACTGTAGGAAAAAAATACAAAATACTCAGCCTACCATTCAAAATCCTCCTCTTGGGGTGGCTAGGTGGCACAGTGAATAGAGCACCAGCCCTGGAGTCAGGAGGACCTGAGTTCAAATTTGGCCACAGACACTTAACTGAAAAACTAGCTGTGTGACCTTGGGTAAGTCATTTAACTTGCCCTCCAAAAAGCAAAAAATAAAAATAAGTCCTTCTCAGTCAGACTCCAATCTGTCTTTTAAGTCTTATTCCATACTTTACTCCTTCAAAAACTTTCTGTTGCAACCAGTCTGGCCTGCTAGGTCTTCCATTAACTGCTTCCATGCTTCTCCTTGTATGTGTCCATTCCTGTCTTAGTTCCATTTCATAGATTCCCTAACTTACTTCAATACACCATTCAGGTTCCATATCCAATAGGAAGGGCATTTTGCCCACACTCTTAGTTATTGGTACTATCTCCCTTTTGAAATTATTTTGTAAACATTATGAACTCAAATTGTGTACCCAAATGAGTGCATGTTATATCTGCTCCCCTCCTCCTACAACTCAGTGGAATGTCAGCTCATTAAGGGTAGGGACTGCTTCAGTTTTGTCTTTGTTTTCCTAGTACCTAGCCCAGTGCTTTATACATAAGAATTTAATAAATGTTCATTGGAATGAAATAAATATACAGCAGAATGCAGGTTGAAATAGAGAGGCAAAATTATTTGTTTTTCCGTCTAGAAAAAGGTACAATAAGGCCCAAGGAGACCATCAACCTGAGAGACAGATTGCAGAAACAATCACCCCTAAAGAGCAAGAACCTTGTGGTTCCAAGTCTCAGGCTGAAATAGGGATTAAAACCATAATTATAAAGCCCAGTTAGTAAGAACATCCATATTCCAGAAAGTGAGGTGGTATAATGCCAAGCAAAGGCAACTTCCAAGGTTCAGATTACCAGCATAGTAAACCCCATTTATTCAGCAGACGTTCACAGAACAGAGAAAGTCAAAATACAGTGTAACTTGTTCCTTTAGCAAGTACGTTTTCAAATTCAATCCAGGTACTACTCCACCCCTAGACAATATATTCATTTAGTCAGTCAAAAGTCTCTTCTCAAATGGAGATTAGTCTCCAACCATAAACAAAGTACATTCATTTGGTCAATCATAGAGCACAAAAAAACTCAAACCCCTGAATCTCAAAAGGGGCAAGAGAACACAAAAGGCCATCCACCCTTAAGTTACAACAAAGGGAAGATATCATCTCAGCATTGAATACCCAAGGAAAAGGCCCTTCTTTCATCTTCACTTGAGGCAAGCCCTTGGCAATCTCAGTTCCTGGGGAGACAAGGCTCAACAAAGCCATAGCCAGTGTCCTCATCAAGTCACTCTCTGCCTGTAGAACAGTCCCAGAAACTCTGAAAACATCAGCAAGGCCCTCTTACAGGATTTCTGTGCAGGTACCACAAGAAAATCCTCCTTCAGGGCTTCTGAACCAACAGCCAGGTTCCAGGACCTCTACAACAGCAGCACTCTCCTTCACCATCAGGTGAATCTGGCAAAACAACATCAAAACAGACAGACAAAATACCAGCATCACAGCCATGCCTCCTCAGTCCTTGGCAGTTCCAGGTGGCAGTTCTCAAAAGTCCTGGGCAGTTCCAATGGGCTCTCAGCAGTCTTTCTCTCAGCAACTCAGGCTCCGTGATATTGGATACTGCTCTCCCAAAGTCCTTCTGGCCTTCTTTAGGCTTGGGCCTCTCTCCCAATTCACAGCTCCTCCCAGTTCAGCCCTCTCTCTTCATATCAACAAATCCATCCCACAAGTGGGATTCACAAGCTCTGGGTTTTAACACTCAACCCAAAAACCAAGCCAATACAGGGGCATCTCCAAATTCCATTACCAGTACAGGTGGGTACCAGTTAGAAGTGCAAGTTGGAGAGATTTTTCCAAAATGAAAAGGAAATTTAAACTTAACCCCCTCCCCCAAGAAAGAAACTTCCAAAAACCAAATTCTGCTCTTTTTCAGAATCATTGGTAGGCTATGTTAAGTCTCAGCAAAGGCTCACCAAATCTGCGTATTTGTTCTGTATCCAAGGTTCACTTCTATGCTATTTGAAAGTCATTGATTAACTGACATCTTGAAATGGGTCAATTAAGCAGTGCACAATGTCTACAACATGAATTATACAACAAAAAGGACTGAAAGAGCCTCTATTTCTCTCTCAAATGCTTGCCACATGTACTTTCTATTCCTTCAAATGCCTGTACTTCCACATGAATGGTACATTACTCTTTTTTTTTTCTGCTCTGAACTCATTGTAATGAAATCTTCACAGTATCGTGCAGTGATGGGAACATATCCCATATAGGATTCCTAAGTCTTTGAATAGCAACAAGTTTGATTCACTCCACCATCACAAAGCCAGTCACAGGTAACAAGGGACCTTATGCCCCTTCTCAGAAAGATGGTGGATAAGGAGGAGAGTTCCATGAGTCTTCAGGCACTACTAGGTTGATGGCCTATAATAGACCTGCACAACATATGGCCCACCAAAGCATTTTAGGCAGTCCCTGAAAAATGTGGAGGATGTAAAAGAAACTAAAGATGCAATGATTGTTTTGTCCGTGCCCCACTTAATCCACCTTCCACTAGTCACTATTATCTGGTATATAACTTGGCACATGGGTTGCTACTGTGGCACTCTCTCCTGTTTGTCATGTGACCCACAACAACCAACAATCATCAGTCTGTCTGTGGTCTGAGAGGAGCGAACTCATGATAAATAAAAATCTTTAGTAATAAGTGTAATTAATTGATATTAATTGAAATTTCTCTTATTTATATGGTTTATTTGCAAAATAATTTTTTTCATTAATGTGAGAGACATCTTTAATCTAGAAATAAACAACATTCGTTGGAAAGCTAGGAAGGTTTCATTACATTTATTTTACATTTATTCTTTCTGAATAAATGGGTAGCTCCCTTAATGGTGTAGAGTAACGCAGACAAATGTGAGCCCTTTTATATTGCTTCCATTCAAATTTCCCACCTCGTTCTTCATTGGCTAGGTGGAACCTCGTGAACTGCCCACATCAAGCATGGGTACAAGCCTCTAACCTCCTACCTGATCGGAAATCTGGCTCTGCTAGACCACAGCTCTGACTAGAACCTCTGACTTTCATTCTGCTATCACTCAAAGATAGGAGTACTTTAATGCCGTAGGAACAAAATTCCTCCCATTGTTTCCCACAATCAATAATACCTTTACTTGGAAAGTGAACCACTAAAAATCTATCTGCAGCCCAAGGAAGTTTAGCCTATTTTAGTTAATTTTAATAAACTGCCAAGTTATATAGGTCTAGCCTATAATAACGAAAAGGAAGATGCAAAGATGGACAAAGGAATTGAGCAAAGGTATATTCCAGAGAGTCATTAGAGATTTTAGTTGGATCTGCTTATATGAGATAGATAAATTTTCTGTCTTTCACCCTTGGTCTCAATGTTTTGAGGTATTATTCTTAATTACTGAAGCCCTGACTCCTTTCCTATCTGGACTCCAAATATTTCTCTTCTAGATTTCAAAATTCTTATACCGACCTCCAATCTCTTCTTTCACCCTTCTGGAAATCTCAGATGGTCTGGAAGTCATTTCATAAACATTTCTCTTCATCTGTCTTTGTTTTTCATTTACCTGTAGTAAAATCACTGTTATAACTCAATTTGCCCTCAGACTGAGGCTGGCTTTTTCACCTATTGTCATAGGTAGAAATTTTGTTCCTTTCTGCTCTAGTTGTCTTATGGCTCAGGAACATGAAGTCTATGGCACCATGGCCCCCTTCTCTGAGCCTGCCCTTCCCAAATTCTCTTAGCAAGGTCCTATGAAACTCTAATCTTTCCCTATTCAAAATCTGTGCCTACTGGAGACTAAATGAAGGCCATGTGGTTCAGTGGAAAAGCAGTCAGAATTCAAGTCAAAGCAGCAAAAATCATGACTTCAAAAGACTAATGATGGAATATAGCTCCCCCTTCTTGGCAGAGAGGTGATGAAGCAGAGTTGCAGAATGAGAAGTACATTGTGAGACATATTTCAAGGGAGGGTTTCTGTTCAGTGTAAGAGATAGGTTAATGGGTAGTGATCTATGTGCAAATATGTGAGATATATCTATATATATATATATCTATATATATAAATATATATATATACACACATATATACAAATACACATATGAAATAAATCTTTTTTATTCACAAAAGAACAAAAAGGAATGAAGATGACAACAAAATAGATCAATTTTGATAGTATACTGCTAAATAATATGGATATATTATTTAAATAATCATTCTAGGAATTATTTCCCTCTCTCCCTCTATATAGAAAGCATGTCCCTTAAGGGACTCTCAATAAATTTATGTCTATGTATTCCTAGTAACTAGTACAGTACTTGGCATATAGAAGGTAAGCAAGTAATAAATGCTGATTGATTGATTGATAGGGCTTCACTGATTCATTCCTAGCACGTTGGCATAATTAACATAACAAAGACCCATCTAAAACCAGTTCACTTTTCTCAGCTTCCTTTCATCCAGCAACCTCTTTCATTGACTTTTTTGTGATCTCAGTGAAGATTCATTTCCCACATCCTCTCCTTAGGGAAATGCTTTTTCTTAACTTCTTCTAGTAATTATTTATAATAGAGATATATAGGGCTTATCTGAGGACCTGATGATCTGAGGACTTCCATGTTCCCAAAATTCTTGGGACCCCAGGGAAAGTCTCAGTCAGTCAGAGAGAAACTCTGAACAAATCTTTCATGAGGTATAAACTTCTTGGATTTACAGTAATTTATAATGATAGATAATTTTCTCCACAAATAAAACCCGAGTCCCAGTATCACAATTAAAGATTTTGGCACTTAGTTGTTAGCTGTTTTCAATTCTTCAAATTTGTTTCATGTGCTTTTTAGCTTTGGCAATCCAATTACACTCTAAGTTCCTTGAGAATAGGAGGGACCATAAGGTCTTGTGCATCTTTCGTAGTACTCAAAGGAACTAGTGCTCAGGTTCATGGTAAATGTTTGCTGACTGATTAACTGATTGACTGATCAGGTTACTTGCATCTCAAGCAAGAAGAAAAAAATTAGATTCTGGAAAAATAATAGAATTTCTGAAGCCTGGAATTAACACCCAAATTATACTTTCATTGATAAGACAGCCTGTGGTATGTGTATATATGTGGGTATATTTATATATGTGTATACATATATAGATATAGACATACATGTATGTATGTGTATATTTACCTGAATCCCATTCTACTTACATATTTCTATCCTCCCCATCTAGTCATAAAAAAGAACTCAAGAGAAATTCAGCTCCCATACAATTTTCCTATCCTACTCACAAAACTCCTCTATCTCCCCAACACTTCTGAAATAACCATTACAGTGAAAAGGGGAAAAAAAAAATTCTAAACAGAGATTGCTTTGATCTTTTCAGGACAAAGAGGACTAACTAAGGTAATCCTGAGAATGGATCTTGTGACAGCCTGGATTCCACAATCCAATACCACCCTGAATAAAGAAATCAGTCACTAGATCATGACTTCTTTGGTTGGCCAATGCAATCCATATGACAAAGAAAAATATAAAACACATGTAGCCTTCCAGATCCTATAGTCATGATCACAGTGTCCAAATTAAAATAAAATATAGCAAAGGACATTATGAAACTATATTTTCTAGAAACAAAAAAATTACTTTTTGGTATTTTAAATATTGAGAAACAGTTTAGTAGAATGATTATATCAGCCTTAGAAACAAAAAGATGTAAAAATATAATACCTCTGTTACTACAGGAATATCAATTAAACTTTCAGCACCAAATAGCTAAGACCATAAACTATACACAAGTCATTGACCAGCATTAGTGAGAAGGGGGAGTTTTCCTAACAGGATTTTCCCCACAGAGATGAAATCACAGGTTCATCCAAGGTAAAGTAAGACAACACCAGTAAAATAATTTATTTATTAGAAGAACTGGGTGGACCATATCAATGTTGACCTTATAAATTAAACCAGCAGACAATAGGAAATGGCAGTTAATGAAAGAAAGGCTCACAAGTTCTTGTTACAAAGGTGAATAAAGGCATTAACAACTTGCTGTAGCTGGGTGTCCAAAACCAATGAGAAACTTAATTCCATGAGACGCTTGAACATGGAACTCTGTCCCTGTCCTCAGTGATTATACAAACCAATAAAGTGAACATTACTGTACCTTATGTACAAGTATATATAAGAGGATGAAAAAATGAAGATATACTATGAAGAACATAATAAAATTCATTCCAAACTAAGGCAAAATATATATGGTCAGTTCATTGTAAAAGTAGATTATAAGGCAAGATGATCATTTTTAAAAAGATGCTCAAGATTAAGAACAAATGATACCAAAATCTTATAAAATATTCAGAGAAAATTCATGATATATTCAGAAGTATTTCATAAATATGAAAGAGCTGGGTAGTGGAAAGAACCAAATGACAACATATGTACACATACACACAAATTGAATGTATGTTAACATTAAAGAAACAATCACTTACTGACATAGTAGACATTTCTAAATCAACACCCTGTTTGCAGATAAACCATTAACTCAAAAAAGCAAATAAATGACATTTTTTTTAAAAGGAAAATAATTTTTTAATAGAAAAATACAAGTCCCACCTGATTTATTCAAAGAAACTATTGATGTCAAAGCATGAGAAATGGATAAAGGTAAGGATATTTACTCTGATTTCCTTTTCTTAAAAAGTTTAACCCATATAAAGTAACCATTGCAATCTGGGAGCAAAAAGAAATGGTCTCATCCAACAAACACTTGATCTTCTTGCTGCATGAAAAAGCAAGGTAGTCTAGGATATCACTGGTATAGAGCTCAAATATATTTGTAAAACATTGTGGGAGATGGTGGGAGAAAGTTATCAATATTATCCCTTTAAAAATAAAGCAAAAAAAAAAAATAACAGAGGAGAAAGTGAGTTTACTACAGAAAACTTGGCATGAGACCTAAGCCAGATGGATCTCAAGTGCAATCAGAATTTAAACTAGAAGACAAGCAAAATATGTATAAAAAAGAATAGCACATATACATACATGTGTATAGTTATTTATTTATAATGTTGCTGTTCAGTTACGTCTAACTCTTTCTGACCCCATTTGAGGTTTTCTTGGCAAAGATACTGGAATGGTTTGCTATTTCCTTCTCCAGTTCATTTTTTTTTGTTTGTTTTTGTTATTACAGATGAGGAACTGAATCAAACATTCTTATGTGACTTGCCAAGGGTCACACAGTAAGTGTCTGAGGCCAGATTTGAATAGTCTTCCCGATTCTAGGTCAGGCACTCTATTTGCCACCTAGCTGCCCATATATGTATGTATGTATGTATGTATGTATGTATGTATGTGTGTCAGGAGAGAAATGTATGTATATCATGATATATAGATACATACACCTATGTATCATCAGGTACATCTATATATGTGTGTATAATGTATATCATGATACATAGGGGTGTGTCTATATTGATGCTTGTGTACATATACATAAATAATACACATACATATACATATACATATTCATACACCCATTTTCATCATCAGTGACAATGGAGGGACCTTAATGAACAAAATAACAGAAATACTTTCTCTCAAATCTAATGGGTCTTCAGAAATTGTAATTCAATCTGTAGTTGAACTTGTAACCATTGGATTCTACCATTTCAGTTCTTTGTATCAAGAAAATCAGGGGCGGGTAGGTGGCACAGTGAAAAGAGCACCGGCCCTGGAGTCAGGAGGACCTGAGTTCAAATCCAACCTCAGACACTTAACACTCACTGGCCATGTGACCTTGGGCAAATCACTTAACCCCAACTGTGCTCCAAAAAGCAAAGGAAGGAAGGAAGGAGGGAGGGAGTGAAGGAAGGAAGGAAGGAAGAGAGAAAGAAAGAAAATCACTGGGGCAGCTAGGAGGCAAGTGGAGAGAGCAAATGGCTAGGAGTCAGGAAATGAGTTCCAGTTTGACCTCAGAAGTTGCATAACCTCTGCCTGCCTCAGATTCCTCATCTGTAAAGTGAGGCTAATAATAACACCTACCTCATGGGGCTGTAGTGAAAAACAAACGAGAAGATATTTGGAAAGCATTTAACATAGTGCCTGGCACATAGGAGGTGTTTTATAAATGTTAGCTATCTTCATTATTATTATTATTATTATTATTATTATTATTAAATGTAAATGAGACTGAAAGACGTTTAGACCTGGAACTTCATTAGACTAAATTATCACAGAAATAATCTTGTCTGGAAGTTTCACAAATTTAAAAACATCGATAAGTCAATTTTCAAGACATCTCAGAGAAAGAATGATATCAAACAACTGGGGAGGAAAAAAATCACAGGTGATATTTTTTCTTTCTGAAAAATAATTTTTTATTGATTTCTTTTTTTAACTTCCTCCTCCTATTCCTTAAACTGTCTCCAAGTCAGGCCATCCAGATTAAGGGCCTAAGAGCATGAGGTCCCCCTTGTCCTTGGGCTCCATTATTTCAAAGTAGGGAAGACTTTCCTACAGATGATAGTGTTAATTTCCCCAAGGCAATTGAGACGTTATTAGCAACCACTAACATAGAAACCTAATTCCTCATGTCTAAATTTTTTTTCTTTATACATTTTGCTTAATTTTAATTGATATGTGTGATTATTCAAATATATTAATAAGAATCAAACAAAATGTACCTTCTTTTGGGCAGAGCACCCTCAGAAGAGAGGGAGACAGAGATGGAGAGGGAGAGGGAGAGGGAAAAGGAGAAGATGGACAGGGAAGAGAGTACTCACAGGTTGTGTTTGTCCTTTGTTCTAGAAGAGGACCATGACACCAGGAAATGATAACATGACTTGCAGTTGACTTGGATTTGAGTGAGGGAGGGCTGTGCAAGATCACCACCTTCTCTTTCTCCTCCAGTCATCTGGGTCCAGGGGTCAGATATTCATCAGGACTAATGGAGATGGCCCAGGAAGCAAAGGGAGACCCTGGACCTTTTGGGCCAAGGTATTTTCAGGTTCTCACTTTGAGTGAGATAACGCTCATTCCATGAAAAAGACTCTTTAAGAAATGAGTGAAGGGGTGCCCTCTTTTATTAAAAAAACTCAAACTGGAAGAGGAAGACCCACAAGATTACTGGCCAAAAGAGAAAGTTACTATTTACTATTTACATACACTCTGTGCTAGGAGGTCAGAGACCTATTACTGTCCAATCTATTTATGAGCTCCTGATTGAACTGGGTTTAAGGCTCAGTCCTTGAGAAAACAATCTGACCAGGAAACCCCAAGTTAAAGTTCTTAAAGAAACCTATTCACTCAAAGTGCGAACCTGAAAAGACCTTTGCCTAAAAGGGCCAGGGTCTTTCATTGCATCCTGGGCCATCTCCAGTCATCCTGACGAATATCAGGCCACTGGACCCAGATGGCTCTGGAAGAGAAAGTGAAGCTGGTGACCTTACACAGCCCTCCCTCACTCAAATCAACGTCAACTACAGATCAGGTCATCATTTCCCTGATGTCATGGTCCTCTTCGAAAATGAAACAAGAATAAAACAAAAACAATATTGCATTTATTTTACACAGAGTATATATTTACCTGAATATGTATATGCTATTTCCTGCAGAAGATATAAACTCCTTGAGAGCATTGACTGCCTCACCCAGAAACTAGTATGCTTGACATGCAGTAGGTTCTTAAATAGGCAAACCTAAATAGTTTGGTGGAGCTGTGGAGAGACAGGACCTGGAGTCAGAATGACTCATCTCCCTGAGTTCAAATTTGGCCTCCTACGCTTATCAGCTGTGTGATTCTGGGCAAGTCACTTAATCCTCTTTGCCTCAGTTTCCTCATCTGTAAAATGATCAGGAGAGGAAAATGGCAAATTCCTCCAGTATCTTTTCCAAGAAAATCCCAAATGGGGTCACAAAGATACAGGCATGACTGAAACCATTGAATAACAAGAGGTGTTTAATAAAAATCCCCATTGATTGAATAAAAACATAGTCATAAGCAAGAATAACAACTAGAAATAAAATAAATATTCTAAAAACTCTATTCATAAGACACACAAACAAGCAGTTAAGGAAAATGACATAAAATTGGTTACAATTGATTGGATCTGTAACCATAATCTCTTCTTATTTAGGGACATGTGTGTACATATATATGTATATATTCACATATATGCATATATATACACATGTGTGTATATATACACACACACAATATATACTTATATATATATATATATATATATATATATATATACGCAGTGTTTAAATCTCTTTGTCTCTCCCCCCTATCCCCACCCGGTCTCTTTCCTTCCCTCTCTCTCCCATTCTCTCCCTCCCTTCTTTTTCTCTCTCTCTCTGTCTCTCTCTCCGTTTGTATGTATGTGTGTGAATTAACACTAACAAGGTAATTACAAAAGATTTATTGCATTTATCATGAGTTTTGTTGCTGTTTGCTGCAAACATTTTAAATATCTTTGTAAACTGCATATGTATTATACTTTTGGTTCTTTAAGTAGATTTTTAGGTATTTTTCACTTTGAAATCACTTGATTTCCCCATCTCCCTCCCTTCCTCCATCCAGAGAGACTTCCCTGGTGCTGTATCATTTCATCTGTTTTCCTATATTACTTTTAAAAATATTTTTCATATCTACCTTATGTCGTAATTCCTTCATAGTTACAGTTAAAGAATTAGCTTTTTAAATGATTCTCTGATCAACAATCAAGGGAAGAATAATAAAGGGCCAGTTAGGCTTGCCCAAGTTTTTCCTACAATCACAGATGTCCTGTGCAGTCTAAATGAAAGAATTTCCTATTGATTGTGAGATCCTTCAGGTGATGCTATTGTAAGCATCAGGCCCCAGAATAATACAGGGATTCCTCTATTCATTTAGCTACCATTTGTTAAGTGTCTACTATTAACCAAACACTATCATTAACAAACATGTTTTAAATTTCTTGCTTAATTCATTTCTAGATGCCAGGGATATAAAGAGAAAACTAAACAACATGTGAGACACAAAGACCCTACCCCACATTGACTACTCGGAGATGCCTCAAGGTGAAAGTAGAAAGGTTTCTTTATTAGAATCTCGTGAGAAATGGGCAGTCTGACCACTGGAACACCCAGAAGGAGGAGACCACTGTGCAAAAGCAGAAATGTTAATTATGCTAGCTAGGTGGGCAAAGGTGGAGTTAGGGAGGAGTTTGGGAGGAGTTTAGGAGTGTTCAGTGCTTAAAGGGACATGCACTTTTTACATCAACTGTGCAGTTGAGGATGAAGATTAAATTCTAGACCTGTGGGACATCCAATATAGTTGGGAGAGGAAATTCTGAATTGGAATACAACAGGCAAGCTAGCTTGGCTGTAGAATTTGGAGAGGGAAGTAATTAGAAATAATTTTGAAGATTTCCATTATAGATCATGATGTAAGCATTTTCAGTTGGTCCCAACTTCTTTTAGAGCTGGTGTTTTTTACATGGATTCAGAGAAACTGACATTTTTCTTTTTGTTCTTATATTTTGGTAATTGTATTTCAAAATAACTTGTATGCTTTATAATCCCATATCTTTTATTTTATGCATTTAAGAACATTATTCTAAGAAATAATCTATAGGTTTCACCAGACTGACAAAGGGGCCCATAACACATTAAAAAACTTAAGAATCCCCGTTGTACAATCAGTCCAGAAACAATGTTAAACAGTTACAAAAGAAACAGGGAACTAATAAACAGGAGAAATTAGTTATGCAGGAAGCCGGTGAAGTGAATACCATCTAATGCAAAAAATACACAGGCGCACATAACAAAAGTCATTTTGAAAGTAAAGCAAGTAACTGTGGAGTCAAAAGAAGTTTAAAAAGTAAGTGAATAAATAGGTAAGTGAGTAGATATTAAGCAAATAAATAAATTGAGAAAAAACAAACAGCCAGGAAGTAGAAACTTCCCAATAGAAATTCTGAAGAAATGAGCAAACAGAAGAAAGCTTCTAGCAATTAAGAAATACCGTGGGTAAAACTACAGAAATAAATAAACATAAAAATAAAAGGCAGAAACCCAGAAAAGAGAATGGATTAACCTCAAGAACGTCAATAGTAGATGAAAAGGCTACTAAAACAAATAAGAGAAGGGATAAAGATTGGCATTTGAGTTCTTCAGAGAAAACTAGAAGGAGAATAAATATCTTAGAAGAGAAGTGAGAGACTTCTGGGTCTTGTGACTGGAGAACTGGAAGACGAGACATTTTCTCTGCTCCATCAGGAACTCTCAAATCTCTCCAAAATATAATTATTCATGAGAGAAAAAGCAATTTCAGTTGTCTGCGTGGTCTAGGGCAGTAAGAAACCAAATAAGTAGAAGCCTGATTAAGTAACAATAGAAAATGAGCCCTAACCACTAAGGTGCTCACTCCTTAGTTTACTGCTTTCTAACTCTAGGGACCACAGAGAGCTCAGTGGGCAGGCATAGGCCTTAGAGTCTAGAGTGGTGCAAATCTAATCTCAGACCTTGCTTGTATGACAATGATCAAGTCATGTAATTGCTGTTTCCCTCAGTTTCCCTATCTGTAAAATGTGGATAAAAATAGTACCTGCCTCCCAGGTTGTTCTGAGCATCAAATGAGATAATATTTGCAAAATATAGCACAATGCCTGGCACATAAGCGATATGTATATGTTAGCTGTTATCATCAGCACTCCCATCTGCATTGCCCACTATACTTCCACCAGCGGGCCTAAACAAGCTGATCAGATTGCAACACAATTTACATCTACACTCTGAGCCCTTTATCCTTTACTACAGGGACCCAGAGATCCAAACCTTATAAATTTGATCTGGTTGTAAGAGCAGCTTAGTAGTGCTCTGTGCCACAACAGAGTTTGACCAGAAAAATAAAACAAAACACTTAATAAACATTTATTGAGTACCTACTAATTGCCAGGCACTGTGCTAAGTGCTTGGAATACAAAAAGAATCAAAATACAGCCCCTGTCCTCAAGTAGATCACAATCTTTTGTGGATAGTACAGGAAAAAAATGTACAAACAACATAATGTATGTATGTGTGTGTGTTTATGTATCTATGTGTATCTATCTATCATCTGTCTATCTATCACAGTGGTTCTCAACCTTCCTAATGAGGCGACCCTTTCATACTCATATATGGGCATATCTGCATGTGGGTAGACCCACATGGAAACAGATAGAGGAGTGGTGTCTGGATTCCTAAGACCATTGGAAATATGTGTTTTCCAATGGTCTTAGGTGACCCTTGTGAAAGAGTCATTTGACCCCCAAAGGGGACGCGACCCACAGATTGAGAGCCACTGATTGATCTACCTATCTATCTATCTATCTATCTAGGAAAGAACTAGAAAGGAGGCTGAGGAAAGGCTTCCTGTAGAAGAAAAGAGGAAGAGAGGGAAGGAGGACTGGATGTTGGTTTGTGGCTATGTGGCACTCCACAAAGATTGAAAAAAGAAACCAACATTCAGCTGAGACCAGTTCTTTCATTCCTAGAAGTCAGTTGGAGCATAGAATTCAGCTGGTAAATCTTGAATTAGAAGAAAACTGAGGCACTTTGAGATACAGTCCCCAGGGAAACCACCATCAAAGGGCAAAGACTCAGAAAGTAAGTAATAGAATAAAATAAGGGAAAATTACTAAAGATCTTGGGGGGAAAGAAAACTTGATTAATTCCTTGAGCACAAGCAGATAACCAGAAGGGAAGATATTAAGAACAGGAGGGAATGTGATCTCCACATAAACTAAAAAAGTTCAGACAACTAAGAATAAATATTACAAGAAAAAGAAAAACAAGTTAATACTTAATGAGACAAAGGACCTGTGGATTCCCAAGAGAATATCATAACATATTACTGAATAGTTTAAAAGAACCACAAAGACTGTGAAGGCAGAATTTATGAGGTACACAATCAAACAATTGGCAGAATTAAAAGAAAGCAAAACAAACAAACAAAAAACAAAACCTGGAATCCATGGTGGTGAGTCTCACTGAAGAAACAAAAAGAGTACAATTTATTAGGAATGCAAATACATGGAAGTGAAGGACAATCTGGAAGAAGAGAAGCAAAAAGCAGTAACATTAAACAAAAAGCATTATGTCTATTCAAGCAAAATATATTTCTTGATATCTGCCTGTATAAAGACAACTTAACGATTATAGGGCTCTCAGAATTATATGTTAAAAAAAAAAACCCAAAATCCTGAACGCCATAAAGTAAGAAATAATATACAAGAAATACAAGAAAACTTAGACTCTAGAACTTCAAAAAACAGAAAACAAAATGGCAATCAAAAGAATCCACAACTCTCCAGAAAAACAACAACAAAAATCATGCTATCCATTCTTATATAATTAGGTCGAATTTAATAATTTTACTGGAAAAAATTCTTCAAACAACAAGGACAAATTCTTTTAAACTAATACAACACTATTCTGTACCAGTAATAACCTGCCGGAAGGTATGGGAAAATGTGTTATGAAGTGCAAAAAAGGTTAAGATAGAGCCCAAGGTCACATATCCTGCAAATATGGGCCTAATTACAAATGAACAATAACAGTTAATAACAACCTTAGAAAAGAGGTATTTGAAACATTTCAAGAAAGAAAACCAGACCTGAAGAAATGATTTGCTTCTCAAATGCCTAAGACAATAAAGATATAAGAATGGCTAACAAATCATGGCAACTGAGGACAATAACGACAACAAAACAACAGAGAGAACATTGAGATTTTTTTTTCTAAATGTACATGAGGAAAAAAGAGTGAAAATAAAAATTAAAAAGAAGTGATGATGGAGAAACAGGCCTGAAACTTCATGATCTGAAATCTCATTACTCTCTGCCTACAGATGAATAAATATATTTTGTGGGATGAAATTATAAAACAGGAGGGACATAAAAAAGACAAAGGAGAAAAAACAGAGAAAGGAATATATGATGCACCCTAATTAAGGGAATGGTTAATAACAATGAAAGGAAAATAATTATTGTATTGTCTTAAGAAGAGGAAGACCTACAGGAGAAGGGGCAAAGAAGCAAAGTTAGGGATTGAAAAAGGAGAAAAAGAGAAACTTATTTCACAGATAAGAGAGAGAGAACTGATGAATATACTATGGGAGAAGTTCTACAAAGGGAGATGAGGAGGGGATTTTGTGCTCATCTTGCCTCAAGAGAAGAAGCAGAGTTCCTGAGGAAAACTGACAATTAGAAGGAAGATAAGGACCTAGGGAGGAAGTTTCAAGGAAAATGGAGGGAAAAAAATGACCAGGATGAAGGCAAAGGTAAATAATGAAATGTATAATCAAGAATATAAGCAAATTCCTATCATAGGATGGCATCCTCTCTATCACCTATGTGAAATGGTATTTCTAACAGTCAGATATAACAACAACAACAAAAGAACTGGAGGCCTTGGAGAGGAGGAAATCTCTAAGACAATTACCCAGAAACTATTTAGAAGAAGGGTCCTAATGGGTAATTCAGAAGCTTTAGCTCTGTAAGGAATATAGGAACTCAACTTATAGGAACTTATGAACCTAAGTAAATATAAGGATCATAAATCATACTAAATAAATATAAAGAAAGAATTAAAATCTAGAATACACAGAAAAGGGGAGATTAAATAATGAAAAGAATATGGGAAGACATTGGAGAAGAATTAAATAGATATAAGCAAGAAAAAATGAACTAGTCAAAAAACAAACCCTTTAAAACTAGGGAAGGGGTAACAAATGGCAAAAAGATGGGACTGAGTGTGAGTGGAAGAGAGCTTTGGGAATTGGGTTGTCTTAAAATAGATTAGTCAGAAGATTAATCTAAAGTAATTGAAGGGACATTATACTGTGTTTACAGAAGAAGTGGGGGGCAATACTAAGTTGGGGGAAATGGAGAAAAAAATGGAAGAAAATAGAAACCTGTCAACTTTAAATGTGAATAGATTAAACAATCCAACAAAATGAAAAAGTGTGACAATGGAGAAGTAACAAATTCCTACAATTTGTTGCTTACAAGAAACACATTTAAAAAACAAAGAAGAAAAATGAAGAAGGGGCTGGAAAAAATTACTATGTATTAATTGAATCCAAAAGGTATTTACTATGTTTTGGTACAGAGATAGTGCAATCAGATTAGCTAATGGTTTATCAATTTTATCAGTTTTCTAAATGAAGCCTCCCTTGATCCTCCTGACCGCTAAAAACCTTCCTCCCTATCTGGCCACATCATGTTTATTTTGTATTTCTTGTATGTATGTATGTATGTATGTATATTTTTATATACATACAAACATACTTTACTTCCCCTCTTTAGAAAGCAAGCTTTCTAACAATAGGGAATATTTCATTCTTTGTATTTGTATACCTAGCACCTGGTACATAGTAATTGCTTACCAGATGCCTTTTTATTGATAGATTGAATGCTGTACCAAAAGGAAAAATATATAACTATTTAAAGAAAAAGTTCATCAAACTGAAGTAAGAGTTAAATAGTAAAACAATAATTCAACAAAAAGATTAACAAGAACAGAAAGAAAGGATTAATGTTAAAAATTATAAATGATAGATTATTGGCAAATAATAAAATAGAAATCAGGAGTCCATATATTTTTAAGCCTTATGGTGCTTTTTCCAAAGATGCCCATGTGTTAGGGCTCAAAGTACTCATAAACAAATTCAGCATTTACAAATCAATAAATGAATGAAATAAAATTTTACAAAGCAATTACTATGAGTCAAGCATTGTACTAAGTGCTAGAGATAGAAGTACAAGAAGAAATTGCCCCTGTCCTCAAGTACCTCTTCTAATAGGGAGAGATAATACCTATACGAGTGTAGTGGGCAAGGAGGAAGAATATTTTGGTTTAGAAAATTATAGGTATGGTGGATGAATCTTTAGGGTAATAGCTTGTCATGCCCTTTCCACGAATAATGACAGAGTTGATCTGATCATGGTTTGAGAACTGGAAAGCTTGTTGCTGAGGGAGATGGAAGGCAGAAGGATAAAAATATTTACATAAACTGACTGATTAAATAATACCTCCCTTGGTATCCAGGCTAGTTGGTATGGTAGCTAGGAGATATCCTGGGAGCAAAGCTAAATGTGGTTGGTTCCTAAGCCTTGATGTAGTGCATGACTAAGGCAATTATCAATACAGTGGGCCTACTTAGCAAAAATAGTAAATGTATCTTTTATAGACTATAATACAAGAAAAATAATCTGTAAGAGAAATTTAAAGAAAATATTAAGACTTGCATAGAGACCAAATAATGTAAGGATCAGGTCAAAGAACAAATCATATGAACAATAAATAATTTTGTCACTGAAAATAATAACAATGAGACAATATATACAAACTTTTGTGATGTAGGAAAAGCAAATATCAGAGGAAAAATTATATCTTTAAAATTTTCATAAATGAAAGAAAGAAAAATATCAATAACGAGGCACAAAAATAAAAAGGTAGAAAGACAAAATTAAAATCTACCAAATAAACACTAAAATATAAATTCTGAAAATTAAAGTGAACAAATTCAAATAAAAATTATAGCTAACATCAAATCAAGGGATGTTATTTTGAAGACTAATGTTAATGCATAACCATGGCTTTGGTTTAAACGGGAGTATGGCAAGAACCAAACTACCAAAATGAAAAATAAAAAACACAAATTCAAAACATGAAGGTGACATAATGGGAATGGAAACTGATATATTTAAATACATATCAATAATATTGAAAGCCAATGAAATTCATGAGAATTTATAAAATGTAAAAGCCTTAGATTAATAGAATAAAAAATAAGAGAACATCAACAACATAATCTCAGCAAGAGATGTCTAAGAAGCCACAGCAATACCCTACTCTATCCTTGTCACAGAGCAAAACAAAAGCAAACAAAAAATGGAGCAAGGTTGACCTACAATTAATACATTAAAAAACTGGTAATATATTCGTGGGTAAAAATATAACTATTTTACATTAAATGATGGATTACTTAGAAGTCAATGTAAGAACGGAGTGAATTATGATCTTCCTTAATATAGCAATATACAATTTTTTTGGAGGGGGAGCTAGATCTGAAAACTTTTAGCAATGAAAGTCCTTCTACCAAGTTTGATTAATATCTTCTCTGAAATTTTTACCACTCTAGGTGCTCTCTACTATTTGCCATACCCCTTCAAACTTTTCTATAGTCAGATTTCCCAGAACCCACCTGGGTGGTTTGACTGCTCACATGGCTTTGATGAGACAGAATCATTAATGCTTTTTTTTTTTTCTGGGGAGATGGATACCCACCAGGCAGGCTTTATGCTTGGCTTCCACTGCATGCTAAGCTCCTCCAGCTCTTGTGATATGCCTTGAATCTTTCAGATGCTCTTAGAGTGTCTGATTTCCTGAAATAACTAAGGATTATGGGTACTTCCATTTGCTCTACTGATGACACTTCAGATTTCTGGAGTTTGCCACCACCCGACAACTGAATTTTCTTTTATCTATTGTCTCTTGTAATTGAGGCATGAACCCTTAAAGCAAGGACTGTCTAGTGTTTTCTATTCATATACCCAATATTTAGCATAATGCTTGGCACATAGTAAGCAAGGCCTGAATAAATATTTTTCTTTTTGTAAATCTCAATCATTCTTTAATTTAAGGGTTGTCTGGAGTACAAACTTAAATGACTTTCTCAAAGATTTCAAAATAACATCCTTAGTCTTATGTTAACTACAATTTTTATACCTTACTTGGTTATTGCTTAGACTCTGATGGCTCAAAGTAAGTATAAAAAGCAATTGTTTTTGTTTGGCCAGGAATGCTAAGGGTCTTCCCCTCCCAGATTGATTTTTTTTTTTCTTTGACTAGGTAAAAGAGGCCATTCTTTGCCTCATTTATTACCTAGCCTTAATCACTGAATGGCAAAGTGCCTCAGACACACCAAGAATGGGGAAAGACCTTAACTTATTTATTTTTTATTTATTTTTTAAAAATTAATTTTAGTTCACATCATCCATTTCCACAAGATTTTGAGTTACAAATTTTTTCCCTGTCTTTGCCCTACCCACCACCCCAAAACAGCCATCCCATTGTATAACCCCTCCCCCAATCTATTCTCTCCTATGTCCTCCCCCATCACCCCTCTGACTTTCTGGTAGGGCAGGATGGATCTCCCAACCACAGTGCCTGTGTATCTTAAGTCCCAGCTGGATGTAGTTAATAACAATGATAATAATAATGGTATACATATATATTTTTAACATTTGATTATAGAGCTTTAAATTCTAGATTCTTTCTCTTCCTCCCTCATCACCCACCCCCACTGGAAGGACAAGCAATTAAATATAGGCTGTTCATGGGTAATTACACAGAACCTCTCCACAGTGGGCATATTGTGAGAGACTGATTATATGTCCCTCCTTCCTATCCCGCCCCCCACC
>CM053584.1:335109682-335124773 GCA_028627135.1 Pseudochirops cupreus | reverse complement strand
CACATTGCCTTCTATTTTTTCATTTGTTTGGATCTGTTTGACAGTATCTTGATTTCTCATAAAGTCATTTTGCTTCCATTTGCTCTAATTCTGAAGGAATTATTCTCTTCAGAGTGCTTTTGAGATTCTTTCTTCATCTGGCAAAGTCGACTTTTTAAGGCATTCTTCTCCTCATTGGCTTTTTGGGCCTCTTTCGTCATTTGAGTTAATATATTTTTTAAGGTGTTAATTTCTTTATTCAGGTTGTTGACTCTCTTTTCATGATTTTCTTGCATCATTCTTATTTCTCTTCCCAATTTTTCTTCCACTTCTCTCATTTGGTTTTCAAAATCCTTCTTCAGCTGATATCTAGCTTTTAGGCAGTCTTCATGTTTCTTGGAAGCTTTTGGTGTGGGAGTTCTGACTGTGCACAGCCCTGCCTCATTTAAATCCAATTCACTTTCAAATCATGACATCACTTTCCAGATGTTATAGTCTTCTTCCAAGAACATAGGACACAACAACAATACCACAAAAGGAGTGATTTAAGCTTCAAGGTAGGCTGTTGGCCAGTTGAAAAGTCATTCTTCCTCATACTGTAAACAGATAAGAAGCAGTACCAGAATAATTATAGAAGTACAGAAAGTACATTTGGGAGATTAGATCATGCCAAAACTTTTGAGGGATCATAAGGCTTTCCTAGGTCAGTCCGTCATTACACATACAGCTGAAGGACAGTCACACACAAAAAAGGGGGATTAGAGTTACCCTTTTTAGACCCTGAGAATAGAAGTCAGAACAATTGGTGAAATTTGCAGGAAGTTCTAGTTCAGCTTGATGAAAAGAAAACAAACAAAAACCCAACAACTTCCTAATAACAAGAGCTCTCTGAACTTCTGCCTTGAGAAGTACCTACTTCCCCTCACTGTAAGGTTTCAAACAGAAATTGGATGACCACTTATCCCAGAAGCCAGAGATGATTTCTGTTCAGGTGTGCTTTGGAACAAAAAACCGCAGAGCTCCAGGATTTCTTTTCATTCCAAGATCATCTGGAGCTGTACTCTTAGCTAAATCTTCCTTCCAGAAGGAGAGGTATATTGTACAATTAAAAACAGGAACTTTTGAACAGAGCTATGATGAAAATTTTCAATTTCTACTCCTTACAACAGGCAGAATAATGTATAAAGCCAACATTAAGGCAGAAAGCCCAGAAAGAATGCAAAACCAACAAAGAATTTTCGGAGGCAAAAACTGGCACTTTGCTCCTCTTTACAAGCAGGAAGTGGGTGGGAATAACACTTTGTGACTATAAACACTATTTCTATAAAATATTTATAAATGCTACAGCTTCATAATGCCTTGGCATTTCTTTCAGGGCCAATTGTCTGATAAGAAAGTGCCTGAATTCATTTTTCCAGGTGTTTCCCTTTGGCATTCTGTTCACAGAAGAATATACCTCTAATATGTTGACAAGGGCACTTGACTGTTGATTTTTCAGGATTTCCTATAAAAATCTCAGTGTTTTTTAAATCTTAGAATCCAAGAATATTACGAACATTAGCAACAAAGGACCTTAGTTATTCAGTCAACAAACATTTTTTAAAGCACTTACTATGTGCCAGGCTGTATAGTAACTGCTGAGGGAAGAAACACAAAACCCAATCCTGCCCTTAAGGCACTTACAGTCTAGGAGAGACAATATCCAAATAATTATTTACATATGTAATATGTAGGGGGTAAATTGGAAGTAATGTGCAAGGGGAGTCAAGAGTGTTAAGGAGGACCAGAAAAGGTTTCTTACAGAAGATGGGATTTTATCTATGACCTCAAGGAAGCAAGGAAAGCCAGGATGCAGAAACATGGAGGGAGAGCTTTCTATGCATGGGGGACAGTCTAAAAATGTCAGGAGATGGAAGTGTCTTATTTGAGGACCAACAAAGAAGGCAATGTCCCTGTGAGTATGGGGAGGGTATCAAAATATGAGGAGGCTATGGAATGGGGTAGGTTAAAAAGTCCTTTAAAAGCCAATCTCCCTCAGAGACAATTCTTAAATTTTTATAATGACATTTATTTAAACATCAGAAATTGGCCTACTACAAATTAAGACTTGAATGCATTGTTTTGATCATTGTACATTAATTAATAGAAAAAATATTAATAATGCAGATTAAACTAAAAATATATCATGCTTACATGTTTAATTTTCTTTCTTGGCAAGCTGGTTGTTAAACATTACCAACATACCTATACCCTGGAGCCAAATTCATGATGACTCTCTCTGAATCTAGGTAGGTTGGTCCTTATAGGGCACCCATCATTAGACAGATGCTGAGACTCACTGATTGTCCATTTTGGTAAAAGGACTAGCTAGAACCTGCCTTTCACTGGCAAAGTTTTCTAGACACAGGATCATGTCCATATCAAATGAGGTGTGTGTGTGTGTGTGTGTGTGTGTGTGTGTGTGTGTGTGTGTGTAAGCAATATGAAACAGTGGAAAGAAGAACGGTTTTGGCATTTTTTATAATGTTTTTCGAACTTTTGAATACTACCAAGGGACTCCTCCCAGTACTTTAAGAAAGGCAAGGAGCAAATTAAATGCCTAATAGGCCAAATGTTTTTATTTGGTAGACCCTTTTTTTTTGCCAGTCTTTTTCTTGGGCTATAGTTCTATAAGACAGATATAACTACCAAAATATGTACTATATTTTGCATCTGTGTGATGGATGCCTTCCTACTTATGGATTCACAAATGCAGTGTCTGTAGTTTAGCTAACAAGGTTTTTACCTTAAATGAGACTGCATAGTCAAGTGAAAGCTCCTTAATTTAAGCATGGGCTCTCCATTCCAATTTAGCTTCAAGAGGGAAAGGAAAGAGATTATTTAGGTTTTCTAAAGTGAAATACACAAAACAGGAAAAAAAGACTAAATGATGTAAGTGGAATTTGCAAACAGCACAACATCATTTAACACTTATGGAGTACTTCACATTTTCAAAAGCTTTTATCATCATCACTGATTAATTATGTTTTCCCCCCTCGGAGCTCTCTGATGAAGTAGGTCAGTGCTACAAGATCCATTTTATTGATTAAGAAACTGAGGCCAACTAGCAGACTTTCTAGTCAGCAACTAATTAGGCTGATTATTCTATGCAGGTGACAAGCTCTTAGTGTTCTAAGCAAGCCTTTAAGTTATAAATTGGAAGGAAAAAAAAGCGTGGGCTCACATTGATAGAGGTTTCCTTTCCTGCATTTCATTTCCCTATATAAAGGAAATCCCAGGTCTGGTCCTTAGCCCATTGATAGTTTCTAGTAGATTTAAAGATGCAGGATAATTTGAATCAGGCTAAGTAATTCTAAAAATATTCTGACAATGGTGATATGTGCTAACTCTAATAATAAGCTTATCCTCTAGGAAAAAAATGACCATAATAAGATATATTATTATGAAGCAACTACCTTTCAAGATAAAAATTTAGTCAAACTAGTAGACAACCCTAACTGGAAATGGTTCTTTGAAAAAGGTAAATTTGAAAAATATCCTCACACCATGTGACAGATAACATGGTGTAGCCAACAAGACTATTGGGCTTGGAATCAGAAAGATCTGGGTTCAAACCTTACCTCTGATACTAATTGCTCAAGCTTAACTTCAATGTTTTTCAGGCAAGTTCCAGAGTTTTTCACCTGTCAGAGACAGATTTCAGTCTACTAGGTGAAGAAAATTCTCCCACTGGAATTTCTTTAAGCAATGCTGTGATCCTTAGTGACTGTATCATAAATTATATAGCTATAGGAAGAGAGGAAATTGGTTGGATGAATGAAAGGGGAAAAGCGTTTTAAGTAACTGAAATGGAAGCAGAAAGGAAAGGTCCTATTCATATAGAAATAGAGAAGAGATTCCAGATACCAACCCAGAATGTATATTCAAAGGAATAAAGGGAAGTAGGTGCTAAATGGAGAAAAGGAAAGTAAAAATTGAGGATTTTAGCTAATTCGAGAAGTAAATAAAGAAAATTTAAAATGTTGACCTTAGAAAACACTAAAGAAAAGAGAAACTAGTCTTTGAGAAATCTTCCATTGCTCTGATGATTCATTATGTCATAGAGATGATCATGGCTTCTCAAAGGTAGGCTCTGGTTAGGTCCTACCATTATGAAAAGGCTTTGAATATGTAAACCATAACAAACTGAAAACTTACTATTTGAAGGTTAAGTTCTAAACACATTTTTGGAATGACGTTGATTAGATGGAGAGAATCTAGAGGTTGTAATGGTAATGAAATTTGAAGATCCCTTTGTATTGCTAAGCTGACAGGTACTTAGCACCTAGTTTCAAATTAAGCCTCTGTTAAAGAAAGAGAAGGGGACGAACAGGGAACCCCTGTTGCTGATGTAACAGGAAGGGGATGGATAGGGAGGGACAATACTGTATATAAGGAAAAACCCCAGCTGGGAAAGTCAGAACTTCTTGGGATGAGCATCTAAAGGCTGGGCTGCTGCTGCTGAACTGGAACTTCCATGGAGAATGATTTTGATTTTGAGAATTGGAGAAAGTGATTTTAATTTGGAGAATGAAGCTGCTAAAGACTTCTGAGGGCCAGCTGCAGCTGCTGAGGATTTCCAAGGGCCAGATAGAGCTGCCAAAGAATGAGGAAACATGACTGTGGTGTTGGTACTTTGTCTGTCTGTGGCTCTGTTAAGTTTTCTCTTCCCAGGAACAGAAACTGTGAAGGACTTGAGGTGGACTGGAAACTGTGAGCTTCAATATGGAGGGGGAACTGCACAGAGAGCTGGACAAGGAGCTGGGAGCTGTCTACCTTTGAACTCAGGTGACAGTTGGTTAGATTTGAGCAGGAGCTGGGACTATGGAAGAGGAATCATGGAAGCTGAAAGCCTGCCCTGAGTCAAGATGAAAAGATCTCTCTGTGGTTACTGACTAGTGACTGATGAAATTGTCTGAGTAGTGACTGACCCTCCTGTGAGGTTTTGCTTTGGGACTCACTTTGGAAAGAGTTCTGTGGCTTGGCCAGATGAAACTCTGTGTAGTTGTTGAGCCCCATGGCTTTGAAAATCCAGATGTTGGTGCTTCCCTCTCTGGTAACTAACTAGGTATGGATGTAATGGTCAGACAGCTAGCTGGAAGCCCTGTCTGCTAAATTGTATTATTTTATATTGTAACTTCTGTTTGTATTCTCTGAAGTTCAGAGTACTGACTTTTTCCCTGAACTAAGTAAATGATATATATTTGATTGATTGAAGTGACTGTTGAAGTTGTAACTTAATTGCACCCCATAGGTGGGAGACTTTGACAATTGTACTTTGTGATTGAATTAAGGACTCTGTGATTGATTAAATGAATGTACTTTGTTTATGATGGGAAACTAATATCCAATTGAGACTACCCAGGGGTGGAGTACTTTGACTTTTGTATTTTGTGTTCCTTAAGGAGGCAAGTCTCCTTAAGGATGATTGAGTTACTAAATGATTGAGTTACTAAATTATTGCACATTGTTGAAAACCATGTGACCACCTTGGTGAAAGCTATGTGGCCATTTTAGTGATAAGTTGTTGAGTTGTGACATGTTGAATGTTGTATTTTGATTTTCTGTGATAAGTTGTAACATTGTAAATGCTGTACCTTGATTTTCTGTGAATGTTTTGCTCTGATTTGTTACTGAATAAATAGAGAGTCTGCTATACTATGTAATCAGAACCTCAAAAGCTGTTCACAGCAGTAGTCCTCTGGAAAGCTTCTCATGTGTGGCTTTACAGAGATCCACCAGGATGGTATAGGACATTGAGTTCATGCTATATGAGAAGCAGTTAATTAACTGGGAATGTTTAGCCTGGAGAAGAAAAGATTCAGGTACGATGGAATAGCTGTCTTTAAGTATGTGGAGGGTTGTCATATGGGGGAAAATGTTGGATTTGTTCTGATTAGTGCTAGAGAATTGTTTGTCCTTCATTTTCAAAGGAGTCCAGTGGGGTCTTCAAAGGAGACCAGCATAGGGGTGATATCTTGACTTGTGTGAATTGGATTAAAGTGAGGCAGAGCTGCACAAAGTTATCAACCTCACCCTCTTCCAAAGTCATCAAAGTCCAGTGGCAGGACAAAAGTCACAAATGACCTGGGATGCAGTGGATGACCTTGACGTCTTCAATGTCTGACCAAACTCTAAGTGCTCCATAGCACCTGCTTCAGCCACTTTCATGGCCATTGGAACACATTGTTTTCATATCCCCATTCCATTGGAGGAAGTCTTCATATACTTGAGAGTAGACATCTCCTAACTCGCCAACAGATCTGAAACCTGTCATGCACCCTTAACCCAGTTTAGCCCATCTGCCAACCTGATGCTAGAGTAGAAAGAGAAGGATTGGGTGGAAGCTACAGAAAGACAAAATTAAGTGTGACATAGTGACTGGGTTAACCTTGGTAAAGAGAAGATCCCACCTTACCCTTAAAAGATAAAAGAGAAAGAAGATAGATGAGGACACTGAGGAGAGATGAGGGTGCATATGATTACTAGATTTAATCTCAGATTGCTAGGAAATGAGGTCATTCTTGTGGGTGATGGGCAGTTAGGGGATTGGGGAAGAAGAAAATCAAAGAATGGCCACTTTGGAGAGCAGGAGAGATCAGTTGGAGATGAAACATAGGAAGAGAGATGTAGCATAGTGTTTAGAGCACTGGATTTGGAGTCAGGCAGACCTGGATCTGAATCCTGCTTCAGACACTCAGTAGTTATATGACCCTTGGTAGTTCACTTAAGTCTCTGGCCCTGTTTCCTCATATATCCCTCATATATAACATGACAATGTTGGTCTCAGTGACCTCAAAA
The DNA here is from genome assembly GCA_028627135.1 of Pseudochirops cupreus. Taxonomy (NCBI): domain Eukaryota; kingdom Metazoa; phylum Chordata; class Mammalia; order Diprotodontia; family Pseudocheiridae; genus Pseudochirops; species Pseudochirops cupreus. The sequence continues at coordinate 335,117,954 of CM053584.1, read as the reverse complement.
TTCCCTTATAGTTTGAAATCAATGATCCTATCAATTTAAAGCAGCCCTCCATCAGACACTTTTGTGACTTCTTTCTAGTTGCTCTCAGAAGGTCTAGAGATCATCAGCCTCTAGTAAAATACACGCATATAATAGGATAAATGATTGCTGAATTCAAAACGATGCAGGTTTGAGGCAAGGGGGAAAAAAACAACTTTGTAAAAATTAACCCCGTAGTGGAATGGGTTGACTGGTATTTTTCATTGAGTTTCTTTTGGGACTATGAATTTCAACTATATAACTACTATGATAATTTCCAACCCTGAACATCTGTAACACTGAGATCATCCCAGATGAGTTCAAAGAAACTCCTTCCCAAATGGTTGGCCATCAATGACTCAATCAACACACATCTATTAAGTGGTTTCTAAGTGCCTGGTCCTGTTCTAAGTACTGGGTATAGGAAGTAAATTTTTGGTCACGTCAGCTTATGATATGGCAAGTAAGGACCACAGGGTCATGATCAGCATTGTTACATGAAACAAGCACAGATCCTTAAAACACTCACATGTTTCATTTCTGAAGAGATATAATCTTCTGATGCGAAGTTTTGACATCATAGAGATAATCTCCTGAAGAGTCTGGAATAAGAGAATAAAAGACTTTAGCCAAGTTGAATAGGGACTAGACCTGTGATTTCATTGACATAAGGGGTTCATAGATGAGAAAAATTCCCTTTACTACAGCAAATAGCCAGTTTCTATCTAACTTAGAGTCTTAGCCAGTTGCTTAGTCACTGAAAACTCACACAGCCTGCAAGTAACAAAGTCAGGAGTTGAACCAAGACCTTCCTAGGTATGAGGCCAGCGCTCTACCCACAGTGCTGCTCAGTAGTGGAGTAGGTAACAACAAGGAATTGCTAGTTGTCTGAGAACAAGGGTGTGGAGAAAGAGAAGAGGGCCCAGATCCAGTTGCCAATTTGGGCAATAGATATTATTATAACAGGGAAGAATCACTGGTGATATGGAGGCAGAACAGTGGGGACTTAGGTGAATGGGAGGTTGATGAGAGAGTAAAGGCTGGGTTTAGAGAAGGGGCAGGATCCTGAAGAATGAGATGAATGAGATGCACCATTTCTTTTTTTGGTGCCTGTAAACATATGACCTCATTTTCAGAACAAACTTGTACCTCCTTCAATTTGCATTCATACTTCTTATATTCATTTGTCCTTCCTCCTTCTCCTGCCTCTACGCACTCTCTTCATCACCGTATTCCTAACATCCCCATAGGTCAATCACAATGTCGGGGATGAGGAATACATGGTCAGAATTAAGGGCTTGGGCAGGAGACATGAGAGCATAGAGAAAATATTCCTACTTTTCTGCTCTTATCTTCTACTTCAAGTCCTAGAGGGTAGGCCTATTTAAAACCCTACATTTCCTTGGGTCTCCCTGAATTGGCTCCCTTGAATAGAGATCAACTAGATTTCTTTTCCCCTTCCATATAAAGCTTTTCATAAACTGGTCCCTTTCTAGGTTTCTAGTCTTCTTACACATCATCCCCCTCCACTCACATTAAAATCCAGCTATATTGGCCTATTTGCTGTATCTTGGACATAGCACTCCATTTTCTATCTCTCTGCCCTTTTTACTAGCTGACGACTATGTCTAGAATGCTTTCCCTCCTCACTCTTGTCTCTTAGAATCCTTGACTTCCATTAATACTCACCCACATTCCCTTCCCACAACTATTAGACCCTTTCCCACTGAAGATATCTTTCATCAACTCTCTATATGGATCTAGTATGTGCATATTTCTATATACTTTATATCCCCCACCTTGTATTCATTCATTAAAATGTATTCTCACTGAGTCAAGGGGCTGTTTTTGCCCTAATGTATTCCCAGGATTTAGCAAAGTGCCTAGTACAAGATACGCACTCAATAAATGTCTATGGATTCATTGAGTTGGAGCTTTGCACCTTGGCCAATATACCACAAACTGTACCCACACCAAACAATGTGCTGTCAGTTGAGTGGGGATTGGGGGAACAAATAGGTCAGGGAGGGAGGGTTCCTTAGCTTACCTTCTGGTAGGTTCCTATCAAGTAAATCATGTTTGCTAACCAGGTGCTGAACTCAGTTATTTCAATATTTCTGAAGAGGTAGAATACTATCAATGTCTTCCAAATTTGGTTCCTACATTTAGCATCCTTGGGGAATACCCTGGCTACCCTACCTGCCTGTGTGGAAAACCATTCTAACTTCTACTACCCATTCCTCCCACCCCACCCGCAAAATGTAGATTGATTGATCCACCCTTGTGAGAGAGGATCGTGTTTAGGATACATGATATTGGGATTCTAGGATCCTAAAAAGCACCCTAAAATGTAATGGGGCTGTGGTTTTAGAAAGAGACTTGCAACACAGAAAGAAGATGATGGGGAACTGGCCTAATGTACACAGCCTGAAAAGCATATTAAGTACCTCTACAAACAATTCATTACAAACAGGAAACACCTATTGGTTGGAGGTCTAGACATGCTAGGAACTCCTATGCCACCCTGTCATTATGGAGGGGACGTTACACAGGGAAAACTCTCAGTTTGGAGAAAGGTATCTGTAGGATTTTTACTAAAATTTTGCTTCTTTGTTTTCAGATGACCAGATATTTGACTTTCCTTTTCTGTTCTCTTCACTGCACCCCCAAATCCTCATTGTTATTATTAATTATTACTAATTGATATTTATATAGTACTTACTACATGCCAGGTGATGTGATAAGTGTTTTACAATTATCATCACATTTGATTCTCACAAAAACCCTGGGAGGTAGGTGCTACTATTATTCCCATTTTACAGATGAGGAAACTTGGCAAATAATAACTGTCAAGGGTCGAAGGTAAATTTGAATTTAGGTCTTCTGACTCCAAGTTAGCATTCTTTCCACTGATTCCGCTTGGTTGCCCCACAATCTCAGTCATGTGCCTAGATGTATCTTTGCCTCTCTCTCAATTTGGTCCTTCACTAACTCTCATTGTCTGACTTAAAAGCTGAAAAAATTAGGATTTTAATGTTTGTGAGGGCCTTTCTCTAACCCAGCATATAATCAAGGATCCCTCTTTGACATTATTACCAGGCATTATTTGATTTTGTGTTCCTTCTTTCCTCAAATTACATTGTATTGACTGATCTTAAGCATATACATGTTATATCTTTCAAAGCTCTCTATTCTTAATGGAGCTTCTTTAGGAAAGGAACCTTCTATTTTTCTCTTTGTGTTTCTAGCACAAATTTTAGTGTCCAAAATATCGTAGGTGCTTAATAAATATTTGTTGATTTTTTTTTGAACGGTGAGGTGGAAGTGGGAAAGCATTAACTGATTAATTGGAATAATCCAACAAACTCACCGATTTGCTTTTTCTAGGACCGGGGTCAGGAGGATTGTCAATAAACTGGATTCTAGATATTCTTTTTAACCTGTCCCTAACATACTGCATATCAAAAGGTTTCCTAGAGACGTGTGTTTTTTTCAAGGAGACTGGAATCTTTCAGGGATATAGTTTTCCCATTGTGCTTTTAATGATGTTTATTTATAAAACAGCCATTTCTTTGAGGTATGTTTACCAATCAATCATCCTTTCCCTGCTCAACTCTTCTATTTTCATTTTTTGTTGAAATAGACTTTCTTGAAATAGTTTCCTCTATCCTTTATTAACTTTTCTCCTTCTTTTTACCAGGATCTCAAAGTCCATAATCCCACAAATATATGCTATAGAATATGCAACAGAAAGCATCTGGACAAGATGGCAGAGGCCCAGCTATTAGTGTGGTTCACAAGACCTGGGAATACAACAAGGTATCTGAAAGCTGAGAAGGAGAATATCTATTTTATAGGTAGGCAATAATTTTTATTGACCTCCCCCTCCCCATCCTGAGTCCAATATCTGTTCCAAAGGTTGGAACTAGGCCTTATAAATTTTTTTTAAAAGAATTTCCTCATGTTAGGAATCCCTACTGCCTTGTTTTCCCCAACTAAGTTGTATGTAACACATAAAGAGAATTCTTAGATCTGCTGGGATATGGGGTTGGTAGGGTGGCTATTAAAAAAAAGAAGAAGAAGAAGAAGACTAAGGCTATCAGAGATCAATAAGGAAGGGAAGACACTAAGGGCCAAAGTTAGAAATATTAAATCTTGAGATGAGACCTTTTTCTCTCAGGCTTACAGGTCTAATTGGTTTTCTTGGTTTTTATCTTTCAGCGATGGTTACCTAACACAGAGGCACCTTTTCTCAGATCACAAACTTGTTATCTGTCTTCTTTCTTTGTTCTTGTTCAAGCCAGACATGAGAGGAGTGGAAATGCATAATCAGGAGAGAACTACCATTTTTGGTCAAAATATTTCTTATATCCCAGAGCTGCATCATCGGTCTCGGTATTTCTGTCCTTTATACATTTCTTTTATATTGACCTTCCATGAAAGGTAGAAAAATTCTCTTAAACTTAATGAATAGACAACTGTACACATTTATAGCTATAATGATATAGATACATATACACACGGGAACAGAAATGTATTTTAAAATCTTTCATTCAATAGGAATTTATTAATTACCTGATGTGTATACTAGTTACTATACAAGGCACTGTTGATACAGAGACAAAAAGCAAATAGTCCCTGGCCTTGAGGGGCTTACTTTCATTTAGGGAAAATAATCTATGCATAATACACTAGCTTTTTATAGCTTCCTAGAGAACAATTGAGCATGAATACTATTTTTCACTACTATGTGATTAAAAGATTACAGAATTTCCAGTAATAATGAGAATCTTTGAGAGTCTCAACATCATTTATCTTAACATTCTGCGGTTCTACAACTGATAGCCTCTGTTTGCATCATTAGTACTTCATTGATCTGCTGGATTTCATCTGGGATTCCCTTCACTAATGGGGATGACAACTCTTCCTCCTTAGTAAGATTTTATAAGTTATTGAGACAAAAATCTACAATAATGACAACGACAAAAGGCCAGCCTTCAGGTAATAAGTGTCTCTGAACTTAGACTGGTCCTCAGACCACACACGGAATATCCCTGGGCTCTTCCCTTTCCTGCTTGGCAGCATCTGCCAGAGCTTGGGGCTTACCAGGCTAATCTTTGAGAAGCAAGGGTCACCTCCAGAGTACAATGAGGCATCAAAAAAAGATATTCATTCGCTCATTTATCAAACATATATTAAAAGGCAGCATTAAAAGGAAAGAACACTGCCTCTGGAGATAGAAGGTCTGGATATGAAACTCAACTCTGACACTTAATATTGGAGTGACATTGCCCTCAGTTTGTTGTTGTTCAGTGGCTTCCATATTTTCCGATTCTTCATAACTTCATTTGGGGTTTTCTTGCCAGAGATACTAGATTTGTCATTTCCTTCTCTAGTTCATTTTGCAGATGAAGAAACTGAGTCAGAATTAAGTAACTTGTCCAGAATCACTCAGCTAAACAAGTGTCTGAGGCTGGATTTGAACTTGGGTCCTTTTGATTCCAGGGCCAGTGCTCTATCCATAAAGCCACCGAGCTATCCTTGAACTTCAGTTTGCTCAGCTATAAAATGAAAAAAGTTGAATTAGATGCTCTTTGAGACCTTTTCTATTTCTAGATCTGTGCTCCCATGAGCCTACTGTGTGCAGACAACCATGCTAGAACTAAAAAAAACTTAGGTAAGGCCTTTTCTAACGGGTGGGGGGAGGCATAACAACCAAAACGTAGATGACTATCATTGGCATCATTCGAGTTAAATGCCTTAGAGAGATAAAAAGAAAAACCATATTATATGTGTGAGATTTGAGGAAAAGGTTATTAATGTTACAGAAAATAAGGAAAAGTTTTATGGAGGAACTGTCTTGGGAAGTAGGCTTTAAAGTATCAGAATATTTTTGGCTGACATTTAAATAGATCTTTCCAGTTTATAAAATGCTTTATATACGTGATCTCATTTGATCCTCACAAGAGCCCTATGAGGTGCAAGTATTATTATCATCATTTCACAGTTGAGAAAATCAGGTCTCAGAGACATAAGTGTCTTGCCTTGGGCTGCACAGCTGGGAATTATAGAGACAGAATTCAAACCCAAGTCTCCTCTGACTGCAAATCCAGCCCTTTTTGTTGGACACCATGTGGGACTGGAAGAAAATATATTAGGCAAAGAGGAGAGTAAGTATATTCCATGCACAAGGGACAATGGGAACAAAGACAGAGGGGCAGAAGCCATATCTTCAAACACTTATTAGAAATTCTACTCAGATTTGCCTTTAAGAAGTTCTGTCCATTCCCAAATTCTCAAAGCAATTATCATAGGAAAAACCATGCATTATGTGGTCATTCAACAAATAGGTAAGAGTCCATATATGGGTAAAGGCTAATCAGCTGAAATCACCAAATGGCTTTTCTTTTCACATAAAGAACTGAAGATTTCTCAAACTCACTGAAAGTCTTTCAGCAAAGGCTTATTGATCACTTGTGGGGAAGACCTGAGTTCGAATTTGATCTCAGACACTTACAAGCTGTGTGATTATGGGCAAGTCATGTCACCTCTGCCTCTGTTTCTTCATCTGTAAAATGGGGACAATAATCATGCATGACAGAGTTGTTGTATCAAATGAGATAATAATTTAAAATGCTTAACATAGTGCCAGTCACATGGTTAAGTGTTATATAATTATTATCTTAATTAATTACCATTCCCTCTTCCCTTCTTAGAAGGGTAGAACTACATCCTTCCACACCCATAAGGCTCTGTTTTGATTAGAATTTCCTTCTTGTAACAAGCCTTAGCTTTCATATCACTTCTCGCTCTCTTTGGTACAGGGGAGTGAGAATTGCCTAGCCCCAGGCACCCATTTTCAAGCAACCTGCTCTAGCTATACAAACAATGAATGACTCACTTAGCCCTGGGGCAAAAAAAGGACAGTTTCAGACTCTGGGTAATGTTCTGCCAGTTGGGAGGTTTATTGAATTATTAATAAAAATAATAATATATCTTCTAACCTCTCAAGTTAGAGGCAGATTCCCTAACTATTGGCTGGAGATTAGAATCTCTTCTCCATCTTAAATCTGGTGTAAATTTCAGCTTGGTACAGTGTCTCCCATTAACCTGCTCAGCACTCCACTAATGTACAACATGCAATAAACAGCTTTCATGGTCAACCATACATGTTTTATGTGAAGAGAATACAAAATCAGAATACATTAACAACTTAAATCATAGCAAGGAAACAAATCCTAAATGGATGGCAACTTCTGACCACTCATGGGAAGGTGGAAGGTGGAGAGAATGAACCTTTCCAGAACTCCTTTATTTCTTAAAGAAATGGTTACCTTATACGTTTAGTCTAAAATCTTTGTTCCATAAAGCAGAGTCTGAGATGCCATGTTCAATCCACTCTCTCAAAAGACATACCACAAAGCTTCTAAAAAAAAAAACCTGATAACCATCCCAATCTCTCATTTCTCTCACTACTCTGTTCCAAATACCATATCTCTTGGCTAAACCATTTCAAAGGCTTTGACCAGTCCAGCATAATTGAGCCAAAGTTAATCAAAATTATATGGTGTTTTCTCTCTCCCCTGGCTAGGAAAAGACTTCTTTTTGGAGCATAAGACTACAAATCCCAAGATACTTAGGTAGGACAGGGATACCAATTTTTCCAACCTGAAGAAGAGTTTGTGTTATGGGAATCTGAAGATCTTCCCCGCCCCTAGGCCCTTTGCTAAAGTGGCTACGTGACTCTGAGGACCCTTGGATATTTGAAAGTATACTCTGTTCCCTAATAGGCTGAATATGGTCACGTGGAGCCTGTGGCGCCAGGCTTGTTTTCCAGGAATGCCCCTGCCTTGTAGCTTTGTGATTGGGCAGTGGGTCTAGAGGCTGTGACATTCTCCAAGCCAGGAGAAGGCTATATATACGCCTTGATGTCAGGTTTTGGTTTGGGGCTCACTTTGAGAAGAGTGCTGTGATTTGGCCAGACGAGACTCTGGGCAGCTGTTGAGCCCCCCGGCTGTGAAAAACCCAGATGTTGGTGCTTCCCTCTCTGGTAACTGAATAGGTAACTGATGCAATGGTCAGATGCTGGAAGCCGTCTGCTGATCTGTTTTTCTGTTTGTTTGTAATTTCTGTTTGTATTCTCTGAAGTTCAGGGTGCCGACTTTTCCCCCTGAACTAGGTAAATGATGTTTGATCGATTAAAGTAAGATTGTTAATCCATTTTGAGTTGCTTTCCTTTAGAAAAGCAGATCTA
>CM053584.1:335086940-335109582 GCA_028627135.1 Pseudochirops cupreus | reverse complement strand
TAGAATGCATAATGCATATAAACATTTTTATCCTTAATGTTGAAGGGAAAGAGGGATTGGAACAAGTGAATGAGATATAAAATTATAGAGAGGAAGATGGTGTGAGAGGCAAGGACAATATAATATAAGCCAAACATTTCCTATGCCCAGCAGTGTGAGTGTACTGACAAGTAGGCATTATGTTACTCAATGAAATCTCAGTCTAGAAAGGATTAAAGTTATCTTCCTTTATCAGTAGAGGACTTGGTTTTTCTAGCACTATCCTCATTAAAAGGACATGTTATTCATCTTCTCCATTTACTTGGCAATTTGAAGCATAGATATCTTCTTTTTGAACCATTTTCACCATCCCTAGCTACCATTTGTTCTTGGCATCAAACAATATGACCAAGCATCTTATAATTAAGGAGCAAAGACGGGGGTGGGGGAGGCAGAAGCAGTATCTTAAAACATTTATTAGAAATTCTACTACTTTATGGGTCAAATAATAATCTGTAAAAAAGCATGTAAAAATGTGACTGACAGCAGTGCATCGAAGCTAAAATACAGATGTATTTTGCCTTTATCAATTTTACATGTGAGAAAACCCAGTCTTGTTGCCAGTTTAAAAACAAAATTAGACAGCAAAAAAATAATTTTGTCCAAAAAAATTTTATTGACCCACATACCTCCTTTAGTTTTCTTCTCCTTTTCAAATGAGCCCCCATATTTACCAATTTTACTTTCTATCAGTAGACCAAAAACCAGGAGCAATGTATATAGAAAAATGCATCTGGTGTTATTCCACAAATAAGGATCCCCGTGAAAATGAAAAAGAGAGAAAACAGAGAAGATACATATGTAGTTTAGACCTACTGCCTGATTTTCATTCAGCTCATTTTCTGATTTCCGTTTGGCTTACTGTAATCTCTTTTAGTTGCAGAGAGAATTTATCTGTGGGCATTCTCATAGTTGATAGAATCAAATGTTTCTTTGGAAGAATATTCACTTGGATTATTGCATGAGCCTTCTAATTGATTTCCCTTCTTTAAATCTTTTGCCACTCCAATCTATCCTCAATGTGGCTGCCAAAGTTATTTTCCTAAAGTGTAGGTGTGACCATTTCCTGACCCAACCCTACTAAATAAACTCCAGTGGTTCCCTGCTACCTCCAGGATAAAATGCAATATCCTTTGTTGGGCATCACATCCCTTCCTACCCAGTCCTCTTCCAACCTTTCCAGTCTTAAACTTTACTCTTCTTCACATGCTCTACAAATCAGATTCATGTTCTTCCTTGATCTCTACCAGCAATACCTAGAATGCTCTCCCTTCTTACTTCTAAGTAGTACAATCACTGACTTCCTGAATTATTCAGTTCAAACATTACCTTCTGCAGGAGGCCTATTATGATTTACCCTCCTTACCCTCCAACCTATTGGTCTTATCTTTTAAAGTTAACTTGAAATCTACTCTAAATAATCACTTGTGTTCTCTCCTCCACTAAACTATAAGTTTCCTGAGGACAGGGTTTTTTTTTTTAATTTCCAGAGATTAGCAAATTCCTGGCAAATATATTTATTAATACATTCCAACGAATACATTTCCAGTGATGATTATGCATAAACAAAACTTTTCCCTATCCCACGTGTCCTTTTACACTTCTTCAGCAATACTGCCTTTTTCAAAGAGTTAAAAACCTCTTGAATGGATATTGCAGTCATAAAACAGTAAACCTAATACAGCAGTTTTCTGTAAAATGAAAACTTGAGCATAAAGTGGGTGAGAGGAAAAGTAAAGTCGTCATGTTTTTACCCAAAGTATCTGTTTGAAATGAAAATAGTTGGAATTAAAAAGGCAGAGAATGGCAATTGTATCTGCTAGTCAGTTGCTACTGTGGTTCATTTGAGAAGGGCATGCCGCAAAACCCCAAACCTTGTCTCTGCCAAGTCCTTCTCATATAATAGTTACATGATAAGCTCCACGCTGCTTCACAGTAAATCAGAGAATTCCACAACAAAGTCACGCGATAAGCCTTGCTATATTGAACACTAAATCATGGAATTTCACAATAAAGTTACACACTAAAACTCTCCCGGATTATTTATTTTTTTCTTTATGTAACATCTCCCAGCGGTGGATAGAGGTCAGCAAAGTGGCTTCTCTTCACCCCTTTCCCCTCCTCCTACCATGCTCACACATATTTCCAAAGTATATAGGAAATCTTTGCTGCCTTACCTTGCTGGGATGGCTGAATTGAAATCTGGCCAGAGCTCAAATGATCTCAGGGCTGGTACCTGTTTTGATGGATAGAAGAGAGGTGTGAGAAGTCTGGCCTTCACTGCCACATTAGAAGGGGATCCAGTACAAGGAACACTTGGGGAATGGTGTTCCATTTGTCCATTAAAAATTAGTGAACTAGAGAAAGAGGGAGAGAGAGAAGGAGAAGGAGGGAAGGAGGGAGAGAGGGAGAGAAGGGAAGAGACAGAGAGAGAAGGAAAGAGAGGAGAGAGAAGAGAAGAGAGGTACAGAAAGAGAAAGAGAGAAGAAAGGCAGAAAGAGAGAGAAGTGATAAGAGAGACAGAGAGAGGGAGAACATGGTCTCCAAGGAGCTGTTTGTTCAATAAAACCAGCATATCATTAAGCTCCCATGTACCAATAGGTCAGTGATCTGGGTTCAAGACATGCCTCCTTACACATACTACTTATATAATTCTAGTTAAGTTTCTTAGCCTCTCAGGTAATTTTTGATAACTATAAGTTGCAAAGAAAGTGGAAAATTTATCATCCAGCATTTGCCAATATTAGTGAAATAGGTTCAAGTCCCATTCGTTTCCCTTTCATGCTAATATCTCAAACTCATTTTCCAGAACAGGTCATCCCTCAATCCCCAAAATAGGCTATTCTCCTAATGTCTCTATTTCTGTTGATGTCACCAACATACTCCTGTCACACATGCTCAAAAATGTTATAATGATCTTAATTTTTTTTCTCTCCTTCATATTCCCGTATCTTCATTTGACAAGTCCTGCCTATTATACCTATATGATTTACCTCACATCTTCCCTCCTTACACACACAAACACATACCTCTTTTCCCATCCCCATGGCTACCATTATAGCTTAAGTTCTCATCACAACTTATTTGGAGAATTATAATAGCATCCTGACTGGCCTTATTTTGAGTTGATTTGGTCTCTAATCTATTATTTTCATCACTACCCAGATAATCTTCCTAATTCATTGTTCTGGTTCTATCACTTCTGTGCCAATAAATTTCCCATGCCTATCCTTTGTCACTCTCAAATAATAATAATCTGGATAATGATAACAAAAACAACAACCATAATAATAGACATTGACTTAGTACTTTAAGGTTTGGAAAAAATTTACCTGTGAAATCTCATTTGATCCTCACAACAACCCTGTGAGGGAGATACTTTTATTATTCCCATTTTGCAGATAAGAAAACTGAGCCTGAGAAAGCTATGGTCACAGAGTTAGTGTCAGATTCACGATTTGAAATGAAGTCTCCCTAACACGAATGCAGCACTCTCTCTGCTGTACTGCCTAAATGCCATAAATTCCAAATAATCAAAATCTTCGACAATTTGTGCTCCAGACTTTGCTCACGTAGTTCCCTTCTGCAAACTTTGTACTTCTGTGAAACTAGATTATTCTCTGTTTTTCCTCTCCACTCCACTCTTTCCCATATCAGTGACTTTGTTTCTGTCATTTCTCTTGCCAGGAGTGGGCTCTTCCCACTTGATAAATTAATTAAATTAATTAAATTAAATAAATTAAAATAAATTTCGCACCCTGCTCTTAGCTTCAGGATCTAGTGCTTCCTTCTCCTAATCTCACCTAATCTCCTTCCCTAATCTCACCAGATAAAAGCAATCTCTCTCTCTCTCTTCAGATTTTTCATATTGTTTTGCCTGGAATCCGCTGTGTACATGTCATATTCTGTCTTAAAATTATTTGTATATTTATTTTATTTTCCCTTCTCATCTCAATCTCCATTAGGATATTAGCTACTTGAAGGCATCAATTATTTAGGATTATAAATTTTCAGTTGGAAGAGACAATAAGGATCCTGTAATCCAACTCTTTCATTATAATGGATAAAGTTTGAGGCCCAAGGAGATTAAGCCACCGGACCAAGGTGGCAGGTATTAAGCACCAGAAGTGAGATTCAAACCCAGGTCTTCTTATGACCTATGCAATGATTTTAGACTGTTGCACACTGCCTCCCAACACTATGTCTTGTTCATTTTATTTTATTTTTTTCTAGTGACTAACACAACACTTCATAAAGAGTAATATAGGTTGTACAGTGGATAGAGCACTGGGTTTGCTATCAGGAAGACTCATGTTTATAAGTTCAAATCTGACCTCAGACATTTATTAGCTATGTGACCCTAGACAAGTCACTAAACCCAGTTTGCCTCAATTTCCTCATCTGTAAAATGAGTTGGAAAAGGAAATGACAATTCACTCCGATATCTTTGCCAGGAAAACCCCAAATAAGGTCACAAAGAGTCAGGCATGACTGAACAACAATAACAAACACTTCATAAATATGCTCTGAAATGGATTCAGTGGAATAAAATCATTTTATTTCCTTCAGAGCCTAACATAGTGCTCTGTACATAGAATCTATTCAATGGATCTTTGTTGGATGAATGATGAATAACAGAATGAAAAAATGGGCAGCAGAACACATACTCAGATCTGACTCATTCTCAAATATACTAAACAAACGTTAAAAGAAAACACTTGTTATCTCATCTAGTTTCTGAGAAAAAAAGATTTAGCAGAAGCATAATATATTGACTACTCATATTACCAAAACTTCATTACCCTACGAAATAGCCTACAGTACATTTGTAAGTATACTATTATCGTAAATAATTAAGCAAGCTACATTGGTCAAAATAAAGAACCAAAGTACATTTTGTGCTGTAATAATCTTGTTTTTACTGTGGTTGTTTTTTTTTTTTTAAGGGGAAGAGGAGATGGTTTTGTGTTTATTTGCTTAAGAATGGGTTCCTCCAAATTGGGAACCTGCAATTTCTCTTCCGGTTGTCAGTCAATTAAGAACAAAATGAATATCAGAATAATGAATGGAAGATATTGATGATGTATGGGCAGGCAAATGTTGGGTCAGTGATTTGCAAAAAAGAAAAGAAGAAAAAAACCAGGGAGCTTCATAAAGAAAATGCAATGAAAATAGTTTACTCAGGATTTAGTCTTTTATATTCCTTCACTATTGATGTACATATCCTAATAATTATAATAATAAGTATTTATATAGCACTTTAATGAATGCAAAGAACTTTACAAATATGGTCTTATCTTTTTCTTCACAGTACCCATGAGAAGAAAGTCGTACTATTGTCCCCATTTTATGATGAGGAAAGTGAGGCAGACAGAGGTTAAGTGACTCGTCCAGGGTCACACAAGCTAATAAGTATCTGAAGTTGGATTTAAACTCAGATCATCCTGAGTTAATGTCCAGACTTATATCTATATCTATATCTAATCTATTTATATGTCTATATCTATATCCATCCATCCATCCACCTATCTCTATCTATCTATCTATCTATCTATCTATCTATCTATCTATCTACACTTTATTAAAATATATCCCTGGAGTTTATTTCTAACCACCAAAATTTTATTTAAACCATCTAAGTATCTGTCATATATGGAGATCATTGAAAAAGAGTAAGTCAAGATTAAAGCATTATCATTATAAATCTGCCCTAGTCTTCCTGATGCATCATCATGGCATGGGGGTATCCAAGGGTTCTTGAAAGCTGTGCAAGAAGAACTGGATGTTGTATAGGTCATACTGAGATGGAAAAACATCAAGTCCAGGTGCAGTAATGGACTATGTGTTGACTGTTTGAGGACCAAGTTTAAGGAGGCTCATTACCACTGTGTCCTCAGGGTGATGAATTTTTTCAGCCAATGTCACTCCTGAAGACTGTCTGTTATGTCACACTATTTGAGATGTACATCTGGAAAGAGAGGATTTACATTACTCAATGGCATGTTCTTGTGCTATTAAAGAATTTGATTCAGTTTTATCGACTCTTAAGGTTACTGTCAAAACGGGGGATGACAGATGTGAGGATGTGAAGAAACAGATACTATAGAAACTTGGTGAGCTAGACTGAACCTCAGAGATGGAAGGGATCTCAAAGACCATCAAGTCCCACCTGTACCTAAATAGGAAACAGGAATAATCCTCTCTAATAGCCCGAAAAATGAGGTCTACACATACACACATAGACACACATGTATATATACAACACGCATGTACACATCTATGCATGTAAAGGCATGTTTATATTGGGTAATACCCACACATGTATATGCACACATGTATACACTGTGTTTATACATATATACATGTTTTAAGGTATACTGTAGAGGGTATTCCTGTTTCTTGTTTAGGTACCATACAACTTGTGTGTGCACATGCAAGTACCAAAATAAAAGCAAAGTTGGGAAATACTTCTTACACATATCTACATGTATACACATATATACCATGTGGATACACACATATAGAAATTTCCTACTGGATATACATGTGTATAATATGTATGTGAATATAGGTATGTTTGTGTATGTGCATGTCTGTATGAGTCCTAAATAGAAGGAAAGTGATTTGGGAGGAAAGCAATAGTGCTTGGGGTTAGGGAATTAGAAATGAGTCATTGTATAAAGTTGTGCTTAAGCTGATTCTTAAAGGAAAATAGGAATTCTAAGTCATGGAGGAGATAAGGAGGGAGTGCATTCCAGGTATGGGACATAGCAAGTACAAAGGTATGGAAATAGGAAATAGAATTCCATGGATAAGGAATAGTAAGAAGGTCATTTTGAACGAACCATAGAGTACACCAAGAGCAATAATTTGTAATACGACTGGAAGATAAATTTGGGCCAAGATGTGAAGAGATTTAAATATCAAAATAATATTTGATCCTAGAAGTGATATAGAGTCATTGGAATTTGTTGAGTTGTACGTACAGTGACATGGTTAGATCTATATTTTAGGGAAAAAATGTTTTGGCAGCTTTTTGAAGGTTAGATTGGAATGGGGAGAGACTTGAGTCATAGGAACAAATAGGAGGCTATTGTAATAGCACAGGAAAGAGCTCATGGAGTCCTGAACTAAAATGGTAAGTATGTGAATATTAAGAAGAGGGCAGACATTTTGGAAGTTGTGAATACAAAAAAAGATGAGAATTTGACACTTGCCTGGCTATGTGGGATCAACAGAGTGATGAGCCAATGATAACATAGAAGTTGGAAACCTGTGTGATCGGAAGGATGGTGCTACTCTCAACATGGACAAGGAAGTTCAGAAGAATGGGTGGGTTTGAAGGGTAAGATAATGAACTCTCTTTGGGACATGCTGAATGTGAAATGCCTATGATACAAGCACTTTGATACTTCAAATAGACTGGCAATGTGGAATGTGGGATAGTAGCTTCAGAAAGAGAGCAGGACTTTATGCATAAAATTGGGAATCATCTGAATAGAGAAGATAATTAAACTAATGGGAATTGAAGCAATTGTCACAAATTGAGGGAATGTAGGGAGGCAAGATATTATGGGAATCTGAAGATCTTCTCGGCCCCTAGGCCCTTTGCTAAAGTGGCTACTGACTCTGAGAACCTTCCCTGATTTGAAAGTATACTCTGCTCCCTAATGGGCTGAATGTGGTCACATGGAGCCCATGGTGGGAGGCTTGTTTTTCGGAAATGCTGCACCTTGTAGCTTTGTGATTGGGCAGTGGGTCAAGAGGGCTGTGACATTCTCTGATCCAGGAGAAGGCTATATATATGCCCTGATTTGAGGTTTTGCTTTGGGGCTCACTTTGAGAAGAGTTGTGTGGTTTGGCCAGATGAGACTGGGAAGCCACTCAGCTCCCGGCTTTAAAAACCCAGATGTTGGTGCTTCCCTCTCTGGTAACTGACTAGGTATGGATGTAATGGTCAGACACTGGAAGCCGTCTGCTGATCTGTTTGTTTGTTTGCTTGTAACTTGTGTTTGTAACTTGTACTTGCATTCTCTAAAATTCATGGTGCTGACTTTTCCCCCTGAACTAGGTAAATGATATATGTTTGATTGATTAAAGTAAGATTGTTAACCCATTTTGAATTGCTTTCCTTTAGAAAAGCACATCTAAGAACCTGTGCTAGCAGCCACCCTGGGTATGCTAGGGTGCTTGCTGATACACAAGAGAAGAGGACAGAACTTTGGGGAACATCAACAGCTAATAGGTGTGATATAGATAAAGTTATGACAAATGAGATTGGAAATAAAAGGCCAGATAAATAGGAGAACCTAGAAAGAACAGTGCTGAACAATGCTGTCCTCTAGGACTCTGTCCTGGGCCCTCTTCTTTACTCTTTCTATACTATTTAACTTAATGATCTCACCAGCTCTATGTCATCTCCATATAGATGATTTTCTGAAGAATTTATCTGGTCTGACTTCTCTCCTACATTCTAGTCTTTCATCTCCAACTGCCTATTGGACATCTCAAACCATATGTGCTATAAACATTAAATTAAACGTGTCCAAAACAGAATTCATTATCTTTTCCCTCAAATCCTTCCCTCTTCCTAACCTAATTTCCCTATCGCTGTTACTGGTAATACCATTTTCCTAGTTGCTCAGTCTCCTAAATTCAACATCACCCTCGATTCCTCACTGTCTCTTACCCCTTATCCAATTTGTTGCCAAAGCTTGTCAATTTAACTTTCCATCAGCTCCCATGTATGCCCCTTCTCTCTTATGACTAACCAGCACCCTGCTACAGGCCCTCATCCTGTCACATTTGGCTCATTGTCATAGTCTCCTTGCCTCAATTATTTTCTCCATTCTAATGGAGGGAGATATCCTTTACTCAGCTATCAAAATTATCTTCTGAAAGCATATCTTCTGAGCATGGAATTTCTCTACACAAAAACTCCTGTGACTCCCTATTATCTTTAAAATCAAATCTAGAAGACTGGTGTTTGAAGCCCTTCAAACTTAGCCTCCTTCCTATCTGTCTGGTCTTCTTACCCCTTACTTAGCTCTACATATTCTATGATCTAGTGCACTAGCTTCCTTGCTCTTCCTTATACACAACATTTTATCTTCTAATGCTGTGAGTTTTTACTAGCTGTCCTCTCTATTTGGAATACTCTCCCTCTTTATGTGTCTCCTGGAATCCTCAGCTTCCTTCAAGTATAAGCTGAAATCTCACCTTTGGCAAGAAGTTACTCCCAGTCTCCCTTAAGGCTATTATCTATGCTCTGAGATGATCTCCAAATTATATGTATGTATGTATGAATATATACATATATATATATATATCTGTGTGTATACTTATACATATATACATACATACATACATATACTCACAAACTATATATGTATGTGTATAGGGTATGCACCATTAGAACATAAGCTCCTTGAAAACAGATCATTTTTGCCTACCTTTACATCAAAAGGCTTAGCACAGTACTTGGAACATGATAGGTGCTCAACAAATGCTTATTCATGACTAATTTTCTGACAAAAAATGAGGGTGATGAATGGATACATGAGGCAAGGGTAATTGACTATCAAATACTACAAAGAGATAAAAACAAAGGATGCAGATTCTGAAAAGGCACAGCCCTATGTTGGATATGTATCCATGAGGTTTACCATCAAAGATATGGTTAGGGGCTCAATCAAGAAGAGCATTATTTTTGATTCATCAAAATGAAGGAAGAAGACCAACTTAATTTTAAAAACTAATTCCTCTTTGATCAAAATTGAGTGTAACATATGATGCATCCATGGGTAGTAACCTCCTCGAGCTATTCTCCAATCAGCAACAATGCTCCAGAAATGTCACACGCCACCCATCCCAGCACTCTCTCCCATACACAGACCCTTGAGAATTCTCCACTTCTTGCTCTCACAGTCATTGCCACCATCATGTGTTTTTAGAGAAAAAGGATTTTTCTACACATTCTTACAGAAATTATGTTATATAATTCAGTGCTTAATTCACGATACCACTATATATTTTAAAATTAGAAGACCTTGTCATTCAATTAATATAAAATGTAAGAACTTTTTTACTTGGGAAGTAGGGGAAGTGGCACATTAAGGTATGCTGGTGCATATCCAGCTCATGTCATGTGTATGCATATTAGAAAAGAAAAAAACAACCAGATTTGGCAATCATGAAATAATGGGTAATTTTGGAGAGAATATATGGGAAACTAGAATGTAAAGATTTAAAGAGTATGTGAGAGGGGAGGAAGTAAAGGCAGCAGATACTGACAGCTTTTTCTAGGGTCTGGCTGAGAAAGGGAAGTGAGATATTACAAAATAATTTGAGGGCATGGTAGATTTAATAAATGGATATTGTTGTTTTAAGGATGGGGGAGACAGGCATTTTTATAAGCAGCAGATAAGGAGAGATTGGTTATTAGTGGGGGATAGAATTGTAGGGTCAATATGATGAAGATAGCAGGTGAATAAAGGATCTGGTATAGTAATTGCTCTTGTTGAGGAGAAGGGCCTTTTCCTCACCTGACACTGGAGTAAGGAGAGGGTGAGAGGATGATATAAAGGCAGAAGTATTCTGATAAATGTTCAACAACTGGCTTTCCAGGAAAAAAAAAGGACAAATATACTGTTAAGCTTAATCTGCATTATTAACATTTGGTCCTTCACTTTTTCAATTCTAGACAATCTACAACAATAATTGAAGTCCTAATTTGTAGCATTTCCTGATTTTCAAGGTATAATTGCTCACATCAAAAATGTAATGAGCGACTTTGCAGTTGGCTTTCATCAATCTATATGAGCTGGTTCCAGCACTCTACTGTAAAGGGGTCAACACATTTAAAGTGAGGGAAAACAGGGAGTTCTAGGCAAATAATCTCTACAGTAAGAATAGAAGGATTGGAAGAGTTACTGTGGGGAATGGGAACAAGGAATTAATTAGCCAGGCATAAAATGCCTTGCTGCAATGAAGAGTCAGTTGAGTGCAAATTAAACAAATTTTTAGTGGACCTAGTCCACATGGTTGTATAACTTTCTCCAGCTTCATCCAGGGGAAGACATTGGTGAGAGCAAATTAGGGTTGGCAAATGAGTAATGATAGATTGAGGGAGCAAGAAATTTGTGAGTAGAGTTCAGTATAGAGTTGAACTAGTTGACTATGTAAAATGGGGAAAGGAATAAAGTAAAGCCAAAATGGAGATAATGCCATGGGAAAATACTAAGGTAGGAGGAATTACAGGTCACAGAGAGGATGAAGAACAAGTTTAGGAGGAATAAAGCATAAACAAAGAATGATATGATATTATTACCTGATAAAGGAATTTCACTGCTTTTGGTTGTAGAAGTAGAACATTTACAGGTGATTGGTAAAATCAAGAATTTAACCATCCCCAGTATGGTTGAGGACCTAAAATTTAGGTAGAGTTGAAAAGTAGATCACTGGCCATTAGCAGATTGAAGAACAAAGAGATTAAAGTGTTTGAGGGACCATCAACATTGTTAAGTCCATAGAATAAAGTCAGGAGTTGGGTTATGAAGGGCAATATTGAGTCAAGTATGGAATTCCTTGAGAAACAGAACAGAATGGCTTATTATAGGTCGGTAGACAACCATGATATATGGCCAGAGATGCAGTATCATTCTTGAGGAAAACGGAAGATGGAATGTGAGAAGGGAGAGACCTGAAAACAGCACTCCATCTGTGGTCACATCAAGAGGAAATACAATGGGTCTATCTCCTCACTCTTTATGGACACTAAGTCTCATTTTTGAAAGGTAAAGATCACAGAGTCATGGAAGTCATCATGAGAGCTGGAAAAGACCCTTGAGTCCATCCTCTTCCTTTCCCCTCATATTACAAATAAGGAAATTTAGGCCAGAGAAGAGAAATAACTTGCCAAATGTCATACAAGTGGTAAGTGGCATAATTGGGATTTAAAGAGAGGTCCTTTGATTTTAAAACCAGTCATCTTTCCCTTGCAAGTCTTGTCCTCTTATGTTACAGTTAAACCCCAGAGAACGTGACTTGCCCAAAGATGATTATAACACAACAGCAAACTCCCAGTCAATGAATTCCACCATAGGTTATGCTGCAGGTAGGAGTACTCATCTTGTAATTAAGGAGGCTTTTTGGACTACTGCTATACTAGAGACCAGTGGTTCTCAACCTGTGGGTCTCGACCCCTTGGGGGTCAAACGACCCTTTTACAGGGGTCACCTAAGACCATTAGAAAACACATATTTCCAATGGTCTTAGGAACCAAGACACCGCTCCTCTATCTGTCTCTAGGCGCATCCGCCCACATGCAGATACGCCCACATACGAGTATTAAAGGGTGACAGCATTAGGAAGGTTGAGAACCACTGCTCTAGACTCTTGATGCATTTGGAGTCCACTTAAACTCCTAGATCTATTTCAAGCAAATAGTTGCTTGGTCAATTGTTTCCTATTCTTGTGCTTGTGAAGCTGATGTTTCTTAGCTGAACATTTATTTCCTAATAGGTAACGAAGAGAATTGACTAGCCTTCACCTCAACTGTAGAGTCCAAGGGCATTCTCTTAGGTAATCTCTTCAAGACACCTTGTCACTAACTTTGCTGAAGAGACCTCCATAGAAGGGAAAATAAAAGGAAAAGAAACAAAGTCTCTACAGGGAGTTGATGACTCCCGAGGCAGACATTCTCCACAATGGGTTATTGGCCATGTCTTTTGGTTATTCAGAACATTTAGCTCATCTTTTTACAGAATGTTTTCCTAACCATGTAGCTGGGGTGGGAACAAAGGAGAAAAGGTTAAAAATGTGGAAATGTTTCTTTAGTAATTCAGATTCTGATGTACTGAGTTGTTTACTTGTCCACATGCAAAGCAGATTTATTCTGTATGCACCAGTAGCTCAAAAATAGCCCTCCACGGGATATTCCTGGTATTAGGCTGGGATGCAGTGAGGTGTGTTTGTAAGGTGCCCAGCCATCTTTTAAACTAGGTAAATAGGGCTGGGGGATTTCTTTTTTTTTTTTTTTTAAATCAAATGTATTTCCTCATCATCTCCTTATAAGCTTAGTGAAAGGATTGTTCAGGCTCACTGATACTGTCTACCTCAGAGGGAGTAGGCTAAGAACCATCAAATCCAAGCCTTCTCTGTACTTCTTATGAGTGAAAACTGAGACAAAGAGGGAAGATCTGATAACCCATTGATCTTCCAACTTTGCTGACAGAAATTAAATCTGTAGCAAGCTTAGTGGATGGCCCTAACTCCAAAATTAGAAAAATCTCCCAAGGAGTAGATAGTTTCATTAACAAACTGAATGATTTTTCTCTTTGAGTGCCAAATGACAATTCTCATTGAGGTAAAAACTTGGATCTAATGCCCCTGAGGAAAGTGAGGATCCCAGAAACAGAGACACTATCAATTCTAAAAGACAGAGTTTCATTCCAGAGTCTCTGAGACTTGAGTTCAGGAGACATGTTAGGCCACCTCTCAAAATAATGCAAACTTCTTCAGGACAGAGACTTTTCTTTTCATTTTTGTATACCCTAGGCACGGCATGTAGTAGGCACTTAATAACTGATTGTATTGATAGATTAATTAATTTTTAGAGGGATGCATGGGCAGAACTGTGAATTTACTAGATGGCCAGGGTCAACCAGGAAGTGATATCCGTAATAATCAAGAATTTTCCAATATGCATCTACTAGTTTATTAGTTAGGGATGTGTCAGAATTGTGCAAAACTGTCACAAAATCAAAGTAATTCCAAACCTATTAAACATAGTTTTCACTATTTAAAGGAAAAAACAGTGCCATTCTCTCACTAGGAGCTGAAGGAAGCCAACTTACAGGCCTATCCAAGAAATGCCAAGGGAGGGTATTTCTTGACTTTATGGCTGTGAGACATAGTACTCCTAAAATCATTGGCAATAACTACTTTTAGAACTTGTAGACAGAAGGGGCAATGAATGGGGGGAGTTGGAGTGGGTAGAAGTTAGTGAACCAAGAGAAAGCAGCCCTAAATGCATGGTTTCTGGAGATGTCAGACATGTTGAATGCAAATACATTGAAAAGCTGTGCATTTTTGGAAATTAGCAATTACTATTAGTGAAGCATGTTAAGAGAGGAATTTGGAGGATTCATGTCAACATGGCTACTTAGACACTTGCAAATCTAGTTTTAATTCCTTGAGGCATTTCAAGCAGCTATAAAATATACAAGCGGGAATCCGTGGCAGCCCTATGAGGATAGATTCAAAGGCTGGAACCATTGAAAATAATTCCTCTTCCACCCTTTCGATCCCTACACTGCTGCCATCTTAATGTTCCTAAAAACATTTCTTTAAAAAGTAAACTGTCAGTGGCTTCTCCTTTGCTTGTAGAAAAATAGTAAATTCTGGCATTCAACACCTTCCCCTATCTAGGCTCAACTAGCTTTAGCTACCACTATTCCCCTATACAAAGTCTCCAGGCAAGCTGAAAACAAATGAGTCACTCTTCTCTAAATGTTTTTGAGCTACCTTTGCTTATAGCTTTCTCTGTTCCTGGAGATAAAGCTTGCCATAGAAGAAAATACCCCAGACTTGAAGAAGAGACATAGGTTTAAATCTTACCTCTGACATTTGTGATATGTCAATGGCCAAGTCACTTAACTACTCTAAGCAATCAGTTTCATCTTTAAAATGGAGACAATTATATTTATAATCTCTATTTTAAAAAGAGATTGCTGTGAGGCTTAAATGATATAATTGATAAGAAATGTCTTGTGATTCTTAAAGTACTATTTACTTGTCAGCTAGAATTATCCTCTGTGTATCCAAATGATTCATGACAGTGTTTTATATACTACCTCTTTAATGAGGCCTTACCTGGTGACTGTGGACCAGATGGTGAGTTCTCCTGCAAATTTCCTGTAGCATTTGTTATTAATGTCGTCCATTTGATTTGGTACAGATCTTATCTCACCAACAATACTGTAAGCCAGTAGAGGAGCAGGAATGTTTCATGTCTTTTATATGACTTATAGTATGTACTGTAGTTTACAGTATGTAAAGAGTGAACTGGGTTCAAGGTTTTGGAAAGAAAGAAAGGAAGGAAGGAAGGAAGGAAGGAAGGAAGGAAGGAAGGAAGGAAAAGAAATCTAGCCAATTCCTGCCTGCAGGGAGCTTACAGTCTATTGGGGATGAGATATAGTATTCCAACGAGTATAAGTTATAAATGATAATTTGAGGAGGAGGGAGAATACTAGCAACTAGAAGGGCCTGGAAAAAAGTTTCACACTGGAGATGGTACATGAATTGGGTCAAGATGAAGAAAAAGATTTTAAGAGGCAGAGGTCAATAGAGAATGCATTTTAGGAATTAGAGATGCCTAAGCAAAGGCACAAAGGTGTAGGGGATAGAGTGGCAAGTTCAGGAATTAATAAGAAACCAGATTGACTGGAACATAGAGTAGGTGAAATGAATTAATGTGTAATAAGTCTGGAAAATTAGATGAGGTATATCGTGAATGAGTTTAAGTGACAGGATAAGAAGTATGTATTTTTTGCTAATAAGGAGCCACTGAAAGTTGTTGAGTGGGGTAGTGACAAAGTTATAGTTCTTAAGACAGGAAATTAAGAACCTGCAATAAGTTCTGAGGTAATGTGCTTGTTTTCTTTCGTTGAATAAGGGAGGCCATTATTAGAAACTATGACCATGCTCTCTCTGACAGCAAGTGTGTGCGATAGCATGTGCATATAATTGGAATCCTTGATTCCAATTGATATATGGAAATCCTCATGAGAAAACTCTCTCTACCATGTGCAGATGAGCAAATATTCTATAATTTATGATCTTAAAGAGTTTGGGGGAAAAAGAAATTAAACAATTTTCCCATTAATATCAGAGCCCTGGACTTCCTGACTCCAAGACTGGTTGTACCACCCTCCTTAAGGATTGATATATTACATTTAATGCCTGTCAGTTTGTTATCAAACTGAGGACTTTAGCCCTCCTAGCAGACATATAGCAGGCTTTCTCCCAGTAATACATTTCACAATAGTAAAGTAAGCATTCTTTGAAAGTGGTAGGACTGACTTGATCCCTTATGATACACTTTCCCTAAGGCAGGGTCAACTTTAGTAAATAAAACGTTAATTTCTTTGTTTTGTTGGATTTGATTTGTCTTTTTTCTTATTCTTTTATGCAATCAAGTCAACAGCACTGCAGCTGCAGCTTGATATCTTTTAAAAAAGCAAAATTTTACTTTTTCCCAATTATATGTAAAAACAATTTTAATACTCATTTTTCAAAATTTTGAGCTCCAAATTCTCTTCCTCCCTCTTTCCCCTTCCCCCCTCTGAGACAGTAATTTGATGTAGGTTATACATGTGCAATTATGCAAAACATGACTAAGATATTATCATGTTAAGAAAGCATAATTTTAATTTAAAATGTTGCCCCTCTAAAATCATGAAAGTAACAATGTGGGCCATGATAATCAACTCAAGTTTAAAAAGTGAGTGACAAATGGAAGTGTTAGCTCTTTAATTTCAGAATGCAATCTGAAATCCTCATATATATTCCTCTCTTGTCTCTCATTGAGGTTTTTCAAGGAGGAACAGGAGGGATTATCTATAAATTAAATGAGGCAAGTAGCTAAAGATGTACAGATATTGATGCCCATTGTCATTATCACTAATAAGAATGTAACTAGACTTTAGACTTTTTCAAAGTTTTCAAAATTCTTTATTTACATTTCATTTCAGCCTTACAATAACATTAAGATGTAGGTTTTTACCATTCTCATTTTACAGATGAAGAAACTGGGACTCAGAGAGTCTTAATAATTGGCCTGTGGATTAGAGTTTATAAATGTTATAAATACCAGGTGGGATTTCAATCCACCTCTTCCTGTGTCTATACTCAGCATGATGTCCACCATGCTTCCAAAGTGATCATACCTGACCCTTGTTTTTTATTCTTTAATCTTGTTTTTATTGCTATGCTTTGTTTTTATATTGTCTTCATTTTTGTTTTATACATCCCTCCACAGTAAGCAACCCTTTGTCACAAATATTTAAAGGGAAAAAAAGAAATGTAGTCCAGCAAAATTTATCGAAGTATCAACCGTGTTTAAGAGTATATGCAATCTTCCATAAACATTTCCCTCAACTTCTGCAAAAATTCAGAGGAACATTTTCATAATTCTTCTCTGGGGTCAAGCTTGATCCTTACAATTATACATCATTCAGTTTCACTTTTCCCCCCTTCTGATTGGCTTTGCAGTTTTGTCAGTAGTTTTAGTCGAGCTTGACTCTTTATGCCCCCTTTGGGGGTTTTCTTGGCAGAGATATTGGAGTAGTTTGCCATTTCCTTCTCTAGTTCATTTTTACAGATGAGGAACCAAAGCAAACAGGGTCAAGTGACTTGCCCAGCCTCAAATAGTTTGTAATTGTCTGAGTCTAGATTTGAAGTCAGGAAGATGAGTCATCTTGACTTCAGGCCCTGCACCTTCTCCATTGTGCCACCTAACTGCCCATTGTGGCAATCACTATCTATACAGTTTTCTTGTTCCTATTTACTTCACTTTGCTTCTGTTCACATGAATCTTCCCGTGCTTCTCTTAATTCTTCAGAATATATAGTCCTTTTTTATCACACAGCTATATGTTTTGTTTTCAACAACTCATTATGCCATTTTCCATTCTGTAGGGTAACTACTTTTTTCCCATCACACACTACTCCACCCCAGCCATCTTGTTCTCAACTCTACCACTCCTATGCTTTGGTCACATGAAATCTATACTACCAATGCTTCTGAAAAGAGTATGGATGAACCTTTGATTCCTGTGTTTTCTCAGACAAAAATTTTCTAGTTACTTACTACTCATCTATATGTTGTTTTCTCCAATTAAACATAAACTTCTTAAGGACCAGGAAAGACTGAAATTTGTATTTTTATTCCCAGATGCTGAGAATAGTGCCTGGCACATAGAAGAATTTTCATTTATTTATTTTAACAGTCTTGTTTTGATATTTTGAGCTATACGGTACCTTTCTTTTAGTCTTTAAACTCTTTGGCACATATTCCTAGCAGGAAGCTCTCTGGGGTCCACGATTTTAAGTAATTCTTCTTGCTCACTGCATTAGTGCATATTGAGTGGTGAAGCTTCTTTCATAAAGTAAATGGAGAAACTGAGGTGTATAAACCTTCTCAATGGGCAAGGAAAGTCATAATATTTTCTAGAGTTTTACTTTTGTTCTTTTCCTAATCCCTTGACTTCAAGATGACTAGAAATGAAGGCTCTGTAATGATGCACACAAGTGTTTTACAATTAGCAGACCTGTCCCACAAGGTTTGCCAAGCTCTGCTAACTTGAGAGCCCTAATAACAATTCATAGACATTTTTTAAAATGAAAAATGAATCACCTGCACACAGTGGTGTCATTGCCTTTCATTGGATTCTTCCAAGGAGAGAAAGAGAAATTGCTTGTTAGAATTCCCTCACTAATAAAACTCTTCCCAGGGCCAGCTTTTTTCTTCCTTCTTGTAAGCCTGTTAGAACTCCATTGCACGTGGTTATGGAGAACTTCTCTCAAGGTTCTGCCCTCCAAATGGTGGCATTAACTCCCAAATATCAGAATGCAATTAGAATCTGATTAGCCTTCACTCAGTTGCCTGGGCAAAGCAGACACCCATTGTCACCTCTGTTGTTGGTTTGACTCTGATTAAAGGGCAAAGAAAGGATGGGAGAAAAACATTTCCAGAAGCAGCATCCCTTCCCCCACTCCAATGCAAGGAAGAAGCTTGAAAATACAAACTTTGATATACAGATGTTTGAAATTAGAGGCCACAGAGGAAATGATTGAAGAAAAAGAATGAGTGACAGGGAATAAAAAAAATTCCAATAAAACCTGACTTATTTCTAAATATCTCTAGCTGCTAGCATAATGGTTGCTCCCCATTAGCCAAGTCTGTAATTTGTTCACGGATAACACCTAGGGACAAGCCCTGATGCATTAAAGATAAAGACACACAAAATCTGTGGACTCCTGTGCCTGTATTTATATCTTAAGAAATTTTGTCATTAGGTTCAAATTAAAAATGAGCTGTCGGCTTCCCTTAATAATTAATGTTGAAATGAAAGACTGTTTCAAGTGCGACGCATTTCATTTAATGTTGAGCAGGGCTCTATTTACTGTAATTCCACCTTTCATCCTTAATGTCACCCTCTAAATCTTTAATGCTCTAATCACACTCCTCATTCTACTGTCCTGGTTGGGATGCTCTAACCTGTGCCCACTCCTTTGTGATAAGGTGGACATTTGATGCTGGAAGGTGAGTCAGCGGCAATTGTTAATTATTAAGGAAAACAAAATGCAGCTACTGGAAAATTGTATTTGTTCCCAGCAGTCCATGTTACCTTTAATCTCTGCTGCCATGTAGCAGGTAAAATCATAAAACAGACTCCATCCAGGAGATAATGCATTTCAGGAACTTAGCTCCATAGAAATTTAAAGGATTTCCTATACAAATTAAGGAGCTCAATTATTGGATAATGTGTGTGTGTATGTCTGTGTGTGTATGCTTTTTAAGTTTTATTAAGTTACCTCCCTTTATTATACTGGTATGACCCATGTAACGCTACTCTTCCAATACTGCTTCCCAATAATGATAGTAACTCACACTTCTGTAACTCTTTAAGCTTATAAGCCAGTGGTTCTCAACCTTCCTAATGCCGCAACCCTTTAATACAGTTCCTCATGATGTGTTGACCCCCAACCATAAAATTATTTTCATTGCTGATTTATAACTGTAATTTTGCTGCTGTTATGAATCATAATGTAAATATCTGATATGCTGGATGTATTTTCATTGTTACAAATTGAACATAACTCACAGGTTGAGAACTGCTATAAATGTAAGCCTTACATCCCATCTAGCACCCTACTCAAATCATTTAACCATCTGATCTGAGGCTGCTGCTATGGCCACTCCACATGAATCTGTGCACCAGTCACTTGGAATTCATGCTCCAAATTGTTGGGCAGTCTACTCATCTATGGAACTACTGTTACAGGAGAAAGCTTTCCTTTCTGATTCATGTGATGGGTAAGTGCTGCCAAATATATACTTATCACAATGCAGAAATGATGAGTGTGAAAACCTAGGTTTTATTATTATGCTCAAGCATAGGTTCAGACTTCAGTAAAAATTTGAACAATTATGAGGATTCTGACAAGACTTCTTATAGGCAAAATTATGTCAGAGTGACAGAGAAACAATTCATTTACATATTGCGATCTATTACACTCTTCTTAATCCACAGAAGTTAAAGAAAAAATAGATCCATAATCCTATACTCCTTTCAATGACATAAAAGTTGAACTTAATCAAAGAGAGTCATAATCTTATATATCCCCTAAAGAAACTGCATCACACAAACTCTATATGGAAAGTTCAGGTTACAGATTAAACTACATTTGAAGGGTTCACAAATAGGCTGATGGAGGAGCATTTACAA
Source organism: Pseudochirops cupreus (assembly GCA_028627135.1). Lineage (NCBI taxonomy): Eukaryota > Metazoa > Chordata > Mammalia > Diprotodontia > Pseudocheiridae > Pseudochirops > Pseudochirops cupreus. Next base: position 335,089,031 of record CM053584.1, on the reverse strand, counting down.
GTCACCAAAGACTCAAGGACAGGAGAGATTCTTCCTCTGGCTTCTTATCTAATTGTTTAGAACTCTCAAGTCAATTTTTATATCCCATGGGAAGGCTTTTGTTCAGGTGAGATTAATATTAAAACAGACTTTAAGTTCACCAAAAATTGCAGGAGGAATGTTCTTTAGTTGTGAATAATAATAGGAAATGTTTAAAAATTCCCATAATAGGTCTAAGCCATCTTGAATGATTTCATATTTGTCTAGTCCACTTTATTTAGCAAGATCAGAGCAAGACTATTTATCATATCTTACCTGTCCAACTACTACCCTGGTTTTTCACTTCTTGCTCCAGTCATGGTACCATTGCTTTCGGTAAGGGATGTGCCAAATGAATGCCCTATGGATCAACTCACCATCTTTGTTACCATTCCCTTACATATGTTTTCTCCCTTTAGAGTGTATACTCGTGGTTGTCAAGGATTGTCTTACTTTTTGTATCCTTAAATGCTTAGCAATATCCCTGATGCATAGTAAGCACTTAGCACAGCGGTTCTCAACCTGTGGGTCATGACACCTTTGGGGGTCCAATGACTCTTTCACAGGGGCTGTCTAAGACCATCAGAAAACACAGATTTCCAATGGTCTTAGGAACCAAGACACCACTCCTCTATCCGTCTCCAGGAGGGTCTGCCCGCATGCAGATATGCCCACATTTGAGTATTGAAGGGTCGTGGCATTAGGAAGGTTGAGAACCACTGACTTAACAGATACTTTTTAAAAAATTATTCATTCATTCTTGCTTATTCAAACAAACAAAGCCATTTCTTCATGACAACCTCATGAAGTCGGTAGTGTGAATATTACAGCCACATGTAAATAAGGAAACAGAGGAACAAAAAAATTAAATGGTAGGCTCTATGCCATACAGTTAATAAATATAAGAACCTGAAATTGAGCCCAGGTGTCCCAAGTCTCTATTTCCAACATTCTTTCCACTACATTCCACTGACTCTTGGTCACTTATCTTACATTTTAATCAATCTTGACTGAATGAGAAAAGCACACATAGAACTTGATTTGGAATGAAGAATCTAGTTTTGAATCCTGGTTCTTCTTCTTACTATCTTTATGACCTTGGGCATATCACTTCATGTCTCTGGCTCTCATTTTCCTCATTTTTAAAAAGGAAAGTTGGATGTAATAATGCAAGGGTTCCTTCCGGCACTACATGTCTAAATCTTTAATCTAAAAAGAACAAATCACATTTTTATGATGCTTTAGGCTTTATTATGAATTGTCCTCACAGCAATTCTGTGTGACAAGGAATACAAATATTATTATTCCCATTTAACAGAGAGAGAGAAACTGAGACAGAAAGAGGTTAAGTGCTTTGCCCAGGGTCACTTAGCTTATATCAGAGGCAAGACTCAACACAGTTTTCTACTGCCTGTGAGTCTAGCACTCCTGATCAATTATGAAGCATATTATATATTATAACCACACTCTGCTAGAAATTATTTTATAACCTTCATCATCACTTATACTGATATAGCCATTTAATGTGTATGCAACATTCACCATACTTTTTTATCATTTAAGTCACACAATAACCCTCTGTGTTGGGAGTTGAGAGAATCATTGTTGTGACTTTAGAAAGGAGGAAACTGAGTTTGCATAGCTGTCTGTATTCTTTCTTCTGTCCACTTCCCTAAAGGAGTTTGTTCTCCTGAAATCTCCAAATTTGTCATGAAAAGGTATGTGCTGCTCATCAGAGAGGATCCTTAACTAAAGTCTACCTCTTTCTTCCACTGTAACTTCCTCCTGGAGTCTCTGTTTTAAGGGGGGGGAACAGGTTGTATGGCCTTCATTTACCCAGTAGTCCTGAGCCTGGCTTCTGGACTTCATACCTGACTCTCTACCCTCCTGTTTCTCACCTCTCTCTTGTTTGTCTTCCTTCATTAGAATGTCAACTCCTGACTAGCAGGCCTTTTTTTTTCCACCTAGCATTTGTATCTCTAAAGCTTAGCACAATGGCTGGCATGTAAGAAATGGTTAATAAATGCTTGTTTCTTTCCTTAATTCTGTTATTTTACTCTGAACTCAAGAAAA